>JANJGN010000081.1:1637500-2286250 GCA_026770705.1 Isurus oxyrinchus
AGGGGGGGACCAAGTCCAGAGAATCCGGGATGTCCAGGGACATAAAGGTTAGGAATTTAAAAAAAATAAGTTTATGGCAGATACCGAGAGTTCAGTACAGCAGGGGCCCTCAGGGAGTATAAAATATGCAGGGAGGAACTTACAAAAGGAAATTAGGAAAGATAAGAGAGTGCATGAGAAAGCATCGGTGGGTCGAATAAAGGAAAATTCAAAGAGTTTTTTTAAATATATTAAGAGCAAGAGAAAAACTAGGGAAAGAGTGGAGCCAATTAGGGACCATAGAGGTAATGTGTGTGTGGGCCTGGAAGATGTGGGTCCAGTCCTCAACGAATACTTTGTGTCGGTCTTCACAATGGAAAAGGACGACACAGATATAGACATCTGGTTGGAGGACAGTGAAATATTAGAGGAAATTAACATAGAGAGAGAGGAGGTACTAGCAGGTTTAGTGGCCTTAAAAGTGGATAAATCCGCAGGCCCGGATGAGATGTATCTCAGGCTGTTGGGGGGGTCAAGGAAAGGGATATCAGGGGTCAGTATTTTCAAATCCTCTCTGGCCACAGGTGAGGTTACAGCGGACTGGAGGATGGATAACGTTGTCCTATTATTAAATAAGGGAGGAAGGGATAGACCAGGAAATTACAGGCCAGTCAGTCTAACCTCAGTGGTGGGGAAATTACTGGAAAGAATTCCGAAGGACAGAATATATCTGCACTTGGAGAGATTTGGATCAACCAGGGATAGTCAGCATGGATTTGTTAAGGGAAGGTAATATTTGACAAAATGATCCAATGTTTTGAGGATGTAACCAGGAGTGTTGATGAGGGCGATGCATTTGATGTGGTCTACATGGACTTTAGCGAGGCTTTTGATAAGGTCCCTCATGGTCAAGAAAGTAAGAGCCCATGGGATCCAAGGCAAATTGGCTGAGAAGCAGGAAACAGAGGGTGATGGGACAGGGATGTTTCTGTGACTGGGAGTCTATTTCCAGTGGGGTTCCGCAGGGCTCGGTGCTGGGGTCCTTGCTGTTTGTGATGTACGTATATAATTTGGACTTAAATGTCAGGGGTACGATCAAGAAGTTCATGGATGACACGAAAATTGGTGGGTGGTAACTAGTGAGGAGGATAGCTGTAAACTGCAGGAGGATATCAATGGACTGGTCAGGTGGGCAGAGCAGTGGCAAATGGAATTCAACCCAGAAAAGTGTGAGGTAATGCACCCGGGGAGGGCTAACAAGGCAAAGGATTACACTATGAATGGTAGGACCCTGGAAAGTACTGAAGATCAGAGGGACCTTGGTGTGCATATCCACAGATCCCTGAGGGTAGCAGAGCAGGTAAATAAGGTGGTTAAGAAGGCATATGGGATACTTGTCTTTATCAGCCAAGACATAGAATACAAGAGCAGGCAGGTTATGCTGGAACTGTATAAAATGCTGGTTAGGCCACAGCTGGAGTACTGTGTGCAGTTCTGGTCACCACATTATAGGAAGGATGTGATTGCGCTGGAGAGGGTGCAGAGGAGATTCACCAGGATGCTGCCTGGGCTGGAGGGTCTGAGCTATGCGGAAAGATTGGATAGGCTGGGGGTGTTTTCCTTGGAGCAGTGAAAGTTGAGAGGGGACCTGATAGAGGTGGATACGATTATGTGGGGCATAAATAGGGTGGATAAAAAGGCACTTTTTCCATTGGTAGAAGCATTGATAACCAGGGGGCATAGATTTAAGGTAAGGGGGAGAAGGAAAAAAGGGGAGTTGAGGAGAAACATTTTCACGCAAAGGGTGGTGGGGATCTGGAAATCACTGCCTGAAAGGTTGATTGAGTCAGAAACTCTCATAACATTTAAGTATTATTTAGATATTCACTTGTGTTTCCAGAGCCTCCAGGATTATGGGCAAAGTGCTGGAAAATGGGATTAGTGCAGTCAGATCTTTGTTTACCGGAGCAGACATGATGGGCCGAATGGCTTCTTTCTGTGCTGTAGACGTCTATGAGTCTGTGAGTCTGCGAGGATCTGTAAATAAAAGATATACACCAATAAATCCAATAGGGGAATTCAGGAGAAACCTCTTTACCAGAGAGTGTTTCAGGGGATCGTTTAGAATTATGGGGAAGCTGGATAAACACATGAGGGGGAAAGGAATAGAAGGATAGACCGACAGGATGAGATGAAGGGGAGGTTCGTGTGGGGCATTAACACCAGCTCAAAGCAGTTGGGCCGAAAGGCCTGTTTCTGTTCTGTGAATTCTATTTATATTTGAATGATTCCAACACACGACTCATTCCCTCAAGTGTCTCCGATCAGCCTCGGAGTGACAATTGGGATTGGATTTGTTGAGAAAGCAGACGGGAGAATGTGATCAGTTCACAGAAACAGCAGCTGAACATGGAAATATATTCACAGGGGAATGTGCAATCATACGTCAGCTGCTGAAAGAGAGATTGTACTAAGTGTGTTCATTACAAACTCCAGACACGCTCAACCACCCATAATTAGTCTTCAGCGCTGTAACATTATCCTGTCAGCGTTATTACTTTATTACATGGTTCATTTTAATGGATAAAAACAGTGATTTAAACTGCGCTCCCTGACTCACTCAGTAAGGGGACTCAGAACAATAGTGACTGGGCCAACAGGAGGCTCATGGCCCTGATCTCAGTTCACCCGTAGCCCAGGCCCAAAGGCTGGGGAAGGCCCATCATTTGCTGCTGTGCTTTCAGTCTCGAATCTTTGTGTTAAATCAATGAGCCTCAGCCACAGGCTTTGGGCCTGTACAAAGAACCAATTGGCAATCACGAGGTGCTGGTTAGAGTGAGCTGGAGACCAGGCCCCAGAGTTAAAGGTACCTCAACTGAGATTTCATTTATGAAAATGTCAATAACGTTGAGAAATCTGAAATTACACCCCTCGACTGAGTTTCTGTGAGCGAGTAAGATCTCAGATTTCCTTCCAATGGTCGGGTAGAGTCACTCACGGGAAAGGAGAAGCTTTTATTTAACATTCTCCGCATGTTCATCATTGATTTTTATCTCCCGTGTGACTGTTCGATTCCCAAGTTAGTAAAAAGTCACAGAATATAATTGTAATGTGATAGAATTAGACTGTACTAAAAGCATAGATACATCGAATGATACAATACAGTAGGAGGCCACTGACCTTCAGAGATGAGGCAAAATCTTTTCACTCAGAGGGTCGTGGGTCTTTGGGACTCTCTTCCTGAAAAGGTGGTGGAAGCAGAGTCTCTGAATATTTTTAAGGCAGAGGTGGATAGATTCTTGGGAAGCAAGAGGGTGATAGGTTATCGGGGTGGGTGGGATGCCGATTTCAGATTACCATCAGATCAGCCATGATCTTATTAAATGGGGGAGCAGGCTCGAGGGGCTGGATGGACTACTGCTCCTTGTTCGTATATTTGTATATTCAATCTGTGTCCCTTTGGTTACTGACATCCCTGCCACTGGAAACAGTTTCTCCTTATTTACTCTAACCAAAATCTTCACGATTGTTACCACCTCTATTAAATCTCCCCTTAACCTTTCTGCTCTAAGGAGAACAATCCCAGCTTCTCCAGCCTCCCCACATTAACTGAAGTCCCACATCCCTGATCCCATTGGAGCAAATCTCCTCCACACCCTCTCCAAGGCCTCAACATCCTCCCTAAACTGCGGAGCCCGGAATTGGACACAATCCTCCCGCTGGGGTCTAACCAGTGATTTATTGATGTAACACAAGGAGAGTAAATAAGGAGAAACAGTTTCCATTAACAGGAGGGTCGGTAACCAGAGGGACACACGTTGAAGAGAATCAGTCAAGGAACCAGTGGGAGAGGTGAGGAGAATTTTGTTTTACACAGTGAGTTGTTGTGATCTGGAACGCGCTGCCTGACCGGGCGGTGGAAGCAGATTCAATAATAACTTTCAAAATGGAATTGGATAAATACTTTGGGACATTTTGCAGGGTTATAGGGAAAATACAGGGTGTAAGACTAATTGGAGAGTTTTTTTCAAAGAGCTTGCACAGGCACAATGGGCTGAATGGCCCTCCCTCAATGACAATACAATTGTACTGTAATCAAACTGATGGATAGACTGTGGGGAATGGACAATCATTATTGAATTGGTTCCTGGGAAGGCGCTGAGCTAAACCCCTGTATAGTTTGAGCTGTCACAATGAACAAAGCATCAAGGTCATTGTGGTAACCAGGGGCTTGTCTCAAATACACAAGTTAGTGTGAAGAGTTTGGTTTCTGGGAGAAAGAATGGGGAGGTAGGCCGCAGCCTCTACTCCCAGTGCTGGGTGAAATATTGGATTCAGTGGAGTCGTGTGTAATTGTTTGTTGCTATAGATACAGCAACACACATTGTGATATTGTTAAACACTCCCCCAGTTCTATTAGATTCTATGAATCTGACCAAGTTCCCTTTGGGACAAGTTCCGTTCCCGGCCTGTTGTTGTGTTGGGTGAATGTTGCAGCTAATTGGCTGTTTTCTGTGTTGTTCTCAGTGGGATCCATCTCCACAGACTGGGCTGGCCCTGTCCCCAGGAGAAATGGCCCCTGGATCTGTGAGTTCATTCACCCGCCCCGAACATCTCCCTGTTCAGGTCAGAATGTGTTGAGATAAACACCGTTTATTGAGCACACCGATGGATAAAACAATCAGAGACGTTCCAATGGAGGCCAGGGACAATGGAGTTCATTCAATCCTGATTCTCTGATATTCAGAGAGTCTGAAAACACAGGGATCAGAGAAAAGGAATCCCTCAAAATCCAGCACCACAACCCATCGGCCCAATGACTGGGAATTGGTGCATTAACCCCACCTCCCTCACTATCCCTCACACTGTCACCTCAGTATTAACCCCACCTCCCTCACTCTCCCTCACACTGTCACCTCAGCATTAACCCCACCTCCCTCACTATCCCTCACTGTCACCTCAGCATTAACCCCACCTCCCTCACACTGTCACCTCAGTATTAACCCCACCTCCCTCACTATCCCTCACTCTGTCACCTCAGTATTAACCCCACCTCCCTCACTATCCCTCACACTGTCACCTCAGCATTAACCCCACCTCCCTCACTCTCCCTCACTCTCACCCCAGTGTTGGGAAACCCTGAGTATGTGATCAATGTTCTCTGTATCAGGAGGATGGCGATGTCTGCAATTCAGAGAGTGTATGTCACAGTTTGGGGGCATTTTACTCTGGTTCTGGTTTAGTTTGGTGAGACCACTCAGCTCTGTGAACAGGTTCCATGGCCCCTACAATCTGGAGTGAGCCGTTTCCGGTCCAATCTCTAGTTAGATGACAGCCGGACATGGGACTGCTCAGAGAGATCGTCCCTCTGCTCAGCAGCAGCTGATACAGGGCCTGGGGACAACACACTAATGGCCACGTCTGTAACAAAGGAGATTGGAGATTACACCTCACCGAGTCCTTCAGGTACCTTGCTCTAAGAGGGTGTTGGCAACCATGGACTGCCATAGGTTTGGTCCATGATTATGTTGGCAAAGTACTGCAGTGCTTTGTCAATGCCTTGTGCAGTACGGCTGATCAGGAAACTCTCCCGTTCTTACCACCTATCGTACCAGGCTCATTGGAAGGATTTCCAGGCTGATAATCGACCTGTTTGGCCACATTATGAAAATGCCTTCCATCACCATCGAGTGCTGAAGCTGGACTTGATCTCAGAGTTCACAAGACCACAAATCTTCCAACTTTTGAGTCACCAATTGGATTATTTTAGTGTTGGTGAAAAGAGACATTTTGTCAAAGGTTTTCAACTTGCACTGATCAGGACAATAGCAGGAATACCAATGTCGGGGGAGCAACAACTTGATATTGTACGTGTCTTCGATGGACTGACGCCAAAACTCATATATTTCTGATACGTTGATGATATGTTTGCTATACTTAAATCCGCAGCTGCATGTAATAATTTCCTTACAGACCTTAACAGGCTCCATCCTATGCTCAAATTCACCTTTGGAATGGAGCAGTCAAATGAACTCCACTTCCTGCCGATGGGGGGGAGGTGGGATTCTCTACCGCGGTCCACCACAAGCCTATCTACACTGGTCAATACCAGCGTTTGGATTCTTACAGTTCCACACGCTATAAGGTTGGTCTTATGAGTTTTGGTGTCAGTCCATCGAAGACACGTTTCTCATGGAACCCAACGTACAGTATCAAGGTGTTGCTCCCCTGACATTGGTATTCCTGCTATGGTCCTGATGAGTGTAAGATGAAAACCTTTGACAAAATTAATCTGGTTTAAATATTGCAATGAAGTGTCACCATCAATAAAATAATCCAGTCGATGACTCAAAGTTGGAAGATTTGTGGTCTTGTGAATTCTGGGATCAAGTCCAGCTTCAGGACTTGATGGTGATGGAAGGCATTTTCATAATGTGGCCAAACAGGTCGATTATCAGCCTGGAAATCCTTCCAATGAGCCTGGTACGATAGGTGGTAAGAGCGGGAGAGTTTCCTGATCAGCCATACTGCACAAGGCATTGACAAAGCACTGCAGTACTTTGCCAAGCATAATCATGGACCAAACCTATGGCAGTCCATGGTTGCCAACACCCTCTTACCTTGTAAATAGGGCCTGAGCCATTTGGTCACTATGCAAGTTTGATGCTGAAATCAGGCACATCAAAGACATCCTGCAGGGTAATGGCCGCCCTGATCAGATCACTTCACACTATATATCACACAGACTCATGAACAGGCCTAGGGCCCTGAAACGTGCCCAGTCTACCTCAGGTTACCCTGGAAGGGGCAAGGTATCTCAAAACGTTGAGTAACAGGTGAAGCTAGCTGTTTCACGCTGCTACTATGCAGTAGCAACACGAGGGGTATTCACCACTAACTGGATGCTGCCGTCAAGACAAAAAGACATTCTGCCTATCACACAAATGAGTGATGTGGTGTATGAATTTCAGTGCCAGTGTGATGCTGGGTATGTAGGCCGTACATCCCAAAGACTGGTGGATCGGATCAAACAGCCACTGTTCACAACGGGCAAGGCACAGACTGTACCCAACCAGCCTGGGCTTCGCAAAACTCAAAACACAGGGTTGAATCACCCCAGATTTGCACTGTGTGGTAGTAGCCGGGTAAAACCAAGGTTTAGCAGCCGGCCGGTATGGTGGGTTTTCACACTGTATCATCCCAAACTCACTACATTACACATGCATTCATGGGAAACATTGGGAGCAGTGAATGCAGTAGATTAAATTGAGGGAAGTACAAGTGAAATGCTGCTTCACCTGAAAGGAATGTTTGGGCCCTTGGACGGTGAGGAGAGAGGAAGTGAAGGGGCAGGTGTTGCATCTTCTGTGGTTGCATGGGAAGGTGCTGTGGGAGGGGGTTGAGGAGTAGGGGGTGATGGATGAGTGGGCCAGGGTGTCCCGGAGGGAACGATCCCTGCGGAATGAACAGTCCCTACAGAATGCTGGTGGGTAGGTGGGTGGGGGTGGGGGGGTGGTAAAGGGAAGATGTGTTTGGTGGTGGCATCATGCTGGAGTTGGCGGAAATGGCGGAGGATGATCCTTTGAATGCGGAGGCTGGTGGGGTGATAAGTGAGGACAAGGGGGACCCTATCATGTTTCTGGGAGGGAGGAGAAGGCGTGAGGGCGGATGCGCGGGAGATGGGCCGGACACGGTTGAGGGCCCTGTCAATGACAGTGGGTGGAAAACCTCGGTTAAGGAAGAAGGAGGACATGTCAGAGGAACTGTTTTTGAAGGTAGCATCATCGGAACAGATGCGACAGAGGCGAAGGAACTGAGACAATGGGATGGAATCCTTACAGGAAGCGGGGTGTGAGGAGCTGTAGTCAAGGTAGCTGTGGGGGTCGGTGGGTTTGTAATGGATATTGGTGGACAGACTATCACCAGAAATTGAGACAGAGAGGTCAAGGAAGGGAAGGGAAGTGTCAGTGATGGAACATGTAAAAGTGATAGAGGGGTAGAATTTTGAAGCAAAATTAATAAATTTTTCCAGGTCCAGCCGAGAGCATGAAGCAGCACCGAAGTAATCATCGATGTACCGGAGAAAGAGCTGTGGAAGGGGGCCGGAGTAGGACTGCAACAAGGAATGTTCCACATACCCCATAAAGAGACAGGCATAGCTGGGGCCCATGCGGGTACCCATAGCCACACCTTTTATTTGGAGGAAGTGAGAGGAGTTGAAGGAGAAATTGTTCAACGTGAGAACAAGTTCAGCCAGACGGAGGAGAGTAGTGGTGGATGGGGATTGTTCGGGCCTCTGTTCGAGGAAGAAGCTAAGGGCCCTCAGACCATCCTGGTGGGGGATGGAGGTGTAGAGGGTTTGGACGTCCACGGTGAAGTGGAAGTGGTTAGGGCCAGGGAACTAGAAATTGTTGATATGATGTAGGGTGTCAGAGAAATGGCAGACGTAGGTGGGAAGAGACTGTACTTTTCTTCCCCCCTCCTCACCGTCCAAGGGCCCAAACACTCCTTTCAAGTGAAGCAGCATTTCACTTGCATTTCCCCCAACTTAGTCTACTGCATTCACTGCTCTCAATGTGGTCTCCTCTACATTGGAGAGACCAAACGCAGACTGGGTGACCACTTTGTGGAACACCTTCAGTCTGTCCGCAAGCATGACCCAGACCTCCCTGTCGCTTGTCATTTTAACACTCCACCCTGCTCTCTTGCCCACATGTCTGTCCTTGGCTTGCTGCATTGTTCCAGTGAAGCCCAACGCAAACTGGAGGAACAACACCTCATCTTCCGACTAGGCACTTTACAGCCTTCCGGTCTGAATATTGAGTTCAACAACTTCAGACCATGAACTCTCTCCTCCATCCCCACCCCCTTTTTGATCCCTTTATTCAAATATTTACTTCTAAATTCTTATATGTATATTTTTTCCCACCTATTTTTATTATTATTATTTAAAAAATTAATTTCCATTTTTGTTCATTGTTTAATCCCCTCCTTTTAGCCCATTCCAATCTTTTCTCCCACCCCGTCCCCTCTCCCCACCCCACCCCCACCCGGGTCATCTATCACTTGCTCATTCTGCTTTCTACTCTTAATATCCTCATTAGTGCCTCCTTTAGCCAGTATCACCACCATCAACAGCCCTTCGACCTTTTGTCTTTGACGCCTTTGGCAATCTCTCCTTTGCCTCCACTGGCCCTCTACCCAGCTCTACCTCCTAACCCCTCAACCAGCTTATATTTCACCTCATTTTTATTTCTCTTTAGTTCTGAAGAAGAGTCATACGGACTCAAAACGTTAACTCTTTGTCTCCACAATTGCTGTCGGACCCGCTGAGTTTTTCCAGCAATTTTTGTTTACGTACGCACTTTGCACCTGTTTCAGCTAAACAAAATAGGCGATGGCCAATCACTGGTTCATTCCTCAGGGCAATGCCTTGACCAATCAAAATCAAGCTGCCTGGTTTAATTTTCAAATGATGCTTGGCAGTTAACTGCCAGCCACCATTAGCTGGTGCCTTTTCCATGGCAATGCCTCTACCAATTAGAGTCCACTTGCCAACCAATCAGCACTCTTTTCTCATATAGTATAACTTGTTGTTTCCCCTGACATTGGTATCCTTGCAAACCTGTCCTGATGAGTGCAAGATGAAAAGCTTTGACAGCATGTCTCTTTTTCAGTGATACTCAAGGTCTGTATTACCAAACAACTATTGGTTTATTTTACATAAAACACAAAAATAAAAGAGAGATTTTCTTTTACAAGGTGAAAGCAGAGAGAAAGAGACAGAGAGGGAGAATGAGGGAGAGAGTGAGAGAGATGGAACCCTCTGCGGTTGCTTCTCTTATGTTGACAGACTGGGACTTGGTGCATTAAGATGTCAATCACAGTGACTGCTCTGCCGTGCAAGGTTCAGCTCTGATGGGGAAGCAGCAGGTCCCCAAATCTCTGTGTCAGCTATAAATCCCTGCAGTGTCACCGGAATGGAAGGGCATCTGAGTTCTGTTCCTTTCATGAACCTCCCACAATGACCCTTCTAACCTCTGTAGATCGACTGTACCCAGAGACAGAAAGCGGAAACTTGAACCCTTCCTCTTTCCAGGAATAATTCAAACCTGAAAATCTCCAATCCTGTGGACACTGACCCAAAGGTATCTCCCACATTCAAACCAGATTATGTGGTCAATGAATTAATTGTTCTTTGTGGGATCATGCTGTGTACCAATTGCGATGTTTCCTACATGCCAACTGTATTTATGCTTCTGGTCAAGCAACGTTTTGACTTTAAAATTCTTATCCTTGTCTTCTGTAGAAATTCTGTTTTATTTAATGTGTAATGTACCTTTAAGAATGATACTTGCTAAGGAAGATCACGTGATCTGTCATGGCACAAACTACCTCAACAGACAGTGTAGAGATAGAGTTGGAGTTGAAAGCACGCATGTAGTTGCTGCTGAGTGTATTGTAAATAAACTTAATGTTTCCACCCAAGAAGTGTCTGCAGATCAACTCTATCAATAGCAGCAACATGGTCACCCTGCAACAAACTGGTGATGAGGATAAAACAGGATTGAACAGAAGAAATCAAGTTAGACAGAAATCGGCACTGCACCTCACCCAGTGATTGTAAGTAGCAAGCTCCGTTAGAATTGAAGAAGTTATTCTCTCTCAAGATACCACAATTTGGGAGAATTGATCCTTTTCAACCAGCCACAGACAATTGGTCCCATTATGTAGAACACCTCACGTTCCTTTTTGAAGCAAATGAGATTATAGGGTAAGAGAAGAGGCAAGTGATCCCCTTGAGTCCTTGTGGGAGGAAAACCCACTGTTTGACTCATAGTTTGACAGTGTCCAGTGCCCCAGATTTGAAGAGTTTTGATGAATTGGTGGACCTCGTGAAGGGGCATTTTCAACAGAAGCCCTCAGTCACAATGCGGAGGTTCAGGTTTAATTCAAGAAATAAAGCCCTGGGTGAGACAGTTGCATGTTATGTGGCAAACGTGAAGCAACTAATGGAACATTGTGAGTTCGGTACGACTCTAATGCTGTTCTCTACATCAGGCAGGAAACCCCAGCAAAAAAAGTTCACAAGAAAGCGAGACTCTGCTGAGAAGTGGGAAACAGCCGCCACTCGCCGAAGAGTAAAGCAAAATAACTTAGCAGCAAAAACAAAGAATAATTTTAATATAGGTGGAAACAATTAGTCTTTTAGCGACTGGCAGTTTATAAATCTCGATTGCTACTGTTATCACAGAAATGGACACGAGGCAGTGCATGAAGGATTGAAACAGGCTGGTAAATGAAAGAAGAAACCCAGTGAAATCTACAATGTAGAAGAGCCTGAAACAACAAATTCAGACATTTACTCGTTGTTTAATCTGAAAGTTGGAAAGACAGAACCAATATTTGTCACAGTGAAAGTAAATGGCAGACCTGTTAGAATGGAAGTGGACACAGGAGTTTCACTGCAGAAATTGGGGAACATACCTTCAGATATTTAAATAATGGTGAACATCAATTAAGTTTAGAACAAACAGCTGCCAAACTAAAACCAAAAACAGGTGAAGTAAAAGGCATAAGCAGAGTAAGTGTCCATTATGGAAGCCAATCGGCTCAGCTACCCGTGATGGTGGTAGCAGGTGAAGGGTCAAGACTCCTGGGTGAAATTGCACAAAAGTAATTAAGTTAGAATGGGCTGATATTTTCCAGTTGAGAGCAAGTGGGCTACCAGAACTACTTAGAAAGTACACCATCGTCTTCAAGGACGCACTGAGGGAAATCCAGGACCTGCAGACAAGGATTCATGTTGATCCGAAAACAACCCCTCGCTACATGAAGGCGAGACCGGTGCCATATACCCTGAGAGAAAAAGTCAACATTGAGCTGAACAGACTAAAGAAACTGAGCGTTATGCAACCTGTTCAGTTCTCAGTGTGAGCAGCACCCATTGTCACTGTCCTGAAACCTGACCAAAGCATTCGAATTTGTAAAGACTACAAACTGACGGTTAATAAAGTATCCAAGCAAGACAGACACCCCATTCCCAAAAATCACAGACCTCTATGCCAAGCAGGCAGGAGGGACAATGTACACAAAGTTTGACATGAGTCATGCTTATCAACAACTAGAGTTGGATAATGCCTCCCGGGAATTTGTCATAATTAATACCCACAAAGGGTTGTACCAATATACACAAAATCCTTTCAGTGTCTCCTCCGCTTGTGCCATCTTTCAGAGAGCAATAGAAAGCTCACTGCAGGGACTGTCCCAGGTTGTAGTCTATTAACACAATGTATTGGTGACAGGATTCACTGAAAAAGAGCATCCAGCAAAGTTAGAGGAAGTCTTAAAATGTTTCTTGCAACTCGGGTGTGTTTAAAAAAGGAAAAGTGCATGTTTGAAGTGAGGGGGGGAATCTATTTGGGTCACTGGGTAGTTTGACAGGACCTCCACCCGGTTGTGGAGAAAGTGAGAGCCATAAGAGAGGCACCTGCACCAAAGAACGTCTCAGAGCTCAAATCATTCCTAGGAATGATCAACTATTATGGGCTGTTCTTACCCAATTTGTCTACAGTGCTGCCCCCCTGCATTCTCTACTCACAAAGAACCAACGTTGGTCTTGGGAGGTGCCCCAGAAAGAAGCTTTCATAAAGGTGAAGCAATTGTGACACTCATCCAATCTATTAGTGCATTCTGAGCAGATGAAAGAATTGGTGTTGACATGTGATGCATCTCCATATGGAGTGGGAGCAGAGCTCCCTCATCGGATGGACAGCAACATGGAATGGCCAATAGGTTACATATCAAGAGCACTCATCCCAGCAGAAAAGAGATACTTGCAGACACTTTGGTGTCAAGAAATTTCACCAGTAGGTACATGGCCGCCATTTTACAATTGTTTCAGACCACAACCCACTGCTCAGATTGTTTAGTGAGGAAAGGGCTATCCCACCCGTGGTCTCAGCAAGAATACATCAATGGGCTTTAATTCTGGCAGCTTTCGTACATAGGCCTGGAAATCAAATTACAAACACCGATCCCCTTAGTCGTTTGCCTTCACAAGAAAATGATGAGCACCTCCCAATTCCACAGGAACTTGTTTTACTGTTAAATTTCTTAGATTCCTCACCAGTTTGTGCTCAACAGGTCAGAGACTGGACGTCAGGACCCAGTCCCACCTCAAGTATGAGAACAAGTGTTACCTGGTTGTTCATAAGAGCCTGGATCTGATGAAATGAAACTGTACTTCAACACAAGACATGAAATAACCAGCCAGGATGGTATCTTATTGTGGGGAGCATGAGTGATAATCCCTCCAAAGGGAAGGGAGCCACTTTTAGTTGGACTACAGAGTGCCCATCCAGGAATTTCCTGTATGAAGACCATGTCACGCAGCTATTTATGGTGGCCTGGGATGGATGGTGAAGTAGAGAGTTCAGTAAAGCAGTGTGTGTAATGTCAACAGCTGCAGAAGTTGCCAGTGACAGCTCCGTTACACCCCTGGGAGTGACCAGGTAGACCCTGGGTATGGTTACACATTGACCACATTGGACCTTTCCTGGGAACAATGTTTCTGCTCATTGTCGATGCCCAGTTGAAATGGTTGGACAAATACGAGATGAAGTCACCAATGTCGGCCGCTACAATTGAGAAGCTATATCAGAGTTTTGCCATTAACGGGTTATCAGGAATAGTTGTTTCCGATAACGGCACGGCTTTTAGAAGTGCTGAGTTTCAACGGTTTTTCAGCCTCAACGGTATCACTCATGTGAAAACTGCACCGTCCCCACCCTTCCTCAAACGGACTGGCCGAAAGGATGGTTCAAACATTCAAGACAGGCATGAGAATGCTCACTGGCGATTCCTTGGCAAGCAAGCTAGCACACTTCCTTTTTCATTACAGGACCAGCCCTCACACAACAACAGGTGTCAGACCTGTGGAGTTATTGTTGAAACACCGTCTCAGGATGAGATTGAGGTTAATAATGCCGAGTTTGGAGGGGAAGGTGGAAAGGAGTCAGGGAAGCCAGAAAACTAGACACGACTGTCATAGTCACAAGAGGAAATTTACCGTGGGAGAGCCGGTATATGTGAGGAACTTCAGGGAAGGACCAAAGTGGTTACCGGGTGAAGTAAGTGCAGTGACTGGACATGGGGGTGGAAGGCTGGATCATCTGGAAACATGTGGACCATTTCAGGACGAGAGAGACAAATCATCAAGATTTGGTTCCACCAGTGACCATGACCAGGTCTGCAGTTCCTGTTGAGGATATTCAACCCAGGACTCACATGTCTGATGTTCCTGTAAGCGTTGAGGATACAGAACTGTGAGTGTCCATCGAAGCACCTGATGTTCAGGTAACTCTGGAAAAGAAGGATCCTGACAAAGAATCTGAAGTTGTGGAGCTGCAACATTCCACACGGACCAGGAAACCACCTGACAGACTGAACTTGTAAACTCCTTACCCAGTGTAAATATTATGTTGTCTTGAAAAATATGTACTTGTAATTACAATATGTATAGCTGAGTTAAAGGAGGAGGAATGTAGTAATTATACTTTTATTTAGTGGGTAATGTACCTTTAAAACTGATACTTGTTAAAGAAGATCACATGATCTGTAGTAACCACTGTGAGAGAAACGCAGGCTTCCTCAGCAGTTAGTGTAGAGATAGAGTTGGAGTTGAAAGCACACGTGTAATAGCTGCTGAGTATATTGTAAATAAACTTAATGTTTCCACCCAAGATGTGTCTGCAGGTCAACTCTTATCATTAATAGTAGCACCCTTACAACATTTTCAAACCTGTCCATGTTCTCATCTCTCTCTATCTCTATAACCTACTCCAGGCTGACAATCCCTTGAGATGTCTGTGCTCCTCCAATTCCAGCCTCTTGAGCCTCCCTGAGTCCCAGCGCACCACCATTGGTGACCATGTCATCAGCTGCCTGGGCGCTCAGCTCTGGAATTCCTTCCCTCACCCTCTCTGCCCCTTTCTATCTCTCTCTCTCTCTCTCTCTCTCTCTCCTCCTGTTAGAAGCTTCTTCAAACCTCCTTCTTTGATCAAGCTAAAATGACTCAGAGTCAGCTTTGTTTCACAATGCTCCTGCGAAGCACCTTGGAACCTTTCAAAATATTCAGGGTGCTATATCAATACAAGTTGTTGTTGTTGTTGTTTAGGAGTATGTCATTGGCTGGGAATAGCCTTGGGAAAACCCACCATCACCTTCTCTGGACAATGAAGAGTTAACTTGGGGCAGAATTTTTGGCGGAGTGGGCCTGACCTGCTCATGATGGCGCTGGGCACGGGTCCCGACCTCAGGGTCGATATTTCGGGGGGTGGGCGGGTGCCAAGCTCGGCAGTGTACCCGCTGACAATGAAGAGGGCGAGTTGGCCCATTAACGGTGCAATTAACCGAGATTTTCCCTTGCCCGTCCAGCGCTACGGTTGGGGGGGGTGGGGGGTGGTGTGTGGGGGCGTCGGGGGGGGGGGGGTGTTATTGGGGTGGGGGGGGCGGGGGGGTGTGGGAATGGAGGGATGTTGTGGGGGTGTGGGGGGGTTGTTGTGGGGGTGGGGGGTGTGGGGGGTGGTCGGGTGGGGGGTTGTGGTGGGGGGCGGGGGGGTGGTGTGGGGATGGGGGATGTTGTGGGGGTGGGGGGTGTGGGGGGTGGGTGTGTTGGGGCGTCGGGGGGGGTTGTTGGGGCGGGGGGGCGGGGGGGGTGTGGGGATAGGGGGTTGGTTGTTGGGGTGGGGTGGGGGGCTGGGGGGGTGTGGGGATGGGGGGATGTTGTGGGGGTGGGGGGAGGTGTGTGTGGTGGGGTGGGTGGGGGGGGGTTGGAGGGGTGGGGATGTTGTGGGGGTGGGGGGTGTGGGTGTGGGAGGGGGTGGGGGGGTGTGGGGATGGGGGGATGTTGTGGGGGTGGGGGGTGTGGGGGGGGGTGGGGGGTTGTGGGGATGGGGGGATGTTGTGGGGGTGGGGGGGTGGGGGGGGTGTGGGGATGGGGGGATGTTGTGGGGGTGGGGGTGTGGGGGGGGGTGGGGGGTTGTGGGGATGGGGGGATGTTGTGGGGGTGGGGGTGTGGGGGGGGGGTGGGGGGTTGTGGGGATGGGGGGATGTTGTGGGGGTGGGGGTGTGGGGGGGGGTGGGGGGTTGTGGGGATGGGGGGATGTTGTGGGGGTGGGGGTGTGGGGGGGGGGTGGGGGGTTGTGGGGATGGGGGGATGTTGTGGGGGTGGGGGTGTGGGGGGGGGTGGGGGGTTGTGGGGATGGGGGGATGTTGTGGGGGTGGGAGGGTGGGGGGGTGTGGGGGTGGGGGGGTTGGGGGGGTGTGGGGGTTGTTGGGGTGGGGGGGATGGGGGAATGTTGTGGGGGTGGGGGGTGTGGGGGGGGTGGGGGGTGTGGGTGTGGGGGGGTGGGGGGTGTGGGGATGGGAGGGGGTGGGGGATGGGGGGATGTTGTGGGGGTGGGGGGGATGGGGGGGGTTGTTGGGGTGGGGGGGTGGGGGGGTGTGGGGGTTGTTGGGGTGAGGGGGTTGTTGGGGTGGGGGGGGCTGGGTGTGGGAGGGGATGGGGGGGTGTGGGGATGGGGGATGTTGTGGGGGTGGGGGGGGTTGGGGGGGGCTGTGGGGGGCTGTAGGGGGTGTGGGGATGGGGGGATGTTGTGGGGGAGGTGTGTGGTGGGGTGGGGGGGGTGGGGGGGGTGGGGGAGGTGTGTGGTGGGGTGGGGGGGGGTGGGGGGGGTGGGGGAGGTGTGTGGTGGGGGGTGGGGGGGTGTGGGGATGGGTGGGGGGGGGAGGTGTGTGGTGGGGGGGGTGGGGGGGTGTGGGGATGGGTGGGGGGGGGAGGTGTGTGGTGGGGGGGGTGGGGGGGTGTGGGGGTTGTTGGGGTGGGGGGGTGTGGGGATGGGGGATGTTGTGGGGGGAGGTGTGTGATGGGGTGGTGGGGATGGGTGGGGGGGAGGTGTGTGGTGGGGGGTGTGTGGGGATGGGGATGTTGTGGGGGAGGTGTGTGGTGGGGTGGGGGGGATGGGTGGGGGGGGGGAGGTGTGTGGTGGGGCGGGGGGGGAGGTGTGTGGTGGGGGGGTGGGGGAGGTGTGTGGTGGGGTGGGGGGGGTGTGGGGATGGGTGGGGGGGGAGGTGTGTGGTGGGGGGGTGGGGGAGGTGTGTGGTGGGGTGGGGGGTGTGGGGATGGGTGGGGGGGGAGGTGTGTGGTGGGGGGGTGGGGGAGGTGTGGGGTGGGGTGGGGGGGGTGTGGGGATGGGTGGGGGGGGGAGGTGTGTGGTGGGGGGGTGGGGGAGGTGTGTGGTGGGGTGGGGGGGTGTGGGGATGGGTGGGGGGGGGGAGGTGTGTGGTGGGGGGGGTGGGGGAGGTGTGGGGTGGGGTGGGGGGGTGTGGGGATGGGTGGGGGGGGGGAGGTGTGTGGTGGGGGGGGGTGGGGGGGTGTGGGGGTTGTTGGGGTGGGGGGGGTGTGGGGATGGGGATGTTGTGGGGGGAGGTGTGTGGTGGGGTGGTGGGGATGGGTGGGGGGGGGAGGTGTGTGGTGGGGGGTGTGTGGGGATGGGTGGGGGGGGGGAGGTGTGTGGTGGGGGGGGGGGCAGGGTGCAGGCGAATCGACCAGGCAGTCTTTGCATTTTTCCTGAAACCTTATCCACGGGCCGGGTGAGGTTTCTGTGATAAATTAAAATTAAAGTAATTTCTGTCGGCAGCATTTTCACTATCTACAGTTTCACTGTCTGATTATGAAGTTTGGACACTTTTCTTCCGGTTCCTGTGACTTTTATTTGATGTTGTTCAGGTCCTCGGCTCCCTGAGACAGCTCAGGAAGCTTCCGGAAAGCACTCCCCCCACCCCCCCCCCACCCACCGCGTCCATGCTGACTTCAGAGCTCACCCTCTCCTCCCACCCCCAGCCCGGTAGCGCTGACCCTTTCAGTGCAGGCTTCACGCTGCTGGCCCTTAGTTGGTCAGCCTGGGTAAATTCACGGTCGGTAGCCGACCGGGGTCAGCGGTCTGTCCCCTGGTCAATCCTGGACCCACCGATCTCCCCCACCAACCAACCCGGAAATCCTGCCCCCCTGATGTTACTTGAAAGGCTGAACGATGGTCCTGCAACTCGGGACAGGGAATGAATGTCAACCTCACCAGTCACGCCTACTTCCCCAGAATGAATGTTTTAAAATGCAACACCTCAAAATACAAGGAAATAATCCCATCCTGAATGTTGATGTTAAATAATTGATTCTGATTATCCGTGGATATTGAATATATAAACCCTGATGCTAATGTCACCGTATAAACTGCCTCTTCAATCCAATGTTTGGTGAATTAATGCGGTGTGTGAGAATTTTTAATCGGTCTGCATGATATAAATATTTAACACCCAAACCTCAATGTTCATTTTAACAGACGGTGGAGAACAAATAATGTTGCACAGGGTTTGAAGAATGAGTTGAAGGATTTCACCCTGGGGGCTGCCTGGGCCTCGGTTTAATGTCGATCCTGAGCACAGGAGTGTCTCTGTAAGGGGGAGAGTTACTGTGGGGGAAAGGAGACCCACCAGGTTGCCCTGTGTGAGGGTCAGGGGGAGGGCAGTGGGAGCGATTGTCCCGCTCATCCTCCGGCTGTTGTCTCACTGTTTAACAGTCACTGACTGAACCTCGAGAGCTCCCGGACATTTGAGAAATGGGATAGAAATGTGACTCCATCCATTACTGTGGGTCTCTCATGCTGAGGTCACCTCACCTCACCTCATTGATGCATTGTCCATGTTTAACATCCAGCCCAAGTACACCATCATTTACAGGATCAGACACCCACATCTTTCACCAGTGAGCTGTTTGTGGTCAAAGAGATTCTCACAAACAGTCTCCCCATGAAACCCAAACCCAGCATTGGTGCAGCCTGTCTGTGTTAACGCTGCATTGGCATGTCCTGTCTGTGTTAATACTGCATTGGTGTGTCCTGTCTGTGTTAACGCTGCATTAGTGTGACCTGTCCCTGTTAATGCTGCATTGGTGTGTCCTGCCGAAGTTAACGCTGCATTGGTGTGCTCTGTGTTAATGCTGCATTTGCGTATTCTGCCCATGTTAATGAGGCATCAATGTGTTTTATCTATATTAATGCTGCATTGGTGTTTCCTGAATATGTTAATGATGCATTGGTGTGTCCTGTGCATGTTAACACTGCATTGGTGTGTCCTGTGCATGTTAACACTGCATTGGTGTGTCCTGTCACTAGGACTAATCCCCTCCCCTGACCCACAATCATCCTCCAAACTCCCTTCTGTCCTCCATCAGCCCCTCCTCATTCCATCTTCTCTCCCCTCGCCTGCCCCTCCCACCCCCTCCCTATCCTGTTGCTCCACCCTCCACAACCCCAGTAAGGGTGTTGCAGGGGGTGTGGGGGGTGAGGGGAACACAGACGGGTTCATGGGGAGAGGAATTAAGGGATATGGAGCATGAGCAGGTGGATGGAGTTACGATCTGCCAAGTTTCCGCTGAATGATGGGGCAGGATTGAGGGGCTGAACGGCCTCTTCCTGTTCCTCTATGGTTTGAAGAGTTTTATAATGGGTCTGGTCTAATGTGTCCGTGTTAAAGACCTTGAGCTGCTCCACTGGAGAGTGGATCAAACTCCGACAATGTTTCTCGAATCAATCATCAGATGTAGAGAGAGGGGCCCAGGCAGCTGGGTAAGTGGGAGAGTGACAGGGACGGGTAGAGAGGGAGTGGACACTCAGCTCGAGCACAGATTGTCAATCAGGCTGATGGGGACTGAGGCAAGGGGTCAGTGAGCACTGATTGGTCAGATGGACAGGAACAGCTACTCACCTTTTGGGTGGGTGTCACTGACAGATTTCTAATGAAACAGCAGCATTTTAATTCCATGTAAACTGCATTGTCGGAGCAGTGACTGATGTTGATGGGATGTGGAGGTCAGGGCAGTCGTTTCCTTCATTTACATTCACTGAGACTGGGGAGAAAATTGATGGTTTGATCCAGACACTCAGAGCAGGACAGACAGAGGGCAGGGAGGAGGGACAATCACTTCCTTCATCCTCAGCATGTGGCATCACTGGCATTTATTACCCATCCCTAATTGCCCTCGAGAAGCTGCCTTCTTGAACCGCTGCAGTCCATGTGGTGTAGGTACACCCACAGTGCTGTTAGGGAGGGAGTTCCAAGAGTTTGACCCAGCGACAGTGAAGGAACGGCGTTATATATCCAAGTCAGGAAGGTGAGTGACTTGGAGGGGAACTTCTAGGTGGTGGTGTTCCCATGTGTCTGCTGCCCTTGTCCTTCAAGGGTGAGTAACTAAGGAGTGCTGCATTATCAGAAAGTCAGTACTTAGGGAGAGCTGCACTTTTGGAGTGTGAGTATTGAGGGAGAACTGCGCTATAAGAGGGTCAGTAATGAGGGTGTGCTGCACTGTCAGAGGGTCAGTACTGAGGGAGTGCTGCACTGTCAGAGGGTCAGTACTGAGGGAGTGCTGCACTGTCAGAGGGTCAGCACTGTGGGAGTGCTGCGCAATCAGAAGTTCAGCACTGAGGGAGTGCTACACTGTCAGGGGGTCAGTACTGAGGGAGTGCTGCGCAGTCAGAGGGGCAGTACTGAGTGAGTGCTGCACTGTCAGAGGGTCAGTACTGAGGGAGTGCTGCACTGTCAGAGGGTCAGTACTGAGGAAGTGCTGCACTGTCAGAGGGTCAGCACTGAGGGAGTGCTGCGCAGGCAGAGCATCAGCACTGATGGAGTGCTGCACTGACAGGGGGTCAGTAATAATGCTGCACTGTCAGAGGGTCAGTACTGAGGGAGCGCTGCACTGTCAGAGGGTTAGTATTGAGGGAGTGCTGCACTGTCAGAGGGGTAGTACTGAGGGAGTGCTGCACTGTCAGAGGGTCAGTACTGAGGGAGTGCTGCACTGTCAGAGGGAATGGGTGAACTGCAACAATTGTTTATTCCTGTCTGGCACAAAAGTAAAACAGGAAATTTGGCCAAACCATGGCTTACAAGGGAAATTAGAGATTGTGTTAGATCCAAGGAAGAGGCATAGAAATCGGCCAGAAAAAAAAACAACAGACCTGAGGATTGGGAGCAGTTTAAAATTGAGCAAAGGAGGACCAAGGGATTGATTAAGAAGGGAAAAATAGAGTACGAGAGTAAGCTTGCAGAGGACATAAAAACTGACTGTAAAAGTTTCTATAGGTATGTGAAGAGAAAAAGATTGGTGAAGACAAATGTAGGTCCTTTACAGTCAGAAACAGGGGAATTTATAATGGGGAACAAAGAAATGGCTGACCAACTAAATACATACTTTGGTTCTGTCTCCACAAAGGAGGACACTGATAACACACCAGAAATATTGGGGAACACAGGGTTCATTGAGAGGGAGAAACTGAAAGAAATCAGTATTAGTAGGGAAATAGTGTTGGGGAAATTGATGGGATTGAAGGCCGATAAATCCCCAGGGCCTGATAATCTACATCCCAGAGTACTTAAGGAAGTGGCCCTAGAAATAATGGATGCATTGGTTGTCATCTTCCGAGATTCTATAGACTCTGGAACAATTCCTACAGATTGGAGAGTAGCTAATGTAACCCCACTATTTAAAAAGGGAGGAGAGAGAAAACAGGGAATTATAGACCAGTCAGCCTGACGTCGGTAGTGGGGAAAATTCTAGAGTCCATTATAAAAGATTTAATAGCTGAGCACCTAGAAAACAGAGGCAGAATCAGACAGAGTCAGCATGGATTTATGAAAGGGAAATCATGCTTGACACATCTACTGGAATTTTTCGAGGATGTAACTAGTAGAGTTGATGAGGGGGAGCCAGTGGATGTGGTTTATTTGGACTCTGAGAAGATGTTCAACAAAGTCCCACATAAGAGATTGGCGTGTAAAATTAAAGCGCATGGGATTGGGGGTGGTGTATTGAGATGGATAGAAAACTGGGTGGCAGACAGGAAACAAAGAGTAGGAATAAACGTATCTTTTTCCGAATGGCAGACAGTGACTAGTGGGGTACCGCAGGGATTGGTGCTGGGACCCCAGTTATTCACAATATATATCATTGATTTAGATGATGGAATTAAATCAAATATCTCCACATTTGCAGATGACACAAAGCTGGGTGGGAGGGTGAGCTGTGAGGAGGATGCAGAGATGCTTCAGTGTGATTTGGACAAGCTGAGTGAGTGGGTAAATGCATGGCAGATGCAGTATAATGTGGATAAATGTGAGGTTATCCACTTTGGTAGCAAAAACAGGAAGGCAAATTATTATCTGAACGGCTATAAATTGAGAGAGGGGAATATGCAACGAGACCTGGGTGTCCTTGTACACCAGTTGCTGAAGGTAAGCATGCAGGTGCAGCAGGCGGTAAAGAAGGCAAATGGTATGTGGGCCTTCATAGCCAGAGGATTCAACTACAGGAGCAGGGATGTCTTGCTGCAATTGTACAGGGCCTTGGTGAGACCACACCTGGAATATTGTGTGCAGTTTTGGTCTCCTTATCTGAGGAAGGATGTTCTTGCTATAGAGGGAGTGCAGTGAAGGTTTACCCGACTGATTCCTGGGATAGTGGGACTGACATATGAGGAGAGATTGAGTCGATTAGGATTATATTTGCTGGAGTTCAGAAGAATGAGGGGGGATCTCATAGAAACCTATAAAATTCTAACAGGACTGGACAGGGTAGATGCAGGAAGGATGTTCCCGATGGTGGGGGAGTCCAGAACCAGGGGTCACAGTCTGAGGATACGGGGTAGACCATTGAGGACTGAGATGAGGAGAAATTCCTTCACCCAGAGAGTGGTGAGCCTGTGGAATTCGTTACCACAGAAAGTAGTTGAGGCCAAAACATTCTATGTTTTCAAGAAGGAGTTAGATATAGCTCTTGGGGTGAAAGGGATCAAAGGGTATGGGGAGAAAGCGAGAGCAGGCTGTTGAGTTGGATGATCAGCCATGATCATAATGAACGGTGGATCAGGCTCGAAGGGCCGAATGGCCTCCTCCTGCTCCTAGTTTCTATGTTTCTATGGGTCAGTACTGGAAGAGTGCTGATCTGTCGGAGGCTGGGTCCTGAGGGAGTGCTGCACTGTCAGAGGATCAATTCTGAGGGAATGCTGCACTGTCAGAGGGTCAGTACTGAAGGAGTGCTGCACTGTCAGTGGGTCAGTACTGAGGGAGTGCTGCACTGTCAGTGGGTCAGTACTGAGAGAGTACTGCATTGTCAGAGGGTCAGTACTGAGGGAATGCTGCACTGTCAGAGGGTCAGTATTGAGGGAGGGCTGCACTGTCAGAGGGTCAGTACTGAGAGAGTGCTGCATTGTCAGAGGGTCAGTACTGAGGGAATGCTGCACTGTGAGAGGGTCAGTACTGAGGGAATGCTGTACTGTCAGAGGGTCAGTACTGAAGGAGTGTTACCCTGTCGGGGGGTCAGTACTGAGGGAGTACTGCACTGTCTGACAGTCAATATGGAGAGAGCGAATATTGGCTATTTGGTCAGAGACAGACAGAATAGGGAAGATTCAACAATCAGGATCACGAAGCTGGAACCTGTCGAGTAACTGAGAACATCATTGAACATAAACCAACAGAACACAAAAGGTTAAATTAACAGGAAAGGCTTCAGACATGACAACAGGGTCTACATTTCAAATATATCCCATTGACTGTGAAGAGCTTTGGGATGTCCTGAGGAGGTGACAGGCGCTATAGAAATGTAAGTTCTTTCTTCAATACTAGGAGCCAGAGCTGGGCGAGTTTCATACTTGGTTCTCACTCAGTGTGAAAGCCGCTGCCTTTGTTCCCTGGAGACAGACAATAAATGAGGGCAGGTTTCAGATTCCGCTCTGCCTCCGACTCTCAGCCTCAGCTGATGTTTCCTGTCGTGTTTCTCAATGTTTCTAGTTTTTGTTTTGATGGATCAGCCTGTCAGGGGTCTAATTCCATCGAGCTTTGCTCATTTCTCTTTGCCCTGTTTACAGATCGGAATGCTGTAAATCCTGGGAAATGAGCAGAGCTGGGAGTTCAGGGATTGTGATTTATCTCACACGGAGTGATTGGAACTCCAGTGTTTCCATATCCTGGGAATAACTCTCACTCCAGCACTCAGCATTCACCCCACCTTAAAGTTGATTCTTGTTGTTAATTCCATTGGGTTTAATCTCCTTCGCTCTCTCTCCCAGTGGCTCCTTGTTGTTCTGTGGTTCACTAACTCTGGTCCCCACTCCTCCTGCCAGGAGCCCTCATCCCCAAATGGTCATTATTCATATGCAGGCTTGATTTAAACTGGTAATTCAACCTTGGGAGGAATCACACAGCAACCAATCTTGTCCTGAACCAGCGGTTGATAAAATTGTTTTAAAAAAGGCACACGGAATTCTGGGCTTTATAAAAGGAGCAGAGAGGACCAAAGCAAGGAAATACGATCATAAGAAATAGCAGCAGAAATAGGCCATTCGGCCCATTGAGCCTGCTCCCCTATTCATGAAGATCATGGCTGATCTGTATTTGTTTCAAATTCCACATTCCCATCTAACCCCAATAGCCTCTGATCCCCTTGCCTAACAAGAATCTATCTGCCTCCGTCTTAAAAATATTCAGTGACCCCAGCTCCACCACCTTCTGAGACAGAGAGTTCCAAAGTCACACAACCCTCTGAGACAACATTTCTCCTCATCTCTGTCCTAAAAGGGTGACCCCTAATTTTAAATCAGTGCCCCCTAGTTCTGGACTCACCCACAAGAGGAAACATCCTTTCCACATCCACCTTGTCAAGGCCGTTCAGGATCCTGTAAACTTCAATCAAATCACCCCTCACTCTTCTAAACTCCAGTGGAAACAAGCCCAGTCTGTCCAACCTTTCCTCAGAAGACAACCCACTCATTCCAGGTATCAATCTAGTAAACCTCCTCTGAACCGCCTCCAGTGTATGAGAAGGCTTGTGCATTGAAGTCAGAAGTGATGAGTCCAGTTTAAAACAGCAAGAAGAGAGCCGGGATTTTCACAGTTTAAAACAGAGAGAGGAGAGCAGGATTTTCTAAGTCTAAAACAGTGAGAAGAAAGGAGGATCTTTAAAATTTAAAACAGCAAGAGAAGAGCAGGGATAAAAACAAAAAACTGCGGATGCTGGAAATCCAAAACAAAAGCAGAATTACCTGGAAAAACTCAGCAGGTCTGTCAGCATCGGCAGAGAATAAAAGAGCTGACGCTTTGAGTCCTCGTGACCCTTCGACAGGAAGGGTCGTCCCTGTCGAAGGGTCATGAGGAATCGAAACGTCAGTTCTTCTATTCTCCGCCGATGCTGCCAGACCTGCTGAGCTTTTCCAGGTAAATCTGTTTTTGTAGAGGAGAGCAGGGTTTTCAAAGTTTAAAACAGCGAGAGGAGAGCAGGATTTTTACACATTAAAACAGTGAGAGGAGAGCAGGAATTTCACAGTTTAAAACAGCGAGAGGTGAGCTGGGTTTTTCATAGTTTCAAACAGCGAGAGGAGAGCAGGATTTTCGTAGTTTAAAACAGCAAGAGGAGAGCAGGATTTTCACAGTTAAAACCATCGAGAGGAGAGCAGGGTTTTCACAGTTTAAAACAGCGAGAGGACAGCAGGGTTTTCACAGTTTAAAACAGCGAGAGGAGAGCAGGGTTTTCACAGTTTAAAACAGTGAGAGGAGTGCAGGGTTTCACAGTTTTAAAAAGCGAGAGGTGAGCAGGGTTTTCACAGTTTAAAACAGCGAGAGGAGAGCAGGGTTTTCACAGTTGAAAACAGCGAGAGGAGCGCAGGGTTTTCACAGTTGAAAACAGCGAGCAGAGTGCTGGATTTTCACACTTTAACATAACGAGACGAGTGCCGGGATTTTCACTGTTTAACACAGCGAGAGGACAGCAGGATTTTGACAGTTTAAAACAGCGAGAGGAGAGCAGGATTTTGACAGTTTAAAACAGCGAGAGGAGAGCAGGATTTTGACAGTTTAAAACAGCGAGAGGAGAGCAGGATTTTGACAGTTTGAAACAACGAGAGAAGAGCGGGAGATTCACATTTTAAAACAGAGAGAGGAGAGCAGGATTTTCACAATTTGAAACAGTGAGAGGCGAGTAGGATCTTTAAAATTTAGCACAGGGAGAGGAGAGTGCGATTTTCACACTTAAAAACAGCGAGAGGAGAGCCAGGATTTTCACAGTTTAAAACAGCGACAGGATATCAGGATTTTCACAGTTTAAAACAGCGAGAGGAGAGCAGGGTTTTCACAGTTGAAAACAACGAGCAGAGTGCTGGATTTTCACACTTTAACATAACGAGACGAGTGCCGGGATTTTCACTGTTTAACACAGCGAGAGGGCAGCCGGATTTTCACAGTTTAAAACAGCGAGCAGAGAGTAGGGTTTTCACAGTTTAAAGCAGCGTGAGGAGAGTGGGATTTTCCAGTTTGAAACAGCGAGAGGACAGCAGGATTTTCACAGTTTAAAGCAGCGTGAGGAGAGTGGGATTTTCCAGTTTGAAACAGCGAGAGGACAGCAGGATTTTCACAGTTTAAAGCAGCGTGAGGAGAGTGGGATTTTCCAGTTTGAAACAGCGAGAGGACAGCAGGATTTTCACAGTTTAAACAGTGAGAGGACAGCAGGATTTTTACGGCATGAAACAGCGAGAGGATAGCAGGGTTTTCACAGTTCAAAACAGCGAGATGTTAGCTGGATATTCATAGTTTAAAACAGCGAGAGGAGTGCAGGATATAAACAGATTAATATATGCGAGAGGAGAGCAGGATTTTCACAGTTAACCACAGCGAGAGGACAGCCTGGTTTTCACAGTTTAAAACAAAGTGAGGAAAGCGGGGTTTTCACAGTTTAAAACAGCGAAAGGAGAGGAGGATTTTTACAGTTTAAAACAGCGAGAGGACAGCAGGATTTTTACGGTTTGAAACAGCGAGAGGAGTGCTGGATTTTCACAGTTTAAAACAGCGAGAGGAGAGCAGGATTTTGACAGTTTAAAACAATGAGAGAAGAGCGGGAGATTCACATTTTAAAACAGCGAGAGTAGAGCACGATTTTCACAGTTAAAAACAGCGAGAGGAGAGCAGGATTTTCAGTTTAAAACAGCGAATGGAGTGTGGGATTTTCACCATATAAAACAGCGACAGGGCTGCCAGATTTTCACAGTTTAACACAGCGAGTGGAGAGAGGGATATTCCGGTTTTAAACAGGGAGAGGAAAGCAGGATTTTCACAGTGTAAAACAGCGAGCAGACAGCAGGATTTTCACAGTTGAAAACAGCGAGCGGAGAGTTGGATTTTCCAGTTTATAACAACGAGAGGAGAGCAGGATATTCACAGTTTAAAACAGCGAATGGTGTGTGAGATTTTCACCGTATAAAACAGCGACAGGGCAGCCGGATTTTCACAGTTTAAAACAGCGAATGGAGTGTGAGATTTTCACCGTATAAAACAGCGACAGGGCAGCCGGATTTTCACAGTTTAAAACAGCGAGCGGAGAGAGGGATATTCCGGTTTTAAACAGCGAGAGGACAGCAGGATTTTTACAGTTTAAACGGTGAGAGGACAGCAGGATTTTTACGGCATGAAACAGCGAGAGGAGAGCAGGGTTTTCACAGTTCAAAACAGTGAGATGTTAGCTGGATATTCGTAGTTTTTAACAGTGAGAGGAGTGCAGGATATACACAGTTAAAATATGCGAGAGGAGAGCAGGATTTTCACAGTTAAACACAGCGAGAGGACAGCCTTGTTTTCACAGTTTAAAACAAAGTGAGGATAGCTGAGTTTTCACTGTTTAAAACTGCCAGACGACAGCGGGATTTTCACAGTTTAAAACTGCGAGAGGAGTGCAGGATTTTCACAGTTTAAAACAGCGAGAGGACAGCAGGAATTTCACAGTTTAAAACAGCGAGAGGACAGCAGGATTTTCACAGTTAAAAACAGCGATTGGAGTGCAGGATTTTCATATTTAAAGACAGCGAGAGGAGAGCAGTATTTTCACAGTTTAAAACAGCTGGATGAAACCAGGATTTTAACAGTTTTAAACAGCGATTGGAGTGTGGGATTTTCACACTTTAACACAACGAGAGGTGTGCCGGGATTTTCACTGTTTGACACAGTGAGAACACAGCCAGATTTTCACAATTTAAGACAATGACAGGAGTGCCAGGATTTTCACTGTTTAACACAGCGAGAGGGCAGCGGGATTTTCCAGTTTAAAACAGCGAGAGGACAGCAGGATTTTCACAGTTTAAAACAGCAGGAGGACAGCAGGATTTATACGGTTTGAAACAGCGAGAGGAGAGCAGGGTTTTCACAGTTTAAAACAGTGAGAGTAGAGCCAGGATTTTCACAGTTTAAAACAGCGAGAGGAGAGCAGGATTTTCATAGTTTAAAACAGCGAGAGGAGAGCAGGAATTTCACCGGTTGAAACGGCGAAAGGACAGACAGATTTTCACAGTTTAAAGCAAAGTGAGGATTGCAGGGTTTTCACAGTTTAAAACTTCATGAGGACAGCGGGATTTTCACAGTTTAAACAGCGAGAGGCGTGCTGGGATTTTCACACTTCAAAACAATGAGAGGAGAGCAGGATTTTAACAGTTTAAAAGAGCGATAGGCGAGAGGATTTTCGTGGTTTAAAACAGCGATTGGAGATCAGGATTTTCATATTTTAAAACAGCGAGAGGAGAGCAGTATTTTCACAGTTTAAAACAGTGAACGGAGAGTGGGATTTTCACAGTTAATAAAAGCGTGAGGAGTGTTGGGATTTTCACAGTTTATAACAGCGAGTGGAGAGCAGGATATTCACAGTTTTAAACAGCCAGCGGAGAGTGGGATTTTCACTGATTGAAATAGGGACAGGAATGCCGGAATTTTCAGAGTTTAGAGCAGTGCAATGCTTGCAGGATTTCTACAGTTTAAAACAGTGAGAGCATAGCCGGATATTCACTGTTTACAACAGCGAGAGGACAGCGGGATTTTCACAGTTTCAATATGCGAGAGGACAGCGGGATTTTCACAGTTTAAAACAGCGAGAGGATAGCAGGATTTTCATAGTTTAAAACAGCGGGAGGAGAGCAGGATTTTCACAGTTTAAAACAGCGATTGGAGATCAGGATTTTCATATTTTAAACAGCGAGAGGAGAGCAGTATTTTCACAGTTTAAAACAGCTGGAGGAAACCAGGATTTTAACAGTTTAAAACAGCGAGTGGAGTGCAGGATTTTCACACTTTAACACAACGAGAGGAGTGCCGAGATTTTCACTGTTTAACACAGTGAGAACACAGCCATATTTTCACAATTTAAAACAACGAGCGGAGTGCAGGCTTTTCACTGTTTAATACAGCGAGAGGGCAGAGGGATTTTCCAGTTTAAAACAGCAAGAGGACAGCAGGATTTATACGGTTTGAAACAGCGAGAGGAGAGCAGGGTTTTCACAGTTCAAAACAGCGAGATGTTAGCTGGATATTCACAGCTTAAAACAGTGAGAGGAGTGCAGGATATTCACAGATTAAATATGCGAGAGGAGAGCAGGATTTTCACAGTTAAACACAGCGAGAGGACAGTGGGATTTTCACAGTTTGAAACAGCGAAAGGAGAGGAGGATTTTTACAGTTTAAAATAGAGAGAGGAGAGCAGGATTTTCAGTTTAAAACAACTAGAGCAGTGCAGGGTTTTCACAGATGAAAACAGCGATAGGAGTGCAGGGTTATCACAGTTTAAAACAGCGAACGGAGAGTGGGATTTTCACAGTTTAAAACAGCGACACGAGAGCCGGAATTTTCAGTGTTTAGAGCAGTGCGATGCGAGCAGGATTTCTACAGTTTAAAACAGCGAGAGGAAAGCCGGATATTCACTGTTTAAAACAGCGAGAGGACAGCAGGATTTTCACAGTTTAAAACAGCGAAAGGACAGCGGGATTTTCACAGTTTAAAACAGCGAGATTATAGCAGGATATTCACAGTTTAAAGCAATGTGAGGAGTGGAGGGATTTCAATGTTTAAAACCGTGAGAGGACAGCAGGATTATCACAGTTTATAACAGCGAGACGCGTGCTTGGATTTTCACACTTCAAAACAGCGATTGGAGATCAGGATTTTCACAGTTTAAAACAGCGACAGGAGAGTGGAATATTCACAGTTTTAAACAACGAGAAGAGAGCAGGCTTTTCACAGTTTAAAACAGCGAGAGGAAAGCAGAATTTTCACAGTAGAAAACAGCGAGAGGAGTGCCAGGATATTCATAGTTTAACACAGCGAGCGGAGAGTGGGATTTCCACAGTTTAAAACAGCGAGTGGATAGCCGGATAATCACTGTTTAATCAGCAAGAGGACAGCGGGATTTTCACAGTTTAAAACAGCAAGAGGAGTGCCAGGATATTCATAGTTTAACACAGCGAGCGGAGAGTGGGATTTCCACAGTTTAAAACAGCGAGAGGATAGCCGGATAATCACTGTTTAAAACAGCGAGATTATAGCAGGATATTCACAGATTCAATATGCGAGAGGAGATTAGGATTTTCACAGTTAAAAACAACGTGAGGAGAGGAGGGATTTCAATGTTTAAAACAGCGAGAGGACAGCGGGATTTCCACAGTTTAAAACAGCGATTGGAGATCAGGATTTTCATATTTTAAAACAGCGAGAGGAGAGCAGTATTTTCACACTTTAACACAACGAGAGGAGTGCCGGGATTTTCACTGTTTAACACAGTGAGAACACAGCCAGATTTTCACAATTTAAAACAACGAGCGGAGTGCAGGATTTTCACTGTTTAAAACAGCGATTGGAGTGCAGGATTTTCATATTTAAAGACAGCAAGAGGAGAGCAGTATTTTCACAGTTTAAAACAGCTGGAGGAAACGAGGATTTTAACAGTTTTAAACAGCGATTGGAGTGTGGGATTTTCACACTTTAACACAACGAGAGGAGTGCTGGGATTTTCACTGTTTAACACAGTGAGAACACAGCCAGATTTTCACAATTTAAGACAAAGAGCGGAGTGCAGGATTTTCACACTGTAAAACAGCGACAGGAGTGCCAGGATTTTCACTGTTTAACCCAGCGAGAGGGCAGCGGGATTTTCCAGTTTAAAACAGCAAGAGGACAGCAGGATTTTTACTGTTTGAAACAGCGAGAGGAGAGCAGGGTTATCACAGTTTAAAACAGCGAACGGAGAGTGGGATTTTCATAGTTTAAAACAACTAGAGGAGTGCAGGTTTTTCACAGATGAAAACAGCGATAGGAGTGCAGGGTTATCACAGTTTAAAACAGCGAACGGAGAGTGGGATTTTCACAGTTTAAAACAACGACATGAGAGCCGGAATTTTCAGAGTTTGGAGCAGTGCGATGCGAGCAGGATTTCTGCAGTTTAAAACAGCGAGAGGAAAGCCTGATATATTCACTGTTTAAAACAGCGAGAGGGCAGCGGGATTTTCCAGTTTAAAACAGCGAGAGGACAGCAGGATTTTCACAGTTTAAAACAGCCAGAGGACAGCAGGATTTATACGGTTTGAAACAGCGAGAGGAGAGCAGGGTTTTCGCAGTTCAAAACAGGGAGATGTTAGCTGGATATTCATAGCTTAAAACAGCGAGAGGAGTGCAGGATATTCACAGATTAAATATGCGAGAGGAGAGCAGGATTTTCACAGTTAAACACAGCGAGAGGACAGTGGGATTTTCACAGTTTAAAACAGCGATAGGAGATGAGGATTTTTACAGTTTTAAATAGAGAGAGGTGAGCTGCATTTTCACAGTTTAAAACAACTAGAGGAGAGCAGGGTTTTCACAGATGAAAACAGCGATAGGAGTGCAGGTTTTTCACAGTTTAAAACAGCGAGAGGCGTGCTTGGATCTTCACACTTAAAAACAACGAGAGGAGAGCAGGATTTTAACAGTTTAAAACAGCGACAGGAGATCAGGATTTTCACAGTTTAAAACATCGAGAGGAAAGCCTGATATTCATTGTTTAAAACAGTGAGATGACAGCGGGATTTTCACAATTTAAAACAGCGAAAGGACAGTGGGAATTTGACAGTTTAAAACAGCGAGATTAGAGCAGGATATTCACAGTTTGAAACAAAGTGAGGAGTGGAGGGATTTCAATGTTTAAAACCGTGAGAGGACAGCAGGGTTTTCACAGTTTATAACAGCGAGAGGCGTGCTTGGATTTTCACACTTCAAAACAACGAGAGGAGATCAGGATTTTAACTGTTTAAAACAGCGACAGGAGAGCTGGATTTTCACAGTTTAAAATAGCGATTGGAGATCAGGATTTTCACTGTTTAAAACAGCGAGAGGACAGCGGGATTTTCACAGTTTAAAACAGCGAGAGGAGAGCAGGAATTTCACAGTTTTAAACAACGAGAGGAGAGCAGGATTTTCACTGTTTAAAACAGCGAGAGGAGAGCAGGATTTTCACAGTTTAAAACAGCGAGAGGAGAGCAGGAATTTCACAGTTTTAAACAACGAGAGGAGAGCAGGATTTTCACAGTTTAAAACAGCGAGAGGAGAGCAGAATTTTCACAGTATAAAACAGCGAGAGGAGTGCCAGGATATTCATAGATTAACACAGGGAGTGGAGAGTGGGATTTCTAAAGTTTAAAACAGCGAGAGGATAGCCGGATATTCACTGTTTAAAACAGCGAGAGGACAGCGGGATTTTCACAGTTTAAAACAGCGAGATTATAGCAGGATATTCACAGATTCAATATGCGAGAGGAGATTAGGATTTTCACAGTTAAAAACAACGTGAGGAGAGGAGGGATTTCAATGTTTAAAACAGTGAGAGGGGAGGAGGGATTTCAATGTTTAAAACAGCGACAAGAGAGCAGGATTTTCACAGTTAAAAACGGGGATTGGAGAGCAGGATTTTCATATTTAAATTTAGCGAGAGGAGAGCAGTATTTTCACAGTTTAAAACAGCTGGATGAAACCAGGATTTTAACAGTTTCAAACAGCGATTGGAGTGTGGGATTTTCACACTTTAACACAACGAGAGGAGTGCCGGGATTTTCACTGTTTAACACAGTGAGAACACAGCCAGATTTTCACAATTTAAGACAACGAGTGGAGTGCAGGATTTTCACACTGTAAAACAACGACAGGAGTGCCAGGATTTTCACTGTTTAACACAGCGAGAGGACAGCGGGATTTTCCAGTTTAAAACAGTGAGAGGGCAGCGGGATTTTCCAGTTTAAAACAGCTAGAGGACAGCAGGATTTATACGGTTTGAAACAGTGAGAGGAGAGCAGGCTTTTCACAGTTCAAAACAGCGAGATGTTAGCTGGATATTCATAGTTTAAAACAGCGAGATAAGTGCAGGACATTCACAGATTAAATATGCGAGAGGAGAGCAGGATCTTTACAGTTAAACACAGTGAAAGGAGAGCAGGATTTTTACAGTTCAAAATAGAGAGACGAGAGTAGGATTTTCATAGTTTAAAACAACTAGAGGAGTGCAGGGTTTTCACAGTTTAAAACAGCGAACTGAGAGTGGGATTTTCACAGTTTAAAACAACGACAAGAGAGCTGGAATTTTCAGAGTTTAGAGCAGTGCGATGCGAGCAGGATTTCTACAGTTTAAAACAGCAAGAAAAGCCTGATATTCACTGTTTAAAACAGCGAGAGGACAGCGGGATTTTCACAGTTTAAAACAGCGAGATTAGAGCAGGATATTCACAGTTTAAAACAACGTGAGGAGTGGAGGGATTTCAATGTTTAAAACCGTGAGAGGAGAGCAGGATTTTCACAGTTTATAACAGCGAGAGGGGTGCTTGGATTTTCTCACTTCAAAACAACGAGAGGAGAGCAGGATTTTAACAGTTTAAAACAGCGACAGGAGAGCTGGATTTTCACAGTTTCGAAACAGCGATTGGAGATCAGGATTTTCATAGTTTAAAACAGTGAGAGGAGAGCGGTATTTCACAGATTAAAACAGCGAGAGGAAACCAGGATTTTCACAGTTTAAAACAGCGAGAGGAGTGCAGGATATTCACAGATTAAATATGTGAGAGGAGAGCAGGATTTTCACAGTTATACGCAGCGAGAGGAGAGCCAGGTTTTCACAGTTTAAAACAGCGAGAGGAGAGCAGGATTTTCACAGTTTAAAACTGCGAGAGGAGAGCAGGGTTTTCACAGTTTAAAACAGCGAGAGGAGAGCAGGATTTTCACAGTTTAAAACAGCGAGAGGAGAGCAGGGTTTTCACAGTTTAAAACAGCGAGAGGAGAGCAGGATTTTCACAGTTTAAAACAGCGAGAGGAGAGCAGGATTTTCACAGTTTAAAACAGCGAGAGGAGAGCAGGATTTTCACAGTTTATAACAGCGAGAGGACAGACAGATTTTCATAGTTTAAAGCAAAATGAGGATAGCAGTGTTTTCACAGTTTAAAACTTCATGAGGAGAGTGGGATTTTCACAGTTTAAAACAATGAGATCCGTGTTGGGATTTTCACACTTCAAAACAGCGAGAGGTGAGCAGGATTTTAACAGTTTAAAACAGCGACAGGAGAGCAGGATTTTCACAGTTTAAAACTGCAATTGGAGATCAGGATTATCATAGTTTAAAACAGCGAGAGGAGAGCAGGAATTTCACAGATTAAATATGTGAGAGGAGAGCAGGATTTTCACAGTTATACACAGCGAGAAGAGAGCCAGGTTTTCACAGTTTAAAACAGCGAGAGGACAGTGGGATTTTCATAGTTTAAAACAGGAAAAAGAGAGGTGATTTTTACATTTTAAAACAGCAAGTGGAGACCAGGATTTTCACAGTTTAAAACAGTGAGAGGAGAGCAGGATTTTCATAGTTTAAAACAGCGAGAGGACAGCGGCAATTTCACAGGTTGAAACAGCGAGAGGACAGACAGATTTTCACAGTTTAAAGCAAAGTGAGGATAGCAGTGTTTTCACAGTTTAAAACTTCATTAGGACAGCGGGATTTTCACAGTTTAAAACAGCGAGAGGAGAGCAGGATTTTCACAGTTTAAAACAGCGATTGGAGATCAGGATTATCACAGTTTAAAACAGCGAGAGGAGAGCAGTATTTCACAGTTGAAAACAGCTAGAGGAAACCACGATTTTAACAGTTTAAAATAGCGAGTGGAGTGCAGGATTTTCACAGCTTAAAACAGTGAATGGAGAGTGCGATTTTCACAGTTAAAAAAAGCGAGAGATGTGCTGCGATTTTCACAGTTCAAAACAGCGAGAGGAGAGCAGGATATTCACAGTTTAACACAGCGAGCGGAGAGTGGGATTTCTACTGTTTAAAACAGCAAGAGGATAGCCGGATATTGACTGTTTAAAACAGCGAGAGGACAGCGGGATTTTCACAGTTTAAAACAGCGAGAGGAGTGCCGGATTTTCACAGTTTAAAACAGCGAGATTATAGCAGGATATTCACACATTCAATGTGCGAGAGGAGAGCAGGATTTTCACAGTTTAAAACACCGAGAGGAGAGCAGGATTTTCACAGTTTTAATCAGCGAGAGGGGAGCCGGGATTTTCACAGTTTTGAAACAGCCAGAGGAGCGCTGGATTTTTACTGTTTAAAACAGCGAGAGGAGAGCAGGAATTTCACAGTTTAAAACAGCGAGAGTAGAGCTGTGATTTTCACCGTTTAAAGCAGCGTGAAGTGAGCAGGATTTTCACCGTTTAAAGCAGTGAGAGGAGAGCAGGATTTTTACAATTTAAAACAGCGAGAGGAGAGCAGGATTTTCACACTTTAAAACTGTGAGAAGTGAGCAGGATTTTCACTGTTTAAAACAGCGAGAGGTGTGCTGGGATTGTCACAGTATTGAAGCAGCCAGAGGTGAGCAGGATTTTCACAGTTTAAAACAGCGAGAGGAGAGCAGGATTTTCACAGTTTAAAACAGCGAGAGGAGAGCAGGATTTTCACAGTTTAAAACAGCGAGAGGAAAGCAGGATTTTCACAGTTTAAAACACCGAGAGGAGAGCAGGATTTTCACAGTTTAAAACACCGAGTGGAGAGCAGGATTTTCACAGTTTTAATCAGCGAGAGGGGAGCCGGGATTTTCACAGTTTTGAAACAGCCAGAGGAGCGCTGGATTTTTACTGTTTAAAACAGCGAGAGGCGAGCAGGAATTTCACAGTTTAAAACAGCGAGAGTAGAGCTGTGATTTTCACCGTTTAAAGCAGCGTGAAGTGAGCAGGATTTTCACCGTTTAAAGCAGTGAGAGGAGAGCAGGATTTTTACAATTTAAAACAGCGAGAGGACAGCTGGGATTTTCACACTTTAAAACTGTGAGAAGTGAGCAGGATTTTCACTGTTTAAAACAGCGAGAGGTGAGCTGGGATTGTCACAGTATTGAAGCAGCCAGAGGTGAGCAGGATTTTCACAGTTTAAAACAGCGAGAGGAGAGCAGGATTTTCACAGTTTAAAACAGCGAGAGGAGAGCAGGATTTTCACAGTTTAAAACAGCCAGAGGAGAGCAGGTATTTTGCAGTTTAAAACAGCCAGAGGAGAGCCAGGATTTTCACAGTTTAATTCAGCGAGAGGAGAGAAGGATATTCACGGATTAAAACAGCGAGATTAGATTTGGGATTTTCGCAGATTAAAACAATGCGAGGTGAGCATGATTTTCACAGTTTAAAACAGCGAGAGGAGAGCAGGAGTTTCACAGTGTAAAACAACGAGAGGAGAGCTTTGATTTTTACCGTTTCAAACACCAAGAGGAGTGCTGCGATTTTCACAGTTGAAAACTGGGAGATGCTGGCCAGGATTTTCGCATTTTAAAACAACGAGAGGACAGCAGAATTTTCACAGGTTAAATCTGCGAGAGAAGAGCACGATTTTCACAATGTAAAACAGTGAGAGGTGTGCAGTATTTTCACAGTTTAAAACCGCGAGAGACATCTGGATTTTCACAGTTTTAAACAGCGAGAGGGAAGCAGGATTTTCACAGTTTAAAACAGTGAGAGGAGAGCCGGGATTTTCACATTTTAAAAGAGCCAGAGGAGAGCTCGATATTCACAGTTTAAAACACCGAGAGGAGAGCTGGGATTTTCACAGTTTAAAACAGCGAGAGGAGAGCAGGATTTTTACAGTGTAAAACAATGAGAGGAGAGCTGGGATTTTTACCGTTTCAAACACCGAGAGGAGTGCTGTGATTTTCACAGTTGAAAACAGGGAGATGTTGGCCAGGATTTTCGCATTTTAAAACAGTGAGAGGCAAGAAGGAATTTCACAGGTTAAAACAGCGAGGAAAGAGCACGATTTTCACAATATAAAACAGCGAGAGGTGTGCAGTATTTTCACAGTTTAAAACCGCAAGAGACATCTGGATTTTCACAGTTTACAACAGCGAGAGGGAAGCAGGATTTTCGCAGTTTAAAACAGTGAGAGGAGAGCCGGGATTTTCACATTTTAAAAGAGCCAGAGGAGTGCTGCGATTTTCACAGTTGAAATCAGGGAGATGATGGCCAGGATTTTCGCATTTTAAAACAACGAGAGGAGAGCAGGATTTTCACAGGTTAAATCTGTGAGAGAAGAGCACGATTTTCACAATATAAAACAGCGAGAGGTGTGCAGTATTTTCACAGTTTAAAACAGCGAAAGGGAAGCAGGATTTCGCAGTTTAAAACAGTGAGAGGAGAGCCGGGAATTTCACAGTTTAAAACAGTGAGAGTTGAGCAGGATTTTCACAGTTGAAAACAGCGAGAGGAAAGCAGGATTTTCACAGTTTTAATCAGCGAGAGGAGAGCAGGATTTTTACAGTTTTAAACAGCGACAGGAGAGCCGGGATTTTTGCAGTTTTGAAACAGCCAGAGGGGCGCAGGATTTTCACTGTTTAAAACCGCGAGAGGAGAGCAGGAATTTCACAGTTTAAAACAGCGAGAGTAGAGCTGTGATTTTCACCGTTTAAAGCAGCGTGAAGTGAGCAGGATTTTCACTGTTTAAAACAGCGAGAGGTGAGCTGGGATTGTCACAGTATTGAAGCAGCCAGAGGTGAGCACGATTTTCACAGTTTAAAACAGCCAGAGGAGAGCAGGATTTTCACAGTTTAAAACAGTGAGAGGAGAGCAGGATTTTCACAGTCTAAAACAGCGAGAGGAGAGCAGGATTTTCACAGTGTAAAACAACGAGAGCAGAGCTGTGATTTTTACCGTTTCAAACACCGAGAGGAGTGCTGCGATTTTCACAGTTGAAAACAGGGAGATGTTGGCCAGGATTTTCGCATTTTAAAACAGCGAGAGGACAGCAGAATTTTCACAGGTTAAATCTGCAAGAGAAGAGCACGATTTTCACAATATAAAACAGCGAGAGGTGTGCAGTATTTTCACTGTTTAAAACCGCGAGAGTCATCTGGATTTTCACAGTTTTAAACAGCGAGAGGGAAGCAGGATTTTCGCAGTTTAAAACAGTGAGAGGAGAGCAGGAATTTCACAGTTTAAAACAGCGAGAGGGAAGCAGGATTTTCGCAGTTTAAAACAGTGAGAGGAGAGCCGGGATTTTCACATTTTATAAGAGCCAGAGGAGAACAGGATTTTCGTAGTTTAAAACAGCGAGAGGTGAGCACGATTTTCACAGTTTAAAAAAGCGAGAGGAGAGCAGGATTTTCACAGTTTAAAACAGCGAGAGGTGAGCTGGGATTTTCACAGTTTAAAACAGCGAGAGGAGAGCTGGGATTTACACAGTTTAAATCAGCCAGAGGAGAGCTGGATTTTCACAGTTTAAAACAGTGAGAGCTGACCCTGAATTTCACAGTTTAAAACAGCGAGAGTTGAGCAGGATTTTCACAGTTTAAAACTGCGAGAGGAGAGCAGGATTTTCACAGTTTAAAACACCGAGAGGAGAGCAGGATTTTCACAGTTTTAATCAGCGAGAGGCGAGCCGGGATTTTCACAGTTTGAAACAGCCAGAGGAGCCCTGGATTTTTACTGTTTAAAACAGCGAGAGGAGAGCTGGAATTTCACAGTTTAAAACAGCGAGAGTAGAGCTTTGATTTTCACCGTTTAGAGCAGCGTGAAGTGAGCAGGATTTTCACCGTTGAAAGCAGTGAGAGGATAGCAGGATTTTTACAATTTAAAACAGCGAGAGGAGAGCTGGGATTTTCACACTTTATAACTGTGAGAAGTGAGCAGGATTTTCACAGTTTAAAACAGCGAGAGGAGAGCAGTATTTTCACAGTTTAAAACAGCCAGAGGAAAGCAGGATTTTCACAGTTTCAAACACCAAGAGGAGAGCAGGAATTTCACAGTTTAAAACACCGAGAGGAGAGCAGGATTTTCACAGTTTTAATCAGCGAGAGGCGAGCCGGGATTTTCACAGTTTTGAAACAGCTAGAGGAGCGCTGGATTTTTACTGTTTAAAACAGCGAAAGGAGAGCAGGAATTTCACAGTTTAAAACAGCGATAGGTGAGCTGGGATTTTCACAGTATCGAAGCAGCCAGAGGAGTGCAGGATTTTCAATGTTTAAAACAGCGAGTTGAGAGGTGGGATTTTCACACTTTAAAACTGCGAGAAGTGAGTGGGATTTTCACTGTTTCAAACAGCGAGAGGAGAGCAGGATTTTCACAGTTTAAAACAGCCAGAGGAGAGCCAGGATTTTCACAGTTTAATTCAGCGAGAGGAGAGAAGGACATTCACGGATTAAAACAGCGAGATTAGATTTGGGATTTTCGCAGATTAAAACAACGAGAGGTGAGAAGGGATTTGCACAGTTTAAAACAATGCGAGGTGAGCATGATTTTCACAGTTTAAAACAGCGAGAGGAGAGCAGGAGTTTCACAGTGTAAAACAACGAGAGGAGAGCTTTGATTTTTACCGTTTCAAACACCAAGAGGAGTGCTGCGATTTTCACAGTTGAAAACTGGGAGATGCTGGCCAGGATTTTCGCATTTTAAAACAACGAGAGGACAGCAGAATTTTCACAGGTTAAATCTGCGAGAGAAGAGCACGATTTTCACAATATAAAACAGCGAGAGGTGTGCAGTATTTTCACAGTTTAAAACCGCGAGAGACATCTGGATTTTCACAGTTTTAAACAGCGAGAGGGAAGCAGGATTTTCGCAGTTTAAAACAGTGAGAGGAGAGCCGGGATTTTCACATTTTAAAAGAGCCAGAGGAGAGCTCGATATTCACAGTTTAAAACACCGAGAGTAGAGCTGGGATTTTCACAGTTTAAAACAGCGAGAGGAGAGCAGGATTTTTACAGTGTAAAACAATGAGAGGATAGCTGTGATTTTTACCGTTTCAAACACCGAGAGGGGTGCTGTGATTTTCACAGTTGAAAACAGGGAATGTTGGCCAGGATTTTGGCATTTTAAAACAGTGAGAGGCAAGAAGGAATTTCACAGGTTAAAACCGCGAGGGAAGAGCACGTTTTTCACAATACAAAACAGCAAGAGGTGTGCAGTATTTTCACAGTTTAAAACCGCGAGAGACATCTGGATTTTCACAGTTTAAAACAGCGACAGGGAAGCAGGATTTTCGCAGTTTGAAACAGTGAGAGGAGAGCCGGGATTATCACATTTTAAAAGAGCCAGAGGAGAGCAGGATTTTCACAGTTTAAAACAGCGAGAGGAGAGCCAGATATTCACAGTTTAAAACAGCGAGAGTAGAGCTGTGATTTTCACCGTTTAAAGCAGCGTGAAGTGAGCAGGATTTTCACCGTTTAAAGCAGTGATAGGAGAGCAGGATTTTCACTGTTTAAAACAGCGAGAGGTGAGCTGGGATTGTCACAGTATTGAAGCAGCCAGAGGTGAGCAGGATTTCCACAGTTTAAAACACCAAGAGGAAAGCAGGATATTCAGTTTCAAACACCAAGAGGAGAGCAGGATTTTCACAGTTTTAATCAGCGAGAGGAGAGCAGGATTTTTACAGTTTTAAACAGCGACAGGACAGCCGGGATTTTCGCAGTTTTGAAACAGCCAGAGGAGCGCAGGATTTGCACTGTTTAAAACAGCGAGAGGAGAGCAGGAATTTCACAGTTTAAAACAGCGAGAGGAGAGCTGTGATTTTTACCGTTTCAAACACCAAGAGGAGTGCTGTGATTTTCACAGTTGAAAAAAGGAAGATGTTGGCCAGGATTTTCGCATTTTAAAACAGCGAGAGGACAGCGGAATTTTCACAGGTTAAATCTGTGAGAGAAGAGCAGGATTTTCACAATATAAAACAGCGAGAGGTGTGCAGTATTTTCACAGTTTAAAACCGCGAGAGACATCTGGATTTTCACAGTTTAAAACAGCGAGAGGGAAGCAGAATTTTCACAGTTTAAAACAGTGAGAGGAAAGCCTGGATTTTCGCATTTTAAAAGAGCCAGAGGAGAGCAGGATTTTCACAATTTAAAACAGCGAGAGGAGAGCTGAGATTTACACAGTTTAAAACAGCGAGAGGAGAGCAGGATTTTCACAGTTTAAAACAGCGAGAGGTGAGTTGGGATTTTCACAGTATTGAAGCAGCCAGAGGGGAGCAGGTATTTTCACAGTTTAATTCAACGAGAGGAGAGAAGGATATTCACGGATTAAATTGCGAGTGGAGAGCAGGAATTTCACAGTTTAAAATAGCGAGAGTAGAGCTGGGCTTTTCACAGTTTAAAACAGCGAGAGTAGAGTTGGGATTTTCACATTTAAAACTGTGAGAAGTGAGCAGGATTTTCACAGTTTAAAACAGCGAGAGGAAAGCAGGATTTTCACAATTTAAAACACCAAGAGGAGAGCTGGGATTTTCACAGTTTTAATCAGCGAGAGGGGAGCCGGGATTTTCACAGTTTATAACAGCGAGAGGCAAGCAGGATTTTCACAATTTAAAACACCAAGAGGAGAGCAGGTATTTCACAGTTTAAAACAGCGAGAGGAGAGCAGGGATTTCACAGTTTAAAACAGCGAGAGGAGAGCAGGGTTTTCACAGTTAAAAACAGCGAGAGGAGAGCAGGTTTTTCCCTTTAAAAAAGCAAGAGGTGAGAAGGGTTTTCACAATTTTAAACATCGAGAGGAGAGCAGGGTTTTCACAGTTTGAAACAGCGAGAGGAGAGCAGGTTTTTCACAGTTTAAAACAGCGAGAGGAAAACAGGGTTTTCACAGTTAAAAACAGCGAGAGGAGATCAGGTTTGTCAGTTTAAAAAAGCAAGAGGTGAGCAGCATTTTCACAGTTTAAAACAGCGAGAGGTGAGCAGGATTTTCACAGTTTAAAACAATGAGTGGTGAGAAGGATTTAAACAGTTTAAAACAGCGAGATGGGAGCAGGGTTCTCACAGTTTAAAACAAAGAGAGGTGAGCAGGTTTTTCACAGTTTAAAACAACGAGAGGAGAGCAGGGTTTTCAAAGTTTAAAACAGCGATAGGAGAGCAGGTTTTTCACAGTTTAAAACAACGAGTGGAGAACAGGGTTTTCACAGTTAAAAACAGCGAGAGGAGAGCAAGTTTTTCACAGTTTGAAACAGCGAGAGGAGAGCAGGTTTTTCACAGTTTAAAACAGCGAGAGGAGAGCAGGATTTTTACAGTTTAAAACAGCGAGAGGGGAGCAGGTTTTTCAAAGTTTAAAACAGCGAGAGGTGAGCAGGTTTTTCACAGTTTAAAACAGCGAGAGGAGAGCAGGTTTTTCACAGTGTAAAACAGCGAATGGAGAGCCGGGATTTCACAGTTTAAAACAGCGAGAGGAGAGCAGGTTTTTCACAGTTTAAAACAGCGAGAGGAGAGCAGGTTTTTCACAGTTTAAAACAGCGAGAGGAGAGCAGGGTTTTCAAAGTTTAAAACAGCGAGAGGGGAGCAGGATTTTCACAGTTTAAAACAGCGAGAAGAGAGCAGGAATTTCACAGTTTAAAACAGCGAGAGGAGAGCAGGAATTTCACCGTTTAAAACAGCGAGAGGAGAGCAGGATTTTCACCGTTTAAAACAGCGAAAGGAGAGCAGGTTTTTCACAGTTTAAAACAGCGAGAAGCGAGCAGGAATTTCACAGTTTAAAACAGCGAGAGGAGAGCAGGATTTTCACAGTTTAAAACAGCGAGAGGGGAGCTAGATTTTCAGAGTTTAAAGCTGCGAGAGGGTAGCTGGATATTCACAGTTTAAAACAGCGAGAGTTGAGCAGGATATTCACAGTTTAAAACAGCGAGAGGAGAGCCTGGATTTTCACAGTTTAAAACAGCGAGTGTACAGCAGGATTTTCACAGTTTAAAACATCGAGAGGTGAGCAGGATTTTCACATTTTAAAACAGCAATTGTAGAGCAGGATTTTCACAGTTTAAAACAGCAAGAGGTTAGCAGGATTTTCACCGTTTAAAACAACGAGAGTTGAGCAGGATTTTCAGTTTAAAATAGCGACAGAAGAGCCTGGATTTTCACTGTTTAAAAAAGCCAGAGGAGAGAAGGTATTTCACATTTTAAAACAGCGAGAGGAGAGCCTGGATTTTCACAGTTTAAAACAGCGAGTGGAGAGCAGGGATTTTCAGAGTTTAAAACATCGAGAGGTGAGCAGGATTTTCACATTTTAAAACAGCAATTGTAGAGCAGGATATTCACAGTTTAAAACAGCGAGAGGAGAGCAGGATTTTCACCGTTTAAAACAGCGAGAGTTGAGCAGGATTTTCAGTTTAAAATAGCGAGAGGAGAGCCTGGATTTTCACATTTTAAAAAAGCCAGAGGAGAGCAGGTATTTCACATTTTAAAACAGCCAGAGGAGAGCAGGATATTCACAGTTTAAAACAGCAAGTGTAGAGCAGGATTTTCAAAGTTTAAAACAGCAAGTTTAGAGCGGGGATTTTCAGAGTTTAAAAAATCGAGAGGGGAGCAGGATTTTCACATTTTTAAACAGCAATTGTAGAGCAGGATTTTACAAGTTTAAAACAGCGAAAGGAGAGCAGGATTTGCACAGCATAATACAGCGAGACGGGAGCAGGATTTTCATGGCATAAAACAGCCAGACGAAAGCCGGATTTTCACAAAACAGCCAGAGGAGTGCACGTATTTCACTGTTTAAAACAGCCAGAGGAGAGCAGGATTTTCACCGTTCAAAACAGCGAGAGTTGAGCAGGATTTTCACAGTTTAAAATAGCGAGAGGAGAGCCTTATTTTCACTGTTTAAAAAAGCCAGAGGAGAGCAGGTATTTCACATTTTAAAACAGCCAGAGGAGAGCAGGATTTCAAAGTTTAAAACAGCAAGTGTAGAGCTGGGATTTTCAGAGTTTAAAACATCGAGAGGTGAGCAGGATTTTCACATTTTAAAACAGCAATTGTAGAGCAGGATTTTACAAGTTTAAAACAGCAAAAGGAGAGCAGGATTTGCACAGCATAAAACAGCGAGACGGGAGCAGGATTTTCATGGCATAAAACAGCCAGACGAAAGCCGGATTTTCACAAAACAGCCAGAGGAGTGCATGTATTTCACTGTTTAAAACAGCCAGAGGAAAGCAGGATCTTCACAGTTTAAAACAGCGAGAAGAGAGCCGGAATTTCACAGTTTAAAACAGCGAGAGGAGAGCAGGAATTTCACAGTTTAAAACAGCGAGAGGAGAGCAGGTATTTCACAGTTTAAAACAGCGAGAAGCGAGTAGGAATTTCACCGTTTAAAACAGCGAGAAGCGAGCAGGAATTTCACCGTTTAAAACAGTGAGAGGAGAGCAGGATTTTCACAGTTTAAAACAGCGAGAGGAGAGCAGGATTTTCACCATTTAAAACAGCGAGAGGAGAGCAGGTTTTTCACAGTTTAAAACAGCGAGAGGGGAGATAGATTTTCAGAGTTTAAAGCTGCGAGAGGGTAGCTGGATATTCACAGTTTAAAACAGCGAGAGGAGAGCAGGATATTCAGAGTTTAAAACAGCGAGAGGAGAGCAGGATATTCACAGTTTAATACAGCGAGAGGAGAGCAGGATTTTCACCGTTTAAAACAGCGAGAGTTGAGCAGGATTTTCAGTTTAAAATAGCGAGAGGAGAGCCTGGATTTTCACTGTTTAAAAAAGCCAGAGGAGAGCAGGTATTTCACATTTGAAAACAGCGAGAGGAGAGCCTGGATTTTCACAGTTTAAAACAGCGAGTGGAGAGCAGGGATTTTCAGAGTTTAAAACATCGAGAGGAGAGCAGGATTTTCACAGTTTAAAACAGCGAGAGGGGAGATAGATTTTCAGAGTTTAAAGCTGCGAGAGGGTAGCTGGATATTCACAGTTTAAAACAGCGAGAGGAGAGCAGGATATTCACAGTTTAAAACAGCAAGAGGAGAGCAGGATATTCACAGTTTGAAACAGTGAGAGGAGAGCAGGTATTTCACAGTTTAAAACAGCGAGAGGAGAGCAGGAATTTCACAGTTTAAAACAGCGAGAGGAGAGCAGGTATTTCACAGTCTAAAACAGCGAGAAGCGAGCAGGATTTTCACCGTTTAAAACAGCGAGAGGAGAGCAGGAATTTCACCGTTTAAAACAGCGAGAGGAGAGCAGGATTTTCAAAGTTTTAAACAGCAAGAGAGGAGCTAGATTTTCAGAGTTTAAAGCTGCGAGAGGGGAGCCGGATATTCACTGTTTAAAACAGCGAGAGGAGAGCTGGGATTTTCACAGTTTAAAAAGGCAAGAGGAAGAGACGGGATTTTAAAAGTTTCAAACGGCGGGAGGAAAGCAGAATTTTCACAGTTTAAAACAACGAGTGGAGAGCAGGAATTTCAAAGTTTAAAACAGCAAGTGTAGAGCTGGGATTTTCAGAGTTTAAAACAGCGAGAGGAGAGCCTGGATTTTCACTGTTTAAAACAGTGAGAGGTGAGCGGGATTTTCACAGTTTAAAATAGCGAGAGGAGGGCCTGGATTTTCACTGTTTAAAACAGCCAGAGGAGAGCAGGATTTTCACATTTTAAAACAGCAATTGTAGAGCAGGATTTTCACAGTTTAAAACAGCAAGAGGAGAGCAGGATTTTCACCTTTTAAAACAGCGAGAGTTGAGCAGGATTTTCACAGTTTAAAATAGCGAGAGGAGAGCCTGGATTTTCACTGTTTAAAAAAGCCAGAGGAGAGCAGGTATTTCACATTTTAAAACAGCAAGTGTAGAGCTGGGATTTTCAGAGTTTAAAACATCGAGAGGTGAGCAGGATTTTCACATATTAAAACAGCAATTGTAGAGCAGGATTTTACAAGTTTCAAACAGCGAAAGGAGAGCAGGATTTGCACAGCATAAAACAGCGAGACGGGAGCAGGATTTTCATGGCATAAAACAGCCAGACGAAAGCCGGATTTTCACAAAACAGCCAGAGGAGTGCACGTATTTCACTGTTTAAAACTGCCAGAGAAGAGCAGGATCTTCACAGTTTAAAACAGCGAGAAGAGAGCAGGAATTTCACAGTTTAAAACAGCGAGAGGAGAGCAGGAATTTCACAGTTTAAAACAGCGAGAGGAGAGCAGGTATTTCACAGTTTAAAACAGCGAGAAGCGAGCAGGAATTTCACCGTTTAAAACAGCGAGAGGAGAGCAGGAATTTCACAGTTTAAAACAGCAAGAAGCGAGCAGGATTTTCACAGTTTAAAACAGCAAGAGGAGAGCAGGATTTTCACCGTTTAAAACTGCGAAAGGAGAGCAGGTTTTTCACTGTTTAAAACACTGAGAAGTGAGCGGGATTTTCACAGTTTAAAACAGCCTGACAAAAGCTGGATTTTCACACTTTAAAACAGCGAGAGGAAAGCTGGGATTTTCACAGTTAAAAACAGTGAGAGGAGAGCAGGGTTTTCACAGTTTAAAACAGCGAGAGGAGAGCAGGATTTTCACAGTTAAAAACAGCGAGAGGAGAGCAGGTTTTTCACAGTTTTAAACAGCGAGAGGAGAGCAGGGTTTTCACAGTTTTAAACAGCGAGAGCAGAGCAGGAATTTCAAAGTTTAAAACAGCGAGAGGAGAGCTGGGATTTTCAGAGTTTAAAACAGTGAGAGGAACGCTGGGATTTTCACAGTTAAAAACAGCGAGAGGAGAGCTGGGTTTTCACAGTTTTAAACAGCGAGAGGAGAGCAGGAATTTCAAAGTTTAAAACAGCGAGAGGAGAGCTGGGATTTTCAGAGTTTAAAACAGTGAGAGGAACGCTGGGATTTTCACAGTTAAAAACAGCGAGAGAAGAGCTGGGTTTTCACAGTTTTAAACAGCGAGAGGTGAGCAGGATTTTCACATTTTATAACAGCAATTGTAGAGCAGGATTTTCACAATTTAAAACAGCAAGAGGAGAACAGGATTTTCACCATTTAAAACAGCGAGAGTTGAGCAGGATTTTCAGTTTAAAATAGCGAGAGGAGGGCCTGGAGTTTCACTGTTTAAAACAGCGAGAGGAGAGCAGGTATTTCACATTTTAAAACAGCCAGAGGAGAGCATGATATTCACATTTTAAAACAGCAAGTGTAGAGCAGGAATTTCAAAGTTTAAAACAGCAAGTGTAGAGCTGGGATTTTCAGAGTTTAAAACATCGAGAGGTGAGCAGGATTTTCACATTTTAAAACAGCAATTGTAGAGCAGGATTTTACAAGTTTAAAACAGCGAAAGGAGAGCAGGATTTGCACAGCATAAAATAGCGAGACGGGAGCAGGATTTTCATGGCATAAAACAGCCAGACGAAAGCCGGATTTTCACAAAACAGCCAGAGGCGTGCACGTATTTCACTGTTTAAAACAACCAGAGGAGAGCAGGATCTTCACAGTTTAAAACAGCGAGAAGAGAGCAGGAATTTCACAGTTGAAAACAGCCAGAGGAGAGCAGGTATTTCACAGTTGAAAACAGCGAGAGGAGAGCAGGAATTTCACAGTTTAAAACAGCGAGAGGAGAGCAGGTATTTCACAGTTTAAAACAGCGAGAAGCGAGCAGGAATTTCACCGTTTAAAACAGCGAGAGGAGAGCAGGATTTTCACAGTTTAAAACAGCGAGAGGAGAGCAGGATTTTCACCGTTTAAAACAGCGAAAGGAGAGAAGGTTTTTCACTGTTTAAAACAGCAAGAAGCGAGCAGGAATTTCACAGTTTAAAACAGCGAGAGGAGAGCAGGATTTTCAGAGTTTAAAGCTGCGAGAGGGTAGCTGGATATTCACAGTTTAAAACAGCGGGAAGAGATCAGGAATTTCACAGTTTAAAACAGCGAGAGGAGAGCAGGATTTTCACAGTTTAAAACAGCGAGAGGGGAGCTAGATTTTCAGAGTTTAAAGCTGCGAGAGGGTAGCTGGATATTCACAGTTTAAAACAGCGAGAGGAGAGCAGGATATTCAGAGTTTAAAACAGTGAGAGGAGTGCAGGTATTTCACAGTTTAAAACAGCGAGAGGAGAGCAGGAATTTCACAGTTTAAAACAGCGAGAGGAGAGCAGGTATTTCACAGTTTAAAACAGCGAGAAGCGAGCAGGAATTTCACAGTTTAAAACAGCGAGAGGAGAGCAGGAATTTCACCGTTTAAAACAGCGAGAGGAGAGCAGGATTTTCACAGTTTTAAACAGCAACAGGGGAGCTAGATTTTCAGAGTTTAAAGCTGCGAGAGGGGAGCCGGATATTCACTGCTTAAAACAGCGAGAGGAGTGCTGGGATTTTCACAGTTTAAAAAGGCAAGAGGAAGAGACGGGATTTTAAAAGTTTCAAACGGCGGGAGGAAAGCAGAATTTTCACAGTTTAAAACAGCGAGTGGAAAGCAGGAATTTCACAATTTAAAACAGCGAGAGTAGAGCTTAGATTTTCACAGTTTAAAGCAGAGAGAGGAGAGCAGGATTTTCACAGTTTAAAACAGCGAGAGGAGAGCTGTATTTTCACTGTTTAAAACAGCGAGAGGAGAGCTGGGATTTTCACACTTTAAAACAGTGAGAAGTGAGCAGGATTTTCACAGTTTCAAACAGCGAGAGGACAGCGGGCTTTTCACAGTTTATAACAGCGAGAGCAGAGCAGGATTTTCACAGTTGAATACAGCGAGCGGAGAGCAGGATTTTCACAGTTTAAAACAGCGAGAGGAGAGCAGGATTTTCACAGTTTTAATCAGCGAGAGGCGAGCCGGGATTTTCACAGTTTTGAAACAGCCAGAGGAGCGCAGAATTTTCACTGTTTAAAACAGCGAGTGGAGAGCTGTGATTTTCACCGTTTGAAACAGCGAGAGGAGTGCTGCGATTTTCACAGTGTAAAACAGCGAGAGGAGTGCTGTGATTTTCACAGTGTAAAACAACGAAAGGAGAGCAGGAGTTTCACAGTGCAAAACAAATAGGGGAGTGCTGTGATTTTTACCGTTTCAAACACCGAGAGGAGTGCTGCGATTTTCACAGTTGAAAACAGGGAGATGTTGGCCAGGATTTTCGCATTTTAAAACAGCGAGAGGACAGCAGAATTTTCACAGGTTAAAACAGCGAGAGAAGAGCACGATTTTCACAAAACAAAACAGCGAGAGGTGTGCAGTATTTTCATAGTTTAAAACAGCGAGAGGGAAGCCAGATATTCACAGTTTAAAACAGCAAGAGGAGAGACGGCATTTTCACAGTTTAAAACAGCGAGAGGAGAACAGATATTCACAGTTTAAAACAGCAAGAGGAGAGACGGGATTTTCACAGTTTAAAACAGCGAGAGGTTAGCTGGGATTTTCACAGTTTAAAACAGCGAGCGGAGAGCAGGATTTTCACAGTTTAAAACAACGAGAGGAGAGCAGGATTTTTACAGTTTAAAACAGCGAGAGGAGAGCAGGGTTTTTACAGTTTAAAACAGCGAGAGGGGAGCAGGGTTTTCAAAGTTTAAAACAGCGAGAGGTGAGCAGGTTTTTCACAGTTTAAAACAGCGAGAGGAGAGCAGGTTTTTCACAGTGTAAAACAGCGAATGGAGAGCCGGGATTTCACAGTTTAAAACAGCGAGAGGAGAGCAGGTTTTTCACAGTTTAAAACAGCGAGAGGAGAGCAGGTTTTTCACAGTTTAAAACAGCGAGAGGAGAGCAGGGTTTTCAAATTTTAAAACAGCGAGAGGGGAGCAGGATTTTCACAGTTTAAAACAGCGAGAAGAGAGCAGGAATTTCACAGTTTAAAACAGCGAGAGGAGAGCAGGAATTTCACAGTTTAAAACAGCGAGAAGCGAGCAGGAATTTCACCGTTTAAAACAGCGAGAGGAGAGCAGGATTTTCACCGTTTAAAACAGCGAAAGGAGAGCAGGTTTTTCACAGTTTAAAACAGCGAGAAGCGAGCAGGAATTTCACAGTTTAAAACAGCGAGAGGAGAGCAGGATTTTCACAGTTTAAAACAGCGAGAGGGGAGCTAGATTTTCAGAGTTTAAAGCTGCGAGAGGGTAGCTGGATATTCACAGTTTAAAACAGCGAGAGTTGAGCAGGATTTTCACAGTTTAAAATATCGAGAGGAGAGCCTGGATTTTCACAGTTTAAAACAGCGAGTGTAGAGCAGGATTTTCACAGTTTAAAACATCGAGAGGTGAGCAGGATTTTCACATTTTAAAACAGCAATTGTAGAGCAGGATTTTCACAGTTTAAAACAGCAAGAGGATAGCAGGATTTTCACCGTTTAAAACAACGAGAGTTGAGCAGGATTTTCAGTTTAAAATAGCGACAGAAGAGCCTGGATTTTCACTGTTTAAAAAAGCCAGAGGAGAGCAGGTATTTCACATTTTAAAACAGCCAGAGGAGAGCCTGGATTTTCACAGTTTAAAACAGCGAGTGGAGAGCAGGGATTTTCAGAGTTTAAAACATCGAGAGGTGAGCAGGATTTTCACATTTTAAAACAGCAATTGTAGAGCAGGATATTCACAGTTTAAAACAGCGAGAGGAGAGCAGGATTTTCACCGTTTAAAACAGCGAGAGTTGAGCAGGATTTTCAGTTTAAAATAGCGAGAGGAGAGCCTGGATTTTCACATTTTAAAAAAGCCAGAGGAGAGCAGGTATTTCACATTTTAAAACAGCCAGAGGAGAGCAGGATATTCACAGTTTAAAACAGCAAGTGTAGAGCAGGATTTTCAAAGTTTAAAACAGCAAGTTTAGAGCGGGGATTTTCAGAGTTTAAAAAATCGAGAGGTGAGCAGGATTTTCACATTTTTAAACAGCAATTGTAGAGCAGGATTTTACAAGTTTAAAACAGCGAAAGGAGAGCAGGATTTGCACAGCATAAAACAGCGAGACGGGAGCAGGATTTTCATGGCATAAAACAGCCAGACGAAAGCCGGATTTTCACAAAACAGCCAGAGGAGTGCACGTATTTCACTGTTTAAAACAGCCAGAGGAGAGCAGGATTTTCACCGTTCAAAACAGCGAGAGTTGAGCAGGATTTTCACAGTTTAAAATAGCGAGAGGAGAGCCTTATTTTCACTGTTTAAAAAAGCCAGAGGAGAGCAGGTATTTCACATTTTATAACAGCCAGAGGAGAGCAGGATTTCAAAGTTTAAAACAGCAAGTGTAGAGCTGGGATTTTCAGAGTTTAAAACATCGAGAAGTGAGCAGGATTTTCACATTTTAAAACAGCAATTGTAGAGCAGGATTTTACAAGTTTAAAACAGCAAAAGGAGAGCAGGATTTGCACAGCATAAAACAGCGAGACGGGAGCAGGATTTTCATGGCATAAAACAGCCAGACGAAAGCCGGATTTTCACAAAACAGCCAGAGGAGTGCACGTATTTCACTGTTTAAAACAGCCAGAGGAAAGCAGGATCTTCACAGTTTAAAACAGCGAGAAGAGAGCCGGAATTTCACAGTTTAAAACAGCGAGAGGAGAGCAGGAATTTCACAGTTTAAAACAGCGAGAGGAGAGCAGGTATTTCACAGTTTAAAACAGCGAGAAGCGAGTAGGAATTTCACCGTTTAAAACAGCGAGAAGCGAGCAGGATTTTCACCGTTTAAAACAGCGAAAGGAGAGCAGGTTTTTCACAGTTTAAAACAGCGAGAAGCGAGCAGGAATTTCACAGTTTAAAACAGCGAGAGGAGAGCAGGATTTTCACAGTTTAAAACAGCGAGAGGGGAGCTAGATTTTCAGAGTTTAAAGCTGCGAGAGGGTAGCTGGATATTCACAGTTTAAAACAGCGAGAGTTGAGCAGGATTTTCACAGTTTAAAATATCGAGAGGAGAGCCTGGATTTTCACAGTTTAAAACAGCGTGTGTAGAGCAGGATTTTCACAGTTTAAAACATCGAGAGGTGAGCAGGATTTTCACATTTTAAAACAGCAATTGTAGAGCAGGATTTTCACAGTTTAAAACAGCAAGAGGATAGCAGGATTTTCACCGTTTAAAACAACGAGAGTTGAGCAGGATTTTCAGTTTAAAATAGCGACAGAAGAGCCTGGATTTTCACTGTTTAAAAAAGCCAGAGGAGAGCAGGTATTTCACATTTTAAAACAGCCAGAGGAGAGCCTGGATTTTCACAGTTTAAAACAGCGAGTGGAGAGCAGGGATTTTCAGAGTTTAAAACATCGAGAGGTGAGCAGGATTTTCACATTTTAAAACAGCAATTGTAGAGCAGGATATTCACAGTTTAAAACAGCGAGAGGAGAGCAGGATTTTCACCGTTTAAAACAGCGAGAGTTGAGCAGGATTTTCAGTTTAAAATAGCGAGAGGAGAGCCTGGATTTTCACATTTTAAAAAAGCCAGAGGAGAGCAGGTATTTCACATTTTAAAACAGCCAGAGGAGAGCAGGATATTCACAGTTTAAAACAGCAAGTGTAGAGCAGGATTTTCAAAGTTTAAAACAGCAAGTTTAGAGCGGGGATTTTCAGAGTTTAAAAAATCGAGAGGTGAGCAGGATTTTCACATTTTTAAACAGCAATTGTAGAGCAGGATTTTACAAGTTTAAAACAGCGAAAGGAGAGCAGGATTTGCACAGCATAAAACAGCGAGACGGGAGCAGGATTTTCATGGCATAAAACAGCCAGACGAAAGCCGGATTTTCACAAAACAGCCAGAGGAGTGCACGTATTTCACTGTTTAAAACAGCCAGAGGAGAGCAGGATTTTCACCGTTCAAAACAGCGAGAGTTGAGCAGGATTTTCACAGTTTAAAATAGCGAGAGGACAGCGGGCTTTTCACAGTTTATAACAGCGAGAGCAGAGCAGGATTTTCACAGTTCAAAATAGCGAGAGGAGAGCCTTATTTTCACTGTTTAAAAAAGCCAGAGGAGAGCAGGTATTTCACATTTTAAAACAGCCAGAGGAGAGCAGGATTTCAAAGTTTAAAACAGCAAGTGTAGAGCGGGGATTTTCAGAGTTTAAAACATCGAGAGGTGAGCAGGATTTTCACATTTTAAAACAGCAATTGTAGAGCAGGATTTTACAAGTTTAAAACAGCAAAAGGAGAGCAGGATTTGCACAGCATAAAACAGCGAGACGGGAGCAGGATTTTCATGGCATAAAACAGCCAGACGAAAGCCGGATTTTCACAAAACAGCCAGAGGAGTGCACGTATTTCACTGTTTAAAACAGCCAGAGGAAAGCAGGATCTTCACAGTTTAAAACAGCGAGAAGAGAGCCGGAATTTCACAGTTTAAAACAGCGAGAGGAGAGCAGGAATTTCACAGTTTAAAACAGCGAGAGGAGAGCAGATATTTCACAGTTTAAAACAGCGAGAAGCGAGTAGGAATTTCACCGTTTAAAACAGCGAGAAGCGAGCAGGAATTTCACCGTTTAAAACAGTGAGAGGAGAGCAGGATTTTCACAGTTTAAAACAGCGAGAGGAGAGCAGGATTTTCACCATTTAAAACAGCGAGAGGAGAGCAGGTTTTTCACAGTTTAAAACAGCGAGAGGGGAGATAGATTTTCAGAGTTTAAAGCTGCGAGAGGGTAGCTGGATATTCACAGTTTAAAACAGCGAGAGGAGAGCAGGATATTCACAGTTTAAAACAGCGAGAGGAGAGCAGGATATTCACAGTTTAAAACAGTGAGAGGAGAGCAGGTATTTCACAGTTTAAAACAGCGAGAGGAGAGCAGGAATTTCACAGTTTAAAACAGCGAGAGGAGAGCAGGTATTTCACAGTCTAAAACAGCGAGAAGCGAGCAGGATTTTCACCGTTTAAAACAGCGAGAGGAGAGCAGGAATTTCACCGTTTAAAACAGCGAGAGGAGAGCAGGATTTTCAAAGTTTTAAACAGCAAGAGAGGAGCTAGATTTTCAGAGTTTAAAGCTGCGAGAGGGGAGCCGGATATTCACTGTTTAAAACAGCGAGAGGAGAGCTGGGATTTTCACAGTTTAAAAAGGCAAGAGGAAGAGACGGGATTTTAAAAGTTTCAAACGGCGGGAGGAAAGCAGAATTTTCACAGTTTAAAACAACGAGTGGAGAGCAGGAATTTCAAAGTTTAAAACAGCAAGTGTAGAGCTGGGATTTTCAGAGTTTAAAACAGCGAGAGGAGAGCCTGGATTTTCACTGTTTAAAACAGTGAGAGGTGAGCGGGATTTTCACAGTTTAAAATAGCGAGAGGAGGGCCTGGATTTTCAGAGTTTAAAACAGCCAGAGGAGAGCAGGATTTTCACATTTTAAAACAGCAATTGTAGAGCAGGATTTTCACAGTTTAAAACAGCAAGAGGAGAGCAGGATTTTCACCTTTTAAAACAGCGAGAGTTGAGCAGGATTTTCACAGTTTAAAATAGCGAGAGGAGAGCCTGGATTTTCACTGTTTAAAAAAGCCAGAGGAGAGCAGGTATTTCACATTTTAAAACAGCAAGTGTAGAGCTGGGATTTTCAGAGTTTAAAACATCGAGAGGTGAGCAGGATTTTCACATTTTAAAACAGCAATTGTAGAGCAGGATTTTACAAGTTTCAAACAGCGAAAGGAGAGCAGGATTTGCACAGCATAAAACAGCGAGACGGGAGCAGGATTTTCATGGCATAAAACAGCCAGACGAAAGCCGGATTTTCACAAAACAGCCAGAGGAGTGCACGTATTTCACTGTTTAAAACAGCCAGAGAAGAGCAGGATCTTCACAGTTTAAAACAGCGAGAAGAGAGCAGGAATTTCACTGTTTAAAACAGCGAGAGGAGAGCAGGAATTTCACAGTTTAAAACAGCAAGAGGAGAGCAGGTATTTCACAGTTTAAAACAGCGAGAAGCGAGCAGGAATTTCACCGTTTAAAACAGCGAGAGGAGAGCAGGAATTTCACAGTTTAAAACAGCGAGAAGCGAGCAGGATTTTCACAGTTTAAAACAGCAAGAGGAGAGCAGGATTTTCACCGTTTAAAACTGCGAAAGGAGAGCAGGTTTTTCACTGTTTAAAACACTGAGAAGTGAGCAGGAATTTCACAGTTTAGAACAGCGAGAGGAGAGCGGGATTTTCACAGTTTAAAACAGCCTGACAAAAGCTGGATTTTCACACTTTAAAACAGCGAGAGGAAAGCTGGGATTTTCACAGTTAAAAACAGCGAGAGGAGAGCAGGGTTTTCACAGTTTAAAACAGCGAGAGGAGAGCAGGATTTTCACAGTTAAAAACAGCGAGAGGAGAGCAGGTTTTTCACAGTTTTAAACAGCGAGAGGAGAGCAGGGTTTTCACAGTTTTAAACAGCGAGAGCAGAGCAGGAATTTCAAAGTTTAAAACAGCGAGAGGAGAGCTGGGATTTTCAGAGTTTAAAACAGTGAGAGGAACGCTGGGATTTTCACAGTTAAAAACAGCGAGAGGAGAGCTGGGTTTTCACAGTTTTAAACAGCGAGAGGAGAGCAGGAATTTCAAAGTTTAAAACAGCGAGAGGAGAGCTGGGATTTTCAGAGTTTAAAACAGTGAGAGGAACGCTGGGATTTTCACAGTTAAAAACAGCGAGAGAAGAGCTGGGTTTTCACAGTTTTAAACAGCGAGAGGTGAGCAGGATTTTCACATTTTATAACAGCAATTGTAGAGCAGGATTTTCACAGTTTAAAACAGCAAGAGGAGAGCAGGATTTTCACCGTTTAAAACAGCGAGAGTTGAGCAGGATTTTCAGTTTAAAATAGCGAGAGGAAAGCCTGGATTTTCACTGTTTAAAACAGCGAGAGGAGAGCAGGTATTTCACATTTTAAAACAGCCAGAGGAGAGCATGATATTCACATTTTAAAACAGCAAGTGTAGAGCAGGAATTTCAAAGTTTAAAACAGCAAGTGTAGAGCTGGGATTTTCAGAGTTTAAAACATCGAGAGGTGAGCAGGATTTTCACATTTTAAAACAGCAATTGTAGAGCAGGATTTTACAAGTTTAAAACAGCGAAAGGAGAGCAGGATTTGCACAGCATAAAATAGCGAGACGGGAGCAGGATTTTCATGGCATAAAACAGCCAGACGAAAGCCGGATTTTCACAAAACAGCCAGAGGAGTGCACGTATTTCACTGTTTAAAACAGCCAGAGGAGAGCAGGATCTTCACAGTTTAAAACAGCGAGAAGAGAGCAGGAATTTCACAGTTTAAAACAGCGAGAGGAGAGCTGGAATTTCACAGTTGAAAACAGCCAGAGGAGAGCAGGTATTTCACAGTTGAAAACAGCGAGAGGAGAGCAGGAATTTCACCGTTTAAAACAGCGAGAGGAGAGCAGGTATTTCACAGTTTAAAACAGCGAGAAGCGAGCAGGAATTTCACCGTTTAAAACAGCGAGAGGAGAGCAGGATTTTCACAGTTTAAAACAGCGAGAGGAGAGCAGGATTTTCACCGTTTAAAACAGCGAAAGGAGAGCATGTTTTTCACTGTTTAAAACAGCAAGAAGCGAGCAGGAATTTCACAGTTTAAAACAGCGAGAGGAGAGCAGGATTTTCACAGTTTAAAACAGCGAGAGGGGAACTAGATTTTCAGAGTTTAAAGCTGCGAGAGGGTAGCTGGATATTCACAGTTTAAAACAGCGGGAAGAGATCAGGAATTTCACAGTTTAAAACAGCGAGAGGAGAGCAGGATTTTCACAGTTTAAAACAGCGAGAGGGGAGCTAGATTTTCAGAGTTTAAAGCTGCGAGAGGGTAGCTGGAATTTCACAGTTTAAAACAGCGAGAGGAGAGCAGGAATTTCACAGTTTAAAACAGCGAGAGGAGAGCAGGTATTTCACAGTTTAAAACAGCGAGAAGCGAGCAGGAATTTCACAGTTTCAAACAGCGAGAGGACAGCGGGCTTTTCACAGTTTATAACAGCGAGAGCAGAGCAGGATTTTCACAGTTGAATACAGCGAGCGGAGAGCAGGATTTTCACAGTTTAAAACAGCGAGAGGAGAGCAGGATTTTCACAGTTTTAATCAGCGAGAGGCGAGCCGGGATTTTCACAGTTTTGAAACAGCCAGAGGAGCGCAGAATTTTCACTGTTTAAAACAGCGAGTGGAGAGCTGTGATTTTCACCGTTTGAAACAGCGAGAGGAGTGCTGCGATTTTCACAGTGTAAAACAGCGAGAGGAGTGCTGTGATTTTCACAGTGTAAAACAACGAAAGGAGAGCAGGAGTTTCACCGTGCAAAACAAATAGAGGAGTGCTGTGATTTTTACCGTTTCAAACACCGAGAGGAGTGCTGCGATTTTCACAGTTGAAAACAGGGAGATGTTGGCCAGGATTTTCGCATTTTAAAACAGCGAGAGGACAGCAGAATTTTCACAGGTTAAAACAGCGAGAGAAGAGCACGATTTTCACAAAACAAAACAGCGAGAGGTGTGCAGTATTTTCATAGTTTAAAACAGCGAGAGGGAAGCCAGATATTCACAGTTTAAAACAGCAAGAGGAGAGACGGCATTTTCACAGTTTAAAACAGCGAGAGGAGAACAGATATTCACAGTTTAAAACAGCAAGAGGAGAGACGGGATTTTCACAGTTTAAAACAGCGAGAGGTTAGCTGGGATTTTCACAGTTTAAAACAGCGAGCGGAGAGCAGGATTTTCACAGTTTAAAACAGCGAGAGGAGAGCAGGATTTTTACAGTTTAAAACAGCGAGAGGAGAGCAGGGTTTTTACAGTTTAAAACAGCGAGAGGGGAGCAGGTTTTTCAAAGTTTAAAACAGCGAGAGGAGAGCAGGTTTTTCACAGTGTAAAACAGCGAATGGAGAGCCGGGATTTCACAGTTTAAAACAGCGAGAGGAGAGCAGGTTTTTCACAGTTTAAAACAGCGAGAGGAGAGCAGGTTTTTCACAGTTTAAAACAGCGAGAGGAGAGCAGGGTTTTCAAAGTTTAAAACAGCGAGAGGGGAGCAGGATTTTCACAGTTTAAAACAGCGAGAGGAGAGCAGGAATTTCACAGTTTAAAACAGCGAGAAGCGAGCAGGAATTTCACCGTTTAAAACAGCGAGAGGAGAGCAGGATTTTCACCGTTTAAAACAGCGAAAGGAGAGCAGGTTTTTCACAGTATAAAACAGCGAGAAGCGAGCAGGAATTTCACAGTTTAAAACAGCGAGAGGATAGCAGGATTTTCACAGTTTAAAACAGCGAGAGGGGAGCTAGATTTTCAGAGTTTAAAGCTGCGAGAGGGTAGCTGGATATTCACAGTTTAAAACAGCGAGAGTTGAGCAGGATTTTCACAGTTTAAAATATCGAGAGGAGAGCCTGGATTTTCACAGTTTAAAACAGCGAGTGTAGAGCAGGATTTTCACAGTTTAAAACATCAAGAGGTGAGCAGGATTTTCACATTTTAAAACAGCAATTGTAGAGCAGGATTTTCACAGTTTAAAACAGCAAGAGGATAGCAGGATTTTCACCGTTTAAAACAACGAGAGTTGAGCAGGATTTTCAGTTTAAAATAGCGACAGAAGAGCCTGGATTTTCACTGTTTAAAAAAGCCAGAGGAGAGCAGGTATTTCACATTTTAAAACAGCCAGAGGAGAGCCTGGATTTTCACAGTTTAAAACAGCGAGTGGAGAGCAGGGATTTTCAGAGTTTAAAACATCGAGAGGTGAGCAGGATTTTCACATTTTAAAACAGCAATTGTAGAGCAGGATATTCACAGTTTAAAACAGCGAGAGGAGAGCAGGATTTTCACCGTTTAAAACAGCGAGAGTTGAGCAGGATTTTCAGTTTAAAATAGCGAGAGGAGAGCCTGGATTTTCACATTTTAAAAAAGCCAGAGGAGAGCAGGTATTTCACATTTTAAAACAGCCAGAGGAGAGCAGGATATTCACAGTTTAAAACAGCAAGTGTAGAGCAGGATTTTCAAAGTTTAAAACAGCAAGTTTAGAGCGGGGATTTTCAGAGTTTAAAAAATCGAGAGGTGAGCAGGATTTTCACATTTTTAAACAGCAATTGTAGAGCAGGATTTTACAAGTTTAAAACAGCGAAAGGAGAGCAGGATTTGCACAGCATAAAACAGCGAGACGGGAGCAGGATTTTCATGGCATAAAACAGCCAGACGAAAGCCGGATTTTCACAAAACAGCCAGAGGAGTGCACGTAATTCACTGTTTAAAACAGCCAGAGGAGAGCAGGATTTTCACCGTTCAAAACAGCGAGAGTTGAGCAGGATTTTCACAGTTTAAAATAGCGAGAGGAGAGCCTTATTTTCACTGTTTAAAAAAGCCAGAGGAGAGCAGGTATTTCACATTTTATAACAGCCAGAGGAGAGCAGGATTTTCACAGTTTAAAACAGCAAGTGTAGAGCTGGGATTTTCAGAGTTTAAAACATCGAGAGGTGAGCAGGATTTTCACATTTTAAAACAGCAATCGTAGAGCAGGATTTTACAAGTTTAAAACAGCAAAAGGAGAGCAGGATTTGCACAGCATAAAACAGCGAGACGGGAGCAGGATTTTCATGGCATAAAACAGCCAGACGAAAGCCGGATTTTCACAAAACAGCCAGAGGAGTGCACGTATTTCACTGTTTAAAACAGCCAGAGGAAAGCAGGATCTTCACAGTTTAAAACAGCGAGAAGAGAGCCGGAATTTCACAGTTTAAAACAGCGAGAGGAGAGCAGGAATTTCACAGTTTAAAACAGCGAGAGGAGAGCAGGTATTTCACAGTTTAAAACAGCGAGAAGCGAGTAGGAATTTCACCGTTTAAAACAGCGAGAAGTGAGCAGGATTTTCACCATTTAAAACAGCGAAAGGAGAGCAGGTTTTTCACAGTTTAAAACAGCGAGAAGCGAGCAGGAATTTCACAGTTTAAAACAGCGAGAGGAGAGCAGGATTTTCACAGTTTAAAACAGCGAGAGGGGAGCTAGATTTTCAGAGTTTAAAGCTGCGAGAGGGTAGCTGGATATTCACAGTTTAAAACAGCGAGAGTTGAGCAGGATTTTCACAGTTTAAAATATCGAGAGGAGAGCCTGGATTTTCACAGTTTAAAACAGCGAGTGTAGAGCAGGATTTTCACAGTTTAAAACATCGAGAGGTGAGCAGGATTTTCACATTTTAAAACAGCAATTGTAGAGCAGGATTTTCACAGTTTAAAACAGCAAGAGGATAGCAGGATTTTCACCGTTTAAAACAACGAGAGTTGAGCAGGATTTTCAGTTTAAAATAGCGACAGAAGAGCCTGGATTTTCACTGTTTAAAAAAGCCAGAGGAGAGCAGGTATTTCACATTTTAAAACAGCCAGAGGAGAGCAGGATATTCACAGTTTAAAACAGCAAGTGTAGAGCAGGATTTTCAAAGTTTAAAACAGCAAGTTTAGAGCGGGGATTTACAGAGTTTAAAAAATCGAGAGGTGAGCAGGATTTTCACATTTTTAAACAGCAATTGTAGAGCAGGATTTTACAAGTTTAAAACAGCGAAAGGAGAGCAGGATTTGCACAGCATAAAACAGCGAGACGGGAGCAGGATTTTCATGGCATAAAACAGCCAGACGAAAGCCGGATTTTCACAAAACAGCCAGAGGAGTGCACGTATTTCACTGTTTAAAACAGCCAGAGGAGAGCAGGATTTTCACCGTTCAAAACAGCGAGAGTTGAGCAGGATTTTCACAGTTTAAAATAGCGAGAGGAGAGCCTTATTTTCACTGTTTAAAAAAGCCAGAGGAGAGCAGGTATTTCACATTTTATAACAGCCAGAGGAGAGCAGGATTTCAAAGTTTAAAACAGCAAGTGTAGAGCTGGGATTTTCAGAGTTTAAAACATCGAGAGGTGAGCAGGATTTTCACATTTTAAAACAGCAATCGTAGAGCAGGATTTTACAAGTTTAAAACAGCAAAAGGAGAGCAGGATTTGCACAGCATAAAACAGCGAGACGGGAGCAGGATTTTCATGGCATAAAACAGCCAGACGAAAGCCGGATTTTCACAAAACAGCCAGAGGAGTGCACGTATTTCACTGTTTAAAACAGCCAGAGGAAAGCAGGATCTTCACAGTTTAAAACAGCGAGAAGAGAGCCGGAATTTCACAGTTTAAAACAGCGAGAGGAGAGCAGGAATTTCACAGTTTAAAACAGCGAGAGGAGAGCAGGTATTTCACAGTTTAAAACAGTGAGAAGCGAGTAGGAATTTCACCGTTTAAAACAGCGAGAAGCGAGCAGGATTTTCACCGTTTAAAACAGCGAAAGGAGAGCAGGTTTTTCACAGTTTAAAACAGCGAGAAGCGAGCAGGAATTTCACAGTTTAAAACAGCGAGAGGAGAGCAGGATTTTCACAGTTTAAAACAGCGAGAGGGGAGCTAGATTTTCAGAGTTTAAAGCTGCGAGAGGGTAGCTGGATATTCACAGTTTAAAACAGCGAGAGTTGAGCAGGATTTTCACAGTTTAAAATATCGAGAGGAGAGCCTGGATTTTCACAGTTTAAAACAGCGAGTGTAGAGCAGGATTTTCACAGTTTAAAACATCGAGAGGTGAGCAGGATTTTCACATTTTAAAACAGCAATTGTAGAGCAGGATTTTCACAGTTTAAAACAGCAACAGGATAGCAGGATTTTCACCGTTTAAAACAACGAGAGTTGAGCAGGATTTTCAGTTTAAAATAGCGACAGAAGAGCCTGGATTTTCACTGTTTAAAAAAGCCAGAGGAGAGCAGGTATTTCACATTTTAAAACAGCCAGAGGAAAGCCTGGATTTTCACAGTTTACAACAGCGAGTGGAGAGCAGGGATTTTCAGAGTTTAAAACATCGAGAGGTGAGCAGGATTTTCACATTTTAAAACAGCAATTGTAGAGCAGGATATTCACAGTTTAAAACAGCGAGAGGAGAGCAGGATTTTCACCGTTTAAAACAGCGAGAGTTGAGCAGGATTTTCAGTTTAAAATAGCGAGAGGAGAGCCTGGATTTTCACATTTTAAAAAAGCCAGAGGAGAGCAGGTATTTCACATTTTAAAACAGCCAGAGGAGAGCAGGATATTCACAGTTTAAAACAGCAAGTGTAGAGCAGGATTTTCAAAGTTTAAAACAGCAAGTTTAGAGCGGGGATTTTCAGAGTTTAAAAAATCGAGAGGTGAGCAGGATTTTCACATTTTTAAACAGCAATTGTAGAGCAGGATTTTACAAGTTTAAAACAGCGAAAGGAGAGCAGGATTTGCACAGCATAAAACAGCGAGACGGGAGCAGGATTTTCATGGCATAAAACAGCCAGACGAAAGCCGGATTTTCACAAAACAGCCAGAGGAGTGCACGTATTTCACTGTTTAAAACAGCCAGAGGAGAGCAGGATTTTCACCGTTCAAAACAGCGAGAGTTGAGCAGGATTTTCACAGTTTAAAATAGCGAGAGGAGAGCCTTATTTTCACTGTTTAAAAAAGCCAGAGGAGAGCAGGTATTTCACATTTTAAAACAGCCAGAGGAGAGCAGGATTTCAAAGTTTAAAACAGCAAGTGTAGAGCTGGGATTTTCAGAGTTTAAAACATCGAGAGGTGAGCAGGATTTTCACATTTTAAAACAGCAATTGTAGAGCAGGATTTTACAAGTTTAAAACAGCAAAAGGAGAGCAGGATTTGCACAGCATAAAACAGCGAGACGGGAGCAGGATTTTCAGGCATAAAACAGCCAGACGAAAGCCGGATTTTCACAAAACAGCCAGAGGAGTGCACGTATTTCACTGTTTAAAACAGCCAGAGGAAAGCAGGATCTTCACAGTTTAAAACAGCGAGAAGAGAGCCGGAATTTCACAGTTTAAAACAGCGAGAGGAGAGCAGGAATTTCACAGTTTAAAACAGCGAGAGGAGAGCAGGTATTTCACAGTTTAAAACAGCGAGAAGCGAGTAGGAATTTCACCGTTTAAAACAGCGAGAAGCGAGCAGGAATTTCACCGTTTAAAACAGTGAGAGGAGAGCAGGATTTTCACAGTTTAAAACAGCGAGAGGAGAGCAGGATTTTCACCATTTAAAACAGCGAGAGGAGAGCAGGTTTTTCACAGTTTAAAACAGCGAGAGGGGAGATAGATTTTCAGAGTTTAAAGCTGCGAGAGGGTAGCTGGATATTCACAGTTTAAAACAGCGAGAGGAGAGCAGGATATTCAGAGTTTAAAACAGCGAGAGGAGAGCAGGATATTCACAGTTTAATACAGCGAGAGGAGAGCAGGATTTTCACCGTTTAAAACAGTGAGAGTTGAGCAGGATTTTCAGTTTAAAATAGCGAGAGGAGAGCCTGGATTTTCACTGTTTAAAAAAGCCAGAGGAGAGCAGGTATTTCACATTTGAAAACAGCGAGAGGAGAGCCTGGATTTTCACAGTTTAAAACAGCGAGTGGAGAGCAGGGATTTTCAGAGTTTAAAACTTCGAGAGGAGAGCAGGATTTTCACAGTTTAAAACAGCGAGAGGGGAGATAGATTTTCAGAGTTTAAAGCTGCGAGAGGGTAGCTGGATATTCACAGTTTAAAACAGCGAGAGGAGAGCAGGATATTCACAGTTTAAAACAGCGAGAGGAGAGCAGGATATTCACAGTTTAAAACAGTGAGAGGAGAGCAGGTATTTCACAGTTTAAAACAGCGAGAGGAGAGCAGGAATTTCACAGTTTAAAACAGCGAGAGGAGAGCAGGTATTTCACAGTCTAAAACAGCGAGAAGCGAGCAGGATTTTCACCGTTTAAAACAGCGAGAGGAGAGCAGGAATTTCACCGTTTAAAACAGCGAGAGGAGAGCAGGATTTTCAAAGTTTTAAACAGCAAGAGAGGAGCTAGATTTTCAGAGTTTAAAGCTGCGAGAGGGGAGCTGGATATTCACAGTTTAAAACAGCGAGAGGAGAGCAGGATATTCACAGTTTAAAACAGCGAGAGGAGAGCAGGATATTCACAGTTTAAAACAGTGAGAGGAGAGCAGGTATTTCACAGTTTAAAACAGCGAGAGGAGAGCAGGAATTTCACAGTTTAAAACAGCGAGAGGAGAGCAGGTATTTCACAGTCTAAAACAGCGAGAAGCGAGCAGGATTTTCACCGTTTAAAACAGCGAGAGGAGAGCAGGAATTTCACCGTTTAAAACAGCGAGAGGAGAGCAGGATTTTCAAAGTTTTAAACAGCAAGAGAGGAGCTAGATTTTCAGAGTTTAAAGCTGCGAGAGGGGAGCCGGATATTCACTGTTTAAAACAGCGAGAGGAGAGCTGGGATTTTCACAGTTTAAAAAGGCAAGAGGAAGAGACGGGATTTTAAAAGTTTCAAACGGCGGGAGGAAAGCAGAATTTTCACAGTTTAAAACAACGAGTGGAGAGCAGGAATTTCAAAGTTTAAAACAGCAAGTGTAGAGCTGGGATTTTCAGAGTTTAAAACAGCGAGAGGAGAGCCTGGATTTTCACTGTTTAAAACAGTGAGAGGTGAGCGGGATTTTCACAGTTTAAAATAGCGAGAGGAGGGCCTGGATTTTCACTGTTTAAAACAGCCAGAGGAGAGCAGGATTTTCACATTTTAAAACAGCAATTGTAGAGCAGGATTTTCACAGTTTAAAACAGCAAGAGGAGAGCAGGATTTTCACCTTTTAAAACAGCGAGAGTTGAGCAGGATTTTCACAGTTTAAAATAGCGAGAGGAGAGCCTGGATTTTCACTGTTTAAAAAAGCCAGAGGAGAGCAGGTATTTCACATTTTAAAACAGCAAGTGTAGAGCTGGGATTTTCAGAGTTTAAAACATCGAGAGGTGAGCAGGATTTTCACATTTTAAAACAGCAATTGTAGAGCAGGATTTTCACAGTTTAAAACAGCAAGAGGATAGCAGGATTTTCACCGTTTAAAACAACGAGAGTTGAGCAGGATTTTCAGTTTAAAATAGCGACAGAAGAGCCTGGATTTTCACTGTTTAAAAAAGCCAGAGGAGAGCAGGTATTTCACATTTTAAAACAGCCAGAGGAGATCCTGGATTTTCACAGTTTAAAACAGCGAGTGGAGAGCAGGGATTTTCAGAGTTTAAAACATCGAGAGGTGAGCAGGATTTTCACATTTTAAAACAGCAATTGTAGAGCAGGATATTCACAGTTTAAAACAGCGAGAGGAGAGCAGGATTTTCACCGTTTAAAACAGCGAGAGTTGAGCAGGATTTTCAGTTTAAAATAGCGAGAGGAGAGCCTGGATTTTCACATTTTAAAAAAGCCAGAGGAGAGCAGGTATTTCACATTTTAAAACAGCCAGAGGAGAGCAGGATATTCACAGTTTAAAACAGCAAGTGTAGAGCAGGATTTTCAAAGTTTAAAACAGCAAGTTTAGAGCGGGGATTTTCAGAGTTTAAAAAATCGAGAGGTGAGCAGGATTTTCACATTTTTAAACAGCAGTTGTAGAGCAGGATTTTACAAGTTTAAAACAGCGAAAGGAGAGCAGGATTTGCACAGCATAAAACAGCGAGACGGGAGCAGGATTTTCATGGCATAAAACAGCCAGACGAAAGCCGGATTTTCACAAAACAGCCAGAGGAGTGCACGTATTTCACTGTTTAAAACAGCCAGAGGAGAGCAGGATTTTCACCGTTCAAAACAGCGAGAGTTGAGCAGGATTTTCACAGTTTAAAATAGCGAGAGGAGAGCCTTATTTTCACTGTTTAAAAAAGCCAGAGGAGAGCAGGTATTTCACATTTTAAAACAGCCAGAGGAGAGCAGGATTTCAAAGTTTAAAACAGCAAGTGTAGAGCTGGGATTTTCAGAGTTTAAAACATCGAGAGGTGAGCAGGATTTTCACATTTTAAAACAGCAATTGTAGAGCAGGATTTTACAAGTTTAAAACAGCAAAAGGAGAGCAGGATTTGCACAGCATAAAACAGCGAGACGGGAGCAGGATTTTCATGGCATAAAACAGCCAGACGAAAGCCGGATTTTCACAAAACAGCCAGAGGAGTGCACGTATTTCACTGTTTAAAACAGCCAGAGGAAAGCAGGATCTTCACAGTTTAAAACAGCGAGAAGAGAGCCGGAATTTCACAGTTTAAAACAGCGAGAGGAGAGCAGGTATTTCACAGTTTAAAACAGCGAGAAGCGAGTAGGAATTTCACCGTTTAAAACAGCGAGAAGCGAGCAGGAATTTCACCGTTTAAAACAGTGAGAGGAGAGCAGGATTTTCACAGTTTAAAACAGCGAGAGGAGAGCAGGATTTTCACCATTTAAAACAGCGAGAGGAGAGCAGGTTTTTCACAGTTTAAAACAGCGAGAGGGGAGATAGATTTTCAGAGTTTAAAGCTGCGAGAGGGTAGCTGGATATTCACAGTTTAAAACAGCGAGAGGAGAGCAGGATATTCAGAGTTTAAAACAGCGAGAGGAGAGCAGGATATTCACAGTTTAATACAGCGAGAGGAGAGCAGGATTTTCACCGTTTAAAACAGTGAGAGTTGAGCAGGATTTTCAGTTTAAAATAGCGAGAGGAGAGCCTGGATTTTCACTGTTTAAAAAAGCCAGAGGAGAGCAGGTATTTCACATTTGAAAACAGCGAGAGGAGAGCCTGGATTTTCACAGTTTAAAACAGCGAGTGGAGAGCAGGGATTTTCAGAGTTTAAAACTTCGAGAGGAGAGCAGGATTTTCACAGTTTAAAACAGCGAGAGGGGAGATAGATTTTCAGAGTTTAAAGCTGCGAGAGGGTAGCTGGATATTCACAGTTTAAAACAGCGAGAGGAGAGCAGGATATTCACAGTTTAAAACAGCGAGAGGAGAGCAGGATATTCACAGTTTAAAACAGTGAGAGGAGAGCAGGTATTTCACAGTTTAAAACAGCGAGAGGAGAGCAGGAATTTCACAGTTTAAAACAGCGAGAGGAGAGCAGGTATTTCACAGTCTAAAACAGCGAGAAGCGAGCAGGATTTTCACCGTTTAAAACAGCGAGAGGAGAGCAGGAATTTCACCGTTTAAAACAGCGAGAGGAGAGCCTGGATTTTCACTGTTTAAAAAAGCCAGAGGAGAGCAGGTATTTCACATTTTAAAACAGCAAGTGTAGAGCTGGGATTTTCAGAGTTTAAAACATCGAGAGGTGAGCAGGATTTTCACATTTTAAAACAGCAATTGTAGAGCAGGATTTTCACAGTTTAAAACAGCAAGAGGATAGCAGGATTTTCACCGTTTAAAACAACGAGAGTTGAGCAGGATTTTCAGTTTAAAATAGCGACAGAAGAGCCTGGATTTTCACTGTTTAAAAAAGCCAGAGGAGAGCAGGTATTTCACATTTTAAAACAGCCAGAGGAGATCCTGGATTTTCACAGTTTAAAACAGCGAGTGGAGAGCAGGGATTTTCAGAGTTTAAAACATCGAGAGGTGAGCAGGATTTTCACATTTTAAAACAGCAATTGTAGAGCAGGATATTCACAGTTTAAAACAGCGAGAGGAGAGCAGGATTTTCACCGTTTAAAACAGCGAGAGTTGAGCAGGATTTTCAGTTTAAAATAGCGAGAGGAGAGCCTGGATTTTCACATTTTAAAAAAGCCAGAGGAGAGCAGGTATTTCACATTTTAAAACAGCCAGAGGAGAGCAGGATATTCACAGTTTAAAACAGCAAGTGTAGAGCAGGATTTTCAAAGTTTAAAACAGCAAGTTTAGAGCGGGGATTTTCAGAGTTTAAAAAATCGAGAGGTGAGCAGGATTTTCACATTTTTAAACAGCAGTTGTAGAGCAGGATTTTACAAGTTTAAAACAGCGAAAGGAGAGCAGGATTTGCACAGCATAAAACAGCGAGACGGGAGCAGGATTTTCATGGCATAAAACAGCCAGACGAAAGCCGGATTTTCACAAAACAGCCAGAGGAGTGCACGTATTTCACTGTTTAAAACAGCCAGAGGAGAGCAGGATTTTCACCGTTCAAAACAGCGAGAGTTGAGCAGGATTTTCACAGTTTAAAATAGCGAGAGGAGAGCCTTATTTTCACTGTTTAAAAAAGCCAGAGGAGAGCAGGTATTTCACATTTTAAAACAGCCAGAGGAGAGCAGGATTTCAAAGTTTAAAACAGCAAGTGTAGAGCTGGGATTTTCAGAGTTTAAAACATCGAGAGGTGAGCAGGATTTTCACATTTTAAAACAGCAATTGTAGAGCAGGATTTTACAAGTTTAAAACAGCAAAAGGAGAGCAGGATTTGCACAGCATAAAACAGCGAGACGGGAGCAGGATTTTCATGGCATAAAACAGCCAGACGAAAGCCGGATTTTCACAAAACAGCCAGAGGAGTGCACGTATTTCACTGTTTAAAACAGCCAGAGGAAAGCAGGATCTTCACAGTTTAAAACAGCGAGAAGAGAGCCGGAATTTCACAGTTTAAAACAGCGAGAGGAGAGCAGGTATTTCACAGTTTAAAACAGCGAGAAGCGAGTAGGAATTTCACCGTTTAAAACAGCGAGAAGCGAGCAGGAATTTCACCGTTTAAAACAGTGAGAGGAGAGCAGGATTTTCACAGTTTAAAACAGCGAGAGGAGAGCAGGATTTTCACCATTTAAAACAGCGAGAGGAGAGCAGGTTTTTCACAGTTTAAAACAGCGAGAGGGGAGATAGATTTTCAGAGTTTAAAGCTGCGAGAGGGTAGCTGGATATTCACAGTTTAAAACAGCGAGAGGAGAGCAGGATATTCAGAGTTTAAAACAGCGAGAGGAGAGCAGGATATTCACAGTTTAATACAGCGAGAGGAGAGCAGGATTTTCACCGTTTAAAACAGTGAGAGTTGAGCAGGATTTTCAGTTTAAAATAGCGAGAGGAGAGCCTGGATTTTCACTGTTTAAAAAAGCCAGAGGAGAGCAGGTATTTCACATTTGAAAACAGCGAGAGGAGAGCCTGGATTTTCACAGTTTAAAACAGCGAGTGGAGAGCAGGGATTTTCAGAGTTTAAAACTTCGAGAGGAGAGCAGGATTTTCACAGTTTAAAACAGCGAGAGGGGAGATAGATTTTCAGAGTTTAAAGCTGCGAGAGGGTAGCTGGATATTCACAGTTTAAAACAGCGAGAGGAGAGCAGGATATTCACAGTTTAAAACAGTGAGAGGAGAGCAGGATATTCACAGTTTAAAACAGTGAGAGGAGAGCAGGTATTTCACAGTTTAAAACAGCGAGAGGAGAGCAGGAATTTCACAGTTTAAAACAGCGAGAGGAGAGCAGGTATTTCACAGTCTAAAACAGCGAGAAGCGAGCAGGATTTTCACCGTTTAAAACAGCGAGAGGAGAGCAGGAATTTCACCGTTTAAAACAGCGAGAGGAGAGCAGGATTTTCAAAGTTTTAAACAGCAAGAGAGGAGCTAGATTTTCAGAGTTTAAAGCTGCGAGAGGAGAGCCGGATATTCACTGTTTAAAACAGCGAGAGGAGAGCTGGGATTTTAACAGTTTAAAAAGGCAAGAGGAAGAGACGGGATTTTAAAAGTTTCAAACGGCGGGAGGAAAGCAGAATTTTCACAGTTTAAAACAACGAGTGGAGAGCAGGAATTTCAAAGTTTAAAACAGCAAGTGTAGAGCTGGGATTTTCAGAGTTTAAAACAGCGAGAGGAGAGCCTGGATTTTCACTGTTTAAAACAGTGAGAGGTGAGCGGGATTTTCACAGTTTAAAATAGCGAGAGGAGGGCCTGGATTTTCACTGTTTAAAACAGCCAGAGGAGAGCAGGATTTTCACATTTTAAAACAGCAATTGTAGAGCAGGATTTTCACAGTTTAAAACAGCAAGAGGAGAGCAGGATTTTCACCTTTTAAAACAGCGAGAGTTGAGCAGGATTTTCACAGTTTAAAATAGCGAGAGGAGAGCCTGGATTTTCACTGTTTAAAAAAGCCAGAGGAGAGCAGGTATTTCACATTTTAAAACAGCAAGTGTAGAGCTGGGATTTTCAGAGTTTAAAACATCGAGAGGTGAGCAGGATTTTCACATTTTAAAACAGCAATTGTAGAGCAGGATTTTACAAGTTTCAAACAGCGAAAGGAGAGCAGGATTTGCACAGCATAAAACAGCGAGACGGGAGCAGGATTTTCATGGCATAAAACAGCCAGACGAAAGCCGGATTTTCACAAAACAGCCAGAGGAGTGCACGTATTTCACTGTTTAAAACAGCCAGAGAAGAGCAGGATCTTCACAGTTTAAAACAGCGAGAAGAGAGCAGGAATTTCACAGTTTAAAACAGCGAGAGGAGAGCAGGAATTTCACAGTTTAAAACAGCAAGAGGAGAGCAGGTATTTCACAGTTTAAAACAGCGAGAAGCGAGCAGGAATTTCACCGTTTAAAACAGCGAGAGGAGAGCAGGAATTTCACAGTTTAAAACAGCGAGAAGCGAGCAGGATTTTCACAGTTTAAAACAGCAAGAGGAGAGCAGGATTTTCACCGTTTAAAACTGCGAAAGGAGAGCAGGTTTTTCACTGTTTAAAACACTGAGAAGTGAGCAGGAATTTCACAGTTTAGAACAGCGAGAGGAGAGCGGGATTTTCACAGTTTAAAACAGCCTGACAAAAGCTGGATTTTCACACTTTAAAACAGCGAGAGGAAAGCTGGGATTTTCACAGTTAAAAACAGCGAGAGGAGAGCAGGGTTTTCACAGTTTAAAACAGCGAGAGGAGAGCAGGATTTTCACAGTTAAAAACAGCGAGAGGAGAGCAGGTTTTTCACAGTTTTAAACAGCGAGAGGAGAGCAGGGTTTTCACAGTTTTAAACAGCGAGAGCAGAGCAGGAATTTCAAAGTTTAAAACAGCGAGAGGAGAGCTGGGATTTTCAGAGTTTAAAACAGTGAGAGGAACGCTGGGATTTTCACAGTTAAAAACAGCGAGAGGAGAGCTGGGTTTTCACAGTTTTAAACAGCGAGAGGAGAGCAGGAATTTCAAAGTTTAAAACAGCGAGAGGAGAGCTGGGATTTTCAGAGTTTAAAACAGTGAGAGGAACGCTGGGATTTTCACAGTTAAAAACAGCGAGAGAAGAGCTGGGTTTTCACAGTTTTAAACAGCGAGAGGTGAGCAGGATTTTCACATTTTATAACAGCAATTGTAGAGCAGGATTTTCACAGTTTAAAACAGCGAGAGGAGAGCAGGTATTTCACAGTTTAAAACAGTGAGAAGCGAGTAGGAATTTCACCGTTTAAAACAGCGAGAAGCGAGTAGGATTTTCACCGTTTAAAACAGCGAAAGGAGAGCAGGTTTTTCACAGTTTAAAACAGCGAGAAGCGAGCAGGAATTTCACAGTTTAAAACAGCGAGAGGAGAGCAGGATTTTCACAGTTTAAAACAGCGAGAGGGGAGCTAGATTTTCAGAGTTTAAAGCTGCGAGAGGGTAGCTGGATATTCACAGTTTAAAACAGCGAGAGTTGAGCAGGATTTTCACAGTTTAAAATATCGAGAGGAGAGCCTGGATTTTCACAGTTTAAAACAGCGAGTGTAGAGCAGGATTTTCACAGTTTAAAACATCGAGAGGTGAGCAGGATTTTCACATTTTAAAACAGCAATTGTAGAGCAGGATTTTCACAGTTTAAAACAGCAAGGGGATAGCAGGATTTTCACCGTTTAAAACAACGAGAGTTGAGCAGGATTTTCAGTTTAAAATAGCGACAGAAGAGCCTGGATTTTCACTGTTTAAAAAAGCCAGAGGAGAGCAGGTATTTCACATTTTAAAACAGCCAGAGGAAAGCCTGGATTTTCACAGTTTACAACAGCGAGTGGAGAGCAGGGATTTTCAGAGTTTAAAACATCGAGAGGTGAGCAGGATTTTCACATTTTAAAACAGCAATTGTAGAGCAGGATATTCACAGTTTAAAACAGCGAGAGGAGAGCAGGATTTTCACCGTTTAAAACAGCGAGAGTTGAGCAGGATTTTCAGTTTAAAATAGCGAGAGGAGAGCCTGGATTTTCACATTTTAAAAAAGCCAGAGGAGAGCAGGTATTTCACATTTTAAAACAGCCAGAGGAGAGCAGGATATTCACAGTTTAAAACAGCAAGTGTAGAGCAGGATTTTCAAAGTTTAAAACAGCAAGTTTAGAGCGGGGATTTTCAGAGTTTAAAAAATCGAGAGGTGAGCAGGATTTTCACATTTTTAAACAGCAATTGTAGAGCAGGATTTTACAAGTTTAAAACAGCGAAAGGAGAGCAGGATTTGCACAGCATAAAACAGCGAGACGGGAGCAGGATTTTCATGGCATAAAACAGCCAGACGAAAGCCGGATTTTCACAAAACAGCCAGAGGAGTGCACGTATTTCACTGTTTAAAACAGCCAGAGGAGAGCAGGATTTTCACCGTTCAAAACAGCGAGAGTTGAGCAGGATTTTCACAGTTTAAAATAGCGAGAGGAGAGCCTTATTTTCACTGTTTAAAAAAGCCAGAGGAGAGCAGGTATTTCACATTTGAAAACAGCCAGAGGAGAGCAGGATTTCAAAGTTTAAAACAGCAAGTGTAGAGCTGGGATTTTCAGAGTTTAAAACATCGAGAGGTGAGCAGGATTTTCACATTTTAAAACAGCAATTGTAGAGCAGGATTTTCACTGTTTAAAACAGCGAGAGTTGAGCAGGATTTTCAGTTTAAAATAGCGAGAGGAGAGCCTGGATTTTCACTGTTTAAAAAAGCCAGAGGAGAGCAGGTATTTCACATTTTAAAACAGCCAGAGGAGAGCTTGGATTTTCACAGTTTAAAACAGCAAGTGTAGAGCAGGAATTTCAAAGTTTAAAACAGCAAGTGTAGAGCTGGGATTTTCAGAGTTTAAAACATCGAGAGGTGAGCAGGATTTTCACATTTTTAAACAGCAATTGTAGAGCAGGATTTTACAAGTTTAAAACAGCGAAAGGAGAGCAGGATTTGCACAGCATAAAACAGCGAGACGGGAGCAGGATTTTCATGGCATAAAACAGCCAGACGAAAGCCGGATTTTCACAAAACAGCCAGAGGAGTGCACGTATTTCACTGTTTAAAACAGCCAGAGGAGAGCAGGATTTTCACCGTTCAAAACAGCGAGAGTTGAGCAGGATTTTCACAGTTTAAAATAGCGAGAGGAGAGCCTTATTTTCACTGTTTAAAAAAGCCAGAGGAGAGCAGGTATTTCACATTTTATAACAGCCAGAGGAGAGCAGGATTTCAAAGTTTAAAACAGCAAGTGTAGAGCTGGGATTTTCAGAGTTTAAAACATCGAGAGGTGAGCAGGATTTTCACATTTTAAAACAGCAATCGTAGAGCAGGATTTTACAAGTTTAAAACAGCAAAAGGAGAGCAGGATTTGCACAGCATAAAACAGCGAGACGGGAGCAGGATTTTCATGGCATAAAACAGCCAGACGAAAGCCGGATTTTCACAAAACAGCCAGAGGAGTGCACGTATTTCACTGTTTAAAACAGCCAGAGGAAAGCAGGATCTTCACAGTTTAAAACAGCGAGAAGAGAGCCGGAATTTCACAGTTTAAAACAGCGAGAGGAGAGCAGGAATTTCACAGTTTAAAACAGCGAGAGGAGAGCAGGTATTTCACAGTTTAAAACAGTGAGAAGCGAGTAGGAATTTCACCGTTTAAAACAGCGAGAAGCGAGCAGGATTTTCACCGTTTAAAACAGCGAAAGGAGAGCAGGTTTTTCACAGTTTAAAACAGCGAGAAGCGAGCAGGAATTTCACAGTTTAAAACAGCGAGAGGAGAGCAGGATTTTCACAGTTTAAAACAGCGAGAGGGGAGCTAGATTTTCAGAGTTTAAAGCTGCGAGAGGGTAGCTGGATATTCACAGTTTAAAACAGCGAGAGTTGAGCAGGATTTTCACAGTTTAAAATATCGAGAGGAGAGCCTGGATTTTCACAGTTTAAAACAGCGAGTGTAGAGCAGGATTTTCACAGTTTAAAACATCGAGAGGTGAGCAGGATTTTCACATTTTAAAACAGCAATTGTAGAGCAGGATTTTCACAGTTTAAAACAGCAACAGGATAGCAGGATTTTCACCGTTTAAAACAACGAGAGTTGAGCAGGATTTTCAGTTTAAAATAGCGACAGAAGAGCCTGGATTTTCACTGTTTAAAAAAGCCAGAGGAGAGCAGGTATTTCACATTTTAAAACAGCCAGAGGAAAGCCTGGATTTTCACAGTTTACAACAGCGAGTGGAGAGCAGGGATTTTCAGAGTTTAAAACATCGAGAGGTGAGCAGGATTTTCACATTTTAAAACAGCAATTGTAGAGCAGGATATTCACAGTTCAAAACAGCGAGAGGAGAGCAGGATTTTCACCGTTTAAAACAGCGAGAGTTGAGCAGGATTTTCAGTTTAAAATAGCGAGAGGAGAGCCTGGATTTTCACATTTTAAAAAAGCCAGAGGAGAGCAGGTATTTCACATTTTAAAACAGCCAGAGGAGAGCAGGATATTCACAGTTTAAAACAGCAAGTGTAGAGCAGGATTTTCAAAGTTTAAAACAGCAAGTTTAGAGCGGGGATTTTCAGAGTTTAAAAAATCGAGAGGTGAGCAGGATTTTCACATTTTTAAACAGCAATTGTAGAGCAGGATTTTACAAGTTTAAAACAGCGAAAGGAGAGCAGGATTTGCACAGCATAAAACAGCGAGACGGGAGCAGGATTTTCATGGCATAAAACAGCCAGACGAAAGCCGGATTTTCACAAAACAGCCAGAGGAGTGCACGTATTTCACTGTTTAAAACAGCCAGAGGAGAGCAGGATTTTCACCGTTCAAAACAGCGAGAGTTGAGCAGGATTTTCACAGTTTAAAATAGCGAGAGGAGAGCCTTATTTTCACTGTTTAAAAAAGCCAGAGGAGAGCAGGTATTTCACATTTTAAAACAGCCAGAGGAGAGCAGGATTTCAAAGTTTAAAACAGCAAGTGTAGAGCTGGGATTTTCAGAGTTTAAAACATCGAGAGGTGAGCAGGATTTTCACATTTTAAAACAGCAATTGTAGAGCAGGATTTTACAAGTTTAAAACAGCAAAAGGAGAGCAGGATTTGCACAGCATAAAACAGCGAGACGGGAGCAGGATTTTCAGGCATAAAACAGCCAGACGAAAGCCGGATTTTCACAAAACAGCCAGAGGAGTGCACGTATTTCACTGTTTAAAACAGCCAGAGGAAAGCAGGATCTTCACAGTTTAAAACAGCGAGAAGAGAGCCGGAATTTCACAGTTTAAAACAGCGAGAGGAGAGCAGGAATTTCACAGTTTAAAACAGCGAGAGGAGAGCAGGTATTTCACAGTTTAAAACAGCGAGAAGCGAGTAGGAATTTCACCGTTTAAAACAGCGAGAAGCGAGCAGGAATTTCACCGTTTAAAACAGTGAGAGGAGAGCAGGATTTTCACAGTTTAAAACAGCGAGAGGAGAGCAGGATTTTCACCATTTAAAACAGCGAGAGGAGAGCAGGTTTTTCACAGTTTAAAACAGCGAGAGGGGAGATAGATTTTCAGAGTTTAAAGCTGCGAGAGGGTAGCTGGATATTCACAGTTTAAAACAGCGAGAGGAGAGCAGGATATTCAGAGTTTAAAACAGCGAGAGGAGAGCAGGATATTCACAGTTTAATACAGCGAGAGGAGAGCAGGATTTTCACCGTTTAAAACAGTGAGAGTTGAGCAGGATTTTCAGTTTAAAATAGCGAGAGGAGAGCCTGGATTTTCACTGTTTAAAAAAGCCAGAGGAGAGCAGGTATTTCACATTTGAAAACAGCGAGAGGAGAGCCTGGATTTTCACAGTTTAAAACAGCGAGTGGAGAGCAGGGATTTTCAGAGTTTAAAACTTCGAGAGGAGAGCAGGATTTTCACAGTTTAAAACAGCGAGAGGGGAGATAGATTTTCAGAGTTTAAAGCTGCGAGAGGGTAGCTGGATATTCACAGTTTAAAACAGCGAGAGGAGAGCAGGATATTCACAGTTTAAAACAGCGAGAGGAGAGCAGGATATTCACAGTTTAAAACAGTGAGAGGAGAGCAGGTATTTCACAGTTTAAAACAGCGAGAGGAGAGCAGGAATTTCACAGTTTAAAACAGCGAGAGGAGAGCAGGTATTTCACAGTCTAAAACAGCGAGAAGCGAGCAGGATTTTCACCGTTTAAAACAGCGAGAGGAGAGCAGGAATTTCACCGTTTAAAACAGCGAGAGGAGAGCAGGATTTTCAAAGTTTTAAACAGCAAGAGAGGAGCTAGATTTTCAGAGTTTAAAGCTGCGAGAGGGGAGCTGGATATTCACAGTTTAAAACAGCGAGAGGAGAGCAGGATATTCACAGTTTAAAACAGCGAGAGGAGAGCAGGATATTCACAGTTTAAAACAGTGAGAGGAGAGCAGGTATTTCACAGTTTAAAACAGCGAGAGGAGAGCAGGAATTTCACAGTTTAAAACAGCGAGAGGAGAGCAGGTATTTCACAGTCTAAAACAGCGAGAAGCGAGCAGGATTTTCACCGTTTAAAACAGCGAGAGGAGAGCAGGAATTTCACCGTTTAAAACAGCGAGAGGAGAGCAGGATTTTCAAAGTTTTAAACAGCAAGAGAGGAGCTAGATTTTCAGAGTTTAAAGCTGCGAGAGGGGAGCCGGATATTCACTGTTTAAAACAGCGAGAGGAGAGCTGGGATTTTCACAGTTTAAAAAGGCAAGAGGAAGAGACGGGATTTTAAAAGTTTCAAACGGCGGGAGGAAAGCAGAATTTTCACAGTTTAAAACAACGAGTGGAGAGCAGGAATTTCAAAGTTTAAAACAGCAAGTGTAGAGCTGGGATTTTCAGAGTTTAAAACAGCGAGAGGAGAGCCTGGATTTTCACTGTTTAAAACAGTGAGAGGTGAGCGGGATTTTCACAGTTTAAAATAGCGAGAGGAGGGCCTGGATTTTCACTGTTTAAAACAGCCAGAGGAGAGCAGGATTTTCACATTTTAAAACAGCAATTGTAGAGCAGGATTTTCACAGTTTAAAACAGCAAGAGGAGAGCAGGATTTTCACCTTTTAAAACAGCGAGAGTTGAGCAGGATTTTCACAGTTTAAAATAGCGAGAGGAGAGCCTGGATTTTCACTGTTTAAAAAAGCCAGAGGAGAGCAGGTATTTCACATTTTAAAACAGCAAGTGTAGAGCTGGGATTTTCAGAGTTTAAAACATCGAGAGGTGAGCAGGATTTTCACATTTTAAAACAGCAATTGTAGAGCAGGATTTTCACAGTTTAAAACAGCAAGAGGATAGCAGGATTTTCACCGTTTAAAACAACGAGAGTTGAGCAGGATTTTCAGTTTAAAATAGCGACAGAAGAGCCTGGATTTTCACTGTTTAAAAAAGCCAGAGGAGAGCAGGTATTTCACATTTTAAAACAGCCAGAGGAGATCCTGGATTTTCACAGTTTAAAACAGCGAGTGGAGAGCAGGGATTTTCAGAGTTTAAAACATCGAGAGGTGAGCAGGATTTTCACATTTTAAAACAGCAATTGTAGAGCAGGATATTCACAGTTTAAAACAGCGAGAGGAGAGCAGGATTTTCACCGTTTAAAACAGCGAGAGTTGAGCAGGATTTTCAGTTTAAAATAGCGAGAGGAGAGCCTGGATTTTCACATTTTAAAAAAGCCAGAGGAGAGCAGGTATTTCACATTTTAAAACAGCCAGAGGAGAGCAGGATATTCACAGTTTAAAACAGCAAGTGTAGAGCAGGATTTTCAAAGTTTAAAACAGCAAGTTTAGAGCGGGGATTTTCAGAGTTTAAAAAATCGAGAGGTGAGCAGGATTTTCACATTTTTAAACAGCAGTTGTAGAGCAGGATTTTACAAGTTTAAAACAGCGAAAGGAGAGCAGGATTTGCACAGCATAAAACAGCGAGACGGGAGCAGGATTTTCATGGCATAAAACAGCCAGACGAAAGCCGGATTTTCACAAAACAGCCAGAGGAGTGCACGTATTTCACTGTTTAAAACAGCCAGAGGAGAGCAGGATTTTCACCGTTCAAAACAGCGAGAGTTGAGCAGGATTTTCACAGTTTAAAATAGCGAGAGGAGAGCCTTATTTTCACTGTTTAAAAAAGCCAGAGGAGAGCAGGTATTTCACATTTTAAAACAGCCAGAGGAGAGCAGGATTTCAAAGTTTAAAACAGCAAGTGTAGAGCTGGGATTTTCAGAGTTTAAAACATCGAGAGGTGAGCAGGATTTTCACATTTTAAAACAGCAATTGTAGAGCAGGATTTTACAAGTTTAAAACAGCAAAAGGAGAGCAGGATTTGCACAGCATAAAACAGCGAGACGGGAGCAGGATTTTCATGGCATAAAACAGCCAGACGAAAGCCGGATTTTCACAAAACAGCCAGAGGAGTGCACGTATTTCACTGTTTAAAACAGCCAGAGGAAAGCAGGATCTTCACAGTTTAAAACAGCGAGAAGAGAGCCGGAATTTCACAGTTTAAAACAGCGAGAGGAGAGCAGGTATTTCACAGTTTAAAACAGCGAGAAGCGAGTAGGAATTTCACCGTTTAAAACAGCGAGAAGCGAGCAGGAATTTCACCGTTTAAAACAGTGAGAGGAGAGCAGGATTTTCACAGTTTAAAACAGCGAGAGGAGAGCAGGATTTTCACCATTTAAAACAGCGAGAGGAGAGCAGGTTTTTCACAGTTTAAAACAGCGAGAGGGGAGATAGATTTTCAGAGTTTAAAGCTGCGAGAGGGTAGCTGGATATTCACAGTTTAAAACAGCGAGAGGAGAGCAGGATATTCAGAGTTTAAAACAGCGAGAGGAGAGCAGGATATTCACAGTTTAATACAGCGAGAGGAGAGCAGGATTTTCACCGTTTAAAACAGTGAGAGTTGAGCAGGATTTTCAGTTTAAAATAGCGAGAGGAGAGCCTGGATTTTCACTGTTTAAAAAAGCCAGAGGAGAGCAGGTATTTCACATTTGAAAACAGCGAGAGGAGAGCCTGGATTTTCACAGTTTAAAACAGCGAGTGGAGAGCAGGGATTTTCAGAGTTTAAAACTTCGAGAGGAGAGCAGGATTTTCACAGTTTAAAACAGCGAGAGGGGAGATAGATTTTCAGAGTTTAAAGCTGCGAGAGGGTAGCTGGATATTCACAGTTTAAAACAGCGAGAGGAGAGCAGGATATTCACAGTTTAAAACAGCGAGAGGAGAGCAGGATATTCACAGTTTAAAACAGTGAGAGGAGAGCAGGTATTTCACAGTTTAAAACAGCGAGAGGAGAGCAGGAATTTCACAGTTTAAAACAGCGAGAGGAGAGCAGGTATTTCACAGTCTAAAACAGCGAGAAGCGAGCAGGATTTTCACCGTTTAAAACAGCGAGAGGAGAGCAGGAATTTCACCGTTTAAAACAGCGAGAGGAGAGCCTGGATTTTCACTGTTTAAAAAAGCCAGAGGAGAGCAGGTATTTCACATTTTAAAACAGCAAGTGTAGAGCTGGGATTTTCAGAGTTTAAAACATCGAGAGGTGAGCAGGATTTTCACATTTTAAAACAGCAATTGTAGAGCAGGATTTTCACAGTTTAAAACAGCAAGAGGATAGCAGGATTTTCACCGTTTAAAACAACGAGAGTTGAGCAGGATTTTCAGTTTAAAATAGCGACAGAAGAGCCTGGATTTTCACTGTTTAAAAAAGCCAGAGGAGAGCAGGTATTTCACATTTTAAAACAGCCAGAGGAGATCCTGGATTTTCACAGTTTAAAACAGCGAGTGGAGAGCAGGGATTTTCAGAGTTTAAAACATCGAGAGGTGAGCAGGATTTTCACATTTTAAAACAGCAATTGTAGAGCAGGATATTCACAGTTTAAAACAGCGAGAGGAGAGCAGGATTTTCACCGTTTAAAACAGCGAGAGTTGAGCAGGATTTTCAGTTTAAAATAGCGAGAGGAGAGCCTGGATTTTCACATTTTAAAAAAGCCAGAGGAGAGCAGGTATTTCACATTTTAAAACAGCCAGAGGAGAGCAGGATATTCACAGTTTAAAACAGCAAGTGTAGAGCAGGATTTTCAAAGTTTAAAACAGCAAGTTTAGAGCGGGGATTTTCAGAGTTTAAAAAATCGAGAGGTGAGCAGGATTTTCACATTTTTAAACAGCAGTTGTAGAGCAGGATTTTACAAGTTTAAAACAGCGAAAGGAGAGCAGGATTTGCACAGCATAAAACAGCGAGACGGGAGCAGGATTTTCATGGCATAAAACAGCCAGACGAAAGCCGGATTTTCACAAAACAGCCAGAGGAGTGCACGTATTTCACTGTTTAAAACAGCCAGAGGAGAGCAGGATTTTCACCGTTCAAAACAGCGAGAGTTGAGCAGGATTTTCACAGTTTAAAATAGCGAGAGGAGAGCCTTATTTTCACTGTTTAAAAAAGCCAGAGGAGAGCAGGTATTTCACATTTTAAAACAGCCAGAGGAGAGCAGGATTTCAAAGTTTAAAACAGCAAGTGTAGAGCTGGGATTTTCAGAGTTTAAAACATCGAGAGGTGAGCAGGATTTTCACATTTTAAAACAGCAATTGTAGAGCAGGATTTTACAAGTTTAAAACAGCAAAAGGAGAGCAGGATTTGCACAGCATAAAACAGCGAGACGGGAGCAGGATTTTCATGGCATAAAACAGCCAGACGAAAGCCGGATTTTCACAAAACAGCCAGAGGAGTGCACGTATTTCACTGTTTAAAACAGCCAGAGGAAAGCAGGATCTTCACAGTTTAAAACAGCGAGAAGAGAGCCGGAATTTCACAGTTTAAAACAGCGAGAGGAGAGCAGGTATTTCACAGTTTAAAACAGCGAGAAGCGAGTAGGAATTTCACCGTTTAAAACAGCGAGAAGCGAGCAGGAATTTCACCGTTTAAAACAGTGAGAGGAGAGCAGGATTTTCACAGTTTAAAACAGCGAGAGGAGAGCAGGATTTTCACCATTTAAAACAGCGAGAGGAGAGCAGGTTTTTCACAGTTTAAAACAGCGAGAGGGGAGATAGATTTTCAGAGTTTAAAGCTGCGAGAGGGTAGCTGGATATTCACAGTTTAAAACAGCGAGAGGAGAGCAGGATATTCAGAGTTTAAAACAGCGAGAGGAGAGCAGGATATTCACAGTTTAATACAGCGAGAGGAGAGCAGGATTTTCACCGTTTAAAACAGTGAGAGTTGAGCAGGATTTTCAGTTTAAAATAGCGAGAGGAGAGCCTGGATTTTCACTGTTTAAAAAAGCCAGAGGAGAGCAGGTATTTCACATTTGAAAACAGCGAGAGGAGAGCCTGGATTTTCACAGTTTAAAACAGCGAGTGGAGAGCAGGGATTTTCAGAGTTTAAAACTTCGAGAGGAGAGCAGGATTTTCACAGTTTAAAACAGCGAGAGGGGAGATAGATTTTCAGAGTTTAAAGCTGCGAGAGGGTAGCTGGATATTCACAGTTTAAAACAGCGAGAGGAGAGCAGGATATTCACAGTTTAAAACAGTGAGAGGAGAGCAGGATATTCACAGTCTAAAACAGCGAGAAGCGAGCAGGATTTTCACCGTTTAAAACAGCGAGAGGAGAGCAGGAATTTCACCGTTTAAAACAGCGAGAGGAGAGCAGGATTTTCAAAGTTTTAAACAGCAAGAGAGGAGCTAGATTTTCAGAGTTTAAAGCTGCGAGAGGAGAGCCGGATATTCACTGTTTAAAACAGCGAGAGGAGAGCTGGGATTTTAACAGTTTAAAAAGGCAAGAGGAAGAGACGGGATTTTAAAAGTTTCAAACGGCGGGAGGAAAGCAGAATTTTCACAGTTTAAAACAACGAGTGGAGAGCAGGAATTTCAAAGTTTAAAACAGCAAGTGTAGAGCTGGGATTTTCAGAGTTTAAAACAGCGAGAGGAGAGCCTGGATTTTCACTGTTTAAAACAGTGAGAGGTGAGCGGGATTTTCACAGTTTAAAATAGCGAGAGGAGGGCCTGGATTTTCACTGTTTAAAACAGCCAGAGGAGAGCAGGATTTTCACATTTTAAAACAGCAATTGTAGAGCAGGATTTTCACAGTTTAAAACAGCAAGAGGAGAGCAGGATTTTCACCTTTTAAAACAGCGAGAGTTGAGCAGGATTTTCACAGTTTAAAATAGCGAGAGGAGAGCCTGGATTTTCACTGTTTAAAAAAGCCAGAGGAGAGCAGGTATTTCACATTTTAAAACAGCAAGTGTAGAGCTGGGATTTTCAGAGTTTAAAACATCGAGAGGTGAGCAGGATTTTCACATTTTAAAACAGCAATTGTAGAGCAGGATTTTACAAGTTTCAAACAGCGAAAGGAGAGCAGGATTTGCACAGCATAAAACAGCGAGACGGGAGCAGGATTTTCATGGCATAAAACAGCCAGACGAAAGCCGGATTTTCACAAAACAGCCAGAGGAGTGCACGTATTTCACTGTTTAAAACAGCCAGAGAAGAGCAGGATCTTCACAGTTTAAAACAGCGAGAAGAGAGCAGGAATTTCACAGTTTAAAACAGCGAGAGGAGAGCAGGAATTTCACAGTTTAAAACAGCAAGAGGAGAGCAGGTATTTCACAGTTTAAAACAGCGAGAAGCGAGCAGGAATTTCACCGTTTAAAACAGCGAGAGGAGAGCAGGAATTTCACAGTTTAAAACAGCGAGAAGCGAGCAGGATTTTCACAGTTTAAAACAGCAAGAGGAGAGCAGGATTTTCACCGTTTAAAACTGCGAAAGGAGAGCAGGTTTTTCACTGTTTAAAACACTGAGAAGTGAGCAGGAATTTCACAGTTTAGAACAGCGAGAGGAGAGCGGGATTTTCACAGTTTAAAACAGCCTGACAAAAGCTGGATTTTCACACTTTAAAACAGCGAGAGGAAAGCTGGGATTTTCACAGTTAAAAACAGCGAGAGGAGAGCAGGGTTTTCACAGTTTAAAACAGCGAGAGGAGAGCAGGATTTTCACAGTTAAAAACAGCGAGAGGAGAGCAGGTTTTTCACAGTTTTAAACAGCGAGAGGAGAGCAGGGTTTTCACAGTTTTAAACAGCGAGAGCAGAGCAGGAATTTCAAAGTTTAAAACAGCGAGAGGAGAGCTGGGATTTTCAGAGTTTAAAACAGTGAGAGGAACGCTGGGATTTTCACAGTTAAAAACAGCGAGAGGAGAGCTGGGTTTTCACAGTTTTAAACAGCGAGAGGAGAGCAGGAATTTCAAAGTTTAAAACAGCGAGAGGAGAGCTGGGATTTTCAGAGTTTAAAACAGTGAGAGGAACGCTGGGATTTTCACAGTTAAAAACAGCGAGAGAAGAGCTGGGTTTTCACAGTTTTAAACAGCGAGAGGTGAGCAGGATTTTCACATTTTATAACAGCAATTGTAGAGCAGGATTTTCACAGTTTAAAACAGCGAGAGGAGAGCAGGTATTTCACAGTTTAAAACAGTGAGAAGCGAGTAGGAATTTCACCGTTTAAAACAGCGAGAAGCGAGTAGGATTTTCACCGTTTAAAACAGCGAAAGGAGAGCAGGTTTTTCACAGTTTAAAACAGCGAGAAGCGAGCAGGAATTTCACAGTTTAAAACAGCGAGAGGAGAGCAGGATTTTCACAGTTTAAAACAGCGAGAGGGGAGCTAGATTTTCAGAGTTTAAAGCTGCGAGAGGGTAGCTGGATATTCACAGTTTAAAACAGCGAGAGTTGAGCAGGATTTTCACAGTTTAAAATATCGAGAGGAGAGCCTGGATTTTCACAGTTTAAAACAGCGAGTGTAGAGCAGGATTTTCACAGTTTAAAACATCGAGAGGTGAGCAGGATTTTCACATTTTAAAACAGCAATTGTAGAGCAGGATTTTCACAGTTTAAAACAGCAAGGGGATAGCAGGATTTTCACCGTTTAAAACAACGAGAGTTGAGCAGGATTTTCAGTTTAAAATAGCGACAGAAGAGCCTGGATTTTCACTGTTTAAAAAAGCCAGAGGAGAGCAGGTATTTCACATTTTAAAACAGCCAGAGGAAAGCCTGGATTTTCACAGTTTACAACAGCGAGTGGAGAGCAGGGATTTTCAGAGTTTAAAACATCGAGAGGTGAGCAGGATTTTCACATTTTAAAACAGCAATTGTAGAGCAGGATATTCACAGTTTAAAACAGCGAGAGGAGAGCAGGATTTTCACCGTTTAAAACAGCGAGAGTTGAGCAGGATTTTCAGTTTAAAATAGCGAGAGGAGAGCCTGGATTTTCACATTTTAAAAAAGCCAGAGGAGAGCAGGTATTTCACATTTTAAAACAGCCAGAGGAGAGCAGGATATTCACAGTTTAAAACAGCAAGTGTAGAGCAGGATTTTCAAAGTTTAAAACAGCAAGTTTAGAGCGGGGATTTTCAGAGTTTAAAAAATCGAGAGGTGAGCAGGATTTTCACATTTTTAAACAGCAATTGTAGAGCAGGATTTTACAAGTTTAAAACAGCGAAAGGAGAGCAGGATTTGCACAGCATAAAACAGCGAGACGGGAGCAGGATTTTCATGGCATAAAACAGCCAGACGAAAGCCGGATTTTCACAAAACAGCCAGAGGAGTGCACGTATTTCACTGTTTAAAACAGCCAGAGGAGAGCAGGATTTTCACCGTTCAAAACAGCGAGAGTTGAGCAGGATTTTCACAGTTTAAAATAGCGAGAGGAGAGCCTTATTTTCACTGTTTAAAAAAGCCAGAGGAGAGCAGGTATTTCACATTTTAAAACAGCCAGAGGAGAGCAGGATTTCAAAGTTTAAAACAGCAAGTGTAGAGCTGGGATTTTCAGAGTTTAAAACATCGAGAGGTGAGCAGGATTTTCACATTTTAAAACAGCAATTGTAGAGCAGGATTTTACAAGTTTAAAACAGCAAAAGGAGAGCAGGATTTGCACAGCATAAAACAGCGAGACGGGAGCAGGATTTTCAGGCATAAAACAGCCAGACGAAAGCCGGATTTTCACAAAACAGCCAGAGGAGTGCACGTATTTCACTGTTTAAAACAGCCAGAGGAAAGCAGGATCTTCACAGTTTAAAACAGCGAGAAGAGAGCCGGAATTTCACAGTTTAAAACAGCGAGAGGAGAGCAGGAATTTCACAGTTTAAAACAGCGAGAGGAGAGCAGGTATTTCACAGTTTAAAACAGCGAGAAGCGAGTAGGAATTTCACCGTTTAAAACAGCGAGAAGCGAGCACGAATTTCACCGTTTAAAACAGTGAGAGGAGAGCAGGATTTTCACAGTTTAAAACAGCGAGAGGAGAGCAGGATTTTCACCATTTAAAACAGCGAGAGGAGAGCAGGTTTTTCACAGTTTAAAACAGCGAGAGGGGAGATAGATTTTCAGAGTTTAAAGCTGCGAGAGGGTAGCTGGATATTCACAGTTTAAAACAGCGAGAGGAGAGCAGGATATTCAGAGTTTAAAACAGCGAGAGGAGAGCAGGATATTCACAGTTTAATACAGCGAGAGGAGAGCAGGATTTTCACCGTTTAAAACAGTGAGAGTTGAGCAGGATTTTCAGTTTAAAATAGCGAGAGGAGAGCCTGGATTTTCACTGTTTAAAAAAGCCAGAGGAGAGCAGGTATTTCACATTTGAAAACAGCGAGAGGAGAGCCTGGATTTTCACAGTTTAAAACAGCGAGTGGAGAGCAGGGATTTTCAGAGTTTAAAACTTCGAGAGGAGAGCAGGATTTTCACAGTTTAAAACAGCGAGAGGGGAGATAGATTTTCAGAGTTTAAAGCTGCGAGAGGGTAGCTGGATATTCACAGTTTAAAACAGCGAGAGGAGAGCAGGATATTCACAGTTTAAAACAGCGAGAGGAGAGCAGGATATTCACAGTTTAAAACAGTGAGAGGAGAGCAGGTATTTCACAGTTTAAAACAGCGAGAGGAGAGCAGGAATTTCACAGTTTAAAACAGCGAGAGGAGAGCAGGTATTTCACAGTCTAAAACAGCGAGAAGCGAGCAGGATTTTCACCGTTTAAAACAGCGAGAGGAGAGCAGGAATTTCACCGTTTAAAACAGCGAGAGGAGAGCAGGATTTTCAAAGTTTTAAACAGCAAGAGAGGAGCTAGATTTTCAGAGTTTAAAGCTGCGAGAGGGGAGCTGGATATTCACAGTTTAAAACAGCGAGAGGAGAGCAGGATATTCACAGTTTAAAACAGCGAGAGGAGAGCAGGATATTCACAGTTTAAAACAGTGAGAGGAGAGCAGGTATTTCACAGTTTAAAACAGCGAGAGGAGAGCAGGAATTTCACAGTTTAAAACAGCGAGAGGAGAGCAGGTATTTCACAGTCTAAAACAGCGAGAAGCGAGCAGGATTTTCACCGTTTAAAACAGCGAGAGGAGAGCAGGAATTTCACCGTTTAAAACAGCGAGAGGAGAGCAGGATTTTCAAAGTTTTAAACAGCAAGAGAGGAGCTAGATTTTCAGAGTTTAAAGCTGCGAGAGGGGAGCCGGATATTCACAGTTTAAAACAGCGAGAGGAGAGCTGGGATTTTCACAGTTTAAAAAGGCAAGAGGAAGAGACGGGATTTTAAAAGTTTCAAACGGCGGGAGGAAAGCAGAATTTTCACAGTTTAAAACAACGAGTGGAGAGCAGGAATTTCAAAGTTTAAAACAGCAAGTGTAGAGCTGGGATTTTCAGAGTTTAAAACAGCGAGAGGAGAGCCTGGATTTTCACTGTTTAAAACAGTGAGAGGTGAGCGGGATTTTCACAGTTTAAAATAGCGAGAGGAGGGCCTGGATTTTCACTGTTTAAAACAGCCAGAGGAGAGCAGGATTTTCACATTTTAAAACAGCAATTGTAGAGCAGGATTTTCACAGTTTAAAACAGCAAGAGGAGAGCAGGATTTTCACCTTTTAAAACAGCGAGAGTTGAGCAGGATTTTCACAGTTTAAAATAGCGAGAGGAGAGCCTGGATTTTCACTGTTTAAAAAAGCCAGAGGAGAGCAGGTATTTCACATTTTAAAACAGCAAGTGTAGAGCTGGGATTTTCAGAGTTTAAAACATCGAGAGGTGAGCAGGATTTTCACATTTTAAAACAGCAATTGTAGAGCAGGATTTTCACAGTTTAAAACAGCAAGAGGATAGCAGGATTTTCACCATTTAAAACAACGAGAGTTGAGCAGGATTTTCAGTTTAAAATAGCGACAGAAGAGCCTGGATTTTCACTGTTTAAAAAAGCCAGAGGAGAGCAGGTATTTCACATTTTAAAACAGCCAGAGGAGATCCTGGATTTTCACAGTTTAAAACAGCGAGTGGAGAGCGCAGGATTTTCACATTTTAAAACAGCAATTGTAGAGCAGGATATTCACAGTTTAAAACAGCGAGAGGAGAGCAGGATTTTCACCGTTTAAAACAGCGAGAGTTGAGCAGGATTTTCAGTTTAAAATAGCGAGAGGAGAGCCTGGATTTTCACATTTTAAAAAAGCCAGAGGAGAGCAGGTATTTCACATTTTAAAACAGCCAGAGGAGAGCAGGATATTCACAGTTTAAAACAGCAAGTGTAGAGCAGGATTTTCAAAGTTTAAAACAGCAAGTTTAGAGCGGGGATTTTCAGAGTTTAAAAAATCGAGAGGTGAGCAGGATTTTCACATTTTTAAACAGCAATTGTAGAGCAGGATTTTACAAGTTTAAAACAGCGAAAGGAGAGCAGGATTTGCACAGCATAAAACAGCGAGACGGGAGCAGGATTTTCATGGCATAAAACAGCCAGACGAAAGCCGGATTTTCACAAAACAGCCAGAGGAGTGCACGTATTTCACTGTTTAAAACAGCCAGAGGAGAGCAGGATTTTCACCGTTCAAAACAGCGAGAGTTGAGCAGGATTTTCACAGTTTAAAATAGCGAGAGGAGAGCCTTATTTTCACTGTTTAAAAAAGCCAGAGGAGAGCAGGTATTTCACATTTTAAAACAGCCAGAGGAGAGCAGGATTTCAAAGTTTAAAACAGCAAGTGTAGAGCTGGGATTTTCAGAGTTTAAAACATCGAGAGGTGAGCAGGATTTTCACATTTTAAAACAGCAATTGTAGAGCAGGATTTTACAAGTTTAAAACAGCAAAAGGAGAGCAGGATTTGCACAGCATAAAACAGCGAGACGGGAGCAGGATTTTCATGGCATAAAACAGCCAGACGAAAGCCGGATTTTCACAAAACAGCCAGAGGAGTGCACGTATTTCACTGTTTAAAACAGCCAGAGGAGAGCAGGATCTTCACAGTTTAAAACAGCGAGAAGAGAGCCGGAATTTCACAGTTTAAAACAGCGAGAGGAGAGTAGGAATTTCACAGTTTAAAACAGCGAGAGGAGAGCAGGTATTTCACAGTTTAAAACAGCGAGAAGCGAGTAGGAATTTCACCGTTTAAAACAGCGAGAAGCGAGCAGGAATTTCACCGTTTAAAACAGTGAGAGGAGAGCAGGATTTTCACAGTTTAAAACAGCGAGAGGAGAGCAGGATTTTCACCATTTAAAACAGCGAGAGGAGAGCAGGTTTTTCACAGTTTAAAACAGCGAGAGGGGAGATAGATTTTCAGAGTTTAAAGCTGCGAGAGGGTAGCTGGATATTCACAGTTTAAAACAGCGAGAGGAGAGCAGGATATTCAGAGTTTAAAACAGCGAGAGGAGAGCAGGATATTCACAGTTTAATACAGCGAGAGGAGTGCAGGATTTTCACCGTTTAAAACAGCGAGAGTTGAGCAGGATTTTCAGTTTAAAATAGCGAGAGGAGAGCCTGGATTTTCACTGTTTAAAAAAGCCAGAGGAGAGCAGGTATTTCACATTTGAAAACAGCGAGAGGAGAGCCTGGATTTTCACAGTTTAAAACAGCGAGTGGAGAGCAGGGATTTTCAGAGTTTAAAACATCGAGAGGAGAGCAGGATTTTCACAGTTTAAAACAGCGAGAGGGGAGATAGATTTTCAGAGTTTAAAGCTGCGAGAGGGTAGCTGGATATTCACAGTTTTAAAACAGCGAGAGGAGAGCAGGATATTCACAGTTTAAAACAGCGAGAGGAGAGCAGGATATTCACAGTTTAAAACAGTGAGAGGAGAGCAGGTATTTCACAGTTTAAAACAGCGAGAGGGAGAGCAGGAATTTCACAGTTTAAAACAGCGAGAGGAGAGCAGGTATTTCACAGTCTAAAACAGCGAGAAGCGAGCAGGATTTTCACCGTTTAAAACAGCGAGAGGGAGAGCAGGAATTTCACCCGTTTAAAACAGCGAGAGGAGAGCATGATTTTCAAAGTTTTAAACAGCAAGAGAGGAGCTGGATTTCAGAGTTTAAAGCTGCGAGAGGGGAGCCGGATATTCACTGTTTAAAACAGCGAGAGGAGAGCTGGGATTTTTCACAGTTTAAAAAGGCAAGAGGAAGAGACGGGATTTTAAAAGTTTCAAACGGCGGGAGGAAAGCAGAATTTTCACAGTTTAAAACAACGAGTGGAGAGCAGGAATTTCAAAGTTTAAAACAGCAAGTGTAGAGCTGGGATTTTCAGAGTTTAAAACAGCGAGAGGAGAGCCTGGATTTTCACTGTTTAAAACAGTGAGAGGTGAGCGGGATTTTCAGTTTAAAATAGCGAGAGGAGGGCCTGAATTTTCACTGTTTAAAACAGCCCAGAGGAGAGCAGGATTTTCACATTTTAAAACAGCAATTGTAGAGCAGGATTTTCACAGTTTAAAACAGCAAGAGGAGAGGAGGATTTTCACCTTTTAAAACAGCGAGAGTTGAGCAGGATTTTCACAGTTTAAAATAGCGAGAGGAGAGCCTGGATTTTCACTGTTTAAAAAAGCCAGAGGAGAGCAGGTATTTCACATTTAAAACAGCAAGTGTAGAGCTGGGATTTTCAGAGTTTAAAACATCGAGAGGTGAGCAGGATTTTCACATTTTAAAACAGCAATTGTAGAGCAGGATTTTACAAGTTTTCAAACAGCGAAAGGAGAGCAGGATTTGCACAGCATAAAACAGCGAGACGGGAGCAGGATTTTCATGGCATAAAACAGCCAGACGAAAGCCGGATTTTCACAAAACAGCCAGAGGAGTGCACGTATTTCACTGTTTAAAACAGCCAGAGGAGAGCAGGATCTTCACAGTTTAAAACAGCGAGAAGAGAGCAGGAATTTCACAGTTTAAAACAGCGAGAGGAGAGCAGGAATTTCACAGTTTAATACAGCGAGAGGAGAGCAGGTATTTCACAGTTTTAAAACAGCGAGAAGCGAGCAGGAATTTCACCGTTTAAAACAGCGAGAGGAGAGCAGGAATTTCACAGTTTTAAACAGCGAGAAGGCGAGCAGGATTTTCACAGTTTAAAACAGCAAGAGGAGAGCAGGATTTTCACCGTTTAAACTGCGAAAGGAGAGCAGGTTTTTCACTGTTTTAAAACAGTGAGAAGTGAGCAGGAATTTCACAGTTTAGAACAGCGAGAGCGAGAGCGGGATTTTCACAGTTTAAAACAGCCTGACAAAAGCTGGATTTTCACACTTTAAAACAGCAAGAGGAAGCTGGGATTTTCACAGTTAAAAACAGCGAGAGGAGAGCAGGGTTTTCACAGTTTAAAACAGCGAGAGGAGAGCAGGATTTTCACAGTTAAAAACAGCGAGAGGAGAGCAGGTTTTTCACAGTTTTAAACAGCGAGAGGAGAGCAGGGTTTTCACAGTTTTAAACAGCGAGAGAAGAGCAGGAATTTCAAAGTTTAAAACAGCGAGAGGAGAGCTGGGATTTTCAGAGTTTTAAAACAGTGAGAGGAACGCTGGGATTTTCACAGTTAAAAACAGCGAGAGGAGAGCTGGGTTTTCACAGTTTTAAACAGCGAGAGGAGAGCAGGAATTTCAAAGTTTAAAACAGCGAGAGGAGAGCTGGGATTTTCAGAGTTTAAAACAGTGAGAGGAACGCTGGGATTTTCACAGTTAAAAACAGCGAGAGAAGAGCTGGGTTTTCACAGTTTTAAACAGCGAGAGGGTGAGCAGGATTTTCACATTTTATAACAGCAATTGTAGAGCAGGATTTTCACAGTTTTAAAACAGCAAGAGGAGAGCAGGATTTTCACCGTTTAAAACAGCGAGAGTTGAGCAGGATTTTCAGTTTAAAATAGCGAGAGGAGAGCCTGGATTTTCACTGTTTAAAACAGCGAGAGGAGAGCAGGTATTTCACATTTTAAAACAGCCAGAGGAGAGCAATGATATTCACATTTTAAAACAGCAAGTGTAGAGCAGGAATTTCAAAGTTTTAAAACAGCAAGTGTAGAGCTGGGATTTTTCAGAGTTTAAAACATCGAGAGGTGAGCAGGATTTTTCACATTTTTAAAACAGCAATTGTAGAGCAGGATTTTACAAGTTTAAAACAGCGAAAGGAGAGCAGGATTTGCACAGCATAAAACAGCGAGACGGGAGCAGGATTTTCATGGCATAAAACAGCCAGACGAAAGCCGGATTTTCACAAAACAGCCAGAGGAGTGCACGTATTTCACTGTTTAAAACAGCCAGAGGAGAGCAGGATCTTCACAGTTTAAAAACAGCAAGAAGAGAGCAGGAATTTCACAGTTTAAAAACAGCGAGAGGAGAGCTGGAATTTCACAGTTGAAAACAGCCAGAGGAGAGCAGGTATTTCACAGTTGAAAAACAGCGAGAGGAGAGCAGGTATTTCACAGTTTAAAACAGCGAGAAGGCGAGCAGGAATTTCACCGTTTAAAACAGCGAGAGAGGAAGAGCAGGATTTTCACCAGTTTAAAACAGCGAGAGGAGAGCAGGATTTTCACCGTTTAAAACAGCGAAAAGGGAGAGCTGGTTTTTCACTGTTTAAAACAGCAAGAAGCGAGCAGGAATTTCACAGCTTTAAAACAGCGAGAGGAGAGCAGGATTTTCACAGTTTAAAACAGCGAGAGGGGAACTAGATTTTCAGAGTTTAAAGCTGCGAGAGGGTAGCTGGATATTCACAGTTTAAAACAGCGGGAAGAGATCAGGAATTTCACAGTTTAAAACAGCGAGAGTGAGAGCAGGATTTTCACAGTTTAAAACAGCGAGAGGGGAGCTAGATTATCAGAGTTTAAAGCTGCGAGAGGGTAGCTGGATATTCACAGTTTAAAAACAGCGAGAGGAGAGCAGGATATTCAGAGTTTAAAACAGCGAGAGGATAGCAGGTATTTCACAGTTTAAAACAGCGAGAGGAGAGCAGGAATTTCACAGTTTAAAACAGCGAGAGCAGAGCAGGTATTTCACAGTTTAAAACAGCGAGAAGCGAGCAGGAATTTCACAGTTTAAAACAGCGAGAGGAGAGCAGGAATTTCACCGTTTAAAACAGCGAGAGGAGAGCAGGATTTTCACAGTTTTAAACAGCAAGAGGGGAGCTAGATTTTCAGAGTTTAAAGCTGCGAGAGGGGAGCCGGATATTCACTGCTTAAAACAGCGAGAGGAGTGCTGGGATTTTCACAGTTTAAGAAGGCAAGAGGAAAGAGACGGGATTTTAAAAGTTTCAAACGGCGGGAGGAAAGCAGAATTTTCACAGTTTAAAACAGCGAGTGGAAAGCAGGAATTTCACAATTTTAAAACAGCGAGAGTAGAGCTTAGATTTTCACAGTTTAAAGCAGAGAGAGGAGAGCAGGATTTTCACAGTTTAAAACAGCGAGAGGAGAGCAGTATTTTCACTGTTTAAAACAGCGAGAGGAGAGCTGGGATTTTCACACTTTAAAAACAGTGAGAAGTGAGCAGGATTTTCACAGTTTAAAACAGCGAGAGGAGAGCAGGAATTTCACAGTTTCAAACAGCGAGAGGACAGCGGGCTTTTCTACAGTTTATAACAGCGAGAGCAGAGCAGGATTTTCACAGTTGAATACAGCGAGCGAGAGAGCAGGATTTTCACAGTTTAAAAACAGCGAGAGGAGAGCAGGATTTTCACAGTTTTAATCAGCGAGAGGCGAGCCGGGATTTTCACAGTTTTGAAACAGCCAGAGGTGCGCAGAATTTTCACTGTTTAAAACAGCGAGTGGAGAGCTGTGATTTTTCACCGTTTGAAACAGCGAGAGGAGTGCTGCGATTTTCACAGTGTAAAACAGCGAGAGGAGTGCTGTGATTTTCACAGTGTAAAACAACGAAAGGAGAGCAGGAGTTTCACAGTGCAAAACAAATAGAGGAGTGCTGTGATTTTTACCGTTTCAAACACCGAGAGGAGTGCTGCGATTTTCACAGTTGAAAACAGGGAGATGTTGGCCAGGATTTTCGCATTTTAAAACAGCGAGAGGACAGCAGAATTTTCACAGGTTAAAACAGCGAGAGAAGAGCACGATTTTCACAAAACAAAACAGCGAGAGGTGTGCAGTATTTTCATAGTTTAAAACAGCGAGAGGGAAGCCAGATATTCACAGTTTAAAACAGCAAGAGGAGAGACGGCATTTTCACAGTTTAAAACAGCGAGAGGAGAACAGATATTCACAGTTTAAAACAGCAAGAGGAGAGACGGGATTTTCACAGTTTAAAACAGCGAGAGGTTAGCTGGGATTTTCACAGTTTAAAACAGCGAGCGGAGAGCAGGATTTTCACAGTTTAAAACAGTGAGAGGAGAGCAGGATTTTTACAGTTTAAAACAGCGAGAGTAGAGCAGAATTTTCACAGTTTAAAACAGCGAGAGGAGAGCAGGATTTTTACAGTTTAAAACAGCGAGAGGAGAGCAGAATTTTCACAGTTTAAAACAGCGAGAGGAAAGCTGGGATTTTCACAGTTTAAAACAGCGAGAGGAGAGCAGAGTTTTCACAGTTTTAAACAGCGAGAGGAGAGCAGGTTTTTCACAGTTTAAAACAGCGAGAGGAGAGCAGGATTTTCACAGTTAAAAACAGCGAGAGGAGAGCAGGAATTTCAAAGTTTAAAACAGCGAGAGGAGAGCTGAGATTTTCAGAGTTTAAAACAGCGAGAGGAGAGCAGGAATTTCAAAGTTTAAAACAGCGAGAGGAAAGCTGGGATTTTCACAGTTAAAAACAGCGAGAGGAGAGCTGGGTTTTCACAGTTTAAAACAGCGAGAGGTGAGCAGGATTTTCACAGTTTTAAACAGCGTGAGTTGAGCAGGATTTTCTCCGTTTAAAACAGCGAGAGTTGAGCAGGATTTTCACAGTTTAAAATAGCGAGAGGAGAGCTTGGATTTTCACAGTTTAAAACTGCGAGTGTAGAGCTGGGATTTTCAGAGTTTAAAACATCGAGAGGTGAGCAGGATTTTCACATTTTAAAACAGCAATTGTAGAGCAGGATTTTCACAGTTTAAAACAGCAAGAGGAGAGCAGGATTTTCACCGTTTAAAACAGCGAGAGTTGAGCAGGATTTTCAGTTTAAAATAGCGAGAGGAGAGCCTGGATTTTCACTGTTTAAAAAAGCCAGCGGAGAGCAGGTATTTCACATTTTAAAACAGCGAGAGGAGAGCCTGGATTTTCACAGTTTAAAACAGCGAGTGGAGAGCAGGGATTTTCAGACTTTAAAACATCGAGAGGTGAGCAGGATTTTCACATTTTAAAACAGCAATTGTAGAGCAGGATTTTCACAGTTTAAAACAGCAAGAGGAGAGCAGGATTTTCACCGTTTAAAACAGTGAGAGTTGAGCAGGATTTTCAGTTTAAAATAGCGAGAGGAGAGCCTGGATTTTCACTGTTTAAAAAAGCCAGAGGAGAGCAGGTATTTCACATTTAAAACAGCGAGAGGAGAGCAGGATATTCACAGTTTAAAACAGCAAGTGAAGAGCAGGAATTTCAAAGTTTAAAACAGCAAGTTTAGAGCGGGTATTTTCAGAGTTTAAAACATCGAGAGGTGAGCAGGATTTTCACATTTTAAAACAGCAATTGTAGAGCAGGATTTTACAAGTTTAAAACAGCGAAAGGAGAGCAGGATTTGCACAGCATAAAACAGCGAGACGGGAGCAGGATTTTCATGGCATAAAACAGCCAGACGAAAGCCGGATTTTCACGAAACAGCCAGAGGAGTGCACGTATTTCACTGTTTAAAACAGCCAGAGGAGAGCAGGATCTTCACAGTTTAAAGCAGCGAGAGTTGAGCAGGATTTTCACAGATTAAAATAGCGAGAGGAGAGCAAGAATTTCACAGTTTAAAATAGCGAGAGGAGAGCCTTATTTTCACTGTTTAAAAAAGCCAGAGGAGAGCAGGTATTTCACATTTTAAAACAGCCAGAGGAGAGCAGGATTTCAAAGTTTAAAACAGCAAGTGTAGAGCTGGGATTTTCAGAGTTTAAAACATCGAGAGGTGAGCAGGATTTTCACATTTTAAAACAGCAATTGTAGACCAGGATTTTCACTGTTTAAAACAGCGAGAGTTGAGCAGGATTTTCAGTTTAAAATAGCGAGAGGAGAGCCTGGATTTTCACTGTTTAAAAAGCCAGAGGAGAGCAGGTATTTCACATTTTAAAACAGCCAGAGGAGAGCAGGATATTCACAGTTTAAAACAGCAAGTGTAGAGCAGGAATTTCAAAGTTTAAAGCAGCAAGTGTAGAGCTGGGATTTTCAGAGTTTAAAACATCGAGAGGTGAGCAGGATTTTCACATTTTTAAACAGCAATTGTAGAGCAGGATTTTACAAGTTTTAAACAGCGAAAGGAGAGCAGGATTTGCAGAGCATAAAACAGCGAGACGGGAGCAGGATTTTCATGGCATAAAACAGCCAGACGAAAGCCGGATTTTCACAAAACAGCCAGAGGAGTGCACGTATTTCACTGTTTAAAACAGCCAGAGGAGAGCAGGATTTTCACAGTTTAAAACAGCGAGAGTTGAGCAGGATTTTCACAGTTTAAAATAGCGAGAGGAGAGCCTTATTTTCACTGTTTAAAAAAGCCAGAGGAGAGCAGGTATTTCACATTTTAAAACAGCCAGAGGAGAGCAGGATTTCAAAGTTTAAAGCAGCAAGTGTAGAGCTGGGATTTTCAGAGTTTAAAACATCGAGAGGTGAGCAGGATTTTCACATTTTAAAACTGCAATTGTAGAGCAGGATTTACAAGTTTAAAACAGCGAAAGGATAGCAGGATTTGCACAGCATAAAACAGCGAGACGGGAGCAGGATTTTCATGGCATAAAACAGCCAGACTAAAGCCGGATTTTCACAAAACAGCCAGAGGAGTGCACATATTTCACTGTTTAAAACAGCCAGAGGAGAACAGGATCTTCACAGTTTAAAACAGCGAGAAGAGAGCAGGAATTTCACAGTTTAAAACAGCGAGAGGAGAGCAGGAATTTCACCGTTTAAAACAGTAAGAGTTGAGCAGGATTTTCAGTTTAAAATAGCGAGAGGAGAGCCTGGATTTTCACCGTTTAAAACAGCGAGTGGAGAGCAGGGATTTTCAGAGTTTAAAACATCGAGAGGTGAGCAGGATTTTCACAGTTTAAAACAGCAATTGCAGAGCAGGATTTTCACAGTTTAAAACAACGAGAGGAGAGCAGGATTTTCACAGTTTAAAACAGCGAGAGGGGAGATAGATTTTAAGAGTTTAAAGCTGCGAGAGGGTAGCTGGATATTCACAGTTTAAAACAGCGAGAGGAGAGCAGGATATTCACAGTTTAAAACAGCGAGAGGAGAGCAGGTATTTCACAGTTTAAAACAGCGAGAGGAGAGCTGGAATTTCACAGTTTAAAACAGCGAGAGGAGAGCAGGTATTTCACCGTTTAAAACAGCGAGAGGAGAGCAGGATTTTCACCGTTTTAAACAGCAAGAGAGGAGCTAGATTTTCAGAGTTTAAAGCTGCGAGAGGGGAGCCGGATATTCACTGTTTAAAACAGCGAGAGGAGAGCTGGGATTTTCACAGTTTAAAAAGGCAAGAGGAAGAGACGGGATTTTAAAAGTTTCAAACGGCGGGAGGAAAGCAGAATTTTCACAGTTTAAAACAGCGAGTGGAGAGCAGGAATTTCACAATTTAAAACAGCGAGAGTAGAGCTTAGATTTTCACAGTTTAAAACAGCGAGAGGAGAGCAGGATTTTCACAGTTTAAAGCAGAGAGAGGAGAGCAGGATTTTCACAGTTGAAAACAGCGAGAGGAGAGCCAGATTTTAACATTTTAAAACAGCGAGAGCAGAGCAGGATTTTCACAGTTGAATACAGCTAGCGGAGAGCAGGATTTTCACAGTGTAAAACAACGAGAGGAGAGCTGTGATTTTTACCGTTTGAAACAGCGAGAGGAGTGCTGCGATTTTCACAGTGTAAAACAGCGAGAGGAGTGCTGTCATTTTCACAGTGTAAAACAACGAAAGGAGAGCAGGAGTTTCACAGTGCAAAACAAATAGAGGAGTGCTGTGATTTTTACCGTTTCAAACACCGAGAGGAGTGCTGCGATTTTCACAGTTGAAAACAGGGAGATGTTGGCCAGGATTTTCGCAATTTAAAACAGCGAGCGGACTGCAGGATTTTCACAGTTTAAAAAAGCGAGAGGAGAGCAGGATTTTTACAGTTTAAAACAGCGAGAGGAGAGCAGAATTTTCACAGTTTAAAACAGCGAGAGGAGAGCAGGATTTTCACACTTTAAAACAGCCTGACAAAAGCTGGATTTTCACACTTTAAAACAGCGAGAGGAAAGCTGGGATTTTCACAGTTAAAAACAGCGAGAGGAGAGCAGGATTTTCACAGTTTTAAACAGCGAGAGGAGAGCAGGTATTTCACAGTTTAAAACAGCGAGAGGAGAGCAGGATTTTCACAGTTAAAAACAGCGAGAGGAGAGCAGGGTTTTCACAGTTTTAAACAGCGAGAGGAGAGCAGGAATTTCAATGTTTAAAACAGCGAGAGGTGAGCTGGGATTTTCAAAGTTTAAAACAGCGAGAGGAGAGCAGGAATTTCAAAGTTTAAAACAGCGAGAGGAAAGCTGGGATTTTCACAGTTAAAAACAGCGAGAGGAGAGCTGGGTTTTCACAGTTTAAAACAGCGAGAGGTGAGCAGGATTTTCACAGTTTTAAACAGCGAGAGGTGAGCAGGATTTTCTCCGTTTAAAACAGCGAGAGTTGAGCAGGATTTTCACAGTTTAAAATAGCGAGAGGAGAGCTGGGATTTTCACAGTTTAAAACAACAAGTGTAGAGCTGGGATTTTCAGAGTTTAAAACATCGAGAGGTGAGCAGGATTTTCACATTTTAAAACAGCAATTGTAGAGCAGGATTTTCACAGTTTAAAACAGCAAGAGTTGAGCAGGATTTTCAGTTTAAAATAGCGAGAGGAGAGCCTGGATTTTCACTGTTTAAAAAAGCCAGAGGAGAGCAGGTATTTCACATTTTAAAACAGCGAGCGGAGAGCCTGGATTTTCACAGTTTAAAACAGCGAGTGGAGAGCAGGGATTTTCAGACTTTAAAACATCGAGAGGTGAGCAGGATTTTCACATTTTAAAACAGCAATTGTAGAGCAGGATTTTCACAGTTTAAAACAGCAAGAGGAGAGCAGGATTTTCACCGTTTAAAACAGCGAGAGTTGAGCAGGATATTCACAGTTTAAAACAGCAAGTGTAGAGCAGGAATTTCAAAGTTTAAAACAGCAAGTGTAGAGCGGGGATTTTCAGAGTTTAAAACATCGAGAGGTGAGCAGGATTTTCACATTTTAAAACAGCAATTGTAGAGCAGGATTTTACAAGTTTAAAACAGCGAAAGGATAGCAGGATTTGTACAGCATAAAACAGCGAGACGGGAGCAGGATTTTCATGGCATAAAACAGCCAGACGAAAGCCGGATTTTCACAAAACAGCCAGAGGAGTGCACGTATTTCACTGTTTAAAACAGCCAGAGGAGAGCAGGATCTTCACAGTTTAAAACAGCGAGAGTTGAGCAGGATTTTCACAGTTTAAAATAGCGAGAGGAGAGCCTTATTTTCACTGTTTAAAAAAGCCAGAGGAGAGCAGGTATTTCACAGTTTAAAACAGCCAGAGGAGAGCAGGATTTCAAAGTTTAAAGCAGCAAGTGTAGAGCTGGGATTTTCAGAGTTTAAAACATCGAGAGGTGAGCAGGATTTTCACATTTTAAAACAGCAATTGTAGAGCAGGATTTTACAAGTTTAAAACAGCGAAAGGAGAGCAGGATTTGCACAGCATAAAACAGCGAGACGGGAGCAGGATTTTCATGGCATAAAACAGCCAGACGAAAGCCGGATTTTCACAAAACAGCCAGAGGAGTGCACGTATTTCACTGTTTAAAACAGCCAGAGGAGAGCAGGATCTTCACAGTTTAAAACAGCGATAGGAGAGCAGTGTTTTCACAGTTTAAAACAGCGAGAAGAGAGCAGGAATTTCACAGTTGAAAACAGCGAGAGGAGAGCAGGAATTTCACAGTTTAAAACAGCGAGAGGAGAGCAGGTATTTCACAGTTTAAAACAGCGAGAAGCGAGCAGGAATTTCACCGTTTAAAACAGCGAGAAGCGAGCAGGAATTTCACCGTTTAAAACAGCGAGAGGAGAGCAGGATTTTCACAGTTTAAAACTGCGAGAGGAGAGCAGGATTTTCACCCTTTAAAACAGCGAAAGGAGAGCAGGTTTTTCACAGTTTAAAACAGCAAGAAGCGAGCAGGAATTTCACAGTTTAAAACAACGAGAGGAGAGCAGGATTTTCACAGTTTAAAACAGCGAGAGGGGAGATAGATTTTCAGAGTTTAAAGCTGCGAGAGGGTAGCTGGATATTCACACTTTAAAACAGCAAGAGGAGAGCAGGATATTCACAGTTTAAAACAGCGAGAGGAGAGCAGGATTTTCACCGTTTAAAACAGCGAGAGTTGAGCAGGATTTTCAGTTTAAAATAGCGAGAGGAGAGCCTGGATTTTCACTGTTTAAAAAAGCCAGAGGAGAGCAGGTATTTCACATTTGAAAACAGCGAGAGGAGAGCCTGGATTTTCACAGTTTAAAACAGCGAGTGGAGAGCAGGGATTTTCAGAGTTTAAAACATCGAGAGGTGAGCAGGATTTTCACATTTTAAAACAGCAATTGTAGAGCAGGATTTTCACAGTTTAAAACAACGAGAGGAGAGCAGGATTTTCACAGTTTAAAACAGCGAGGGGGAGATAGATTTTCAGAGTTTAAAGCTGCGAGAGGGTAGCTGGATATTCACAGTTTAAAACAGTGAGAGGAGAGCAGGATATTCACAGTTTAAAACAGCGAGAGGAGAGCAGGTATTTCACAGTTTAAAACAGCGAGAGGAGAGCAGGAATTTCACAGTTTAAAACAGCGAGAGGAGAGCAGGTATTTCACAGTTTAAAACAGCGAGAAGCGAGCAGGAATTTCACCGTTTAAAACAGCGAGAGGAGAGCAGGAATTTCACAGTTTAAAACAGCGAGAGGAGAGCAGGATTTTCACCGTTTTAAACAGCAAGAGAGGAGCTAGATTTTCAGAGTTTAAAGCTGCGAGAGGGGAGCCGGATATTCACTGTTTAAAACAGCGAGAGGAGAGCTGGGATTTTCACAGTTTAAAAAGGCAAGAGGAAGAGACGGGATTTTAAAAGTTTCAAACGGCGGGAGGAAAGCAGAATTTTCACAGTTTAAAACAGCGAGTGGAGAGCAGGAATTTCACAATTTAAAACAGCGAGAGTAGAGCTTAGATTTTCACAGTTTAAAGCAGAGAGAGGAGAGCAGGATTTTCACAGTTGAAAACAGCGAGAGGAGAGCAGTATTTTCACTGTTTAAAACAGCGAGAGGAGAGCTGGGATTTTCACACTTTAAAACAGTGAGAAGTGAGCAGGATTTTCACAGTTTAAAACAGCGAGAGGAGAGCAGGAATTTCACAGTTTCAAACAGCGAGAGGACAGCGGGCTTTTCACAGTTTAAAACAGCGCGAGCAGAGCAGGATTTTCACAGTTGAATACAGCTAGCGGAGAGCAGAATTTTCACAGTGTAAAACAACGAGAGGAGAGCTGTGATTTTTACCGTTTGAAACAGCGAGAGGAGTGCTGCGATTTTCACAGTGTAAAACAGCGAGAGGAGTGCTCTGATTTTCACAGTGTAAAACATCGAAAGGAGAGCAGGAGTTTCACAGTGCAAAACAAATAGAGGAGTGCTGTGATTTTTACCGTTTCAAACACCGAGAGGAGTGCTGCGATTTTCACAGTTGAAAACAGGGAGATGTTGGCCAGGATTTTCGCATTTTAAAACAGCGAGAGGACAGCAGAATTTTCACAGGTTAAAACAGCGAGAGAAGAGCAGGATTTTCACAAAACAAAACAGCGAGAGGTGTGCAGTATTTTCATAGTTTAAAACCGCGAGAGACATCTGGATTTTCACAGTTTAAAACAGCGAGAGGGAAGCCAGATATTCAAGTTTAAAACAGCAAGAGGAGAGATGGGATTTTCACAGTTTAAAACAGCGAGAGGAGAGCAGGATTTTCACAGTTTAAAACAGCGAGAGGGAAGCAGGATTTTTGCAGTTTAAAACAGTGAGAGGCGTACCGGGATTTTCACATTTTAAAACAGCCAGAGGAGAGCCCGATATTCACAGTTTAAAACAGCGAGAGGAGAGCCAGATATTCACAGTTTAAAACAGCGATAGGTGAGCTGGGATTTTCACAGTTTAATACAGCGAGAGGTTAGCTGGGATTTTCACAGTTTAAAACAGTGAGAGCTGACCCTGAATTTCACATTTTAAACAGCGAGAGTTGAGCAGGATTTTCACAGTTTAAAACAACGAGAGGAGAGCAGGATTTTCACAGTTTAAAAAACGAGAGGAGAGCAGGATTTTCACAGTTTAAAACAGCGAGAGGAGAGCAGGAATTTCACTGTTTCAAACGGCGAGAGGAGAGCAGGATTTTCACTGTTTCAAACAGCGAGAGGAGAGCCGGGATTTTCACATTTTAAAAGAGCCAGAGGAGAGCAGGATTTTCGCAGTTTAAAACAGCGAGAGGAGAGCCGGGATTTTCACAGTTTGAAACAACGAGTGGAGAGCCGGGATTTTCACAGTTTAAAACAGTGAGAGGTGAGCTGGGATTTTCACAGTTTAAAACAGCGAGAGGAGAGCAGGATTTTCACAGTTTAAAACAGTGAGAATTGAGCAGGATTTTCACAGTTTAAAACACCGAGAGGAGAGCTGGGATTTTCACCGTTTTAATCAGCGAGAGGGGAGCCGGGATTTTCACAGTTTTGAAACATCCAGAGGAGCGCAGGATTTTCACTGTTTAAAACAGCGAAAGCAGAGCAGGAATTTCACAGTTTAAAACAGCGAGAGGTGAGCTGGGATTTTCACAGTATTGAAGCAGCCAGAGGGGAGCAGGATTTTCACAGTTTAAAACAGCGAGAGGAGAGCAGGATTTTCGCACTTTAAAACAGTGAGAGGGGAGGAGGATTTTCGCAGTTTAAAACAGCCAGAGGAGAGCAGGACTTTCACAGTTTAAAATAGTGAGAGCTGACCCTGAATTTCACAGTTTAAAACAGCGAGAGTAGAGCTGTGATCTTCACCGTTTAAACAGCGTGAAGTGAGCAGGATTTTCACAGTTTAAAGCAGCGAGAGGAGAGCAGGATTTTCACAGTTTAAAACAGCGAGAGGAGAGCTGCATTTTCACAGTGTAAAACAACGAGAGGAGAGCAGCATTTTCACAGTGTAAAACAACGAGAGGAGAGCTGTGATTTTTACCGTTTGAAACAGCGAGAGGAATGCTGCGATTTTCACAGATGAAAACAGGGAGATGTTGGCCAGGATTTTCGCATTTTAAAACAGCAAGTGGACAGCAGAATTTTCACAGGTTAAAACAGCGAGAGAAGAGCAGGATTTTCACAAAACAAAACAGCGAGAGGTGTGCAGTGTTTTCATAGTTTAAAACCGCGAGAGACATCTGGATTTTCACAGTTTAAAACAGCGAGAGGGAAGCCAGATATTCACAGTTTAAAACAGCAAGAGGAGAGATGGGATTTTCACAGTTTAAAACAGCGAGAGGAGAGCAGGATTTTTACAGTTTAAAACAGCGAGAGGAGAGCAGAATTTTCACAGTTTAAAACAGCGAGAGGAGAGCAGTATTTTTACAGTTTAAAACAGCGAGAGGTGAGCAGGATTTTCACAGTTTAAAACAGCGATAGGAGAGCAGGATTTTCACAGTTTAAAACAGTGAGAGGTGAGCTTGGATTTTCACAGTATTGAAGCAGCCAGAGGTGAGCAGGATTTTCACAGTTTAAAACAGCGAGAGGAGAGCAGGATTTTCACAGTTTAAAACAGCGAGAGTAGAGCTGGGATTTTCACACTTTAAAACAATGTGAGGTGAGCACGATTTTCACTGTCTAAAACAACGAGAGGAGATCTGTGATTTTTACCGTTTCAAACACCGAGAGGAGTGCTGTGATTTTCACAGTTGAAAACAGGGAATGTTGGCCAGGATTTTCGCATTTTAAAACAGCGAGAGGAGAGCAGGATTTTCACAGGTTAAATCTGCGAGAGAAGAGCACGATTTTCACAATATAAAACAGCGAGAGGTGTGCAGTATTTTCACAGTTTAAAACCGCGAGAGACATCTGGATTTTCACAGTTTAAAACCGCGAGAGACATCTGGATTTTCACAGTTTAAAACAGCGAGAGGGAAGCAGGATTTTCGCAGTTTAAAACAGTGAGAGGAGAGCTGGGATTTTCACATTTTAAAAGAGCCAGAGGAGAGCAGGAATTTCAAAGTTTAAAACAGTGAGAGGTGAGCTGGGATTTTCACAGTTTAAAATAGCGAGAGTAGAGCAGGATTTTCACAGTTTAAAACAGCGAGAGGAGAGCTGAGATTTTCACAGTTTAAAACAGCGCGAGGTGAGCAGCGATTTTCGCAGTTTAAAACAGCGAGAGGAGAGCTGCGATTTTCACAGTTTAAAACAGCCAGAGGAGAGCAGGATTTTCACAGTTTAAAACAGTGAGAGCTGACCCTGAATTTCACAGTTCAAAACAGCGAGAGGTGAGCAGGATATTCACAGTTTAAAACAGCGAGAGTTGAGCAGGATTTTCACAGTTTAAAACAGCGAGAGGAGAGCCAGATATTCACAGTTTAAAACAGCGAGAGGTGAGCTGGGATTTTCACAGTTTAAAACAGCGAGAGGAGAGCAGGATTTTCACAGTTTAAAACAGTGAGGGCTGACCCTGAATTTCACAGTTTAAAACAGCGAGAGTTGAGCAGGATATTCACAGTTTAAAACAGCGAGAGGTGAGCAGGGTTTTCACAGTTTTAAACAGCGAGAGGAGTGCAGGGTTTTCACAGTTTAAAACAGCGAGAGGACAGTAGGATTTTCACAGTTTAAAACAGTGAGAGGAAAGCAGGATTTTCACAGATTAAAACAGTGAGAGGAAAGCAGGATTTTCACAGTTTCAAACAGCGAGAGGAAAGCAGGATTTTCACAGTTTCAAACAGCGAGAGGAAAGCAGGATTTTCACAGTTTCAAACAGCGAGAGGAATGCAGGATTTTCACAGTTTCAAACAGCGAGAGGAAAGCAGGATTTTCACAGTTTCAAACAGCGAGAGGAAAGCAGGATTTTCACAGTTTAAAACAGCGAGAGGACAGCAGGATTTTCACAGTTTAAAACAGTGAGAGGAGGGCAGGATTTTCACTGTTTCAAACAGCGAGAGTTGAGCAGGATTTTCACAGTTTAAAACCGCAAGAGGTGAGCTGGGATTTTCACAGTTTAAAACAGCGTGAGCAGAGCTAGGATTTTCGCAGTTTAAAACAATGCGAGGTGAGCACGATTTTCACAGTTTAAAACAGCGAGAAGTGAGCAGGATTTTCATAGCTTAAAACAGCGAGCGGAGAGCCGGATTTTCAGAGTTTAAAACAGCGAGGGGAGAGCAGGATTTTCACAGTGTAAAACAACGAGAGGAGTGCTGTGATTTTTACCATTTCAAACACCGAGAGGAGTGCTGCGATTTTCACAGTTGAAAACAGGGAGATGTTGGCCAGGATTTTCGCATTTTCAAACAGCGAGAGGAGAGCAGAATTTTCACAGGTTAAAACAGCCAGAGAAGAGCACGATTTTCACAATATAAAACAGCGAGAGGTGTGCAGTATTTTCACAGTTTAAAACCGTGAGAGACATCTGGATTTTCACAGTTTAAAACAGCGAGAGGGAAGCAGGATTTTCGCAGTTTAAAACAGTGAGAGGCGAGCCGGGATTTTCACATTTTAAAAGAGCCAGAGGAGAGCAGGATTTTCACAGTTTAAAACACCGAGAGGAGAGACAGATATACACAGTTTAAAACAGCGAGAGGTGAGCTGGGATTTTCACAGTTTAAAACAGTGAGAGCTGACCCTGAATTTCACATTTTAAACAGCGAGAGTTGAGCAGGATTTTCACAGTTTAAAACAGCGAGAGGAGAGCAGGATTTTCACAGTGTAAAACAGCGAGAGGGAAGCAGGATTTTCGCAGTTTAAAACAGTGAGAGGAGAGCTGGGATTTTCACATTTTAAAAGAGCCACAGGAATTTCAAAGTTTAAAACAGTGAGAGGTGAGCTGGGATTTTCACAGTTTAAAATAGCGAGAGTAGAGCAGGATTTTCACAGTTTAAAACAGCGAGAGGAGAGCTGAGATTTTCACAGTTTAAAACAGCGCGAGGTGAGCAGCGATTTTCGCAGTTTAAAACAGCCAGAGGAGAGCAGGATTTTCACAGTTTAAAACAGTGAGAGCTGACCCTGAATTTCACAGTTCAAAACAGCGAGAGGTGAGCAGGATATTCACAGTTTAAAACAGCGAGAGTTGAGCAGGATTTTCACAGTTTAAAACAGCGAGAGGAGAGCCAGATATTCACAGCTTAAAACAGCGAGAGGTGAGCTGGGATTGTCACAGTTTAAAACAGCGAGAGGAGAGCAGGATTTTCACAGTTTAAAACAGTGAGAGCTGACCCTGAATTTCACAGTTTAAAACAGCGAGAGTTGAGCAGGATATTCACAGTTTAAAACAGCGAGAGGAGAGCAGGGTTTTCACAGTTTTAAACAGCGAGAGGAGTGCAGGGTTTTCACAGTTTAAAACAGCGAGAGGACAGTAGGATTTTCACAGTTTAAAACAGTGAGAGGAAAGCAGGATTTTCACAGATTAAAACAGTGAGAGGAAAGCAGGATTTTCACAGTTTCAAACAGCGAGAGGAAAGCAGGATTTTCACAGTTTCAAACAGCGAGAGGAAAGCAGGATTTTCACAGTTTAAAACAGCGAGAGGAATGCAGGATTTTCACAGTTTCAAACAGCGAGAGGAAAGCAGGATTTTCGCAGTTTCAAACAGCGAGAGGAAAGCAGGATTTTCACAGTTTAAAACAGCGAGAGGACAGCAGGATTTTCACAGTTTAAAACAGTGAGAGGAGAGCAGGATTTTCACTGTTTCAAACAGCGAGAGTTGAGCAGGATTTTCACAGTTTAAAACCGCAAGAGGTGAGCTGGGATTTTCACAGTTTAAAACAGCGTGAGCAGAGCTGGGATTTTCGCAGTTTAAAACAATGCGAGGTGAGCACGATTTTCACAGTTTAAAACAGCGAGAAGTGAGCAGGATTTTCATAGCTTAAAACAGCGAGCGGAGAGCCGGATTTTCAGAGTTTAAAACAGCGAGGGGAGAGCAGGATTTTCACAGTGTAAAACAACGAGAGGAGTGCTGTGATTTTTACCATTTCAAACACCGAGAGGAGTGCTGCGATTTTCACAGTTGAAAACAGGGAGATGTTGGCCAGGATTTTCGCATTTTCAAACAGCGAGAGGAGAGCAGAATTTTCACAGGTTAAAACAGCCAGAGAAGAGCACGATTTTCACAATATAAAACAGCGAGAGGTGTGCAGTATTTTCACAGTTTAAAACCGTGAGAGACATCTGGATTTTCACAGTTTAAAACAGCGAGAGGGAAGCAGGATTTTCGCAGTTTAAAACAGTGAGAGGCGAGCCGGGATTTTCACATTTTAAAAGAGCCAGAGGAGAGCAGGATTTTCACAGTTTAAAACAGCGAGAGGAGAGCCAGATATACACAGTTTAAAACAGCGAGAGGTGAGCTGGGATTTTCACAGTTTAAAACAGTGAGAGCTGACCCTGAATTTCACATTTTAAACAGCGAGAGTTGAGCAGGATTTTCACAGTTTAAAACAGCGAGAGGAGAGCAGGATTTTTTCAGTGTAAAACAGCGAGAGGAGAGCAGCATTTTCACAGTGTAAAACAACGAGAGGAGTGCTGTGATTTTTACCATTTCAAACACCGAGAGGAGTGCTGCGATTTTCACAGTTGGAAACAGGGAGATGTTGGCCAGGATTTTGGCATTTTAAAACAGCGAGAGGACAGCAGAATTTTCACAGGTTAAAACAGCCAGGGAAGAGCACGATTTTCACAATATGAAAGAGCGAGAGGTGTGCAGTATTTTCACAGTTTAAAACAGTGAGTGACATCTGGATTTTCACAGTTTTACAACAGCGAGAGGGAAGCAGGATTTTCGCAGTTTAAAAAAGTGAGAGGCGAGCCGGGATTTTCACATTTTACAAGAGCCAGAGGAGAGCAGGATTTTCACAGTTTAAAACAGCGAGAGGAGAGCCAGATATTCACAGTTTAAAACAGCGATAGGTGAGCTGGGATTTTCACAGTTTAATACAGCGAGAGGTTAGCTGGGATTTTCACAGTTTAAAACAGTGAGAGCTGACCCTGAATTTCACATTTTAAACAGCGAGAGTTGAGTAGGATTTTCACAGTTTAAAACAACGAGAGGAGAGCAGGATTTTCACAGTTTAAAACAGCGATAGGAGAGCAGGAATTTCACTGTTTCAAACGGCGAGATAAGAGCAGGATTTTCACTGTTTCAAACAGCGAGAGGAGAGCAAGATTTTCACAGTTTAAAACAGTGAGAAGTGAGCACGATTTTCACAGTTTAAAACAGCGAGAGGAGAGCAGGATTTTCACAGTGTAAAACAACGAGAGGAGAGCTGTGATTTTTACCGTTTCAAACACCGAGAGGAGTGCTGTGATTTCCACAGTTGAAAACAGGGAATTTTGTCCAGGATTTTTGCATTTTAAAACACCGAGAGGCAAGCAGGAATTTCACAGATTACAACAGCGAGAGTTGAGCTGGATTTTCACAGTTTAAAACAGCGAGAAGCAAGCAGGAATTTCACAGTTTAAAACAGCGAGAGGAGAGAAGGACATTCACGGTTTAAAACAGCGAGAGGAGAGCAGGAATTTCCCAGTTTCAAACACCGAGAGGAGAGCCTGGATTTTCACATTTTAAAAGAGCCAGAGGAGAGCAGGATTTTCGCAGTTTAAAACAGCGAGAGGAGAGCCGGGATTTTCACAGTTTGAAACAACGAGTGGAGAGCCGGGATTTTCACAGTTTAAAACAGCGAGAGGAGAGCCGGGATTTTCACAGTTTAAAACAGTGAGAGGTGAGCTGGGATTTTCACAGTTTAAAACAGTGAGAGCTGACCCTGAATTTCACATTTTAAACAGCGAGAGTTGAGCAGGATTTTCACAGTTTAAAACAGCGAGAGGAGAGCAGGAATTTCACAGTTTAAAACAACGAGAGGAGAGCAGGATTTTCACAGTTTAAAACAGCGAGAGGAGAGCAGGATTTTCACAGTTTAAAACAGCGAGAGGGAAGCAGGATTTTTGCAGTTTAAAACAGTGAGAGGCGAGCCGGGATTTTCACATTTTAAAACAGCCAGAGGAGAGCCCGATATTCACAGTTTAAAACAGCGAGAGGAGAGCCAGATATTCACAGTTTAAAACAGCGATAGGTGAGCTGGGATTTTCACAGTTTAATACAGCGAGAGGTTAGCTGGGATTTTCACAGTTTAAAACAGTGAGAGCTGACCCTGAATTTCACATTTTAAACAGCGAGAGTTGAGCAGGATTTTCACAGTTTAAAAACAACGAGAGGAGAGCAGGATTTTCACAGTTTAAAAAAACGAGAGGAGAGCAGGATTTTCACAGTTTAAAACAGCGAGAGGAGAGCAGGAATTTCACTGTTTCAAACGGCGAGAGGAGAGCAGGATTTTCACTGTTTCAAACAGCGAGAGGAGAGCCGGGATTTTCACATTTTAAAAGAGCCAGAGGAGAGCAGGATTTTCGCAGTTTAAAACAGCGAGAGGAGAGCCGGGATTTTCACAGTTTGAAACAACGAGTGGAGAGCCGGGATTTTCACAGTTTAAAAACAGTGAGAGGTGAGCTGGGATTTTCACAGTTTAAAACAGCGAGAGGAGAGCAGGATTTTCACAGTTTAAAACAGTGAGAATTGAGCAGGATTTTCACAGTTTAAAACACCGAGAGGAGAGCTGGGATTTTCACCGTTTTAATCAGCGAGAGGGGAGCCGGGATTTTCACAGTTTTGAAACATCCAGAGGAGCGCAGGATTTTCACTGTTTAAAACAGCGAAAGCAGAGCAGGAATTTCACAGTTTAAAACAGCGAGAGGTGAGCTGGGATTTTCACAGTATTGAAGCAGCCAGAGGGGAGCAGGATTTTCACAGTTTAAAACAGCGAGAGGAGAGCAGGATTTTCGCACTTTAAAACAGTGAGAGGGGAGGAGGATTTTCGCAGTTTAAAACAGCCAGAGGAGAGCAGGACTTTCACAGTTTAAAACAGTGAGAGCTGACCCTGAATTTCACAGTTTAAAACAGCGAGAGTAGAGCTGTGATCTTCACCGTTTAAACAGCGTGAAGTGAGCAGGATTTTCACAGTTTAAAGCAGCGAGAGGAGAGCAGGATTTTCACAGTTTAAAACAGCGAGAGGATGAGCAGCATTTTCACAGTGTAAAACAACGAGAGGAGAGCAGCATTTTCACAGTGTAAAACAACGAGAGGAGAGCTGTGATTTTTACCGTTTGAAACAGCGAGAGGAATGCTGCGATTTTCACAGATGAAAACAGGGAGATGTTGGCCAGGATTTTCGCATTTTAAAACAGCGAGAGGAGAGCAGAATTTTCACAGGTTAAAACAGCCAGAGAAGAGCACGATTTTCACAATATAAAACAGCGAGAGGTGTGCAGTATTTTCACAGTTTAAAACCGTGAGAGACATCTGGATTTTCACAGTTTAAAACAGCGAGAGGGAAGCATGATTTTCGCAGTTTAAAACAGTGAGAGGCGAGCCGGGATTTTCACATTTTAAAAGAGCCAGAGGAGAGCAGGATTTTCACAGTTTAAAACAGCGAGAGGAGAGCCAGATATTCACAGTTTAAAACAGTGAGAGGTGAGCTGGGATTTTCACAGTTTAATACAGCGAGAGGTTAGCTGGGATTTTCACAGTTTAAAACAGTGAGAGCTGACCCTGAATTTCACATTTTAAACAGCGAGAGTTGAGCAGTATTTCACAGTTTAAAACAGCGAGCGGAGAGCAGGAATTTCACAGTTTAAAACAACGAGAGGAGAGCAGGATTTTCACTGTTTCAAACAGCGAGAGGAGAGCAGGTTTTTCACAGTTTAAAACAGTGAGAAGTGAGCACGATTTTCACAGTGTAAAACAACGAGAGGAGAGCTGTGATTTTAACCGTTTCAAACACCGAGAGGAGTGCTGTGATTTTCACAGTTGAAAACAAGGAATGTTGGCCAGGATTTTCGCATTTTAAAATACCGAGAGGCAAGCAGGAATTTCACAGATTAAAACAGCGAGAGTTGAGCTGATTTTTCACAGTTTAAAACAGCGAGAGGCAAGCAGGAATTTCACAGTTTAAGACAGCGAGAGGAGAGAAGGACATTCACGGTTTAAAACAGCGTGAGGAGAGCAGGAAGTTCACAGTTTCAAACACCGAGAGGAGAGCCGGGATTTTCACATTTTAAAAGAGCCAGAGGAGAGCAGGATTTTCGCAGTTTAAAACAGCGAGAGGAGAGCCGGGATTTTCACAGTCTAAAACAGCGAGAGGAGAGCCGGGATTTTCACAGTTTAAAACAGCGAGAGGAGAGCCGGGATTTTCACAGTTTAATTCAGCGAGAGGAGAGCAGTATATTCACGGATTAAAACAGCGAGTGGATAGCAGGAATTTCACAGTTTAAAACAGCGAGAGTAGAGCTGGGATTTTCACAGTTTAAAACAGCGAGACGTGAGCACGATTTTCACAGTGTAAAACAACGAGAGGAGTGCTGTGATTTTCACAGTGTAATACAGCGAGAGGAGTGCTGTGATTTTCACAGTGTAAAACAACGAGAGGAGTGCTGTGATTTTTACCGTTTGAAACAGCGAGAGGAGTGCTGCGATTTTCACAGATGAAAACAGGGAGATGTTGGCCAGGATTTTCACATTTTAAAACAGCGAGAGGACAGCAGAATTTTCACAGGTTAAATCTGTGAGAGAAGAGCACGATTTTCACAATATAAAACAGCGAGAGGTGTGCAGTATTTTCACAGTTTAAAACCGTGAGAGACATCTGGATTTTCACAGTTTAAAACAGCGAGAGGGAAGCAGGATTTTCGCAGTTTAAAAAAGTGAGAGGCGAGCCGGGATTTTCACATTTTAAAAGAGCCAGAGGAGAGCAGGATTTTCACAGTTTAAAACAGCGAGAGGAGAGCCAGATATTCACAGTTTAAAACAGCAATAGGTGAGCTGGGATTTTCACAGTTTAATACAGCGAGAGGTTAGCTGGGATTTTCACAGTTTAAAACAGTGAGAGCTGACCCTGAATTTCACATTTTAAACAGCGAGAGTTGAGCAGGATTTTCACAGTTTAAAACAACGAGAGGAGAGCAGGATTTTCACAGTTTAAAACAACGAGAGCAAGTTTTTCACAGTTTAAAACAGCGAGAGGAGAGCAGGGTTTTCACAGTTTAAAACAATGAATGGTGCGAAGGATTTAAACAGTTTAAAACAGCGAGATGGGAGCAGGTTTCTCACAGTTTAAAACAACGAGAGTAGAGCAGGGTTTTCAAAGTTCATAACAGCGAGAGGAGAGCAGTTTTTTCACAGTTTAAAACAGCGTGAGGAGAACAGGTTTTTCACAGTTTAAAACAGCGATAGGAGAGCAGTTTTTTCACAGTTTAAAACAGCGAGAGGAGAACAGGGTTTTCACAGTTAATAACAACGAGAGGAGAGCAGGTTTTTCCGTTTAAAAAAGCAAGAGGTGAGCAGGGTTTTCACAGTTTTAAACATCGAGAGGAAAGCTGGTTTTTCACAGTTTAAAACAGCGAGAGGAGAGCAGGGTTTTTACAGTTTAAAACAGCGAGAGGAGAGCAGGGTTTTTACAGTGTTAAACAACGAGAGGAAAGCAGGTTTTTCACAGTTTAAAACAGCAAGAGGAGAGCAGGGTTTTCACAGTTTAAAACAGCGAGAGGAGAGCAGGGTTTTCACAGTTTAAAACAGCGATAGGACCGCTGGGGATTCACAGATTAAAACAGCGAGTGGGGAGCAGGATTTTCACAGTTTAAAACTGCGAGAGGCAGGCGGGGTTTTCACAGTTTAAAACAGCGAGAGGAGAGCAGGGTTTTCATATTTGAAACAGCGAGAGGAGAGCAGGGTTTTCACAGTTTAAAACAGCGAGAGGAGAGCAGGCTTTTCTCAGTTTAAAACTGCGAGAGGTGAACAGGATTTTCACAGTTTAAAACAGCGAGAGGGGAGCAGGTTTTTCACAGTTTAAAACAACGAGAGGTGAGCAGGTTTTTCACAGTTTAAAAAAGCGAGAGGAAGAATGAATTTCACAGTTTAAAACAGCGAGAGGAGAGCAGGAATTTCACAGTTTAAAACAGCGAGAGGAGAGCAGGAATTTCACAGTTTAAAACAGCGAGAGGAGAGCAGTGTTTTCACAATATAAAACAGCGAGAGAAGAGCAGGAATTTTACAGTTCAAAACAGCGAGAGGGGAGCAGGGTTTTCACTGTTTAAAACAGCGAGAGGAGAGCAGGGTTTTCACAGTTCAACACAGCAAGAGGTGAGCAGGGATTTCACAGTTTTAAACAGCGAGAGGAAAGCAGGTTTTTCACAGTTTAAAACAGCGAGAGGAGAACAGGGTTTTCACTGTTTAAAACAGCGAGAGGAGAGCAGGAATTTCACAGTTTCAAACAGCGAGAGGAGAGCAGATTTTTCACAGATTAAAACAGCGAGAGGAAAGCAGGTTTTTCACAGTTTAAAACAGCGAGAGGAGAGCCTGGTTTTCACAGTTTAAAACAGCGAGAGGAGAGCAGGGTTTTCACAGTTTAAAACAGCGAGAGGAGAGCTGGGTTTTCAAAGTTTTAAACAACGAGAGGTGAGCCGGGTTTTCACAGTTTTATGCAATGAGAGGTGAGCCAGGATTTTGACAGGTTAAAACAGCGAGAGGAGAGTAGGGTTTTCACAGTTTAAAACTGCGAGAGGAGAGCTGGGTTTTCAAAGTTTTAAACAACGAGAGGTGAGCCGGGTTTTCACAGTTTTATGCAATGAGAGGTGAGCCAGGATTTTGACAGTTTAAAACAGTGAGAGGAGAGCAGGGTTTTCACAGTTTCAAACAGCGAGAGGCGAGCAGCAATTTCACAGTTTAAAACAGCGAGAGGAGAGCAGGGTTTTCACAGTTTAAAACAACGAGAGGGGAGCAGGGTTTTCACAGTTTAAAACAGCGAGAGGAGAGCAGGGTTTTCACAGTTTAAAACAGCGAGAGGAGAGCAGGAATTTCACAGTTTAACACAGCCAGAGGAGATCAGGTTTTTCAGAGTTTAAAGCAACGAGTGGTGAGCAGGTTTTTCACAGCTTAAAACAGCGAGAGGAGAGCAGAAATTTCACAGTTTAAAACAGCGAGAGGAGAGCAGAAATTTCACAGTTTAAAACAGCGAGAGGAGAGCTGAAATTTCAGTTTAAAAGAGCGAGAGGAAAGCAGAGTTTTTCACAGTTTTAAACAACGACAGGTGAGCCAGGATTTACACAGTTTAAAACAGCGAGAGGAAAGCAGGAATTTCACAGTTTAAAACATCGATAGGAGAGCAGTGTTTTCACAGTTTAAAACAGCGAGAGGAAAGCAGGAATTTCACAGTTTAAAACAGCGAGTGGAGAGCAGGAATTTCACAGTTTAAAACGGCGAGAGGAGAGCAGGAATTACACAGTTTAAAACAGCGATAGGAGAGCAGGGTTTTCACAGTTTAAAACAGCGAGAGGAGAGCAGGAATTTCACAGTTTAAAACAAAGAGAGGTGAGCCTGGATTTTCACAGTTTAAAACAGCGAGAGGATGGCAGGAATTTCAAAGGTTAAAACAGCGAGAGGAGAGCAGGAATTTCACAGTTTAAAACAGCGAGAGGAGAGCAGGAATTTCACAGTTTAAAACAGCGAGAGGAGAGCAGGAATTTCACAGTTTAAAACAGCGAGAGGAGAGCAGGGTTTTCAAAGTTTAAAACAGCGAGAGGAGAGCTGGGTTTTCACAGTTTAAAACAGTGAGAGGTAACAGTGTTTTCACAGTTTAAAACAGCGAGAGGAAAACAGTGTTTTCACAGTTCAAAACAGCAAGAAGTGAGCAGTGTTTTCACAGTTTTAAACAGCGAGAGGAGAGCAGGTTTTTCACAGTGTAAAACAACGAGAGGAGAGCAGGGATTTCACAGTTTAAAACAGCGAGAGGAGAGCAGGTTTTTCACAGTTTAAAACAGCGAGAGGAGAGCAGCATTTTCACAGTTTAAAACAGCGAGAGGAGAGCAGGGTTTTCACAGTTTAAAACAGCGAGAGGAGAGCTGAAATATCACAGTTTAAAACAGCGAGAGGAGAGCGAGTTTTTCACAGTTTGAAACAGCGAGGGGAGAGCAGGGTTTTTACAATTTAAAACAGCGAGAGGACTGCTGGGGATTCACAGTTTAAAAGAAAGGGAGGAGAGCAGGATTTTCACACTTAAAAACTGCGAGAGGCAGGCGGGGTTTTCACAGTTTTAAACAACGAGAGGTGAGCTGGGTTTTCACAGTTTTAAACAATGAAGGTGAGCCAGGATTTTCACTGTTTAAAACAGGGAGAGGAGAGCAGGAATTTCAAAGGTTAAAACAGCGAGAGGAGAGCTGGAATTTCACAGTTTAAAACAGCGAGTGGACAGCAGGAATTTCACAGTTTAAAACAATGAGTGGTGAGAAGGATTTTCACAGTTTAAAACAGCGAGATGGGAGTAGGGTTCTCACAGATTTAAACAACGAGAGGTGAGCCAGGATTTTCACAGTTTAAAACAGCGATAGGAGAGCAGTGTTTTCACAGTTTAAAACAGCGAGAGGAGAGCAGGAGTTTCACAGTTTAAAACACAGAGAGGTGAGCCAGGATTTTCACAGTTTAAAACAGCAAGAGGAGAGCAGGAATTTCACAGGTTAAAACACAGAGAGGTGAGCCAGGATTTTCATAGTTTAAAACAGCGAGAGGAGAGCAGGAATTTCAAAGGTTAAAACAGCGAGAGGAGAGCAGGAATTTCTCAGATTAAAACAGTGATAGGAGAGCAGTGTTTTCACAGTTTAAAACAGCGAGAGGAGAGCAGGAATTTCACAGTTTAAAACAGCCAGAGGAGAGCAGGGTTTTCACAGTTTAAAACAAAGAGTGGTGAGCAGGTTTTTCACAGTTTAAAACAGCGAGAGGAGAGCAGGAATTTCACAGTTTAAAACAGCGAGAGGAGAGGAGGTTTTTCACAGTTTAAAACAGCGAGGGGAGAGCAAGTTTTCACAGTTTAAAACTGCGAGAAGAGAGCAGGGTTTTCACAGTTTAAAACAATGAATGGTGCGAAGGATTTAAACAGTTTAAAACAGCGAGATGGGAGCAGGTTTCTCACAGTTTAAAACAACGAGAGTAGAGCAGGGTTTTCAAAGTTCATAACAGCGAGAGGAGAGCAGTTTTTTCACAGTTTAAAACAGCGAGCGGAGAACAGGTTTTTCACAGTTTAAAACAGCGATAGGAGAGCAGTTTTTTCACAGTTTAAAACAGCGAGAGGAGAACAGGGTTTTCACAGTTCATAACAGCGAGAGGAGAGCAGGTTTTTCCGTTTAAAAAAGCAAGAGGTGAGCAGGGTTTTCACAGTTTTAAACATCGAGAGGAAAGCTGGTTTTTCACAGTTTAAAACAGCGAGAGGAGAGCAGGATTTTCACAGTTTAAAGCAGCGAGAGGAGAGCCAGATTTTCACAGTTTAAAACAGCGAGAGGAGAGCAGTATTTTCACTGTTTAAAACAGCGAGAGGAGAGCTGGGATTTTCACACTTTAAAACAGTGAGAAGTGAGCAGGATTTTCACAGTTTAAAACAGCGAGAGGAGAGCAGGAATTTCACAGTTTCAAACAGCGAGAGGACAGCGGGCTTTTCACAGTTTAAAACAGCGAGAGCAGAGCAGGATTTTCACAGTTGAATACAGCTAGCGGAGAGCAGGATTTTCACAGTGTAAAACAACGAGAGGAGAGCTGTGATTTTTACCGTTTGAAACAGCGAGAGGAGTGCTGCGATTTTCACAGTGTAAAACAGCGAGAGGAGTGCTGTCATTTTCACAGTGTAAAACAACGAAAGGAGAGCAGGAGTTTCACAGTGCAAAACAAATAGAGGAGTGCTGTGATTTTTACCGTTTCAAACACCGAGAGGAGTGCTGCGATTTTCACATTTGAAAAAAGGGAAATGTTGGCCAGGATTTTCGCAATTTAAAACAGCGAGAGGACAGCAGAATTTTCACAGGTTAAAACAGCGAGAGAAGAGCAGGATTTTCACAAAACAAAACAGCGAGAGGTGTGCAGTATTTTCATAGTTTAAAACCGCGAGAGACATCTGGATTTTCACAGTTTAAAACAGCGAGAGGGAAGCCAGATATTCACAGTTTAAAACAGCAAGAGGAGAGACGGGATTTTCACAGTTTAAAACAGCGAGAGGTTAGCTGGGATTTTCACAGTTTAAAACAGCGAGCGGACTGCAGGATTTTCACAGTTTAAAACAGCGAGAGGAGAGCAGGATTTTTACAGTTTAAAACAGCGAGAGGAGAGCAGAATTTTCACAGTTTAAAACAGCGAGAGGAGAGCAGGATTTTCACAGTTTAAAACAGCCTGACAAAAGCTGGATTTTCACACTTTAAAACAGCGAGAGGAAAGCTGGGATTTTCACAGTTAAAAACAGCGAGAGGAGAGCAGGGTTTTCACAGTTTTAAACAGCGAGAGGAGAGCAGGTATTTCACAGTTTAAAACAGCGAGAGGAGAGCAGGATTTTCACAGTTTAAAACAGCGAGAGGCGAGCAGGTATTTCACAGTTTAAAACAGCGAGAGGAGAGCAGGATTTTCACAGTTAAAAACAGCGAGAGGAGAGCAGGATTTTCACAGTTTTAAACAGCGAGAGGAGAGCAGGAATTTCAAAGTTTTAAACAGCGAGAGGTGTGCTGGGATTTTCAAAGTTTAAAACAGCGAGAGGAGAGCAGGATTTTTACAGTTTAAAACAGCGAGAGGAGAGCAGAATTTTCACAGTTTAAAACAGCGAGAGGAGAGCAGGATTTTCACAGTTTAAAACAGCCTGACAAAAGCTGGATTTTCACACTTTAAAACAGCGAGAGGAAAGCTGGGATTTTCACAGTTAAAAACAGCGAGAGGAGAGCAGGGTTTTCACAGTTTTAAACAGCGAGAGGAGAGCAGGTATTTCACAGTTTAAAACAGCGAGAGGAGAGCAGGATTTTCACAGTTTAAAACAGCGAGAGGAGAGCAGGTATTTCACAGTTTAAAACAGCGAGAGGAGAGCAGCATTTTCACAGTTAAAAACAGCGAGAGGAGAGCAGGGTTTTCACAGTTTTAATCAGCGAGAGGAGAGCAGGAATTTCAAAGTTTAAAACAGCGAGAGGTGAGCTGGGATTTTCAAAGTTTAAAACAGCGAGAGGAGAGCAGGAATTTCAAAGTTTAAAACAGCGAGAGGAAAGCTGGGATTTTCACAGTTAAAAACAGCGAGAGGAGAGCTGGGTTTTCACAGTTTTAAACAGCGAGAGGTGAGCAGGATTTTCACTGTTTAAAACAACGAGAGGAGAGCAGGAATTTCAAAGGTTAAAACAGCGAGAGGAGAGCTGGAATTTCACAGTTTAAAACAGCGAGTGGACAGCAGGAATTTCACAGTTTAAAACAATGAGTGGTGAGAAGGATTTTCACAGTTTAAAACATCGAGATGGGAGTAGGGTTCTCACAGATTTAAACAACGAGAGGTGAGCCAGGATTTTCACAGTTTAAAACAGCGATAGGAGAGCAGTGTTTTCACAGTTTAAAACAGCGAGAGGAGAGCAGGAGTTTCACAGTTTAAAACACAGAGAGGTGAGCCAGGATTTTCACAGTTTAAAACAGCAGGAGGAGAGCAGGAATTTCACAGGTTAAAACACAGAGAGGTGAGCCAGGATTTTCATAGTTTAAAACAGCGAGAGGAGAGCAGGAATTTCAAAGGTTAAAACAGCGAGAGGAGAGCAGGAATTTCTCAGATTAAAACAGCGATAGGAGAGCAGTGTTTTCACAGTTTAAAACAGCGAGAGGAGAGCAGGAATTTCACAGTTTAAAACAGCCAGAGGAGAGCAGGGTTTTCACAGTTTAAAACAAAGAGTGGTGAGCAGGTTTTTCACAGTTTAAAACAGCGAGAGGAGAGCAGGAATTTCACAGTTTAAAACAGCGAGAGGAGAGGAGGTTTTTCACAGTTTAAAACAGCGAGGGGAGAGCAAGTTTTCACAGTTTAAAACTGCGAGAAGAGAGCAGGGTTTTCACAGTTTAAAACAATGAATGGTGCGAAGGATTTAAACAGTTTAAAACAGCGAGATGGGAGCAGGTTTCTCACAGTTTAAAACAACGAGAGTAGAGCAGGGTTTTCAAAGTTCATAACAGCGAGAGGAGAGCAGTTTTTTCACAGTTTAAAACAGCGAGCGGAGAACAGGTTTTTCACAGTTTAAAACAGCGATAGGAGAGCAGTTTTTTCATAGTTTAAAACAGCGAGAGGAGAACAGGGTTTTCACAGTTCATAACAGCGAGAGGAGAGCAGGTTTTTCCGTTTAAAAAAGCAAGAGGTGAGCAGGGTTTTCACAGTTTTAAACATCGAGAGGAAAGCTGGTTTTTCACAGTTTAAAACAGCGAGAGGAGAGCAGGATTTTCACAGTTTAAAGCAGCGAGAGGAGAGCCAGATTTTCACAGTTTAAAACAGCGAGAGGAGAGCAGTATTTTCACTGTTTAAAACAGCGAGATGAGAGCTGGGATTTTCACACTTTAAAACAGTGAGAAGTGAGCAGGATTTTCACAGTTTAAAACAGCGAGAGGAGAGCAGGAATTTCACAGTTTCAAACAGCGAGAGGACAGCGGGCTTTTCACAGTTTAAAACAGCGAGAGCAGAGCAGGATTTTCACAGTTGAATACAGCTAGCGGAGAGCAGGATTTTCACAGTGTAAAACAACGAGAGGAGAGCTGTGATTTTTACCGTTTGAAACAGCGAGAGGAGTGCTGCGATTTTCACAGTGTAAAACAGCGAGAGGAGTGCTGTCATTTTCACAGTGTAAAACAACGAAAGGAGAGCAGGAGTTTCACAGTGCAAAACAAATAGAGGAGTGCTGTGATTTTTACCGTTTCAAACACCGAGAGGAGTGCTGCGATTTTCACAGTTGAAAAAAGGGAGATGTTGGCCAGGATTTTCGCAATTTAAAACAGCGAGAGGACAGCAGAATTTTCACAGGTTAAAACAGCGAGAGAAGAGCAGGATTTTCACAAAACAAAACAGCGAGAGGTGTGCAGTATTTTCATAGTTTAAAACCGCGAGAGACATCTGGATTTTCACAGTTTAAAACAGCGAGAGGGAAGCCAGATATTCACAGTTTAAAACAGCAAGAGGAGAGACGGGATTTTCACAGTTTAAAACAGCGAGAGGTTAGCTGGGATTTTCACAGTTTAAAACAGCGAGCGGACTGCAGGATTTTCACAGTTTAAAACAGCGAGAGGAGAGCAGGATTTTTACAGTTTAAAACAGCGAGAGGAGAGCAGAATTTTCACAGTTTAAAACAGCGAGAGGAGAGCAGGATTTTCACAGTTTAAAACAGCCTGACAAGAGCTGGATTTTCACACTTTAAAACAGCGAGAGGAAAGCTGGGATTTTCACAGTTAAAAACAGCGAGAGGAGAGCAGGGTTTTCACAGTTTTAAACAGCGAGAGGAGAGCAGGTATTTCACAGTTTAAAACAGCGAGAGGAGAGCAGGATTTTCACAGTTTAAAACAGCGAGAGGAGAGCAGGTATTTCACAGTTTAAAACAGCGAGAGGAGAGCAGGATTTTCACAGTTAAAAACAGCGAGAGGAGAGCAGGGTTTTCACAGTTTTAAACAGCGAGAGGAGAGCAGGAATTTCAATGTTTAAAACAGCGAGAGGTGAGCTGGGATTTTCAAAGTTTAAAACAGCGAGAGGAGAGCAGGAATTTCAAAGTTTAAAACAGCGAGAGGAAAGCTGGGATTTTCACAGTTAAAAACAGCGAGAGGAGAGCTGGGTTTTCACAGTTTAAAACAGCGAGAGGTGAGCAGGATTTTCACAGTTTTAAACAGCGAGAGGTGAGCAGGATTTTCTCCGTTTAAAACAGCGAGAGTTGAGCAGGATTTTCACAGTTTAAAATAGCGAGAGGAGAGCTGGGATTTTCACAGTTTAAAACAGCAAGTGTAGAGCTGGGATTTTCAGAGTTTAAAACATCGAGAGGTGAGCAGGATTTTCACATTTTAAAACAGCAATTGTAGAGCAGGATTTTCACAGTTTAAAACAGCAAGAGTTGAGCAGGATTTTCAGTTTAAAATAGCGAGAGGAGAGCCTGGATTTTCACTGTTTAAAAAAGCCAGAGGAGAGCAGGTATTTCACATTTTAAAACAGCGAGCGGAGACCCTGGATTTTCACAGTTTAAAACAGCGAGTGGAGAGCAGGGATTTTCAGACTTTAAAACATCGAGAGGTGAGCAGGATTTTCACATTTTAAAACAGCAATTGTAGAGCAGGATTTTCACAGTTTAAAACAGCAAGAGGAGAGCAGGATTTTCACCGTTTAAAACAGCGAGAGTTGAGCAGGATATTCACAGTTTAAAACAGCAAGTGTAGAGCAGGAATTTCAAAGTTTAAAACAGCAAGTGTAGAGCGGAGATTTTCAGAGTTTAAAACATCGAGAGGTGAGCAGGATTTTCACATTTTAAAACAGCAATTGTAGAGCAGGATTTTACAAGTTTAAAACAGCGAAAGGAGAGCAGGATTTGCACAGCATAAAACAGCGAGACGGGAGCAGGATTTTCATGGCATAAAACAGCCAGACGAAAGCCGGATGTTCACAAAACAGCCAGAGGAGTGCATGTATTTCACTGTTTAAAACAGCCAGAGGAGAGCAGGATCTTCACAGTTTAAAACAGCGAGAGTTGAGCAGGATTTTCACAGTTTAAAATAGCGAGAGGAGAGCCTTATTTTCACTGTTTAAAAAAGCCAGAGGAGAGCAGGTATTTCACATTTTAAAACAGCCAGAGGAGAGCAGGATTTCAAAGTTTAAAGCAGCAAGTGTAGAGCTGGGATTTTCAGAGTTTAAAACATCGAGAGGTGAGCAGGATTTTCACATTTTAAAACAGCAATTGTAGAGCAGTATTTTACAAGTTTAAAACAGCGAAAGGAGAGCAGGATTTGCACAGCATAAAACAGCGAGACGGGAGCAGGATTTTCATGGCATAAAACAGCCAGACGAAAGCCGGATTTTCACAAAACAGCCAGAGGAGTGCACGTATTTCACTGTTTAAAACAGCCAGAGGAGAGCAGGATCTTCACAGTTTAAAACAGCGAGAGTTGAGCAGGATTTTCACAGTTTAAAATAGCGAGAGGAGAGCCTTATTTTCACTGTTTAAAAAAGCCAGAGGAGAGCAGGTATTTCACATTTTAAAACAGCCAGAGGAGAGCAGGATTTCAAAGTTTAAAGCAGCAAGTGTAGAGCTGGGATTTTCAGAGTTTAAAACATCGAGAGGTGAGCAGGATTTTCACATTTTAAAACAGCAATTGTAGAGCAGGATTTTACAAGTTTAAAACAGCGAAAGGAGAGCAGGATTTGCACAGCATAAAACAGCGAGACGGGAGCAGGATTTTCATGGCATAAAACAGCCAGACGAAAGCCGGATTTTCACAAAACAGCCAGAGGAGTGCACGTATTTCACTGTTTAAAACAGCCAGAGGAGAGCAGGATCTTCACAGTTTAAAACAGCGAGAAGAGAGCAGGAATTTCACAGTTGAAAACCGCGAGAGGAGAGCAGGAATTTCACAGTTTAAAACAGCGAGAGGAGAGCAGGTATTTCACAGTTTAAAACAGCGAGAAGCGAGCAGGAATTTCACCGTTTAAAACAGCGAGAAGCGAGCAGGAATTTCACCGTTTAAAACAGCGAGAGGAGAGCAGGATTTTCACAGTTTAAAACAGCGAGAGGAGAGCAGGATTTTCACCCTTTAAAACAGCGAAAGGAGAGCAGGTTTTTCACAGTTTAAAACAGCAAGAAGCGAGCAGGAATTTCACAGTTTAAAACAACGAGAGGAGAGCAGGATTTTCACAGTTTAAAACAGCGAGAGGGGAGATAGATTTTCAGAGGTTAAAGCTGCGAGAGGGTAGCTGGATATTCACACTTTAAAACAGCAAGAGGAGAGCAAGATATTCACCGTTTAAAACAGTGAGAAGAGAGCAGGATTTTCACCGTTTAAAACAGCGAGAGTTGAGCAGGATTTTCAGTTTAAAATAGCGAGAGGAGAGCAGGTATTTCACATTTGAAAACAGCGAGAGGAGAGCCTGGATTTTCACAGTTTAAAACAGCGAGTGGAGAGCAGGGATTTTCAGAGTTTAAAACATCGAGAGGTGAGCGGGATTTTCACATTTTAAAACAGCGTGGGGGAGACAGATTTTCAGAGTTTAAAGCTACGAGAGGGTAGCTGGATATTCACAGTTTAAAACAGTGAGAGGAGAGCAGGATATTCACAGTTTAAAACAGCGAGAGGAGAGCAGGTATTTCACAGTTTAAAACAGCGAGAGGAGAGCAGGAATTTCACAGTTTAAAACAGCGAGAGGAGAGCAGGTATTTCACAGTTTAAAACAGCGAGAAGCGAGCAGGAATTTCACCGTTTAAAACAGCGAGAGGAGAGCAGGAATTTCACCGTTTAAAACAGCGAGAGGAGAGCAGGATTTTCACCGTTTTAAACAGCAAGAGAGGAGCTAGATTTTCAGAGTTTAAAGCTGCGAGAGGGGAGCCGGATATTCACTGTTTAAAACAGCGAGAGGAGAGCTGGGATTTTCACAGTTTAAAAAGGCAAGAGGAAGAGACGGTATTTTAAAAGTTTCAAACGGCGGGAGGAAAGCAGAATTTTCACAGTTTAAAACAGCGAGTGGAGAGCAGGAATTTCACAATTTAAAACAGCGAGAGTAGAGCTTAGATTTTCACAGTTTAAAGCAGAGAGAGGAGAGTAGGATTTTCACAGTTGAAAACAGCGAGAGGAGAGCAGTATTTTCACTGTTTAAAACAGCGAGAGGAGAGCTGGGATTTTCACACTTTAAAACAGTGAGAAGTGAGCAGGATTTTCACAGTTTAAAACAGCGAGAGGAGAGCAGGAATTTCACAGTTTCAAACAGCGAGAGGAGAGCAGGATTTTCACAGTTTAAAACAGCGAGAGCAGAGCAGGATTTTCACAGTTGAATACAGCTAGCGGAGAGCAGGATTTTCACAGTGTAAAACAACGAGAGGAGAGCTGTGATTTTTACCGTTTGAAACAGCGAGAGGAGTGCTGCGATTTTCACAGTGTAAAACAGCGAGAGGAGTGCTGTGATTTTCACAGTGTAAAACAACGAAAGGAGAGCAGGAGTTTCACAGTGCAAAACAAATAGAGGAGTGCTGTGATTTTTACCGTTTCAAACACCGAGAGGAGTGCTGCGATTTTCACAGTTGAAAACAGGGAGATGTTGGCCAGGATTTTCGCATTTTAAAACAGCAAGAGGACAGCAGAATTTTCACAGTTTAAAACAGCGAGAGAAGAGCAGGATTTTCACAAAACAAAACAGCGAGAGGTGTGCAGTATTTTCATAGTTTAAAACCGCGAGAGACATCTGGATTTTCACAGTTTAAAACAGCGAGAGGGAAGCCAGATATTCACAGTTTAAAACAGCAAGAGGAGAGACGGGATTTTCACAGTTTAAAACAGCGAGAGGAGAGCAGATATTCACAGTTTAAAACAGCAAGAGGAGAGACGGGATTTTCACAGTTTAAAACAGCGAGAGGTTAGCTGGGATTTTCACAGTTTAAAACAGCGAGCGGAGAGCAGGATTTTCACAGTTTAAAACAGCGAGAGGAGAGCAGGATTTTTACAGTTTAAAACAGCGAGAGGAGAGCAGAATTTTCACAGTTTAAAACAGCGAGAGGAGAGCAGGATTTTTACAGTTTAAAACAGCGAGAGGTGAGCAGGATTTTCACAGTTTAAAACAGCGATAGGAGAGCAGGATTTTCACAGTTTAAAACAGTGAGAGGTGAGCTGGGATTTTCACAGTATTGAAGCAGCCAGAGGTGAGCAGGATTTTCACAGTTTAAAACAGCGAGAGGAGAGCAGGATTTTCACAGTTTAAAACAGCGAGAGTAGAGCTGGGATTTTCACACTTTAAAACAATGTGAGGTGAGCACGATTTTCACTGTCTAAAACAACGAGAGGAGATCTGTGATTTTTACCATTTCAAACACCGAGAGGAGTGCTGTGATTTTCACAGTTGAAAACAGGGAGATGTTGGCCAGGATTTTCGCATTTTAAAACAGCGAGAGGAGAGCAGGATTTTCACACGTTAAATCTGCGAGAGAAGAGCACGATTTTCACAATATAAAACAGCGAGAGGTGTGCAGTATTTTCACAGTTTAAAACCGCGAGAGACATCTGGATTTTCACAGTTTAAAACCGCGAGAGACATCTGGATTTTCACAGTTTAAAACAGCGAGAGAGAAGCAGGATTTTCGCAGTTTAAAACAGTGAGAGGACAGCTGGGATTTTCACATTTTAAAAGAGCCAGAGGAGAGCAGGAATTTCAAAGTTTAAAACAGTGAGAGGTGAGCTGGGATTTTCACAGTTTAAAATAGCGAGAGTTGAGCAGGATTTTCACAGTTTAAAACAGCGAGAGGAGAGCTGAGATTTTCACATTTTAAAACAGCGCGAAGTGAGCAGCGATTTTCGCAGTTTAAAACAGCGAGAGGAGAGCTGCGATTTTCACAGTTTAAAACAGCCAGAGGAGAGCAGGATTTTCACAGTTTAAAACAGTGAGAGCTGACCCTGAATTTCACAGTTCAAAACAGCGAGAGTTGAGCAGGATATTCACAGTTTAAAACAGCGAGAGTTGAGCAGGATTTTCACAGTTTAAAACAGCGAGAGGAGAGCCAGATATTCACAGTTTAAAACAGCGAGAGGTGAGCTGGGATTTTCACAGTTTAAAACAGCGAGAGGAGAGCAGGATTTTCACAGTTTAAAACAGTGAGAGCTGACCCTGAATTTCACAGTTTAAAACAGCGAGAGTTGAGCAGGATATTCACAGTTTAAAACAGCGAGAGGAGAGCAGGGTTTTCACAGTTTTAAACAGCGAGAGGAGTGCAGGGTTTTCACAGTTTAAAACAGCGAGAGGACAGTAGGATTTTCACAGTTTAAAACAGTGAGAGGAAAGCAGGATTTTCACAGATTAAAACAGTGAGAGGAGAGCTGGGTTTTCACAATATAAAACAGCGAGAGAAGAGCAGGAATTTTACAGTTCAAAACAGCGAGAGGGGAGCAGGGTTTTCTCAGTTTAAAACTGCGAGAGGTGAACAGGATTTTCACAGTTTAAGACAACGAGAGGGGAGCAGGTTTTTCACAGTTTAAAACAACTAGAGGTGAGCAGGTTTTTCACAGTTTAAAAAAGCGAGAGGAGAGCAGGAATTTCACAGTTTAAAACAGCGAGAGGAGAGCCGGAATTTCACTGTTTAAAACAGCAAGAGGAGAGCAGGAATTTCACAGTTTAAAACAGCGAGAGGAGAGCAGGGTTTTCACAATATAAAACAGCGAGAGAAGAGCAAGAATTTTACAGTTCAAAACAGCGAGAGGGGAGCAGGGTTTTCACTGTTTAAAACAGCGAGAGGAAAGCAGGTTTTTCACAGTTTAAAACAGCGAGAGGAGAACAGGGTTTTCACTGTTTAAAACAGCGAGAGGAGAGCAGGAATTTCACAGTTTAAAACAGCGAGAGGAGAGCAGATTTTTCACAGATTAAAACAGCGAGAGGAAAGCAGGTTTTTCACAGTTTAAAACAGCGAGAGGAGAGCCTGGTTTTCACAGTTTAAAACAGCGAGAGGAGAGCAGGGTTTTCACAGTTTAAAACTGCGAGAGGAGAGCTGGGTTTTCAAAGTTTTAAACAACGAGAGGTGAGCCGGGTTTTCACAGTTTTATGCAATAAGAGGTGAGCCAGGATTTTGACAGGTTAAAACAGTGAGAAGAGAGCAGGGTTTTCACAGTTTAAAACAGCGAGAGGCGTGCAGCAATTTCACAGTTTAAAACAGCGAGAGGAGAGCAGGTTTTTCACAGCTTGAAACAGCGAGAGGAGAGCAGGGTTTTCACAGTTTAAAACAACGAGAGGGGAGCAGGGTTTTCACAGTTTAAAACAGCGAGAGGAGAGCAGGGTTTTCACAGTTTAAAACAGCGAGAGGAGAGCAGGAATTTCACAGTTTAACACAGCCAGAGGAGATCAGGTTTTTCAGAGTTTAAAGCAACGAGTGGTGAGCAGGTTTTTCACAGTTTAAAACAGCGAGAGGAGAGCAGAAATTTCACAGTTTAAAACAGCGAGAGGAGAGCAGAAATTTCACAGTTTAAAACAGCGAGAGGAGAGCAGAAATTTCAGTTTAAAACAGCGAGAGGAAAGCAGAGTTTTTCACAGTTTTAAACAACGAGAGGTGAGCCAGGATTTACACAGTTTAAAACAGCGAGAGGAAAGCAGGAATTTCACAGTTTAAAACATCGATAGGAGAGCAGTGTTTTCACAGTTTAAAACAGCGAGAGGAAAGCAGGAATTTCACAGTTTAAAACAGCGAGTGGAGAGCAGGAATTTCACAGTTTAAAACAGCGATAGGAGAGCAGGGTTTTCACAGTTTAAAACAGCGAGAGGAGAGCAGGAATTTCACAGTTTAAAACAAAGAGAGGTGAGCCTGGATTTTCACAGTTTAAAACAGCGAGAGGAGAGCAGGAATTTCACAGTTTAAAACAAAGAGAGGTGAGCCTGGATTTTCACAGTTTAAAACAGCGAGAGGAGAGCAGGAATTTCAAAGGTTAAAACAGCGAGAGGAGAGCAGGAATTTCACAGTTTAAAACAGCGAGAGGAGAGCAGGAATTTCACAGTTTAAAACAGCGAGAGGAGAGCAGGAATTTCACAGTTTAAAACAGCGAGAGGAGAGCAGGGTTTTCAAAGTTTAAAACAGCGAGAGTAGAGCTGGGTTTTCACAGTTTAAAACAGTGAGAGGTAACAGTGTTTTCACAGTTTAAAACAGCGAGAGGAAAACAGTGTTTTCACAGTTCAAAACAGCAAGAGGTGAGCAGTGTTTTCACAGTTTTAAACAGCGAGAGGAGAGCAGGTTTTTCACAGTGTAAAACAACGAGAGGAGAGCGGAGATTTCACAGTTTAAAACAGCGAGAGGAGAGCAGCTTTTTCACAGTTTAAAACAGCGAGAGGAGAGCAGGGTTTTCACATTTTAAAACAGCGAGAGGAGAGCTGAAATATCACAGTTTAAAACAGCGAGAGGAGAGCGAGTTTTTCACAGTTTGAAACAGCGAGAGGAGAGCAGGGTTTTTACAATTTAAAACAGCGAGAGGACTGCTGGGGATTCACAGTTTAAAAGAAAGGGAGGAGAGCAGGATTTTCACACTTAAAAACTGCGAGAGGCAGGCGGGGTTTTCACAGTTTTAAACAACGAGAGGTGAGCCGGATTTTCACAGTTTTAAACAATGAAGGTGAGCCAGGATTTTCACTGTTTAAAACAGCGAGAGGAGAGCAGGAATTTCAAAGGTTAAAACAGCAAGAGGAGAGCTGGAATTTCACAGTTTAAAACAGCGAGTGGACAGCAGGAATTTCACAGTTTAAAACAATGAGTGGTGAGAAGGATATTCACAGTTTAAAACAGCGAGATGGGAGTAGGGTTCTCACAGATTTAAACAACGAGAGGTGAGCCAGGATTTTCACAGTTTAAAACAGCGATAGGAGAGCAGTGTTTTCACAGTTTAAAACAGCGAGAGGAGAGCAGGAGTTTCACAGTTTAAAACACAGAGAGGTGAGCCAGGATTTTCACAGTTTAAAACAGCAAGAGGAGAGCAGGAATTTCACAGGTTAAAACACAGAGAGGTGAGCCAGGATTTACATAGTTTAAAACAGCGAGAGGAGAGCAGGAATTTCAAAGGTTAAAACAGCGAGAGGAGAGCAGGAATTTCTCAGATTAAAACAGCGATAGGAGAGCAGTGTTTTCACAGTTTAAAACAGCGAGAGGAGAGCAGGAATTTCACAGTTTAAAACAGCCGGAAGAGAGCAGGGTTTTCACAGTTTAAAACAAAGAGTGGTGAGCAGGTTTTTCACAGTTTAAAACAGCGAGAGGAGAGCAGGAATTTCACAGTTTAAAACAGCGAGAGGAGAGGAGGTTTTTCACAGTTTAAAACAGCCAGGGGAGAGCAAGTTTTCACAGTTTAAGACTGCGAGAAGAGAGCAGGGTTTTCACAGTTTAAAACAATGAATGGTGCGAAGGATTTAAACAGTTTAAAACAGCGAGATGGGAGCAGGTTTCTCACAGTTTAAAACAACGAGAGTAGCGCAGGGTTTTCAAAGTTCATAACAGCGAGAGGAGAGCAGTTTTTTCACAGTTTAAAACAGCGAGAGGAGAACAGGTTTTTCACAGTTTAAAACAGCGATAGGAGAGCAGTTTTTTCACAGTTTAAAACAGCGAGAGGAGAACAGGGTTTTCACAGTTCATAACAGCGAGAGGAGAGCAGGTTTTTCCGTTTAAAAAAGCAAGAGGTGAGCAGGGTTTTCACAGTTTTAAACATCGAGAGGAAAGCTGGTTTTTCACAGTTTAAAACAGCGAGAGGAGAGCAGGTTTTTCACAGTTCAAAACAGCGAGAGGAGAGCAAGTTTTTCACAGTTTGAAACAGTGAGAGGAGAGCATGGTTTTTACAGTTTGAAACAGCGAGAGGAGAGCAGGGTTTTTACAGTGTTAAACAACGAGAGGAAAGCAGGTTTTTCACAGTTTAAAACAGCGAGAGGAGAGCAGGGTTTTCAGAGTTTAAAACAGCGATAGGACCGCTGGGGATTCACAGATTAAAACAGCGAGTGGGGAGCAGGATTTTCACAGTTTAAAACTGCGAGAGGCAGGCGGGGTTTTCACAGTTTTAAACAGCGAGAGGAGAGCAGGGTTTTCATATTTGAAACAGCGAGAGGAGAGCAGGGTTTTCACAGTTTAAAACAGCGAGAGGAGAGCAGGGTTTTCTCAGTTTAAAACTGCGAGAGGTGAACAGGATTTTCACAGTTTAAAACAGCGAGAGGGGAGCAGGTTTTTCACAGTTTAAAATAACGAGAGGTGAGCAGGTTTTTCACAGTTTAAAAAAGCGAGAGGAAGAATGAATTTCAAAGTTTAAAACAGCGAGTGGAGAGCAGCAATTTCACAGTTTAAAACAGCGAGAGGATGAGCAGGAATTTCACAGTTTAAAAGAGCAAGAGGAGAGCAGGGTTTGCAAAGTTTAAAACAGCGAGAGGAGAGCAGGAATTTCACAGTTTAAAACAGCGAGAGGAGAGCAGGGTTTTCACAATATAAAACAGCGAGAGAAGAGCAGGAATTTTACAGTTCAAAACAGCGAGAGGAGAGCAGGGTTTTCACTGTTTAAAACAGCAAGAGGAGAGCAGGAATTTCACAGTTTAAAAGAGCAAGAGGTGAGCAGGGTTTTCACAGTTTAAAACAGCGAGTGGAGAGCAAGGTTTTCACAGTTTAAAACAGCGTTAGGACAGCTGGGGATTCACTGTTTAAAACAGCAAGAGGGGAGCAGGGTTTTCACATTTGAAACAGCGAGAGGAGAGCAGGTTTTTCACAGTTCAAAACAGCGAGAGGAGAGCAGATTTTTCACAGTTTAAAACAGCGAGAGGAGAGCAGGGATTTTCACAGTATACAACAGCGAGAGGAGAGCAGGTTTTTCACAGTTTAAAACAGCGAGAGGAAAGCAATGATTTCACTGTTTAAAACAGCGAGAGGGGAGCAGATTTTTCACATTTCAGAACAGCGAGAGCAGAGCAGATTTTTCACAGTTTAAAACAGCGAGAGGAGAGCAGGTTTTTCACAGTTTAAAACAACGAGAGGAAAGCAGGTTTTTCACAGTTTAAAACAGCGATAGGAGAGCAGTTTTTTCACAGTTTAAAACAGCGAGAGTAGAACAGGGTTTTCACAGTTAAAAACAGCGAGAGGAGAGCAGGTTTTTCCGTTTAACAAAGCAAGAGGTGAGCAGGGTTTTCACAGTTTTAAACATCGAGAGGAAAGCTGGTTTTTCACAGTTTAAAACAGCGAGAGGAGAGGAGGTTTTTCACAGTTCGAAACAGCGAGAGGAGAGCAAGTTTTTCACAGTTTGAAACAGTGAGAGGAGAGCAGGGTTTTTACAGTTTAAAACAGCGAGAGGTGAGCAGGGTTTTTACAGTTTTAAACAACGAGAGGAAAGCAGGTTTTTCACAGTTTAAAACAGCAAGAGGAGAGCAATGTTTTCACAGTTTAAAACAGCGAGAGGAGAGCAGGAATTTCACAGTTTAAAACAGCGAGAGGAGAGCAGTAATTTCACAGTTTAAAACAGCGAGAGGAGAGCAGGAATTTCACAGTTTAAAACAGCGAGAGGAGAGCGGGGTTTTCACAGTTTAAAACAGCGAGAGGAGAGCAGGAATTTCACAGTTTAAAACAGCGAGAGGAGAGCAGGGTTTTCACAATATAAAACAGCGAGAGAAGAGCAGGAATTTTACAGTTCAAAACAACGAGAGGGGAGCAGGGTTTTCACAGTTTAAAACAGCGAGAGGAGAGCAGGAATTTCACAGTTTAAAACAGCAAGAGGTGAGCAGGGTTTTCACAGTTTAAAACAGCGAGAGGAGAGCAGGGTTTTCACAGTTTAAAACAGCGATAGGACAGCTGGGGATTCACTGTTTAAAACAGCGAGAGGAAGCATGAGTTTCACAGTTTAAAAAAGCGAGAGGTGAGCAGGAATTTCACAGTTTAAAACAGCGCAGGAGAGCATGTTTTTCACAGTTTAAAACAGCGAGAGGAGAGCAGGAATTTCACAGTTTAAAACAGCGAGAGGAGAGCAGACTTTTCACAGTTTACAACAGTGAGAGGAGAGCAGGGATTTTCACAGTATACAACAGCGAGAGCAGAGCAGGTTTTTCACAGTTTAAAACAACGTTTGGTGAGCAGGATTTTCACTGTTTAAAAAAGCGAGAGGTGTGCAGTGTTCTCAAAGTTTAAAAAAGCGAGAGGAAGCATGAATTTCACAGTTTAAAAAAGCGAGAGGTGAGCAGGAATTTCACAGTTTAAAACAGCGCAGGAGAGCATGTTTTTCACAGTTTAAAACAGCGAGAGGAGAGCAGGAATTTCACAGTTTAAAACAGCGAGAGGAGAGCAGGAATTTCACAGTTTAAAACAGCGAGAGGAGAGCAGGAATTTCACAGTTTAAAACAGCAAGAGGCGAGCTGGGTTTTCACAGTTTAAAACAGCGAGAGGAGAGCAGGGTTTTCACAGTTTAAAACAGCGATAGGACCGCTGGGGATTCACAGATTAAAACAGCGAGAGGGTTGCAGGATTTTCACAGTTTAAAACGGCGAAAGGCAGGCGGGGTTTTCACAGTTTTAAACAGCTAGAGGAGACCAGGGTTTTCACAGTTTAAAACAGCGAGAGGAGAGCAGGGTTTTCTCAGTTTAAAACAGCGAGAGGTGAACAGGATTTTCACAGTTTAAAACAGCGAGAGGGGAGCAGGTTTTTCACAGTTTAAAACAACGAGAGGTGAGCAGGTTTTTCACAGTTTAAAAAAGCGAGAGGAAGAATGAATTTCACAGTTTAAAACAGCGAGAGGAGAGCAGGAATTTCACAGTTTAAAACAGCGAGAGGAGAGCAGGTATTTCACAGTTTAAAACAGCGAGAGGAGAGCAGGGTTTTCACAATATAAAACAGCAAGAGAAGAGCAGGAATTTTACAGTTCAAAACAGCGAGAGGGGAGCAGGGTTTTAACTGTTTAAAACAGCGAGAGGAGAGCAGGAATTTCACAGTTTAAAACAGCAAGAGTGAGCAGGGTTTTCACAGTTTAAAACAGCGAGAGGAGAGCAGGGTTTTCACAGTTCAACACAGCAAGAGGTGAGCAGGGATTTCACAGTTTTAAACAGCGAGAGGAAAGCAGGATTTTCACAGTTTAAAACAGCGAGAGGAGAGCAAGGTTTTCAAAGTTTAAAACAACGAGAGGAGAGCAGGAATTTCACAGTTTAAAACAGCGAGAGGAGAGCAGATTTTTCACAGATTAAAACAGTGAGAGTAAAGCAGGTTTTTCACAGTTTAAAACAGCGAGAGGAAAGCCTGGTTTTCACAGTTTAAAACACGGAGAGGACAGCAGGGTTTTCACAGTTTAAAACAGCGAGAGGAAAGCTGGGTTTTCAAAGTTTTAAACAACGAGAGGTGAGCCGGGTTTTCACAGTTTTATGCAATGAGAGGTGAGCCAGGATTTTGACAGGTTAAAAAAGCGAGAGGAGAGCAGGGTTTTCACAGTTTCAAACAGCGAGAGGCGAGCAGCAATTTCACAGTTTAAAACAGCGAGAGGAGAGCAGGGTTTTCACAGTTTAAAACAGCGAGAGGAAAGCAGGATTTTCACAGTTCAAAACAGCGAGAGGAGAGCAGGTTTTTCACAGCTTAAAACAGCGAGAGGAGTGCAGGGTTTTCACAGTTTAAAACAACGAGAGGGGAGCAGGGTTTTCACAGTTTAAAACAACGAGAGGAGAGCAGGGTTTTCACAGTTTAAAACAGCGAGAGGAGAGCAGGGTTTTCAAAGTTTAAAACAGCGAGAGGAGAGCTGGGTTTTCACAGTTTAAAACAGTGAGAGGTAACAGTGTTTTCACAGTTTAAAACAGCAAGAGGAAAACAGTGTTTTCACAGTTCAAAACAGCAAGAGGTGAGCAGTGTTTTCACAGTTTTAAACAGCGAGAGGAGAGCAGGTTTTTCACAGTGTAAAACAACGAGAGGAGAGCAGGGATTTCACAGTTTAAAACAGCGAGAGGAGAGCAGGTTTTTCACAGTTTAAAACGGCGAGAGGAGAGCAGCATTTTCACAGTTTAAAACAGCGAGAGGAGAGCAGGGTTTTCACAGTTTAAAACAGCGAGAGGAGAGCTGAAATATCACAGTTTAAAACAGCGAGAGGAGAGCGAGTTTTTCACAGTTTGAAACAGCGAGAGGAGAGCAGGGTTTTCACAGTTTAAAACAGCGAGAGGACAGCTGGGGATTCACAGTTTAAAAGAAAGGGAGGAGAGCAGGATTTTCAAACTTAAAAACTGCGAGAGGCAGGCGGGGTTTTCACCGTTTTAAACAACGAGAGCTGAGCCGGGTTTTCACAGTTTTAAACAATGAAGGTGAGCCAGGATTTTCACTGTTTAAAACAGCGAGAGGAGAGCAGGAATTTCAAAGGTTAAAACAGCGAGAGGAGAGCTGGAATTTCACAGTTTAAAACAGCGAGTTGACAGCAGGAATTTCACAGTTTAAAACAATGAGTGGTGAGAAGGATTTTCACAGTTTAAAACAGCGAGATGGGAGTAGGGTTCTCACAGATTTAAACAACGAGAGGTGAGCCAGGATTTTCACAGTTTAAAACAGCGATAGGAGAGCAGTGTTTTCACAGTTTAAAACAGCGAGAGGAGAGCAGGAGTTTCACAGTTCAAAACAGCGAGAGGAGAGCAGGAATTTCACAATTTAAAACAGGGACAGGAGAGCAGGAATTTCACAGTTTAGAACACAGAGAGGTGAGCCAGGATTTTCACAGTTTAAAACAGCAAGAGGAGAGCAGGAATTTCACAGGTTAAAACACAGAGAGGTGAGCCAGGATTTTCACAGTTTAAAACAGCGAGAGGAGAGCAGGAATTTCAAAGGTTAAAACAGCGATAGGAGAGCAGTGTTTTCACAGTTTAAAACAGCGAGAGGAGAGCAGAAATTTCACAGTTTAAAACAGCCAGAGGAGAGCAGGGTTTTCACAGTTTAAAACAACGAGTGGTGAGCAGGTTTTTCACAGTTTAAAACAGCGAGAGGAGATCAGGAATTTCACAGTTTAAAACACAGAGAGGTGAGCCAGGATTTTCACAGTTTAAAACAGCAAGAGGAGAGCAGGAAATTCACAGGTTAAAACACAGAGAGGTGAGCCAGGATTTTCACAGTTTAAAACAGCGAGAGGAGAGCAGGAATTTCTCAGATTAAAACAGCGATAGGAGAGCAGTGTTTTCACAGTTTAAAACAGCGAGAGGAGAGCAGAAATTTCACAGTTTAAAACAGCCAGAGGAGAGCAGGGTTTTCACAGTTTAAAACAACGAGTGGTGAGCAGGTTTTTCACAGTTTAAAACAGCGAGAGGAGATCAGGAATTTCACAGTTTAAAACAGCGAGAGGAGAGGAGGTTTTTCACAGTTTAAAACAGCGAGAGGAGACCAAGTTTTTCACAGTTTAAAACTGCGAGAGGAGAGCAGGGTTTTCACAGTTTAAAACAATGAATGGTGCGAAGGATTTAAACAATTTAAAACAGAGAGATGGGAGCAGGTTTCTCACAGTTTAAAACAACGAGAGTAGAGCAGGGTTTTCAAAGTTCATAACAGCGAGAGGAGTGCAGTTTTTTCACAGTTTAAAACAGCGAGAGGAGAACAGGTTTTTCACAGTTTAAAACAGCGATAGGAGAGCAGTTTTTTCACAGTTTAAAACAGCGAGAGGAGAACAGGGTTTACACAGTTAAAAACAGCGAGAGGAGAGCAGGTTTTTCCGGTTAAAAAAGCAAGAGGTGAGCGGGGTTTTCACAGTTTTAAACATCGAGAGGAAAGCTGGTTTTTCACAGTTTAAAACAGCGAGAGGAGAGCAGGAATTTCACAGTTTAAAACAGCGAGAGGAGAGCAGGGTTTTCACAGTTTAAAACAGCGAGAGGAGAGCAGGAATTTCACAGTTTAAAACAGCGAGAGGAGAGCTGGGTTTTCACAATATAAAACAGCGAGAGAAGAGCACGAATTTTACAGTTCAAAACAGCGAGAGGGGAGAAGGATTTTCACTGTTTAAAACAGCCAGAGGAGAGCAGAAATTTCACAGTTTAAAACAGCGAGAGGAGAGCAGAAATTTCAGTTTAAAACAGCGAGAGGAAAGCAGAGTTTTTCACAGTTTAAAACAGCGAGAGGAGAGCAGGGTTTTCACAGTTTAAAACAGCGAGAGGACAGCTGGGGATTCACAGTTTAAAAGAAAGGGAGGAGAGCAGGATTTTCAAACTTAAAAACTGCGAGAGGCAGGCGGGGTTTTCACCATTTTAAACAACGAGAGCTGAGCCGGGTTTTCACAGTTTTAAACAATGAAGGTGAGCCAGGATTTTCACTGTTTAAAACAGCGAGAGGAGAGCAGGAATTTCAAAGGTTAAAACAGCGAGAGGAGAGCTGGAATTTCACAGTTTAAAACAGCGAGTTGACAGCAGGAATTTCACAGTTTAAAACAATGAGTGGTGAGAAGGATTTTCACAGTTTAAAACAGCGAGATGGGAGTAGGGTTCTCACAGATTTAAACAACGAGAGGTGAGCCAGGATTTTCACAGTTTAAAACAGCGATAGGAGAGCAGTGTTTTCACAGTTTAAAACAGCGAGAGGAGAGCAGGAGTTTCACAGTTCAAAACAGCGAGAGGAGAGCAGGAATTTCACAATTTAAAACAGGGACAGGAGAGCAGGAATTTCACAGTTTAAAACACAGAGAGGTGAGCCAGGATTTTCACAGTTTAAAACAGCAAGAGGAGAGCAGGAATTTCACAGGTTAAAACACAGAGAGGTGAGCCAGGATTTTCACAGTTTAAAACAGCGAGAGGAGAGCAGGAATTTCAAAGGTTAAAACAGCGATAGGAGAGCAGTGTTTTCACAGTTTAAAACAGCGAGAGGAGAGCAGAAATTTCACAGTTTAAAACAGCCAGAGGAGAGCAGGGTTTTCACAGTTTAAAACAACGAGTGGTGAGCAGGTTTTTCACAGTTTAAAACAGCGAGAGGAGATCAGGAATTTCACAGTTTAAAACACAGAGAGGTGAGCCAGGATTTTCACAGTTTAAAACAGCAAGAGGAGAGCAGGAATTTCACAGGTTAAAACACAGAGAGGTGAGCCAGGATTTTCACAGTTTAAAACAGCGAGAGGAGAGCAGGAATTTCTCAGATTAAAACAGCGATAGGAGAGCAGTGTTTTCACAGTTTAAAACAGCGAGAGGAGAGCAGAAATTTCACAGTTTAAAACAGCCAGAGGAGAGCAGGGTTTTCACAGTTTAAAACAACGAGTGGTGAGCAGGTTTTTCACAGTTTAAAACAGCGAGAGGAGATCAGGAATTTCACAGTTTAAAACAGCGAGAGGAGAGGAGGTTTTTCACAGTTTAAAACAGCGAGAGGAGACCAAGTTTTTCACAGTTTAAAACTGCGAGAGGAGAGCAGGGTTTTCACAGTTTAAAACAATGAATGGTGCGAAGGATTTAAACAATTTAAAACAGAGAGATGGGAGCAGGTTTCTCACAGTTTAAAACAACGAGAGTAGAGCAGGGTTTTCAAAGTTCATAACAGCGAGAGGAGTGCAGTTTTTTCACAGTTTAAAACAGCGAGAGGAGAACAGGTTTTTCACAGTTTAAAACAGCGATAGGAGAGCAGTTTTTTCACAGTTTAAAACAGCGAGAGGAGAACAGGGTTTACACAGTTAAAAACAGCGAGAGGAGAGCAGGTTTTTCCGGTTAAAAAAGCAAGAGGTGAGCGGGGTTTTCACAGTTTTAAACATCGAGAGGAAAGCTGGTTTTTCACAGTTTAAAACAGCGAGAGGAGAGCAGGAATTTCACAGTTTAAAACAGCGAGAGGAGAGCAGGGTTTTCACAGTTTAAAACAGCGAGAGGAGAGCAGGAATTTCACAGTTTAAAACAGCGAGAGGAGAGCTGGGTTTTCACAATATAAAACAGCGAGAGAAGAGCACGAATTTTACAGTTCAAAACAGCGAGAGGGGAGAAGGATTTTCACTGTTTAAAACAGCCAGAGGAGAGCAGAAATTTCACAGTTTAAAACAGCGAGAGGAGAGCAGAAATTTCAGTTTAAAACAGCGAGAGGAAAGCAGAGTTTTTCACAGTTTAAAACAACGAGAGGTGAGCAGGTTTTTCACAGTTTAAAACAGCGAGAGGAGAGCAGAAATTTCACAGTTTAAAACAGCGAGAGGAGAGCAGAAATTTCACAGTTTAAAACAGCGAGAGGCGAGCAGAAATTTCAGTTTAAAAAAGCGAGAGGAAAGCAGAGTTTTTCAAAGTTTTAAACAACGAGAGGTGAGCCAGGATTTTCACAGTTTAACACAGCGAGAGGAGAGCAGGAATTTCACAGTTTAAAACAGCGAGAGGGGAGCAGGAATTTCACAGTTTAAAACAGCGAGAGGAGAGCAGGGTTTTCAAAGTTTAAAACAGCGAGAGGAAGGCTGGGTTTTCACAGTTTAAAACAGTGAGAGGTAAACAGTGTTTTCACAGTTTAAAACAGCAAGAGGTGAGCAGGGTTTTCACAGTTTTAAACAGCGAGAGGAGAGCAGGTTTTTCACAGTGTAAAACAGCGAGTGGAGAGCAGGGATTTCACAGTTTAAAACAGCGAGAGGAGAGGAGGTTTTTCACAGTTTAAAACAGCGAGAGGAGTGCAGCATTTTCACAGTTTAAAACAGCGAGAGGACAGCAGGGTTTTCACAGTTTAAAACAGCGAGAGGAGAGCTGAAATATCACAGTTTAAAACAGCGAGAGGGGAGCAGGAATTTCACAGTTTAAAACAGCGAGAGGAGAGCAGGAATTTCACAGTTTAAAACAGCGAGAGGAGAGCAGGGTTTTCAAAGTTTAAAACAGCGAGAGGAGAGCTGGGTTTTCACAGTTTAAAACAGTGAGAGGTAAACAGTGTTTTCACAGTTTAAAACAGCAAGAGGTGAGCAGGGTTTTCACAGTTTTAAACAGCGAGAGGAGAGCAGGTTTTTCACAGTGTAAAACAGCGAGAGGAGAGCAGGGATTTCACAGTTTAAAACAGCGAGAGGAGAGCAGGTTTTTCACAGTTTAAAACAGCGAGAGGAGAGCAGCATTTTCACAGTTTAAAACAGCGAGAGGACAGCAGGGTTTTCACAGTTTAAAACAGCGAGAGGAGAGCTGAAATATCACAGTTTAAAACAGCGAGAGGAGAGCTGGGTTTTCACAGTTTAAAACAGTGAGAGGTAAACAGTGTTTTCACCGTTTAAAACAGCAAGAGGTGAGCAGGGTTTTCACAGTTTTAAACAGCGAGAGGAGAGCAGGTTTTTCACAGTTTAAAACAGTGAGAGGTAAACAGTGTTTTCACAGTTTAAAACAGCAAGAGGTGAGCAGGTTTTTCACAGTTTTAAACAGCGAGAGGAGAGCAGGTTTTTCACAGTGTAAAACAGCGAGAGGAGAGCAGGGATTTCACAGTTTAAAACAGCGAGAGGAGAGCAGGTTTTTCACAGTTTAAAACAGCGAGAGGAGAGCTGCATTTTCACAGTTTAAAACAGCGAGAGGACAGCAGGGTTTTCACAGTTTAAAACAGCGAGAGGAGAGCAGGAATTTCAAAGGTTAAAACAGCGATAGGAGAGCAGTGTTTTCACAGTTTAAAACAGCGAGAGGAGAGCAGAAATTTCACAGTTAAAAACAGCCAGAGGAGAGCAGGGTTTTCACAGTTTAAAACAACGAGTGGTGAGCAGGTTTTTCACAGTGTAAAACAGCGAGAGGAGAACAGGAATTTCACAGTTTAAAACACAGAGAGGTGAGCCAGGATTTTCACAGTTTAAAACAGCAAGAGGAGAGCAGGAATTTCACAGGTTAAAACACAGAGAGGTGAGCCAGGATTTTCACAGTTTAAAACAGCGAGAGGAGAGCAGGAATTTCTCAGATTAAAACAGCGATAGGAGAGCAGTGTTTTCACAGTTTAAAACAGCGAGAGGAGAGCAGGAATTTCACAGTTTAAAACAGCCAGAGGAGAGCAGGGTTTTCACAGTTTAAAACAACGAGTGGTGAGCAGGTTTTTCACAGTTTAAAACAGCGAGAGGAGATCAGGAATTTCACAGTTTAAAACAGCGAGAGGAGATGAGGTTTTTCACAGTTTAAAACAGCGAGAGGAGACCAAGTTTTTCACAGTTTAAAACTGCGAGAGGAGAGCAGGGTTTTCACAGTTTAAAACAATGAATGGTGCGAAGGATTTAAACAATTTAAAACAGAGAGATGGGAGCAGGTTTCTCACAGTTTAAAACAACGAGAGTAGAGCAGGGTTTTCAAAGTTCATAACAGCGAGAGGAGAGCAGTTTTTTCACAGTTTAAAACAGCGAGAGGAGAACAGGTTTTTCACAGTTTAAAACAGCGATAGGAGAGCAGTTTTTTCACAGTTTAAAACAGCGAGAGGAGAACAGGGTTTACACAGTTAAAAACAGCGAGAGGAGAGCAGGTTTTTCCGGTTAAAAAAGCAAGAGGTGAGCGGGGTTTTCACAGTTTTAAACATCGAGAGGAAAGCTGGTTTTTCACAGTTTAAAACAGCCAGAGGAGAGCAGGAATTTCACAGTTTAAAACAGCGAGAGGAGAGCAGGGTTTTCACAGTTTAAAACAGCGAGAGGAGAGCAGGAATTTCACAGTTTAAAACAGCGAGAGGAGAGCTGGGTTTTCACAATATAAAACAGCGAGAGAAGAGCACGAATTTTACAGTTCAAAACAGCGAGAGGGGAGAAGGATTTTCACTGTTTAAAACAGCCAGAGGAGAGCAGAAATTTCACAGTTTAAAACAGCGAGAGGAGAGCAGAAATTTCAGTTTAAAACAGCGAGAGGAAAGCAGAGTTTTTCACAGTTTTAAACAACGAGAGGTGAGCAGGTTTTTCACAGTTTAAAACAGCGAGAGGAGAGCAGAAATTTCACAGTTTAAAACAGCGAGAGGAGAGCAGAAATTTCACAGTTTAAAACAGCGAGAGGCGAGCAGAAATTTCAGTTTAAAAAAGCGAGAGGAAAGCAGAGTTTTTCAAAGTTTTAAACAACGAGAGGTGAGCCAGGATTTTCACAGTTTAACACAGCGAGAGGAGAGCAGGAATTTCACAGTTTAAAACAGCGAGAGGGGAGCAGGAATTTCACAGTTTAAAACAGCGAGAGGAGAGCAGGGTTTTCAAAGTTTAAAACAGCGAGAGGAAGGCTGGGTTTTCACAGTTTAAAACAGTGAGAGGTAAACAGTGTTTTCACAGTTTAAAACAGCAAGAGGTGAGCAGGGTTTTCACAGTTTTAAACAGCGAGAGGAGAGCAGGTTTTTCACAGTGTAAAACAGCGAGTGGAGAGCAGGGATTTCACAGTTTAAAACAGCGAGAGGAAGAGCAGGTTTTTCACAGTTTAAAACAGCGAGAGGAGAGCTGAAATATCACAGTTTAAAACAGCGAGAGGGGAGCAGGAATTTCACAGTTTAAAACAGCGAGAGGAGAGCAGGAATTTCACAGTTTAAAACAGCGAGAGGAGAGCAGGGTTTTCAAAGTTTAAAACAGCGAGAGGAGAGCTGGGTTTTCACAGTTTAAAACTGTGAGAGGTAAACAGTGTTTTCACAGTTTAAAACAGCAAGAGGTGAGCAGGGTTTTCACAGTTTTAAACAGCGAGAGGAGAGCAGGTTTTTCACAGTGTAAAACAGCGAGAGGAGAGCAGGGATTTCACAGTTTAAAACAGCGAGAGGAGAGCAGGTTTTTCACAGTTTAAAACAGCGAGAGGAGAGCAGCATTTTCACAGTTTAAAACAGCGAGAGGACAGCAGGGTTTTCACAGTTTAAAACAGCGAGAGGAGAGCTGAAATATCACAGTTTAAAACAGCGAGAGGAGAGCTGGGTTTTCACAGTTTAAAACAGTGAGAGGTAAACAGTGTTTTCACCGTTTAAAACAGCAAGAGGTGAGCAGGGTTTTCACAGTTTTAAACAGCGAGAGGAGAGCAGGTTTTTCACAGTTTAAAACAGTGAGAGGTAAACAGTGTTTTCACAGTTTAAAACAGCAAGAGGTGAGCAGGTTTTTCACAGTTTTAAACAGCGAGAGGAGAGCAGGTTTTTCACAGTGTAAAACAGCGAGAGGAGAGCAGGGATTTCACAGTTTAAAACAGCGAGAGGAGAGCAGGTTTTTCACAGTTTAAAACAGCGAGAGGAGAGCTGCATTTTCACAGTTTAAAACAGCGAGAGGACAGCAGGGTTTTCACAGTTTAAAACAGCGAGAGGAGAGCTGAAATATCACAGTTTAAAACAGCAAGAGGAGAGCAAGTTTTTCACAGTTTGAAACAGCGAGAGGAGGGCTGGGTTTTCACAGTTTAAAACAGCGAGAGGAGATCAGGGTTTTCACAGTTTAAAACCGCAAGAGGCGAGCAGGTTTTTCACAGTTTAAAACAGCAAGAAGAGAGCAGGGTTTTCACAGTTTAAAACAGCGAGAGGACAGCTGGGGATTCACAGTTTAAAAGAAAGGGAGGAGAGCAGGATTTTCAAACTTAAAAACTGCGAGAGGCAGGCGGGGTTTTCACCGTTTTAAACAACGAGAGCTGAGCCGGGTTTTCACAGTTTTAAACAATGAAGGTGAGCCAGGATTTTCACTGTTTAAAACAGCGAGAGGAGAGCAGGAATTTCAAAGGTTAAAACAGCAAGAGGAGAGCTGGAATTTCACAGTTTAAAACAGCGAGTTGACAGCAGGAATTTCACAGTTTAAAACAATGAGTGGTGAGAAGGATTTTCACAGTTTAAAACAGCGAGATGGGAGTAGGGTTCTCACAGATTTAAACAACGAGAGGTGAGCCAGGATTTTCACAGTTTAAAACAGCGATAGGAGAGCAGTGTTTTCACAGTTTAAAACAGCGAGAGGAGAGCAGGAGTTTCACAGTTCAAAACAGTGAGAGGAGAGCAGGATTTTCACAATTTAAAACAGGGACAGGAGATCAGGAATTTCACAGTTTAAAACACAGAGAGGTGAGCCAGGATTTTCACAGTTTAAAACAGCAAGAGGAGAGCAGGAATTTCACAGGTTAAAACACAGAGAGGTGAGCCAGGATTTTCACAGTTTAAAACAGCGAGAGGAGAGCAGGAATTTCAAAGGTTAAAACAGCGATAGGAGAGCAGTGTTTTCACAGTTTAAAACAGCGAGAGGAGAGCAGAAATTTCACAGTTTAAAACAGCCAGAGGAGAGCAGGGTTTTCACAGTTTAAAACAACGAGTGGTGAGCAGGTTTTTCACAGTTTAAAACAGCGAGAGGAGATCAGGAATTTCACAGTTTAAAACACAGAGAGGTGAGCCAGGATTTTCACAGTTTAAAACAGCAAGAGGAGAGCAGGAATTTCACAGGTTAAAACACAGAGAGGTGAGCCAGGATTTTCACAGTTTAAAACAGCGAGAGGAGAGCATGAATTTCTCAGATTAAAACAGCGATAGGAGAGCAGTGTTTTTACAGTTTTAAACAGCGAGAGGAGAGCAGGTTTTTCACAGTGTAAAACAGCGAGAGGAGAGCAGGGATTTCACAGTTTAAAACAGCGAGAGGAGAGCAGGTTTTTCACAGTTTAAAACAGCGAGAGGAGAGCTGCATTTTCACAGTTTAAAACAGCGAGAGGACAGCAGGGTTTTCACAGTTTAAAACAGCGAGAGGAGAGCAGGAATTTCAAAGGTTAAAACAGCGATAGGTGAGCAGTGTTTTCACAGTTTAAAACAGCGAGAGGAGAGCAGAAATTTCACAGTTTTAAACAGCCAGAGGAGAGCAGGGTTTTCACAGTTTAAAACAACGAGTGGTGAGCAGGTTTTTCACAGTTTAAAACAGCGAGAGGAGATCAGGAATTTCACAGTTTAAAACATCGAGAGGAGAGGAGGTTTTTCACAGTTTAAAACAGCGAGAGGAGACCAAGTTTTACACAGTTTAAAACTGCGAGAGGAGAGCAGGGTTTTCACAGTTTAAAACAATGAATGGTGCGAAGGATTTAAACAATTTAAAACAGAGAGATGGGAGCAGGTTTCTCACAGTTTAAAACAACGAGAGTAGAGCAGGGTTTTCAAAGTTCATAACAGCGAGAGGAGAGCAGTTTTTTCACAGTTTAAAACAGCGAGAGGAGAACAGGTTTTTCACAGTTTAAAACAGCGATAGGAGAGCAGTTTTCTCACAGTTTAAAACAGCGAGAGGAGAACAGGGTTTACACAGTTAAAAACAGCGAGAGGAGAGCAGGTTTTTCCGGTTAAAAAAGCAAGAGGTGAGCGGGGTTTTCACAGTTTTAAACATCGAGAGGAAAGCTGGTTTTTCACAGTTTAAAACAGCGAGAGGAGAGCAGGAATTTCACAGTTTAAAACAGCGAGTGGAGAGCAGGGTTTTCACAGTTTAAAACAGCGAGAGGAGAGCAGGAATTTCACAGTTTAAAACAGCGAGAGGAGAGCTGGGTTTTCACAATATAAAACAGCGAGAGAAGAGCACGAATTTTATAGTTCAAAACAGCGAGAGGGGAGAAGGATTTTCACTGTTTAAAACAGCCAGAGGAGAGCAGGAATTTCACAGTTTAAAACAGCAAGAGGAGAGCAGGGTTTTCACAGATTAAAACAGCGATAGGACAGATGGGGATTCACTGTTTAAAACAGCGAGAGGAGAGCAGGTTTTTCACAGTTCAACACAGCAAGAGGTGAGCAGGGATTTCACAGTTTTAAACAGCGAGAGGAAAGCAGGTTTTTCACAGTTTAAAACAGCGAGAGGAGAGCAGGGTTTTCAAAGTTTAAAACAGCGAGAGGAGAGCAGGAATTTCACAGTTTAAAACAGCGATAGGAGAGCAGGGTTTTCAGAGTTTAAAACAGCGAGAGGAGAGCAGGGTTTTCAAAGTTTAAAACAGCGAGAGGAGAGCTGGGTTTTCACAGTTTAAAACAGTGAGAGGTAACAGTGTTTTCACAGTTTAAAACAGCAAGAGGAAAACAGTGTTTTCACAGTTCAAAACAGCAAGAGGTGAGCAGTGTTTTCACAGTTTTAAACAGCGAGAGGAGAGCAGGTTTTTCACAGAGTAAAACAACGAGAGGAGAGCAGGGATTTCACAGTTTAAAACAGCGAGAGGAGAGCAGGTTTTTCACAGTTTAAAACAGCGAGAGGAGAGCAGCATTTTCACAGTTTAAAACAGCGAGAGGAGAGCAGGGTTTTCACAGTTTAAAACAGCGAGAGGAGAGCTGAAATATCACAGTTTAAAACAGCGAGAGGAGAGCGAGTTTTTCACAGTTTGAAACAGCGAGAGGAGAGCAGGGTTTTCACAGTTTAAAACAGCGAGAGGACAGCTGGGGATTCACAGTTTAAAAGAAAGGGAGGAGAGCAGGATTTTCAAACTTAAAAACTGCGAGAGGCAGGCGGGGTTTTCACCGTTTTAAACAACGAGAGCTGTGCCGGGTTTTCACAGTTTTAAACAATGAAGGTGAGCCAGGATTTTCACTGTTTAAAACAGCGAGAGGAGAGCAGGAATTTCAAAGGTTAAAACAGCGAGAGGAGAGCTGGAATTTCACAGTTTAAAACAGCGAGTTGACAGCAGGAATTTCACAGTTTAAAACAATGAGTGGTGAGAAGGATTTTCACAGTTTAAAACAGCGAGATGGGAGTAGGGTCCTCACAGATTTAAACAACGAGAGGTGAGCCAGGATTTTCACAGATTAAAACAGCGATAGGAGAGCAGTGTTTTCACAGTTTAAAACAGCGAGAGGAGAGCAGGAGTTTCACAGTTCAAAACAGCGAGAGGAGAGCAGGAATTTCACAATTTAAAACAGGGACAGGAGAGCAGGAATTTCACAGTTTAAAACACAGAGAGGTGAGCCAGGATTTTCACAGTTTAAAACAGCAAGAGGAGAGCAGGAATTTCACAGGTTAAAACACAGAGAGGTGAGCCAGGATTTTCACAGTTTAAAACAGCGAGAGGAGAGCAGGAATTTCAAAGGTTAAAACAGCGATAGGAGAGCAGTGTTTTCACAGTTTAAAACAGCGAGAGGAGAGCAGAAATTTCACAGTTTAAAACAGCCAGAGGAGAGCAGGGTTTTCACAGTTTAAAACAACGAGTGGTGAGCAGGTTTTTCACAGTTTAAAACAGCGAGAGGAGATCAGGAATTTCACAGTTTAAAACACAGAGAGGTGAGCCAGGATTTTCACAGTTTAAAACAGCAAGAGGAGAGCAGGAATTTCACAGGTTAAAACACAGAGAGGTGAGCCAGGATTTTCACAGTTTAAAACAGCGAGAGGAGAGCAGGAATTTCTCAGATTAAAACAGCGATAGGAGAGCAGTGTTTTCACAGTTTAAAACAGCGAGAGGAGAGCAGAAATTTCACAGTTTAAAACAGCCAGAGGAGAGCAGGGTTTTCACAGTTTAAAACAACGAGTGGTGAGCAGGTTTTTCACAGTTTAAAACAGCGAGAGGAGATCAGGAATTTCACAGTTTAAAACAGCGAGAGGAGAGGAGGTTTTTCACAGTTTAAAACAGCGAGAGGAGACCAAGTTTTTCAAAGTTCATAACAGCGAGAGGAGAGCAGTTTTTTCACAGTTTAAAACAGCGTGAGGAGAACAGGTTTTTCACAGTTTAAAACAGCGATAGGAGAGCAGTTTTTTCACAGTTTAAAACAGCGAGAGGAGAACAGGGTTTACACAGTTAAAAACAGCGAGAGGAGAGCAGGTTTTTCCGGTTAAAAAAGCAAGAGGTGAGCGGGGTTTTCACAGTTCAAAACAGCGAGAGGAAAGCTGGTTTTTCACAGTTTAAAACAGCGAGAGGAGAGCAGGAATTTCACAGTTTAAAACAGCGAGAGGAGAGCAGGGTTTTCACAGTTTAAAACAGCGAGAGGAGATCAGGAATTTCACAGTTTAAAACAGCGAGAGGAGAGCTGGGTTTTCACAATATAAAACAGCGGGAGAAGAGCACGAATTTTACAGTTCAAAACAGCGAGAGGGGAGAAGGATTTTCACTGTTTAAAACAGCCAGAGGAGAGCAGAAATTTCACAGTTTAAAACAGCGAGAGGAGAGCAGAAATTTCAGTTTAAAACAGCGAGAGGAAAGCAGAGTTTTTCACAGTTTTAAACAACGAGAGGTGAGCCAGGATTTTCACAGTTTAACACAGCGAGAGGAGAGCAGGAATTTCACAGTTTAAAACAGCGAGAGGGGAGCAGGAATTTCACAGTTTAAAACAGCGAGAGGAGAGCAGGGTTTTCAAAGTTTAAAACAGCGAGAGGAAGGCTGGGTTTTCACAGTTTAAAACAGTGAGAGGTAAACAGTGTTTTCACAGTTTAAAACAGCAAGAGGTGAGCAGGGTTTTCACAGTTTTAAACAGCGAGAGGAGAGCAGGTTTTTCACAGTGTAAAACAGCGAGTGGAGAGCAGGGATTTCACAGTTTAAAACAGCGAGAGGAAGAGCAGGTTTTTCACAGTTTAAAACAGCGAGAGGAGTGCAGCATTTTCACAGTTTAAAACAGCGAGAGGACAGCAGGGTTTTCACAGTTTAAAACAGCGAGAGGAGAGCTGAAATATCACAGTTTAAAACAGCGAGAGGGGAGCAGGAATTTCACAGTTTAAAACAGCGAGAGGAGAGCAGGAATTTCACAGTTTAAAACAGCGAGAGGAGAGCAGGGTTTTCAAAGTTTGAAACAGCGAGAGGAGAGCTGGGTTTTCACAGTTTAAAACAGTGAGAGGTAAACAGTGTTTTCACAGTTTAAAACAGCAAGAGGTGAGCAGGGTTTTCACAGTTTTAAACAGCGAGAGGAGAGCAGGTTTTTCACAGTGTAAAACAGCGAGAGGAGAGCAGAGATTTCACAGTTTAAAACAGCGAGAGGAGAGCAGGTTTTTCACAGTTTAAAACAGCGAGAGGAGAGCAGCATTTTCACAGTTTAAAACAGCGAGAGGACAGCAGGGTTTTCACAGTTTAAAACAGCGAGAGGAGAGCTGAAATATCACAGTTTAAAACAGCGAGAGGAGAGCTGGGTTTTCACAGTTTAAAACAGTGAGAGGTAAACAGTGTTTTCACCGTTTAAAACAGCAAGAGGTGAGCAGGGTTTTCACAGTTTTAAACAGCGAGAGGAGAGCAGGTTTTTCACAGTGTAAAACAGCGAGAGGAGAGCAGGGATTTCACAGTTTAAAACAGCGAGAGGAGAGCAGGTTTTTCACAGTTTAAAACAGCGAGAGGAGAGCTGCATTTTCACAGTTTAAAACAGCGAGAGGACAGCAGGGTTTTCACAGTTTAAAACAGTGAGAGGAGAGCTGAAATATCACAGTTTAAAACAGCAAGAGGAGAGCAAGTTTTTCACAGTTTGAAACAGCGAGAGGAGAGCTGGGTTTTCACAGTTTAAAACAGCGAGAGGAGATCAGGGTTTTCACAGTTTAAAACCGCAAGAGGCGAGCAGGTTTTTCACAGTTTAAAATAGCAAGAAGAGAGCAGGGTTTTCACAGTTTAAAACAGCGAGAGGACAGCTGGGGATTCACAGTTTAAAAGAAAGGGAGGAGAGCAGGATTTTCAAACTTAAAAACTGCGAGAGGCAGGCGGGGTTTTCACCGTTTTAAACAACGAGAGCTGAGCCGGGTTTTCACAGTTTTAAACAATGAAGGTGAGCCAGGATTTTCACTGTTTAAAACAGCGAGAGGAGAGCAGGAATTTCAAAGGTTAAAACAGCAAGAGGAGAGCTGGAATTTCACAGTTTAAAACAGCGAGTTGACAGCAGGAATTTCACAGTTTAAAACAATGAGTGGTGAGAAGGATTTTCACAGTTTAAAACAGCGAGATGGGAGTAGGGTTCTCACAGATTTAAACAACGAGAGGTGAGCCAGGATTTTCACAGTTTAAAACAGCGATAGGAGAGCAGTGTTTTCACAGTTTAAAACAGCGAAAGGAGAGCAGGAGTTTCACAGTTCAAAACAGTGAGAGGAGAGCAGGAATTTCACAATTTAAAACAGGGACAGGAGAGCAGGAATTTCACAGTTTAAAACACAGAGAGGTGAGCCAGGATTTTCACAGTTTAAAACAGCAAGAGGAGAGCAGGAATTTCACAGGTTAAAACACAGAGAGGTGAGCCAGGATTTTCACAGTTTAAAACAGCGAGAGGAGAGCAGGAATTTCAAAGGTTAAAACAGCGATAGGAGAGCAGTGTTTTCACAGTTTAAAACAGCGAGAGGAGAGCAGAAATTTCACAGTTTAATACAGCCAGAGGAGAGCAGGGTTTTCACAGTTTAAAACAACGAGTGGTGAGCAGGTTTTTCACAGTTTAAAACAGCGAGAGGAGATCAGGAATTTCACAGTTTAAAACACAGAGAGGTGAGCCAGGATTTTCACAGTTTAAAACAGCAAGAGGAGAGCAGGAATTTCACAGGTTAAAACACAGAGAGGTGAGCCAGGATTTTCACAGTTTAAAACAGCGAGAGGAGAGCATGAATTTCTCAGGTTAAAACAGCGATAGGAGAGCAGTGTTTTCACAGTTTAAAACAGCGAGAGGAGAGCAGAAATTTCACAGTTTAAAACAGCCAGAGGAGAGCAGGGTTTTCACAGTTTAAAACAACGAGTGGTGAGCAGGTTTTTCACAGTTTAAAACAGCGAGAGGAGATCAGGAATTTCACAGTTTAAAACAGCGAGAGGAGAGGAGGTTTTTCACAGTTTAAAACAGCGAGAGGAGACCAAGTTTTTCACAGTTTAAAACTGCGAGAGGAGAGCAGGGTTTTCACAGTTTAAAACAATGAATGGTGCGAAGGATTTAAACAATTTAAAACAGAGAGATGGGAGCAGGTTTCTCACAGTTTAAAACAACGAGAGTAGAGCAGGGTTTTCAAAGTTCATAACAGCGAGAGGAGAGCAGTTTTTTCACAGTTTAAAACAGCGAGAGGAGAACAGGTTTTTCACAGTTTAAAACAGCGATAGGAGAGCAGTTTTCTCACAGTTTAAAACAGCGAGAGGAGAACAGGGTTTACACAGTTAAAAACAGCGAGAGGAGAGCAGGTTTTTCCGGTTAAAAAAGCAAGAGGTGAGCGGGGTTTTCACAGTTTTAAACATCGAGAGGAAAGCTGGTTTTTCACAGTTTAAAACAGCGAGAGGAGAGCAGGAATTTCACAGTTTAAAACAGCGAGAGGAGAGCAGGGTTTTCACAGTTTAAAACAGCGAGAGGAGAGCAGGAATTTCACAGTTTAAAACAGCGAGAGGAGAGCTGGGTTTTCACAATATAAAACAGCGAGAGAAGAGCACGAATTTTACAGTTCAAAACAGCGAGAGGGGAGAAGGATTTTCACTGTTTAAAACAGCCAGTGGAGAGCAGGAATTTCACAGTTTAAAACAGCGAGAGGAGAGCAGGGTTTTCACAGATTAAAACAGCAATAGGACAGATGGGGATTCACTGTTTAAAACAGCGAGAGGAGAGCAGGTTTTTCACAGTTCAACACAGCAAGAGGTGAGCAGGGATTTCACAGTTTTAAACAGCGAGAGGAAAGCAGGTTTTTCACAGTTTAAAACAGCGAGAGGAGAGCAGGGTTTTCAAAGTTTAAAACAGCGAGAGGAGAGCAGGAATTTCACAGTTTAAAACAGCGATAGGAGAGCAGGGTTTTCAGAGTTTAAAACAGCGAGAGGAGAGCAGGAATTTCACAGTTTAAAACAAAGAGAGGTGAGCCAGGATTTTCACAGTTTAAAACAGCGAGAGGAGAGCAGGAATTTCAAAGGTTAAAACAGCGAGAAGAGAGCAGGAATTTCACAGTTTAAAACAGCGAGAGGAGAGCAGGAATTTCACAGTTTAAAACAGCGAGAGGAGAGCAGGAATTTCACAGTTTAAAACAACGAGAGGTGAGCCAGGATTTTCACAGTTAAAAACAGTGAGAGGAAAACAGTGTTATCACAGTTTAAAACAGCGAGAGGAAAACAGTGTTTTCACAGTTCAAAACAGCAAGAGGTGAGCAGGGTTTTCACAGTTTTAAACAGCGAGAGGAGAGCAGGTTTTTCACAGTGTAAAACAGCGAGAGGAGAACAGGGATTTCACAGTTTAAAACAGCGAGAGGAGAGCAGGTTTTTCACAGTTTAAAACAGCGAGAGGAGAGCAGGATTTTCAAAGTTTAAAACAGCGAGAGGACAGCAGGGTTTTCACAGTTTAAAACAGCGAGAGGAGAGCTGAAATATCACAGTTTAAAACAGCGAGAGGAGAGCAGAGTTTTTCACATTTTAAAACAGCGACAGGAGAGCAGGTTTTTCACAGTTTAAAACAGCGAGAGGAGAGCAAGTTTTTCGCAGTTTGAAACAGCGAGAGGAGAACAGGGTTTTCACAGTTTAAAACCGCGAGAGGCGAGCAGGTTTTTCACAGTTTAAATCAGCAAGAAGAGAGCAGGGTTTTCACAGTTTAAAACAGCGAGAGGACAGCTGGGGATTCACAGTTTAAAACAAAGGGAGGAGAGCAGGATTTTCACACTTAAAAACTGCGAGAGGCAGGCGGGGTTTTCACAGTTTTAAACAACGAGTGCTGAGCCGGGTTTTCACAGTTTTAAACAATGAAGGTGAGCCAGGATTTTCAATGTTTAAAACAGCGAGAGGAGAGCTGGAATTTCAAAGGTTGAAACAGCGAGAGGAGAGCAGGAATTTCTCAGATTAAAACAGCGATAGGAGAGCAGTGTTTTCACAGTTTAAAACAGCGAGAGGAGAGCAGGAATTTCACAGTTTAAAACAGCCAGAGGAGAGCAGGGTTTTCACAGTTTAAAACAACGAGTGGTGAGCAGGTTTTTCACAGTTTAAAACAGCGAGAGGAGAGCAGGAATTTCACAGTTTAAAACAGAGAGAGGAGAGGAGGTTTTTCACAGTTTAAAACTGCGAGAGGAGAGCAGGGTTTTCACAGTTTAAAACAATGAATGGTGCGAAGGATTTAAACAGTTTAAAACAGCGAGATGGGAGCAGGTTTCTCACAGTTTAAAACAACGAGAGTAGAGCAGGGTTTTCAAAGTTCATAACAACGAGAGGAGAGCAGTTTTTTCACAGATTAAAACAGCGAGAGGAGAACAGGTATTTCACAGTTTAAAACAGCGATAGGAGAGCAGTTTTTTCACAGATTAAAACAGCGAGAGGAGAACAGGGTTTTCACAGTTAAAAACAGTGAGAGGAGAGCAGGTTTTTCCGTTTAAAAAAGCAAGAGGTGAGCAGGGTTTTCACAGTTTTAAACATCGAGAGGAAGGCTGGTTTTTCACAGTTTAAAACAGCGAGAGGAGAGCAGGTTTTTCACAGTTCAAAACAGCGAGAGGAGAGCAAGTTTTTCACAGTTTGAAACAGTGAGAGGAGAGCAGGGTTTTTACAGTTTAAAACAGCGAGAGGAGAGCAGGGTTTTTACAGTTTAAAACAGCGAGAGGAGAGCAGGGTTTTTACAGTTTTAAACAACGAGAGGAAAGCAGGTTTTTCACAGTTTAAAACAGCGAGAGGAGAGCAGGGTTTTCACAGTTTAAAACAGCGAGAGGAGAGCAGGGTTTTCACAGTTTAAAACAGCGATAGGACCGCTGGGGATTCACAGATTAAAAAAGCGAGAGGGGAGCAGGATTTTCACAGTTTAAAACTGCGAGAGGCAGGCGGGGTTTTCACAGTTTTAAACAGCGATAGGTGAGCAGGGTTTTCATATTTGAAACAGCAAGAGGAGAGCAGGGTTTTCACAGTTTAAAACTGCGAGAGGTGAACAGGATTTTCACAGTTTAAAACAGCGAGAGGGGAGCAGGTTTTTCACAGTTTAAAACAGCGAGAGGGGAGCAGGTTTATCACAGTTTAAAACAACGAGAGGTGAGCAGGTTTTTCACAGTTTAAAAAAGCGAGAGGAAGAATGAATTTCACAGTTTAAAACAGCGAGAGGAGAGCAGGGATTTCAAAGTTTAAAACAGCGAGTGGAGAGCAGGAATTTCACAGTTTAAAACAGCGAGAGGAGAGCAGGGTTTTCACAATATAAAACAGCGAGAGAAGAGCAGGAATTTTACAGTTTAAAACAGCGAGAGGGGAGCAGGGTTTTCACTGCTTAAAACAGCGAGAGGAGAGCAGGAATTTCACAGTTTAAAACAGCAAGAGGTGAGCAGGGTTTTCACAGTTTAAAACAGCGAGAGGAGAGCAGGGTTTTCACTGTTTAAAACAGCGATTGGACAGCTGGGGATTCACTGTTTAAAACAGCGAGAGGAAGCATGAATTTCACAGTTTTAAAAAGCGAGAGGTGAGCAGGAACTTCACAGTTTAAAACAGCGAGAGGAGAACAGGGTTGTCACAGTTAAAAACAGCCAGAGGAGAGCAGGTTTTTCCGTTTAAAAAAGCAAGAGGTGAGCAGGGTTTTCACAGTTTTAAACATCGAGAGGTGAGCAGGGTTTTCATATTTGAAACAGCGAGAGGAGAGCAGGGTTTTCACAGTTTAAAACAGCGAGAGGGGAGCAGTGTTTTCACAGTTTAAAACGGCGATAGGAGAGCTGGGTTTTCACAGTTTAAAACAGCGAGAGGAGAGCAGGAATTTCACAGTTTAAAACAAAGAGAGGTGAGCCAGGATTTTCACAGTTTAAAACAGCGAGAGGAGAGCAGGAATTTCAAAGGTTAAAACAGCGAGAGGAGAGCAGGAATTTCACAGTTTAAAACAGCGAGAGGAGAGCAGGAATTTCACAGTTTTAAACAGCGAGAGGGGAGCAGGAATTTCACAGTTTAAAACAGCGAGAGGAGAGCTGGGTTTTCACAGTTAAAAACAGTGAGAGGAAAACAGTGTTTTCACAGTTTAAAACAGCGAGAGGAAAACAGTGTTTTCACAGTTCAAAACAGCAAGAGGTGAGCAGGTTTTTCACAGTTTTAAACAGCGAGAGGAGAGCAGGTTTTTCACAGTGTAAAACAGCGAGAGGAGAGCAGGGATTTCACAGTTTAAAACAGCGAGAGGAGAGCAGGTTTTTCACAGTTTAAAACAGCGAGAGGAGAGCAGGATTTTCAAAGTTTAAAACAGCGAGAGGACAGCAGGGTTTTCACAGTTTAAAACAGCGAGAGGAGAGCTGAAATATCACAGTTTAAAACAGCGAGAGGAGAGCAGAGTTTTTCACAGTTTAAAACAGCGAGAGGAGAGCAGGTTTTTCACAGTTTAAAACAGCGAGAGGAGAGCAAGTTTTTCGCAGTTTGAAACAGCGAGAGGAGAACAGGGTTTTCACAGTTTAAAACCGCGAGAGGCGAGCAGGTTTTTCACAGTTTAAATCAGCAAGAAGAGAGCAGGGTTTTCACAGTTTAAAACAGCGAGAGGACAGCTGGGGATTCACAGTTTAAAACAAAGGGAGGAGAGCAGGATTTTCACACTTAAAAACTGCGAGAGGCAGGCGGGGTTTTCACAGTTTTAAACAACGAGAGCTGAGCCGGGTTTTCACAGTTTTAAACAATGAAGGTGAGCCAGGATTTTCACTGTTTAAAACAGCGAGAGGAGAGCAGGAATTTCAAAGGTTAAAATAGCGAGAGGAGAGCTGGATTTTCACAGTTTAAAACAGCGAGTGGAGAGCAAGAATTTCACAGTTTAAAACAATGAGTGGAGAGCAGGAATTTCACAGTTTAAAACAATGAGTGGTGAGAAGGATTTTCACAGTTTAAAACAGCGAGATGGGAGCAGGGTTCTCACAGATTTAAACAACGAGAGGTGAGCCAGGATTTTCACAGTTTAAAACAGCGATAGGAGAGCAGTGTTTTCACAGTTTAAAACAGCGAGAGGAGAGCAGGAGTTTCACAGTTTAAAACAGCGAGAGGAGAGCAGGTATTTCACAATTTAAAACAGCGATAGGAGAGCAGGAATTTCACAGTTTAAAACACAGAGAGGTGACCCAGGATTTTCACAGTTTAAAACAGCAAGAGGAGAGCAGGAATTTCACAGGTTAAAACACAGAGAGGTGAGCCAGGATTTTCACAGTTTAAAACAGCGAGAGGAGAGCAGGAATTTCAAAGGTTAAAACAGCGAGAGGAGAGCAGGAATTTCTCAGATTAAAACAGCGATAGGAGAGCAGTGTTTTCACAGTTTAAAACAGCGAGAGGAGAGCAGGAATTTCACAGTTTAAAACAGCCAGAGGAGAGCAGGTTTTTCACAGTTTAAAACAACGAGTGGTGAGCGGGTTTTTCACAGTTTAAAACAGCGAGAGGAGAGCAGGAATTTCACAGTTTAAAACAGAGAGAGGAGAGGAGGTTTTTCACAGTTTAAAACTGCGAGAGGAGAGCAGGGTTTTCACAGTTTAAAACAATGAATGGTGCGAAGGATTTAAACAGTTTAAAACAGCGAGATGGGAGCAGGTTTCTCACAGTTTAAAACAACGAGAGTAGAGCAGGGTTTTCAAAGTTCATAACAACGAGAGGAGAGCAGTTTTTTCACAGATTAAAACAGCGAGAGAAGAACAGGTTTTTCACAGTTTAAAACAGCGAAAGGAGAGCAGTTTTTTCACAGATTAAAACAGCGAGAGGAGAACAGGGTTTTCACAGTTAAAAACAGTGAGAGGAGAGCAGGTTTTTCCGTTTAAAAAAGCAAGAGGTGAGCAGGGTTTTCACAGTTTTAAACATCGAGAGGAAGGCTGGTTTTTCACAGTTTAAAACAGCGAGAGGAGAGCAGGTTTTTCACAGTTCAAAACAGCGAGAGGAGAGCAAGTTTTTCACAGTTTGAAACAGTGAGAGGAGAGCAGGGTTTTTACAGTTTAAAACAGCGAGAGGAGAGCAGGGTTTTTACAGTTTTAAACAACGAGAGGAAAGCAGGTTTTTCACAGTTTAAAACAGCGAGAGGAGAGCAGGGTTTTCACAGTTTAAAACAGCGAAAGGAGAGCAGAGTTTTCACAGTTTAGAACAGCGATAGGACCGCTGGGGATTCACAGATTAAAAAAGCGAGAGGGGAGCAGGATTTTCACAGTTTAAAACTGCGAGAGGCAGGCGGGGTTTTCACAGTTTTAAACAGCGAGAGGGGAGCAGGGTTTTCATATTTGAAACAGCGAGAGGAGAGCAGGGTTTTCACAGTTTAAAACAGCGAGAGGAGAGCAGGGTTTTCTCAGTTTAAAACTGCGAGAGGTGAACAGGATTTTCACAGTTTAAAACAGCGAGAGGGGAGCAGGTTTTTCACAGTTTAAAACAACGAGAGGTGAGCAGGTTTTTCACAGTTTAAAAAAGCGAGAGGAAGAATGAATTTCACAGTTTAAAACAGCGAGAGGAGAGCAGGGATTTCAAAGTTTAAAACAGCGAGTGGAGAGCAGGAATTTCACAGTTTAAAACAGCGAGAGGAGAGCAGGGTTTTCACAATATAAAACAGCGAGAGAAGAGCAGGAAATTTACAGTTCAAAACAGCGAGAGGGGAGCAGGGTTTTCACTGCTTAAAACAGCGAGAGGAGAGCAGGAATTTCACAGTTTAAAACAGCAAGAGGTGAGCAGGGTTTTCACAGTTTAAAACAGCGAGAGGAGAGCAGGGTTTTCACTGTTTAAAACAGCGATTGGACAGCTGGGGATTCACTGTTTAAAACAGCGAGAGGAAGCATGAATTTCACAGTTTTAAAAAGCGAGAGGTGAGCAGGAACTTCACACTTTAAAACAGCGAGAGGAGAACAGGGTTGTCACAGTTAAAAACAGCCAGAGGAGAGCAGGTTTTTCCGTTTAAAAAAGCAAGAGGTGAGCAGGGTTTTCACAGTTTAAAACAGCGAGAGGGGAGCAGGTTTTTCACAGTTTAAAATAACGAGAGGTGAGCAGGTTTTTCACAGTTTAAAAAAGCGAGAGGAATAATGAATTTCACAGTTTAAAACAGTGAGTGGAGAGCAGCAATTTCACAGTTTAAAACAGCGAGAGGAGAGCAGGAATTTCACAGTTTAAAACAGCGAGAGGAGAGCAGGGATTTCACAGTTTAAAACAGCGAGTGGAGAGCAGGAATTTCACAGTTTAAAACAGCGAGAGGAGAGCAGGGTTTTCACAATATAAAACAGCGAGAGAAGAGCAGGAATTTTACAGTTCAAAACAGCGAGAGGGGAGCAGGGTTTTCACTGTTTAAAACAGCGAGAGGAGAGCAGGAATTTCACAGTTTAAAACAGCAAGAGGTGAGCAGGGTTTTCACAGTTTAAAACAGCGATAGGACAGCTGGGGATTCACAGTTTAAAACAGCGAGAGGAAAGCAGTGTTTTCAAAGTTTAAAAAAGCGAGAGGAAGCATGAATTTCACAGTTTAAAAAAGCGAGAGGTGAGCAGGAATTTCACAGTTTAAAACAACGCAGGAGAGCATGTTTTTCACAGTTTAAAACAGCGAGAGGAGAGCAGGAATTTCACAGTTTAAAACAGCGAGAGGAGAGCAGGAATTTCACAGTTTAAAACAGCGAGAGGAGAGCAGGAATTTCACAGTTTAAAACAGCGAGAGGAGAGCAGGGTTTTCACTGTTTAAAACAGCGAGAAGAGAGCAGGAATTTCACAGTTTAAAACAGCAAGAGGCGAGCTGGGTTTTCACAGTTTAAAACAGCGAGAGGCACGCTGGGGATTCACAGATTAAAACAGCGAGAGGGGAGCAGGATTTTCACAGTTGAAAACTGCGAGAGGCAGGCGGGGTTTTCACAGTTTTAAACAGCTAGAGGAGACCAGGGTTTTCACAGTTTAAAACAGCGAGAGGAGAGCAATGTTTTCTCAGTTTAAAACAGCGAGAGGTGAACAGGATTTTCACAGTTTAAAACAGCGAGAGGGGAGCAGTTTTTTCACAGTTTAAAACAACGAGAGGTGAGCAGGTTTTTCACAGTTTAAAACAACGAGAGGTGAGCAGGTTTTCACAGTTTAAAAAAGCGAGAGGAAGAATGAATTTCACAGTTTAAAACATCGAGAGGAGAGCAGCAATTTCACAGTTTAAAACAGCGAGAGGAGAGCAGGAATTTCACAGTTTAAAACAGCGAGAGGAGAGCAGGGTTTTCACAGTTTAAAACAGCGAGAGGAGAGCATGAATTTCACAGTTTAAAACAGCGAGAGGAGAGCAGGAATTTTACAGTTCAAAACAGCGAGAGGGGAGCACGGTTTTTACTGTTTAAAACAGCGAGAGGAGAGCAGGAATTTCACAGTTTAAAACAGCAAGAGTGAGCAGGGTTTTCACAGTTTAAAACAGCGAGAGGAGAGCAGGGTTTTCACAGTTTTAAACAGCGATAGGACAGCTGGGGATTCACTGTTTAAAACAGCGAGAGGAGAGCAGGTTTTTCACAGTTCAAAACAGCGAGAGGAGAGCAGGGTTTTCAATGTTTAAAACATCGAGAGGAGAGCAGGAATTTCACAGTTTAAAACAGCGAGAGGAGAGCAGATTTTTCACAGATTAAAACAGCTAGAGGAGAGCAATTTTTTCACAGATTAAAACAGCGAGAGGAGAGCAGGTATTTCACAGTTTAAAACAGCGAGAGGAGAGCAGGGTTTTCACAGTTTAAAACTGCGAGAGGAGAGCAGCAATTTCACAGTTTAAAACAGCGAGAGGAGAGCAGGGTTTTCACAGTTTAAAACAGCGAGATGAAAGCAGTATTTTCACAGTTCAAAACAGCGAGAGGAGAGCAGGTTTTTCACAGCTTAAAACAGCGAGAGGAGAGCAGGGTTTTCACAGTTTAAAACAACGAGAGGAGAGCAGGGTTTTCACAGTTTAAAGCAGCGAGAGGTGAGCAGGGTTTTCACAGTTTAAAACAGTGAGAGGAGAGCAGGAATTTCACAGTTTAACACAGCCAGAGGAGAACAGGTTTTTCAGAGTTTAAAGCAACGAGTGGTGAGCAGGTTTTTCACAGTATAAAACAGCGAGAGGAGAGCAGAAAGTTCACAGTTTAAAACAGCGAGAGGAGAGCAGAAATTTCACAGTTTAAAACAGTGAGAGGAGAGCAGAAATTTCAGTTTAAAACAGTAAGAGGAAAGCAGAGTTTTTCACAGTTTTGAACAACGAGAGGTGAGCCAGGATTTTCACAGTTTAAAACAGCGAGAGGAAAGCAGGAATTTCACAGTTTAAAATAGCGAGTGGAGAGCAGGAATTTCACACTTTAAAACAGCGAGAGGAGAGCAGGAATTTCACAATTTAAAACAGCGATAGGAGAGCAGGGTTTTCACAGTTTAAAACAGCGAGAGGAGAGCAGGAAGTTCAAAGGTTATTTCAGTGAGAGGAGAGCAGGAATTTCACAGTTTAAAACAGCGAGAGGAGAGCAGGAATTTCACAGTTTAAAACAGCGAGAGGAGAGCAGGAATTTCGCAGTTTAAAACAGCGAGAGGAGAGCAGGGTTTTCAAAGTTTAAAACAGCGAGAGGAGAGCTGGGTTTTCACAGTTTAAAACAGTGAGAGGAAAACAGTGTTTTCATAGTTTAAAACAGCGAGAGGAAAACAGTGTTTTCACAGTTCAAAACAGCAAGAGGTGAGCAGGGTTTTCACAATTTTAAACAGCGAGAGGAGAGCAGGTTTTTCACAGTGTAAAACAGCGAGAGGATAGCAGGGATTTCACAGTTTAAAACAGCGAGAGGAGAGCACGTTTTTCACAGTTTAAAACAGCGAGAGGAGAGGAGGATTTTCAAAGTTTAAAACAGCGAGAGGACAGCAGGGTTTTCACAGTTTAAAACAGCGAGAGGAGAGCTGAAATATCACAGTTTAAAACAGCGAGAGGAGAGCAGAGTTTTTCACAGTTTGAAACAGCGAGAGGAGAGCAGGATTTTCTCAGTTTAAAACAGCGAGAGGAGAGCAGGAATTTCACAGTTTAAAAAAGCGATAGGAGAGCACGGTTTTCACAGTTTAAAACAGCGAGAGGAGAGCAGGAATTTCACAGTTTAAAATAAAGAGAGGTGAGCCAGTATTTTCACAGTTTAAAACAGCGAGAGGAGAGCAGGAATTTCACAGTTTAAAACAGCGAGAGGAGAGCAGGGTTTTCACAGTTTAAAACAACGAGAGGAGAGCAGGGTTTTTCACAGTTTAAAACAGCGAGAGGAGAGCAGGGTTTTCACAGTTTAAAACAACGAGAGGAGAGCAGGGTTTTCACAGTTTAAAACAGCGAGAGGAGAGCAGGGTTTTCACAGTTTAAAACAGCGAGAGGAGAGCAGGAATTTCACAGTTTAACACAGCCAGAGGAGAGCAGGAATTTCACAGTTTAAAACAGCGAGAGGAGAGCAGGGTTTTCAAAGTTTAAAACAGCGAGAGGAGAGCTGGGTTTTCACAGTTTAAAACAGTGAGAGGAGAGCAGGGTTTTCAAAGTTTAAAACAGCGAGAGGAAAACAGTGTTTTCACACTTCAAAACAGCAAGAGGTGAGCAGGGTTTTCACAGTTTTAAACAGCGAGAGGAGAGCAGGTTTTTCACAGTGTAAAACAGCGAGTGGTGAGCAGGGATTTCACAGTTTAAAACAGTGAGAGGAAAGCAGCAGGTTTTTCACAGTTTAAAACAGCGAGAGGAGAGCAGGATTTTCAAAGTTTTAAACAGCGAGAGGACAGCAGGGTTTTCACAGTTTAAAACAGCGAGAGGAGAGCTGAAATATCACAGTTTAAAACAGCGAGAGGAGAGCAGAGTTTTTCACAGTTTAAAACAGCGAGAGGAGAGCAGGTTTTTCACAGTTTAAAACAGCAAGAGGAGAGCAAGTTTTTCACAGTTTGAAACAGCGAGTGGAGAGCAGGTTTTTCACACTTTTAAACCGCGAGAGGCGAGCAGGTTTTTCACAGTTTAAAACAGCCAGAAGAGAGCAGGGTTTTCACAGTTTAAAACAGCGAGAGGACAGCTGGGGATTCACAGTTTAAAACAAAGTGAGGAGAGCAGGATTTTCACACTTAAAAACTGCGAGAGGCAGGCGGGGTTTTCACCGTTTTAAACAACGAGAGCTGAGCCGGGTTTTCACAGTTTTAAACAATGAAGGTGAGCCAGGATTTTCACTGTTTAAAACAGCGAGAGGAGAGCAGGAATTTCACAATTTAAAAGAGCGAGAGGAGAGCTGGAATTTCACGGTTTAAAACAGCCAGTGGAGAGCAGGAATTTCACAGCTTAAAACAATGAGTGGTGAGAAGGATTTTCACAGTTTAAAACAGTGAGATGGGAGCAGGGTTCTCACAGATTTAAACAACGAGAGGTGAGCCAGGATTTTCACAGTTTAAAACAGCGATAGGAGAGCAGTGTATTCACAGCTTAAAACAGCGAGAGGAGAGCAGGAGTTTCACAGTTTAAAACAGCGAGAGGAGAGCAGGTATTTCACAATTTAAAACAGCGATAGGAGAGCAGGAATTTCACAGTTTAAAACACAGAGAGATGAGCCAGGATTTTCACAGTTTAAAACAGCAAGAGGAGAGCAGGAATTTCACAGGTTAAAACACAGAGAGGTGAGCCAGGATTTTCACAGTTTAAAACAGCGAGAGGAGAGCAGGAATTTGAACGCTTTAAACAGCGATAGGAGAGCAGTGTTTTCACAGTTTAAAACAGCGAGAGGAGAGCAGGAATTTCACAGTTTAAAACAGCCAGAGGAGAGCAGGGTTTTCACAGTTTAAAACAGCGAGAGGAGAGCAGGATTTTTCACAGTTTAAAACAGCGAGAGGAGAGCAGGAATTTCAAAGTTTAAAACAGCGAAAGGAGAGCAGGAATTTCACAGTTTAAAACAGCGAGAGGAGAACAGGGATTTCACAGTTAAAAACAGCGACTGGAGACTTTGGATTTTCACAGTTTAAAACAGCGAGAGGGGAGCAGGAATTTCACAGTTTAAAACAGCGATAGGACAGCTGGGGATTCACTGTTTAAAACAGCGAGAGGAGAGCAGGTTTTTCACAGTTCAAAACAGCGAGAGGAGAGCAGGGTTTTCAATGTTTAAAACATCGAGAGGAGAGCAGGAATTTCACAGTTTAAAACAGCGAGAGGGGAGCAGATTTTTCACAGATTAAAACCGCGAGAGGAGAGCAATTTTTTCACAGTTTAAAACAGCGAGAGGAGAGCCTGTTTTTCACAGATTAAAACAGCGAGAGGAGAGCAGGGTTTTCACAGTATAAAACTGCGAGAGGAGAGCTGGGTTTTCAAAGTTTTAAACAACGAGATGTGAGCTGGGTTTTCACAGTTTTATGCATTGAGAGGTGAGCCAGGATTTTGACAGGTTAAAACAGCGAGAGGAGAGCAGGGTTTTCACAGTTTCAAACAGCGAGAGGCGAGCAGCAATTTCACAGTTTAAAACAGCTAGAGGAGAGCAGGGTTTTCACAGTTTAAAACAGCGAGAGGAGAGCAGGATTTTCACAGTTCAAAACAGCGAGAGGAGAGCAGGTTTTTCACAGCTTAAAACAGCGAGAGGAGAGCAGGAATTTCACAGTTTAACACAGCCAGAGGAGAGCAGGTTTTTCAGAGTTTAAAGCAACGAGTGGTGAGCAGGTTTGTCACAGTTTAAAACAGCGAGAGGAGAGCAGAAATTTCACAGTTTAAAACAGCGAGAGGAGAGCAGAAATTTCACAGTTTAAAACAGTGAGAGGAGAGAAGAAATTTCAGTTTAAAACAGCAAGAGGAAAGCAGAGTTTTTCACAGTTTTAAACAACGAGAGGTGAGCCAGGATTTTCACAGTTTAAAACAGCGAGAGGAAAGCAGGAATTTCACAGTTTAAAACAGCGAGTGGAGAGCAGGAATTTCACAGTTTAAAACAGCGAGAGGAGAGCAGGAATTTCACTGTTTAAAACAGCGATAGGAGAGCAGGGTTTTCACAGTTTAAAACAGCGAGAGGAGAGCAGGAATTTCACAGTTTAAAACAAAGAGAGGTGAGCCAGGATTTTCACAGTTTAAAACAGCGAGAGGAGAGCAGGAATTTCAAAGGTTAAAACAGCGAGAGGAGAGCAGGGTTTTCACAGTTTAAAACAGCGAGAGGAGAGCAGGAATTTCACAGTTTAAAACAGCGAGAGGAGAGCAGGAATTTCACAGTTTAAAACAGCGAGAGGAGAGCAGGGTTTTCAAAGTTGAAAACAGCGAGAGGAGAGCTGGGTTTTCACAGTTTAAAACAGTGAGAGGAAAACAGTGTTTTCACAGTTTAAAACAGCGAGAGGAAAACAGTGTTTTCACAGTTCAAAACAGCAAGAGGTGAGCAGGGTTTTCACAGTTTGAAACAGCGAGAGGAGAGCAGGTTTTTCACAGTGTAAAACAGCGAGAGGAGAGCAGGGATTTCACAGTTTAAAACAGCGAGAGGAGAGCAGGATTTTCAAAGTTTAAAACAGCGAGAGGAGAGCTGAAATATCACAGTTTAAAACAGCGTGAGGAGAGCAGAGTTTTTCACAGTTTAAAACAGCGAGAGGAGAGCAGGTTTTTCACAGTTTAAAACAGCGAGAGGAGAGCAAGTTTTTCACAGTTTGAAACAGCGAGAGGAGAGCAGGTTTTTCACACTTTAAAACCGCGAGAGGCGAGCAGGTTTTTCACAGTTTATAACAGCCAGATGAGAGCAGGGTTTTCACAGTTTAAAACAGCGAGAGGACAGCTGGGAATTCACAGTTTAAAACAAAGGGAGGAGAGCAGGATTTTCACACTTAAAAACTGCGAGAGGAGAGCAGGAATTTAACAGTTTAAAACAGCGGGTGGAAAGCAGGAATTTCACAGCTTAAAACAATGAGTGGTGAGAAGGATTTTCACAGTTTAAAACAGCGAGATTGGAGCAGGGTTCTCACAGATTTAAACAATGAGAGGTGAGCCAGGATTTTCACAGTTTAAAACAGCGATAGGAGAGCAGTGTTTTCACAGTTTAAAACAGCGAGAGGAGAGCAGGTATTTCACAATTTAAAACAGCGATAGGAGAGCAGGAATTTCACAGTTTAAAACACAGAGAGGTGAGCCAGGATTTTCACAGTTTAAAACAGCAAGAGGAGAGCAGGAATTTCACAGGTTAAACCACAGAGAGGTGAGCCAGGATTTTCACAGTTTAAAACAGCGAGAGGAGAGCAGGAATTTCAAAGGTTAAAACAGCGAGAGGAGAGCAGGAATTTCTCAGATTAAAACAGCGATAGGAGAGCAGTGTTTTCACAGTTTAAAACAGCGAGAGGAGAGCAGGAATTTCACAGTTTAAAACAGCCAGAGGAGAGCAGGTTTTTCACAGTTTAAAACAACGAGTGGTGAGCAGGTTTTTCACAGTTTAAAACAGCGAGAGGAGAGCAGGAATTTCACAGTTTAAAACAGCGAGAGGAGAGGTGGTTTTTCACAGTTTAAAACAGCGAGAGGAGAGCAAGTTTTTCACAGTTTAAAACTGCGAGAGGAGAGCAGGGTTTTCACAGTTTAAAACAATGAATGGTGCGAAGGATTTAAACAGTTTAAAACAGCGAGATGGGAGCAGGTTTCTCACAGTTTAAAACAACGAGAGTAGAGCAGGGTTTTCAAAGTTCATAACAGCGAGAGGAGAGCAGCTTTTTCACAGTTTAAAACAGCGAGAGGAGAACAGGTTTTTCACAGTTTAAAACAGCGATAGGAGAGCAGTTTTTTCACAGTTTAAAACAGCGAGAGGAGAGCAGGTTTTTCCGTTTAAAAAAGCAAGAGGTGAGCAGGGTTTTCACAGTTTTAAACTTCGAGAGGAAGGCTGGTTTTTCACACTTTAAAACAGCGAGAGGAGAGCAGGTTTTTCACAGTTCAAAACAGCGAGAGGAGAGCAAGTTTTTCACAGTTTGAAACAGTGAGAGGAGAGCAGGGTTTTTACAGTTTAAAACAGCGAGAGGAGAGCAGGGTTTTCACAGTTTAAAACAGCGATAGGACCGCTGGGGATTCACAGATTAAAAAAGCGAGAGGGGAGCAGGATTTTCACAGTTTAAAACTGCGAGAGGCAGGCGGGGTTTTCAAGTTTTAAACAGCGAGAGGTTAGCAGGGTTTTCATATTTGAAACAGCGAGAGGAGAGCAGGGTTTTCACAGTTTAAAACAGCGAGAGGAGAGCAGGGTTTTCTCAGTTTAAAACTGCGAGAGGTGAACAGGATTTTCACAGTTTAAAACAACGACAGGGGAGCAGGTTTTTCACAGTTTAAAACAACGAGAGGAGAGCAGGGTTTTCACAGTTTAAAACAGCGAGAGGAGAGCAGGGTTTTCACTGTTTAAAACAGCGATTGGACAGCTGGGGATTCACTGTTTAAAACAGCGAGAGGAAGCATGAATTTCACAGTTTTAAAAAGCGAGAGGTGAGCAGGAACTTCACAGTTTAAAACAGCGAGAGGAGAACAGGGTTGTCACAGTTAAAAACAGCCAGAGGAGAGCAGGTTTTTCCGTTTAAAAAAGCAAGAGGTGAGCAGGGTTTTCACAGTTTAAAACAGCGAGAGGGGAGCAGGTTTTTCACAGTTTAAAACAACGAGAGGTGAGCAGGTTTTTCACAGTTTAAAAAAGCGAGAGGAATAATGAATTTCACAGTTTAAAACAGTGAGTGGAGAGCAGCAATTTCACAGTTTAAAACAGCGAGAGGAGAGCAGGAATTTCACAGTTTAAAACAGCGAGAGGAGAGCAGGGATTTCACAGTTTAAAACAGCGAGTGGAGAGCAGGAATTTCACAGTTTAAAACAGTGAGAGGAGAGCAGGTATTTTACAGTTCAAAACAGCGAGAGGGGAGCAGGGTTTTCACAGTTTAAAACAGCGAGAGGAGAGCAGGAATTTCACAGTTTAAAACAGCGAGAGGAGAGCAGGGATTTCACAGTTTAAAACAGCGAGTGGAGAGCAGGAATTTCACAGTTTAAAACAGTGAGAGGAGAGCAGGTATTTTACAGTTCAAAACAGCGAGAGGGGAGCAGGGTTTTCACTGTTTAAAACAGCGAGAGGAGAGCAGGAATTTCACAGTTTAAAACAGCAAGAGGTGAGCAGGGTTTTCACAGTTTAAAACAGCGAGAGGAGAGCAGGGTTTTCACAGTTTAAAACAGCGATAGGACAGCTGGGGATTCACAGTTTAAAACAGCGAGAGGAGAGCAGGGATTTTCACAGTATACAACAGCGAGAGCAGAGCAGGTTTTTCACAGTTTAAAACAACGTTTGGTGAGCAGGATTTTCACTGTTTAAAAAAGCGAGAGGTGAGCAGGGTTCTCACAGTTTAAAACAGCGAGAGGTGAGCAGGTTTTTCACAGTTTAAAACAGCGAGATGAGAGCAGGGTTTTCAAAGTTTAAAACAGCGAAAGGAAAGCAGTGTTTTCAAAGTTTAAAAAAGCGAGAGGAAGCATGAATTTCACAGTTTAAAAAAGCGAGAGGTGAGCAGGAATTTCACAGTTTAAAACAACGCAGGAGAGCATGTTTTTCACAGTTTAAAACAGCGAGAGGAGAGCAGGAATTTCACAGTTTAAAACAGCGAGAGGAGAGCAGGAATTTCACAGTTTAAAACAGCGAGAGGAGAGCAGGAATTTCACAGTTTAAAACAGCGAGAGGAGAGCAGGGGTTTCACTGTTTAAAACAGCGAGAAGAGAGCAGGAATTTCACAGTTTAAAACAGCAAGAGGCGAGCTGGGTTTTCACAGTTTAAAACAGCGAGAGGAACGCTGGGGATTCACAGATTAAAACAGCGAGAGGGGAGCAGGATTTTCACAGTTTAAAACTGCGAGAGGCAGGCGGGGTTTTCACAGTTTTAAACAGCTAGAGGAGACCAGGGTTTTCACAGTTTAAAACAGCGAGAGGAGAGCAAGGTTTTCTCAGTTTAAAACAGCGAGAGGTGAACAGGATTTTCACAGTTTAAAACAGCGAGAGGGGAGCAGTTTTTTCACAGTTTAAAACAACGAGAGGTGAGCAGGTTTTTCACAGTTTAAAACAACGAGAGGTGAGCAGGTTTTCACAGTTTAAAAAAGCGAGAGGAAGAATGAATTTCACAGTTTAAAACAGCGAGAGGAGAGCAGCAATTTCACAGTTTAAAACAGCGAGAGGAGAGCAGGAATTTCACAGTTTAAAACAGCGAGAGGAGAGCAGGGTTTTCACAGTTTAAAACAGCGAGAGGAGAGCATGAATTTCACAGTTTAAAACAGCGAGAGGAGAGCAAGAATTTTACAGTTCAAAACAGCGAGAGGGGAGCACGGTTTTTACTGTTTAAAACAGCGAGAGGAGAGCAGGAATTTCACAGTTTAAAACAGCAAGAGTGAGCAGGGTTTTCACAGTTTAAAACAGCGAGAGGAGAGCAGATTTTTCACAGATTAAAACAGCTAGAGGAGAGCAATTTTTTCACAGATTAAAACAGCGAGAGGAGAGCCTGGTTTTCACAGATTAAAACAGCGAGAGGAGAGCAGGGTTTTCACAGTTTAAAACTGCGAGAGGAGAGCAGCAATTTCACAGTTTAAAACAGCGAGAGGAGAGCAGGGTTTTCACAGTTTAAAACAGCGAGAGGAAAGCAGTATTTTCACAGTTCAAAACAGCGAGAGGAGAGCAGGTTTTTCACAGCTTAAAACAGCGAAAGGAGAGCAGGGTTTTCACAGTTTAAAACAACGAGAGGAGAGCAGGGTTTTCACAGTTTAAAGCAGCGAGAGGTGAGCAGGGTTTTCACAGTTTAAAACAGTGAGAGGAGAGCAGGAATTTCACAGTTTAACACAGCCAGAGGAGAACAGATTTTTCAGAGTTTAAAGCAACGAGTGGTGAGCAGGTTTTTCACAGTATAAAACAGCGAGAGGAGAGCAGAAATTTCACAGTTTAAAACAGCGAGAGGAGAGCAGAAATTTCACAGTTTAAAACAGTGAGAGGAGAGCAGAAATTTCAGTTTAAAACAGTAAGAGGAAAGCAGAGTTTTTCACAGTTTTGAACAACGAGAGGTGAGCCAGGATTTTCACAGTTTAAAACAGCGAGAGGAAAGCAGGGTTTTCACAGTTTAAAACAGCGAGAGGAGAGCAGGATTTTCACAGTTTAAAACAGCGAGAGGAGAGCAGGAATTTCAAAGTTTAAAACAGCGAAAGGAGAGCAGGAATTTCACAGTTTAAAACAGCGAGAGGAGAACAGGGATTTCACAGTTAGAAACAGCGACTGGAGACTTTGGATTTTCACAGTTTAAAACAGCGAGAGGGGAGCAGGTATTTCACAGTTTAAAACAGCGATAGGACAGCTGGGGATTCACTGTTTAAAACAGCGAGAGGAGAGCAGGTTTTTCACAGTTCAAAACAGCGAGAGGAGAGCAGGGTTTTCAATGTTTAAAACATCGAGAGGAGAGCAGGAATTTCACAGTTTAAAACAGCGAGAGGAGAGCAGATTTTTCACAGATTAAAACAGCGAGAGGAGAGCAATTTTTTCACAGTTTAAAACAGCGAGAGGAGAGCCTGTTTTTCACAGATTAAAACAGCGAGAGGAGAGCAGGGTTTTCACAGTTTAAAACTGCGAGAGGAGAGCTGGGTTTTCAAAGTTTTAAACAACGAGATGTGAGCCGGGTTTTCACAGTTTTATGCATTGAGAGGTGAGCCAGGATTTTGACAGGTTAAAACAGCGAGAGGAGAGCAGGGTTTTCACACTTTCAAACAGCGAGAGGCGAGCAGCAATTTCACAGTTTAAAACAGCTAGAGGAGAGCAGGGTTTTCACAGTTTAAAACAGCGAGAGGAAGCAGGATTTTCACAGTTCAAAACAGCGAGAGGCGAGCAGGTTTTTCACAGCTTAAAACAGCGAGAGGAGAGCAGGAATTTCACAGTTTAACACAGCCAGAGGAGAGCAGGTTTTTCAGAGTTTAAAGCAACGAGTGGTGAGCAGGTTTGTCACAGTTTAAAACAGCGAGAGGAGAGCAGAAATTTCACAGTTTAAAACAGCGAGAGGAGAGCAGAAATTTCACAGTTTAAAACAGTGAGAGGAGAGAAGAAATTTCAGTTTAAAACAGCAAGAGGAAAGCAGAGTTTTTCACAGTTTTAAACAACGAGAGGTGAGCCAGGATTTTCACAGTTTAAAACAGCGAGAGGAAAGCAGGAATTTCACAGTTTAAAACAGCGAGAGGAGAGCAGGAATTTCACTGTTTAAAACAGCGATAGGAGAGCAGGGTTTTCACAGTTTAAAACAGCGAGAGGAGAGCAGGAATTTCACAGTTTAAAACAAAGAGAGGTGAGCCAGGATTTTCACAGTTTAAAACAGCGAGAGGAGAGCAGGAATTTCAAAGGTTAAAACAGTGAGAGGAGAGCAGGGTTTTCACAGTTTAAAACAGCGAGAGGAGAGCAGGAATTTCACAGTTTAAAACAGCGAGAGGAGAGCAGGAATTTCACAGTTTAAAACAGCGAGAGGAGAGCAGGGTTTTCAAAGTTGAAAACAGCGAGAGGAGAGCTGGGTTTTCACAGTTTAAAACAGTGAGAGGAAAACAGTGTTTTCACAGTTTAAAACAGCGAGAGGAAAACAGTGTTTTCACAGTTCAAAACAGCAAGAGGCGAGCAGGGTTTTCACAGTTTGAAACAGCGAGAGGAGAGCAGGTTTTTCACAGTGTAAAACAGCGAGAGGAGAGCAGGGATTTCACAGTTTAAAACAGCGAGAGGAGAGCAGGATTTTCAAAGTTTAAAACAGCGAGAGGAGAGCTGAAATATCACAGTTTAAAACAGCGAGAGGAGAGCAGAGTTTTTCACAGTTTAAAACAGCGAGAGGAGAGCAGGTTTTTCACAGTTTAAAACAGCGAGAGGAGAGCAAGTTTTTCACAGTTTGAAACAGCGAGAGGAGAGCAGGTTTTTCACACTTTAAAACCGCGAGAGGCGAGCAGGTTTTTCACAGTTTATAACAGCCAGATGAGAGCAGGTTTTTCACAGTTTAAAACAGCGAGAGGACAGCTGGGAATTCACAGTTTAAAACAAAGGGAGGAGAGCAGGATTTTCACACTTAAAAACTGCGAGAGGAGAGCAGGAATTTAACAGTTTAAAACAGCGGGTGGAAAGCAGGAATTTCACAGCTTAAAACAATGAGTGGTGAGAAGGATTTTCACAGTTTAAAACAGCGAGATTGGAGCAGGGTTCTCACAGATTTAAACAATGAGAGGTGAGCCAGGATTTTCACAGTTTAAAACAGCGATAGGAGAGCAGTGTTTTCACAGTTTAAAACAGCGAGAGGAGAGCAGGTATTTCACAATTTAAAACAGCGATAGGAGAGCAGGAATTTCACAGTTTAAAACACAGAGAGGTGAGCCAGGATTTTCACAGTTTAAAACAGCAAGAGGAGAGCAGGAATTTCACAGGTTCAACCACAGAGAGGTGAGCCAGGATTTTCACAGTTTAAAACAGCGAGAGGAGAGCAGGAATTTCAAAGGTTAAAACAGCGAGAGGAAAGCAGGAATTTCTCAGATTAAAACAGCGATAGGAGAGCAGTGTTTTCACAGTTTAAAACAGCGAGAGGAGAGCAGGAATTTCACAGTTTAAAACAGCCAGAGGAGAGCAGGGTTTTCACAGTTTAAAACAACGAGTGGTGAGCAGGTTTTTCACAGTTTAAAACAGCGAGAGGAGAGCAGGAATTTCACAGTTTAAAACAGCGAGAGGAGAGGTGGTTTTTCACAGTTTAAAACAGCGAGAGGAGAGCAAGTTTTTCACAGTTTAAAACTGCGAGAGGAGAGCAGGGTTTTCACAGTTTAAAACAATGAATGGTGCGAAGGATTTAAACAGTTTAAAACAGCGAGATGGGAGCAGGTTTCTCACAGTTTAAAACAACGAGAGTAGAGCAGGGTTTTCAAAGTTCATAACAGCGAGAGGAGAGCAGCTTTTTCACAGTTTAAAACAGCGAGAGGAGAACAGGTTTTTCACAGTTTAAAACAGCGATAGGAGAGCAGTTTTTTCACAGTTTAAAACAGCGAGAGGAGAGCAGGTTTTTCCGTTTAAAAAAGCAAGAGGTGAGCAGGGTTTTCACAGTTTTAAACTTCGAGAGGAAGGCTGGTTTTTCACACTTTAAAACAGCGAGAGGAGAGCAGGTTTTTCACAGTTTAAAACAGCGATAGGAGAGCATTTTTTTCACAGTTTAAAACAGCGAGAGGAGAACAGGGTTTTCACAGTTAAAAACAGCGAGAGGAGAGCAGGTTTTACCGTTTAATAAAGCAAGAGGTGAGCAGGGTTTTCACAGTTTTAAACATCGAGAGGAAAGCTGGTTTTTCACAGTTTAAAACAGCGAGAGGAGAGCAGGTTTTTCACAGTTCAAAACAGCGAGAGGAGAGCAAGTTTTTCACAGTTTGAAACAGTGAGAGGAGAGCAGGGTTTTTACAGTTTAAAACAGCGAGTGGAGAGCAAGGAATTTACAGTGTTAAACAACGAGAGGAAAGCAGGTTTTTCACAGTTTAAAACAGCGAGAGGAGAGCAGGGTTTTCACAGTTTAAAACAGCGATAGGACAGCTGGGGATTCACAGATTAAAACAGCTAGAGGGGAGCAGGATTTTCACAGTTTAAAACTGCGAGAGGCAGGCGGGTTTTTCACAGTTTTAAACAGCGAGAGGAGAGCAGGGTTTTCACAGTTTAAAACAGCGAGAGGAGAGCAGGGTTTTCTCAGTTTAAAACTGCGAGAGGTGAACAGGATTTTCACAGTTTAAAACAGCGAGAGGGGAGCAGGTTTTTCACAGTTTAAAACAACGAGAGGTGAGCAGGTTTTTCACAGTCTAAAAAAGCGAGAGGAAGAATGAATTTCACAGTTTAAAACAGCGAGAGGAAAGCAGCTTCTTCACAGTTTAAAACAGCGAGAGAAGAGCAGGAATTTTACAGTTCAAAACAGCGAGAGGGGAGCAGGGTTTTCACTGTTTAAAACAGCGAGTGGAGAGCAGGGTTTTCACAGTTTAAAACAGCGATAGGACAGCTGGGGATTCACTGTTTAAAACAGCGAGAGGAGAGCTGGGTTTTCACATTTTAAAACAGCGAGAGGAGAGCAGGTTTTTCACAGTTCAAAACAGCGAGAGGAGAGCAGATTTATCACAGTTTAAAACAGGGAGAGGAGAGCAGGGATTTTCACAGTATACAACAGCGAGAGGATAGCAGGTTTTTCACAGTTTAAAACAGCGAGAGGAAAGCAATGTTTTCACTGTTTAAAACAGCGAGAGGGGAGCAGGGTTTTCACATTTGAAACAGCGAGAGGAGAGCAGGAATTTCACAGTTTAAAACAGCGAGAGGAGAGCAGGGTTTTCTAAGTTTAAAACAGCGAGAGGAGAGCAGGGTTTTCACAGTTTAAAACAGCGAAAGGAGAGCAGGAATTTCACAGTTTAAAACAGCGAGAGGAGAGCAGGGTTTTCGCAGTTTAAAACAGCGAGAGGAGAGCAGGGATTTCACAGTTTTAAACAGCGAGAGGTGAGCCAGGATTTTCACAGTTTAAAACAGCGAGAGGAGAGCAGGAATTTCAAAGGTTAAAACAGCGAGAGAAGAGCAGGAATTTCACAGTTTAAAACAGCGAGAGGAGAGCAGGAATTTCACAGTTTAAAACAGCGAGAGGAGAGCAGGGTTTTAACTGTTTAAAACAGCGAGAGGAGAGCAGGAATTTCACAGTTTAAAACAGCAAGAGTGAGCAGGGTTTTCACAGTTTAAAACAGCGAGAGGAGAGCAGGGTTTTCACAGTTCAACACAGCAAGAGGTGAGCAGGGATTTCACAGTTTTAAACAGCGAGAGGAAAGCAGGGTTTTCACAGTTTAAAACAGCGAGAGGAGAGCAGGGTTTTCAAAGTTTAAAACAGCGAGAGGAGAGCTGGGTTTTCACAGTTAAAACAGTGAGAGGAAAACAGTGTTTTCACAGTTTAAAACAGCGAGAGGAAAACAGTGTTTTCACAGTTCAAAACAGCAAAAGGTGAGCAGGGTTTTCACAGTTTTAAACAGCGAGAGGAGAGCAGGGTTTTCACAGTGTAAAACAGCGATAGGAGAGCAGTGTTTTCACAGTTTAAAACAGCGAGAGGAGAGCAGGAGTTTCACAATTTAAAACACAGAGAGGTGAGCCAGGATTTTCACAGTTTAAAACAGCAAGAGGAGAGCAGGAATTTCACAGGTTAAAACACAGAGAGGTGAGCCAGGATTTTCACAGTTTAAAACAGCGAGAGGAGAGCAGGAATTTCAAAGGTTAAAACAGCGAGAGGAGAGCAGGAATTTCTCAGATTAAAACAGCGATAGGAGAGCAGTGTTTTCACAGTTTAAAACAGCGAGAGGAGAGCAGGAATTTCACAGTTTAAAACAGCCAGAGGAGAGCAGGGTTTTCACAGTTTAAAACAACGAGTGGTGAGCAGGTTTTTCACAGTTTAAAACAGCGAGAGGGGAGCAGGAATTTCACAGTTTAAAACAGCGAGAGGAGAGGAGGTTTTTCACAGTTTAAAACAGCGAGAGGAGAGCAGGTTTTTCACAGTTTAAAACTGCGAGAGCAGAGCAGGGTTTTCACAGTTTCAACAATGAATGGTGCGAAGGATTTAAACAGTTTAAAACAGCGAGATGGGAGCAGGTTTCTCACAGTTTAAAACAACGAGAGTAGAGCAGGGTTTTCAAAGTTCATAACAGCGAGAGGAGAGCAGTTTTTTCACAGTTTAAAACAGCGAGAGGAAAACAGGTTTTTCACAGTTTAAAACAGCGATAGGAGAGCAGTTTTTTCACAGTTTAAAACAGCGAGAGGAGAACAGGGTTTTCACAGTTAAAAACAGCGAGAGGAGAGCAGGTTTTTCCGTTTAAAAAAGCAAGAGGTGAGCAGGGTTTTCACGGTTTTAAACATCGAGAGGAAAGCTGGTTTTTCACAGTTTAAAACAGCGAGAGGAGAGCAGGTTTTTCACAGTTCAAAACAGCGAGAGGAGAGCAAGTTTTTCACAGTTTGAAACAGTGAGAGGAGAGCAGGGTTTTTACAGTTTAAAACAGCGAGTGGAGAGCAAGGAATTTACAGTGTTAAACAACGAGAGGAAAGCAGGTTTTTCACAGTTTAAAACAGCGAGAGGAGAGCAGGGTTTTCACAGTTTAAAACAGCGATAGGACAGCTGGGGATTCACAGATTAAAACAGCTAGAGGGGAGCAGGATTTTCACAGTTTAAAACTGCGAGAGGCAGGCGGGTTTTTCACAGTTTTAAACAGCGAGAGGAGAGCAGGGTTTTCACAGTTTAAAACAGCGAGAGGAGAGCAGGGTTTTCTCAGTTTAAAACTGCGAGAGGTGAACAGGATTTTCACAGTTTAAAACAGCGAGAGGGGAGCAGGTTTTTCACAGTTTAAAACAACGAGAGGTGAGCAGGTTTTTCACAGTCTAAAAAAGCGAGAGGAAGAATGAATTTCACAGTTTAAAACAGCGAGAGGAAAGCAGCTTCTTCACAGTTTAAAACAGCGAGAGAAGAGCAGGAATTTTACAGTTCAAAACAGCGAGAGGGGAGCAGGGTTTTCACTGTTTAAAAGAGCGAGTGGAGAGCAGGGATTTCACAGTTTAAAACAGCGATAGGACAGCTGGGGATTCACTGTTTAAAACAGCGAGAGGAGAGCTGGGTTTTCACATTTTAAAACAGCGAGAGGAGAGCAGGTTTTTCACAGTTCAAAACAGCGAGAGGAGAGCAGATTTATCACAGTTTAAAACAGGGAGAGGAGAGCAGGGATTTTCACAGTATACAACAGCGAGAGGAGAGCAGGTTTTTCACAGTTTAAAACAGCGAGAGGAAAGCAATGTTTTCACTGTTTAAAACAGCGAGAGGGGAGCAGGGTTTTCACATTTGAAACAGCGAGAGGAGAGCAGGAATTTCACAGTTTAAAACAGCGAGAGGAGAGCAGGGTTTTCTAAGTTTAAAACAGCGAGAGGAGAGCAGGGTTTTCACAGTTTAAAACAGCGAAAGGAGAGCAGGAATTTCACAGTTTAAAACAGCGAGAGGAGAGCAGGGTTTTAGCAGTTTAAAACAGCGAGAGGAGAGCAGGGATTTCACAGTTTTAAACAGCGAGAGGAAAGCAGGTTTTTCACAGTTTAAAACAGCGACATGAGAGCAGGGTTTTCAAAGTTTAAAACAGCGAGAGGAGAGCAGGAATTTCACAGTTTAAAACAGCGAGAGAAGAGCAGATTTTTCACAGATTAAAACAGCGAGAGGAGAGCTATTTTTTCACAGTTTAAAACAGCGAGAGGAGAGCCTGGTTTTCACAGTTTAAAACAGCGAGAGGAGAGTGGCGATTTCACAGTTTAAAACAGCGAGAGGAGAGCAGGGTTTTCACAGTTTAAAACTGCGAGAGGAGAGCTGGGTTTTCAAAGTTTTAAACAACGAGAGGTGAGCCGGGTTTTCACAGTTGTATGCAATGAGAGGTGAGCCAGGATTTTGAAAGGTTAAAACAGCGAGAGGAGAGCAGGGTTTTCACAGTTTCAAACAGCGAGATGCGAGCAGCAATTTCACAGTTTAAAACAGCCAGAGGAGAGCAGGTTTTTCACAGTTTAAAACAGCGAGAGGAAAGCAGGATTTTCACAGTTCAAAACAGCGAGAGGAGAGCAGGTTTTTCACAGCTTAAAACAGCGAGAGGAGAGCAGGGTTTTCACAGTTTAAAACAACGAGAGGGGAGCAGGGTTTTCACAGTTTAAAATAGCGAGAGGAGAGCAGAGTTTTCACAGTTTACAACAGCGGGAGGAGAGCAGGTTTTTCACCGCTTAAAACAGCCAGAGGAGATCAGGTTTTTCAGAGTTTAAAGCAACGAGTGGTGAGCAGGTTTTTCACAGTTTAAAACAGCGAGAGGAGAGCAGAAATTTCACAGTTTAAAACAGCGAGAGGAGAGCAGAAATTTCACAGTTTAAAACAGCGAGAGGAGAGCAGGGTTTTCAAAGTTTAAAACAGCGAGAGGAAAGCAGAGTTTTTCACAGTTTTAAACAACGAGAGGTGAGCCAGGATTTTCACAGTTTAAAACAGCGAGAGGAGAGCAGGAATTTCAAAGGTTAAAACAGCGAGAGGAGAGCAGGAATTTCACAGTTTAAAACAGCAAGAGGTGAGCAGGGTTTTCACAGTTTAAAACAGCGAGAGGAGAGCAGGTTTTTCACAGTTTAAAACAACGTTTGGTGAGCAGGATTTTCACTGTTTAAAAAAGCGAGAGGTGAGCAGGGTTCTCACAGTTTAAAACAGCGAGAGGTGAGCAGGTTTTTCACAGTTTAAAACAGCGAGAGGAGAGCAGGAATTTCACAGTTTAAATCAGCGAGAGGAGAGCAGGGTTTTCAAAGTTTAAAACAGCGAGAGGAGAGCTGGGTTTTCACAGTTAAAACAGTGAGAGGAAAACAGTGTTTTCACAGTTTAAAACAGCGAGCGGAAAACAGTGTTTTCACAGTTCAAAACAGCAAGAGGTGAGCAGGGTTTTCACAGTTTTAAACAGCGAGAGGAGAGCAGGGTTTTCACAGTGTAAAACAGCGAGAGGAGAGCAGGTTTTTCACAGTTTAAAACAGCGAGATAAAATCAGCATTTTCACAGTTTAAAACAGCGAGAGGACAGCAGGGTTTTCACAGTTTAAAACAGCGAGAGGAGAGCTGAAATATCACAGTTTAAAACAGCGAGAGGATAGCAAGTTTTTCACAGTTTGAAACAGCGAGAGGAGAGCAGTAATTCACAGTTTAAAACAGCGAGAGGAGAGCAGGAATTTCACAGTTTAAAACAGCGAGAGGAGAGCAGGGTTTTCACAATATAAAACAGCGAGAGAAGAGCAGGAATTTTACAGTTCAAAACAGCGAGAGGGGAGCAGGTTTTTCACTGTTTAAAACAGCGAGAGGAGAGCAGGAATTTCACAGTTTAAAACAGCAAGAGGTGAGCAGGGTTTTCACAGTTTAAAACAGCGAGAGGAGAGCAGGTTTTTCACAGTTTAAAACAACGTTTGGTGAGCAGGTTTTTCACTGTTTAAAAAAGCGAGAGGTGAGCAGGGTTCTCACAGTTTAAAACAGCGAGAGGTGAGCAGGTTTTTCACAGTTTAAAACAGCGAGATGAGAGCAGGGTTTTCAAAGTTTAAAACAGCGAGAGGAAAGCAGTGTTTTCAAAGTTTAAAAAAGCGAGAGGAAGCATGAATTTCACAGTTTAAAACAGCGCAGGAGAGCATGTTTTTCACAGTTTAAAACAGCGAGAGGAGAGCAGGAATTTCACAGTTTAAAACAGCGAGAGGAGAGCAGGAATTTCACAGTTTAAAACAGCGAGAGGAGAGCAGGAATTTCACAGTTTAAAACAGCAAGAGGCGAGCTAGGTTTTCACAGTTTAAAACAGCGAGAGGAGAGCAGGGTTTTCACAGTTTAAAACAGCGATAGGACCACTGGGGATTCACAGATTAAAACAGCGAGAGGGGAGCAGGATTTTCACTGTTTAAAACTGCGAGAGGCAGGTGGGGTTTTCACAGTTTAAAACAGCTAGAGGAGACCAGGGTTTTCACAGTTTAAAACAGCGAGAGGAGAGCAGGGTTTTCTCAGTTTAAAACAGCGAGAGGTGAACAGGATTTTCACAGTTTAAAACAGCGAGAGGGGAGCAGGTTTTTCACAGTTTAAAACAACGAGAGGTGAGCAGGTTTTTCACAGTTTAAAAAAGCGAGAGGAAGAATGAATTTCACAGTTTAAAACAGCGAGAGGAGAGCAGGAATTTCACAGTTTAAAACAGCGAGAGGAGAGCAGGGTTTTCACAGTTTAAAACAGCGAGAGGAGAGCAGGAATTTCACAGTTCAAAACAGCGAGAGGGGAGCAGGGTTTTAACTGTTCAAAACAGCGAGAGGAGAGCAGGAATTTCACAGTTTAAAACAGCAAGAGTGAGCAGGGTTTTCACAGTTTAAAACAGCGAGAGGAGAGCAGGGTTTTCACAGTTCAACACAGCAAGAGGTGAGCAGGGATTTCACAGTTTTAATCAGCGAGAGGAAAGCAGGGTTTTCACAGTTTAAAACAGCGAGAGGAGAGCAGGGTTTTCAAAGTTTAAAACAGCGAGAGGAGAGCAGGAATTTCACAGTTTAAAACAGCGAGAGGAGAGCAGGAATTTCACAGTTTAAAACAGCGAGAGGAGAGCAGGGTTTTCAAAGTTTAAAACAGCGAGAGGAGAGCTGGGTTTTCACAGTTAAAACAGTGAGAGGAAAACAGTGTTTTCACAGTTTAAAACAGCGAGAGGAAAACAGTGTTTTCACAGTTCAAAACAGCAAAAGGTGAGCAGGGTTTTCACAGTTTTAAACAGCGAGAGGAGAGCAGGGTTTTCACAGTGTAAAACAGCGATAGGAGAGCAGTGTTTTCACAGTTTAAAACAGCGAGAGGAGAGCAGGAGTTTCACAGTTTAAAACAGCGAGAGGAGAGCAGGTATTTCACAATTTAAAACAGCGATAGGAGAGCAGGAATTTCACTGTTTAAAACACAGAGAGGAGAGCCAGGATTTTCACAGTTTAAAACAGCAAGAGGAGAGCAGGAATTTCAGAGGTTAAAACACAGAGAGGTGAGCCAGGATTTTCACAGTTTAAAACAGCGAGAGGAGAGCAGGAATTTCAAAGGTTAAAACAGCGAGAGGAGAGCAGGAATTTCTCAGATTAAAACAGCGATAGGAGAGCAGTGTTTTCACAGTTTTAAACAGCGAGAGGAAAGCAGGAATTTCACAGTTTTAAACAGCCAGAGGAGAGCAGGGTTTTCACAGTTTAAAACAACGAGTGGTGAGCAGGTTTTTCACAGTTTAAAACAGCGAGAGGGGAGCAGGAATTTCACAGTTTAAAACAGCGAGAGGAGAGGAGGTTTTTCACAGTTTAAAACAGCGAGAGGAGAGCAGGTTTTTCACAGTTTAAAACTGCGAGAGCAGAGCAGGGTTTTCACAGTTTCAACAATGAATGGTGCGAAGGATTTAAACAGTTTAAAACAGCGAGATGGGAGCAGGTTTCTCACAGTTTAAAACAACGAGAGTAGAGCAGGGTTTTCAAAGTTCATAACAGCGAGAGGAGAGCAGTTTTTTCACAGTTTAAAACAGCGAGAGGAGAACAGGTTTTTCACAGTTTAAAACAGCGATAGGAGAGCAGTTTTTTCACAGTTTGAAACAGCGAGAGGTGAACAGGGTTTTCACAGTTAAAAACAGCGAGAGGAGAGCAGGTTTTTCCGTTTAAAAAAGCAAGAGGTGAGCAGGGTTTTCACAGTTTTAAACATCGAGAGGAAAGCTGGTTTTTCACAGTTTAAAACAGCGAGAGGAGAGCAGGTTTTTCACAGTTCAAAACAGCGAGAGGAGAGCAAGTTTTTCACAGTTTGAAACAGTGAGAGGAGAGCAGGGTTTTTACAGTTTAAAACAGCGAGAGGAGAGCAAGGAATTTACAGTGTTAAACAACGAGAGGAAAGCAGGTTTTTCACAGTTTAAAACAACGAGAGGAGAGCAGGGTTTTCACAGTTTAAAACAGCGATAGGACAGCTGGGGATTCACAGATTAAAACAGCTAGAGGGGAGCAGGATTTTCACAGTTTAAAACTGCGAGAGGCAGGCGGGTTTTTCACAGTTTTAAACAGCGAGAGGAGAGCAGGTTTTTCACAGTTTAAAACAGCGAGAGGAGAGCAGGGTTTTCTCAGTTTAAAACTGCGAGAGGTGAACAGGATTTTCACAGTTTAAAACAGCGAGAGGGGAGCAGGTTTTTCATAGTTCAAAACAACGAGAGGTGAGCAGGTTTTTCACAGTTTAAAAAAGCGAGAGGAAGAATGAATTTCACAGTTTAAAACAGCGAGAGGAAAGCAGCTTCTTCACAGTTTAAAACAGCGAGAGAAGAGCAGGAATTTTACAGTTCAAAACAGCGAGAGGGGAGCAGGGTTTTCACTGTTTAAAACAGCGAGTGGAGAGCAGGGTTTTCACAGTTTAAAACAGCGATAGGACAGCTGGGGATTCACTGTTTAAAACAGCGAGAGGAGAGCTGGGTTTTCACATTTTAAAACAGCGAGAGGAGAGCAGGTTTTTCACAGTTCAAAACAGCGAGAGGAGAGCAGATTTATCACAGTTTAAAACAGCGAGAGGAGAGCAGGGATTTTCACAGTATACAACAGCGAGAGGAGAGCAATGTTTTCACTGTTTAAAACAGCGAGAGGGGAGCAGGGTTTTCACATTTGAAACAGCGAGAGGAGAGCAGGAATTTCACAGTTTAAAACAGCGAGAGGAGAGCAGGGTTTTCTAAGTTTAAAACAGCGAGAGGAGAGCAGGGTTTTCACAGTTTAAAACAGCGAAAGGAGAGCAGGAATTTCACAGTTTAAAACAGCGAGAGGAGAGCAGGGTTTTCGCAGTTTAAAACAGCGAGAGGAGAGCAGGGATTTCACAGTTTTAAACAGCGAGAGGAAAGCAGGTTTTTCACAGTTTAAAACAGCGACATGAGAGCAGGGTATTCAAAGTTGAAACAGCGAGAGGAGAGCAGGAATTTCACAGTTTAAAACAGCGAGAGAAGAGCAGATTTTTCACAGATTAAAACAGCGAGAGGAGAGCTATTTTTTCACAGTTTAAAACAGCGAGAGGAGAGCCTGGTTTTCACAGTTTAAAACAGCGAGAGGAGAGTGGCGATTTCACAGTTTAAAACAGCGAGAGGAGAGCAGGGTTTTCACAGTTTAAAACTGCGAGAGGAGAGCTGGGTTTTCAAAGTTTTAAACAACGAGAGGTGAGCCGGGTTTTCACAGTTGTATGCAATGAGAGGTGAGCCAGGATTTTGACAGGTTAAAACTGCGAGAGGAGAGCAGGGTTTTCACAGTTTCAAACAGCGAGAGGCGAGCAGCATTTTCACAGTTTAAAACAGCGAGAGGAGAGCAGGGTTTTCACAGCTTAAAACAGCGAGAGGAAAGCAGGATTTTCACAGTTTAAAACAGCGAGAGGAGAGCAGGGTTTTCACAGTTTCAAACAGCGAGAGGCGAGCAGCAATTTCACAGTTTAAAACAGCGAGAGGAGAGCAGGGTTTTCACAGTTTAAAACAGCGAGAGGAAAGCATGATATTCACAGTTCAAAAGAGCGAGAGGAGAGCAGGTTTTTCACAGCTTAAAACAGCGAGAGGAGAGCAGGGTTTTCACAGTTTACAACAACGAGAGGAGAGCAGGGTTTTCACAGTTTAAAACAGCGAGAGGAGAGCAGGGTTTTCACAGTTTAAAACAGCGAGAGGAGAGCAGGGTTTTCAGAGTTTAAAACAGCGAGAGGAAAGCAGAGTTTTTCACAGTTTTAAACAACGAGAGGTGAGCCAGGATTTTAACAGTTTAAAACAGCGAGAGGAGAGCAGGAATTTCAAAGGTTAAAACAGCAAGAGGAGAGCAGGAATTTCACAGTTTAAAACATCGATAGGAGAGCAGTGTTTTCACAGTTTAAAACAGCGAGAGGAGAACAGGTTTTTCACAGTTTAAAACAGCGATAGGAGAGCAGTTTTTTCACAGTTTGAAACAGCGAGAGGTGAACAGGGTTTTCACAGTTAAAAACAGCGAGAGGAGAGCAGGTTTTTCCGTTTAAAAAAGCAAGAGGTGAGCAGGGTTTTCACAGTTTTAAACATCGAGAGGAAAGCTGGTTTTTCACAGTTTAAAACAGCGAGAGGAGAGCAGGTTTTTCACAGTTCAAAACAGCGAGAGGAGAGCAAGTTTTTCACAGTTTGAAACAGTGAGAGGAGAGCAGGGTTTTTACAGTTTAAAACAGCGAGAGGAGAGCAAGGAATTTACAGTGTTAAACAACGAGAGGAAAGCAGGTTTTTCACAGTTTAAAACAACGAGAGGAGAGCAGGGTTTTCACAGTTTAAAACAGCGATAGGACAGCTGGGGATTCACAGATTAAAACAGCTAGAGGGGAGCAGGATTTTCACAGTTTAAAACTGCGAGAGGCAGGCGGGTTTTTCACAGTTTTAAACAGCGAGAGGAGAGCAGGTTTTTCACAGTTTAAAACAGCGAGAGGAGAGCAGGGTTTTCTCAGTTTAAAACTGCGAGAGGTGAACAGGATTTTCACAGTTTAAAACAGCGAGAGGGGAGCAGGTTTTTCATAGTTCAAAACAACGAGAGGTGAGCAGGTTTTTCACAGTTTAAAAAAGCGAGAGGAAGAATGAATTTCACAGTTTAAAACAGCGAGAGGAAAGCAGCTTCTTCACAGTTTAAAACAGCGAGAGAAGAGCAGGAATTTTACAGTTCAAAACAGCGAGAGGGGAGCAGGGTTTTCACTGTTTAAAACAGCGAGTGGAGAGCAGGGTTTTCACAGTTTAAAACAGCGATAGGACAGCTGGGGATTCACTGTTTAAAACAGCGAGAGGAGAGCTGGGTTTTCACATTTTAAAACAGCGAGAGGAGAGCAGGTTTTTCACAGTTCAAAACAGCGAGAGGAGAGCAGATTTATCACAGTTTAAAACAGCGAGAGGAGAGCAGGGATTTTCACAGTATACAACAGCGAGAGGAGAGCAATGTTTTCACTGTTTAAAACAGCGAGAGGGGAGCAGGGTTTTCACATTTGAAACAGCGAGAGGAGAGCAGGAATTTCACAGTTTAAAACAGCGAGAGGAGAGCAGGGTTTTCTAAGTTTAAAACAGCGAGAGGAGAGCAGGGTTTTCACAGTTTAAAACAGCGAAAGGAGAGCAGGAATTTCACAGTTTAAAACAGCGAGAGGAGAGCAGGGTTTTCGCAGTTTAAAACAGCGAGAGGAGAGCAGGGATTTCACAGTTTTAAACAGCGAGAGGAAAGCAGGTTTTTCACAGTTTAAAACAGCGACATGAGAGCAGGGTATTCAAAGTTGAAACAGCGAGAGGAGAGCAGGAATTTCACAGTTTAAAACAGCGAGAGAAGAGCAGATTTTTCACAGATTAAAACAGCGAGAGGAGAGCTATTTTTTCACAGTTTAAAACAGCGAGAGGAGAGCCTGGTTTTCACAGTTTAAAACAGCGAGAGGAGAGTGGCGATTTCACAGTTTAAAACAGCGAGAGGAGAGCAGGGTTTTCACAGTTTAAAACTGCGAGAGGAGAGCTGGGTTTTCAAAGTTTTAAACAACGAGAGGTGAGCCGGGTTTTCACAGTTGTATGCAATGAGAGGTGAGCCAGGATTTTGACAGGTTAAAACTGCGAGAGGAGAGCAGGGTTTTCACAGTTTCAAACAGCGAGAGGCGAGCAGCATTTTCACAGTTTAAAACAGCGAGAGGAGAGCAGGGTTTTCACAGCTTAAAACAGCGAGAGGAAAGCAGGATTTTCACAGTTTAAAACAGCGAGAGGAGAGCAGGGTTTTCACAGTTTCAAACAGCGAGAGGCGAGCAGCAATTTCACAGTTTAAAACAGCGAGAGGAGAGCAGGGTTTTCACAGTTTAAAACAGCGAGAGGAAAGCATGATATTCACAGTTCAAAAGAGCGAGAGGAGAGCAGGTTTTTCACAGCTTAAAACAGCGAGAGGAGAGCAGGGTTTTCACAGTTTACAACAACGAGAGGAGAGCAGGGTTTTCACAGTTTAAAACAGCGAGAGGAGAGCAGGGTTTTCACAGTTTAAAACAGCGAGAGGAGAGCAGGGTTTTCAGAGTTTAAAACAGCGAGAGGAAAGCAGAGTTTTTCACAGTTTTAAACAACGAGAGGTGAGCCAGGATTTTAACAGTTTAAAACAGCGAGAGGAGAGCAGGAATTTCAAAGGTTAAAACAGCAAGAGGAGAGCAGGAATTTCACAGTTTAAAACATCGATAGGAGAGCAGTGTTTTCACAGTTTAAAACAGCGAGAGGAAAGCAGGAATTTCACAGTTTAAAACAGCGATTGGAGAGCAGGAATTTCACAGTTTAAAACAGCGATAGGAGAGCAGGAATTTCACAGTTTAAAACAGCGATAGGAGAGCAGGGTTTTCACAGTTGAAAACAGCGAGAGGAGAGCAGGAATTTCACAGTTTAAAACAAAGAGAGGTGAGCCAGGATTTTCACAGTTTAAAACAGCGAGAGGGGAACAGGAATTTCAAAGGTTAAAACAGCGAGAGGAGAGCGGGATTTTCACAGTTTAAAACAGCGAGAGGAGAGCAGGAATTTCACAGTTTAAAACAGCAAGAGTGAGCAGGGTTTTCACAGTTTAAAACAGCGAGAGGAGAGCAGGGTTTTCACAGTTCAACACAGCAAGAGGTGAGCAGGGATTTCACAGTTTTAAACAGCGAGAGGAAAGCAGGGTTTTCACAGTTTAAAACAGCGAGAGGAGAGCAGGGTTTTCAAAGTTTAAAACAGCGAGAGGAGAGCAGGAATTTCACAGTTTAAAACAGCGAGAGGAGAGCAGGAATTTCACAGTTTAAAACAGCGAGAGGAGAGCAGGGTTTTCAAAGTTTAAAACAGCGAGAGGAGAGCTGGGTTTTCACAGTTAAAACAGTGAGAGGGAAACAGTGTTTTCACAGTTTAAAACAGCGAGAGGAAAACAGTGTTTTCACAGTTCAAAACAGCAAAAGGTGAGCAGGGTTTTCACAGTTTTAAACAGCGAGAGGAGAGCAGGGTTTTCACAGTGTAAAACAGCGATAGGAGAGCAGTGTTTTCACAGTTTAAAACAGCGAGAGGAGAGCAGGAGTTTCACAGTTTAAAACAGCGAGAGGAGAGCAGGTATTTCACAATTTAAAACAGCGATAGGAGAGCAGGAATTTCACTGTTTAAAACACAGAGAGGTGAGCCAGGATTTTCACAGTTTAAAACAGCAAGAGGAGAGCAGGAATTTCACAGGTTAAAACACAGAGAGGTGAGCCAGGATTTTCACAGTTTAAAACAGCGAGAGGAGAGCAGGAATTTCAAAGGTTAAAACAGCGAGAGGAGAGCAGGAATTTCTCAGATTAAAACAGCGATAGGAGAGCAGTGTTTTCACAGTTTAAAACAGCGAGAGGAGATCAGGAATTTCACAGTTTAAAACAGCCAGAGGAGAGCAGGGTTTTCACAGTTTAAAACAACGAGTGGTGAGCAGGTTTTTCACAGTTTAAAACAGCGAGAGGAGAGCAGGAATTTCACAGTTTAAAACATCGAGAGGAGAGGAGGTTTTTCACAGTTTAAAACAGCGAGAGGAGAGCAGGGATTTTCACAGTATACAACAGCGAGAGGAGAGCAGGTTTTTCACAGTTTAAAACAGCGAGAGGAAAGCAATGTTTTCACTGTTTAAAACAGCGAGAGGGGAGCAGGGTTTTCACATTTGAAACAGCGAGAGGAGAGCAGGAATTTCACAGTTTAAAACAGCGAGAGGAGAGCAGGGTTTTCTAAGTTTAAAACAGCGAGAGGAGAGCAGGGTTTTCACAGTTTAAAACAGCGAAAGGAGAGCAGGAATTTCACAGTTTAAAACAGCGAGAGGAGAGCAGGGTTTTCGCAGTTTAAAACAGCGAGAGGAGAGCAGGGATTTCACAGTTTTAAACAGCGAGAGGAAAGCAGGTTTTTCACAGTTTAAAACAGCGACATGAGAGCAGGGTATTCAAAGTTGAAACAGCGAGAGGAGAGCAGGAATTTCACAGTTTAAAACAGTGAGAGAAGAGCAGATTTTTCACAGATTAAAACAGCGAGAGGAGAGCTATTTTTTCACAGTTTAAAACAGCGAGAGGAGAGCCTGGTTTTTCACAGTTTAAAAAAACGAGAGGTGAGCAGGTTTTTCACAGTTTAAAAAAGCGAGAGGAAGAATGAATTTCACAGTTTAAAACAGCGAGAGGAGAGCAGGAATTTCACAGTTCAAAACAGCGAGAGGGGAGCAGGGTTTTAACTGTTCAAAACAGCGAGAGGAGAGCAGGAATTTCACAGTTTAAAACAGCAAGAGTGAGCAGGGTTTTCACAGTTTAAAACAGCGAGAGGAGAGCAGGGTTTTCACAGTTCAACACAGCAAGAGGTGAGCAGGGATTTCACAGTTTTAAACAGCGAGAGGAAAGCAGGGTTTTCACAGTTTAAAACTTCGAGAGGAGAGCAGGGTTTTCAAAGTTTAAAACAGCGAGAGGAGAGCAGGAATTTCACAGTTTAAAACAGCGAGAGGAGAGCAGGAATTTCACAGTTTAAAACAGCGAGAGGAGAGCAGGGTTTTCAAAGTTTAAAACAGCGAGAGGAGAGCTGGGTTTTCACAGTTAAAACAGTGAGAGGAAAACAGTGTTTTCACAGTTTAAAACAGCGAGAGGAAAACAGTGTTTTCACAGTTCAAAACAGCAAAAGGTGAGCAGGGTTTTCACAGTTTTAAACAGCGAGAGGAGAGCAGGGTTTTCACAGTGTAAAACAGCGATAGGAGAGCAGTGTTTTCACAGTTTAAAACAGCGAGAGGAGAGCAGGAGTTTCACAGTTTAAAACAGCGAGAGGAGAGCAGGTATTTCACAATTTAAAACAGCGATAGGAGAGCAGGAATTTCACTGTTTAAAACACAGAGAGGAGAGCCAGGATTTTCACAGTTTAAAACAGCAAGAGGAGAGCAGGAATTTCACAGGTTAAAACACAGAGAGGTGAGCCAGGATTTTCACAGTTTAAAACAGCGAGAGGAGAGCAGGAATTTCAAAGGTTAAAACAGCGAGAGGAGAGCAGGAATTTCTCAGATTAAAACAGCGATAGGAGAGCAGTGTTTTCACAGTTTTAAACAGCGAGAGGAGAGCAGGAATTTCACAGTTTTAAACAGCCAGAGGAGAGCAGGGTTTTCACAGTTTAAAACAACGAGTGGTGAGCAGGTTTTTCACAGTTTAAAACAGCGAGAGGAGAGCAGGAATTTCACAGTTTAAAACATCGAGAGGAGAGGAGGTTTTTCACAGTTTAAAACAGCGAGAGGAGAGCAGGTTTTTCACAGTTTAAAACTGCGAGAGGAGAGCAGGGTTTTCACAGTTTCAACAATGAATGGTGCGAAGGATTTAAACAGTTTAAAACAGCGAGATGGGAGCAGGTTTCTCACAGTTTAAAACAACGAGAGTAGAGCAGGGTTTTCGAAGTTCATAACAGCGAGAGGAGAGCAGTTTTTTCACAGTTTAAAACAGCGAGAGGAGAACAGGTTTTTCACAGTTTAAAACAGCGATAGGAGAGCAGTTTTTTCACAGTTTGAAACAGCGAGAGGTGAACAGGGTTTTCACAGTTAAAAACAGCGAGAGGAGAGCAGGTTTTTCCGTTTAAAAAAGCAAGAGGTGAGCAGGGTTTTCACAGTTTTAAACATCGAGAGGAAAGCTGGTTTTTCTCAGTTTAAAACAGCGAGAGGAGAGCAGGTTTTTCACAGTTCAAAACAGCGAGAGGAGAGCAAGTTTTTCACAGTTTGAAACAGTGAGAGGAGAGCAGGGTTTTTACAGTTTAAAACAGCGAGAGGAGAGCAAGGAATTTACAGTGTTAAACAACGAGAGGAAAGCAGGTTTTTCACAGTTTAAAACAACGAGAGGAGAGCAGGGTTTTCACAGTTTAAAACAGCGATAGGACAGCTGGGGATTCACAGATTAAAACAGCTAGAGGGGAGCAGGATTTTCACAGTTTAAAACTGCGAGAGGCAGGCGGGTTTTTCACAGTTTTAAACAGCGAGAGGAGAGCAGGTTTTTCACAGTTTAAAACAGCGAGAGGAGAGCAGGGTTTTCTCAGTTTAAAACTGCGAGAGGTGAACAGGATTTTCACAGTTTAAAACAGCGAGAGGGGAGCAGGTTTTTCACAGTTCAAAACAACGAGAGGTGAGCAGGTTTTTCACAGTTTAAAAAAGCGAGAGGAAGAATGAATTTCACAGTTTAAAACAGCGAGAGGAAAGCAGCTTCTTCACAGTTTAAAACAGCGAGAGAAGAGCAGGAATTTTACAGTTCAAAACAGCGAGAGGGGAGCAGGGTTTTCACTGTTTAAAACAGCGAGTGGAGAGCAGGGTTTTCACAGTTTAAAACAGCGATAGGACAGCTGGGGATTCACTGTTTAAAACAGCGAGAGGAGAGCTGGGTTTTCACATTTTAAAACAGCGAGAGGAGAGCAGGTTTTTCACAGTTCAAAACAGCGAGAGGAGAGCAGATTTATCACAGTTTAAAACAGCGAGAGGAGAGCAGGGATTTTCACAGTATACAACAGCGAGAGGAGAGCAATGTTTTCACTGTTTAAAACAGCGAGAGGGGAGCAGGGTTTTCACATTTGAAACAGCGAGAGGAGAGCAGGAATTTCACAGTTTAAAACAGCGAGAGGAGAGCAGGGTTTTCTAAGTTTAAAACAGCGAGAGGAGAGCAGGGTTTTCACAGTTTAAAACAGCGAAAGGAGAGCAGGAATTTCACAGTTTAAAACAGCGAGAGGAGAGCAGGGTTTTCGCAGTTTAAAACAGCGAGAGGAGAGCAGGGATTTCACAGTTTTAAACAGCGAGAGGAAAGCAGGTTTTTCACAGTTTAAAACAGCGACATGAGAGCAGGGTATTCAAAGTTGAAACAGCGAGAGGAGAGCTGGAATTTCACAGTTTAAAACAGCGAGAGAAGAGCAGATTTTTCACAGATTAAAACAGCGAGAGGAGAGCTATTTTTTCACAGTTTAAAACAGCGAGAGGAGAGCCTGGTTTTCACAGTTTAAAACAGCGAGAGGAGAGTGGCGATTTCACAGTTTAAAACAGCGAGAGGAGAGCAGGGTTTTCACAGTTTAAAACTGCGAGAGGAGAGCTGGGTTTTCAAAGTTTTAAACAACGAGAGGTGAGCCGGGTTTTCACAGTTGTATGCAATGAGAGGTGAGCCAGGATTTTGACAGGTTAAAACTGCGAGAGGAGAGCAGGGTTTTCACAGTTTCAAACAGCGAGAGGCGAGCAGCATTTTCACAGTTTAAAACAGCGAGAGGAGAGCAGGGTTTTCACAGCTTAAAACAGCGAGAGGAGAGCAGGATTTTCACAGTTTAAAAAAGCGAGAGGAGAGCAGGGTTTTCACAGTTTCAAACAGCGAGAGGCGAGCAGCAATTTCACAGTTTAAAACAGCGAGAGGAGAGCAGGGTTTTCACAGTTTAAAACAGCGAGAGGAAAGCATGATATTCACAGTTCAAAAGAGCGAGAGGAGAGCAGGTTTTTCACAGCTTAAAACAGCGAGAGGAGAGCAGGGTTTTCACAGTTTACAACAACGAGAGGAGAGCAGGGTTTTCACAGTTTAAAACAGCGAGAGGAGAGCAGGGTTTTCACAGTTTAAAACAGCGAGAGGAGAGCAGGGTTTTCAGAGTTTAAAACAGCGAGAGGAAAGCAGAGTTTTTCACAGTTTTAAACAACGAGAGGTGAGCCAGGATTTTAACAGTTTAAAACAGCGAGAGGAGAGCAGGAATTTCAAAGGTTAAAACAGCAAGAGGAGAGCAGGAATTTCACAGTTTAAAACATCGATAGGAGAGCAGTGTTTTCACAGTTTAAAACAGCGAGAGGAAAGCAGGAATTTCACAGTTTAAAACAGCGAGTGGAGAGCAGGAATTTCACAGTTTAAAACAGCGATAGGAGAGCAGGAATTTCACAGTTTAAAACAGCGATAGGAGAGCAGGGTTTTCACAGTTGAAAACAGCGAGAGGAGAGCAGGAATTTCACAGTTTAAAACAAAGAGAGGTGAGCCAGGATTTTCACAGTTTAAAACAGCGAGAGGGGAACAGGAATTTCAAAGGTTAAAACAGCGAGAGGAGAGCGGGATTTTCACAGTTTAAAACAGCGAGAGGAGAGCAGGAATTTCACAGTTTAAAACAGCAAGAGTGAGCAGGGTTTTCACAGTTTAAAACAGCGAGAGGAGAGCAGGGTTTTCACAGTTCAACACAGCAAGAGGTGAGCAGGGATTTCACAGTTTTAAACAGCGAGAGGAAAGCAGGGTTTTCACAGTTTAAAACAGCGAGAGGAGAGCAGGGTTTTCAAAGTTTAAAACAGCGAGAGGAGAGCAGGAATTTCACAGTTTAAAACAGCGAGAGGAGAGCAGGAATTTCACAGTTTAAAACAGCGAGAGGAGAGCAGGGTTTTCAAAGTTTAAAACAGCGAGAGGAGAGCTGGGTTTTCACAGTTAAAACAGTGAGAGGGAAACAGTGTTTTCACAGTTTAAAACAGCGAGAGGAAAACAGTGTTTTCACAGTTCAAAACAGCAAAAGGTGAGCAGGGTTTTCACAGTTTTAAACAGCGAGAGGAGAGCAGGGTTTTCACAGTGTAAAACAGCGATAGGAGAGCAGTGTTTTCACAGTTTAAAACAGCGAGAGGAGAGCAGGAGTTTCACAGTTCAAAACAGCGAGAGGAGAGCAGGTATTTCACAATTTAAAACAGCGATAGGAGAGCAGGAATTTCACTGTTTAAAACACAGAGAGGTGAGCCAGGATTTTCACAGTTTAAAACAGCAAGAGGAGAGCAGGAATTTCACAGGTTAAAACACAGAGAGGTGAGCCAGGATTTTCACAGTTTAAAACAGCGAGAGGAGAGCAGGAATTTCAAAGGTTAAAACAGCGAGAGGAGAGCAGGAATTTCTCAGATTAAAACCGCGATAGGAGAGCAGTGTTTTCACAGTTTAAAACAGCGAGAGGAGAGCAGGAATTTCACAGTTTAAAACAGCCAGAGGAGAGCAGGGTTTTCACAGTTTAAAACAACGAGTGGTGAGCAGGTTTTTCACAGTTTAAAACAGCGAGAGGAGAGCAGGAATTTCACAGTTTAAAACATCGAGAGGAGAGGAGGTTTTTCACAGTTTAAAACAGCGAGAGGAGAGCAGGGATTTTCACAGTATACAACAGCGAGAGGAGAGCAGGTTTTTCACAGTTTAAAACAGCGAGAGGAAAGCAATGTTTTCACTGTTTAAAACAGCGAGAGGGGAGCAGGGTTTTCACATTTGAAACAGCGAGAGGAGAGCAGGAATTTCACAGTTTAAAACAGCGAGAGGAGAGCAGGGTTTTCTAAGTTTAAAACAGCGAGAGGAGAGCAGGGTTTTCACAGTTTAAAACAGCGAAAGGAGAGCAGGAATTTCACAGTTTAAAACAGCGAGAGGAGAGCAGGGTTTTCGCAGTTTAAAACAGCGAGAGGAGAGCAGGGATTTCACAGTTTTAAACAGCGAGAGGAAAGCAGGTTTTTCACAGTTTAAAACAGCGACATGAGAGCAGGGTATTCAAAGTTGAAACAGCGAGAGGAGAGCAGGAATTTCACAGTTTAAAACAGCGAGAGAAGAGCAGATTTTTCACAGATTAAAACAGCGAGAGGAGAGCTATTTTTTCACAGTTTAAAACAGCGAGAGGAGAGCCTGGTTTTCACAGTTTAAAACAGCGAGAGGAGAGTGGCGATTTCACAGTTTAAAACAGCGAGAGGAGAGCAGGGTTTTCACAGTTTAAAACTGCGAGAGGAGAGCTGGTTTTCAAAGTTTTAAACAACGAGAGGTGAGCCGGGTTTTCACAGTTGTATGCAATGAGAGGTGAGCCAGGATTTTGACAGGTTAAAACACCGAGAGGAGAGCAGGGTTTTCACAGTTTCAAACAGCGAGAGGCGAGCAGCATTTTCACAGTTTAAAACAGCGAGAGGAGAGCAGGGTTTTCACAGCTTAAAACAGCGAGAGGAAAGCAGGATTTTCACAGTTTAAAACAGCGAGAGGAGAGCAGGGTTTTCACAGTTTCAAACAGCGAGAGGCGAGCAGCAATTTCACAGTTTAAAACAGCGAGAGGAGAGCAGGGTTTTCACAGTTTAAAACAGCGAGAGGAAAGCAGGATATTCACAGTTCAAAACAGCGAGAGGAGAGCAGGTTTTTCACAGCTTTAAACAGCGAGAGGAGAGCAGGGTTTTCACAGTTTACAACAACGAGAGGAGAGCAGGGTTTTCACAGTTTAAAACAGCGAGAGGAGAGCAGGGTTTTCACAGTTTAAAACAGCGAGAGGAGAGCAGGGTTTTCAGAGTTTAAAACAGCGAGAGGAAAGCAGAGTTTTTCACAGTTTTAAACAACGAGAGGTGAGCCAGGATTTTAACAGTTTAAAACAGCGAGAGGAGAGCAGGAATTTCAAAGGTTAAAACAGCAAGAGGAGAGCAGGAATTTCACAGTTTAAAACATCGATAGGAGAGCAGTGTTTTCACAGTTTAAAACAGCGAGAGGAAAGCAGGAATTTCACAGTTTAAAACAGCGAGAGCAGAGCAGGAATTTCACAGTTTAAAACAGCGATAGGAGAGCAGGAATTTCACAGTTTAAAACAGCGATAGGAGAGCAGGGTTTTCACAGTTGAAAACAGCGAGAGGAGAGCAGGAATTTCACAGTTTAAAACAAAGAGAGGTGAGCAGGATTTTCACAGTTTAAAACAGCGAGAGGAGAGCAGGAATTTCAGAGTTTAAAACAGCGATAGGAGAGCAGTGTTTTCACAGTTTAAAACAGCGAGAGGAGAGCAGGTTTTTCACAGTTTAAAACTGCGAGAGGAGAGCAGGGTTTTCACAGTTTCAACAATGAATGGTGCGAAGGATTTAAACAGTTTAAAACAGCGAGATGGGAGCAGGTTTCTCACAGTTTAAAACAACGAGAGTAGAGCAGGGTTTTCAAAGTTCATAACAGCGAGAGGAGAGCAGTTTTTTCACAGTTTAAAACAGCGAGAGGAGAACAGGTTTTCCACAGTTTAAAATAGCGATAGGAGAGCAGTTTTTTCACAGTTTGAAAAGCGAGAGGAGAACAGGGTTTTCACAGTTAAAAACAGCGAGAGGAGAGCAAGTTTTTCACAGTTTGAAACAGTGAGAGGAGAGCAGGGTTTTTACAGTTTAAAACAGCGAGAGGAGAGCAAGGAATTTACAGTGTTAAACAACGAGAGGAAAGCAGGTTTTTCACAGTTAAAAACAGCGAGAGGAGAGCAGGTTTTTCCGTTTAAAAAAGCAAGAGGTGAGCAGGGTTTTCACAGTTTTAAACATCGAGAGGAAAGCTGGTTTTTCACAGTTTAAAACAGTGAGAGGAGAGCAGGTTTTTCACAGTTCAAAACAGCGAGAGGAGAGCAAGTTTTTCACAGTTTGAAACAGTGAGAGGAGCGCAGGGTTTTTACAGTTTAAAACAGCGAGAGGAGAGCAAGGAATTTACAGTGTTAAACAACGAGAGGAAAGCAGGTTTTTCACAGTTTAAAACAGCGAGAGGAGAGCAGGGTTTTCACAGTTTAAAACAGCGATAGGACAGCTGGGGATTCACAGATTAAAACAGCTAGAGGGGAGCAGGATTTTCACTGTTTAAAACTGCGAGAGGCAGGCGGGTTTTTCACAGTTTTAAACAGCGAGAGGAGAGCAGGGTTTTCACAGTTTAAAACAGCGAGAGGAGAGCAGGGTTTTCTCAGTTTAAAACTGCGAGAGGTGAACAGGATTTTCACAGTTTAAAACAGCGAGAGGGGAGCAGGTTTTTCACAGTTTAAAACAACGAGAGGTGAGCAGGTTTTTCACAGTTTAAAAAAGCGAGAGGAAGAATGAATTTCACAGTTTAAAACAGCGAGAGGAAAGCAGCTTCTTCACAGTTTAAAACAGCGAGAGAAGAGCAGGAATTTTACAGTTCAAAACAGCGAGAGGGGAGCAGGGTTTTCACTGTTTAAAACAGCGAGTGGAGAGCAGGGTTTTCACAGTTTAAAACAGCGATAGGACATCTGGGGATTCACTGTTTAAAACAGCGAGAGGAGAGCTGGGTTTTCACATTTTAAAACAGCGAGAGGAGAGCAGGTTTTTCACAGTTCAAAACAGCGAGAGGAGAGCAGATTTATCACAGTTTAAAACAGCGAGAGGAGAGCAGGGATTTTCACAGTATACAACAGCGAGAGGAGAGCAGGTTTTTCACAGTTTAAAACAGCGAGAGGAAAGCAATGTTTTCACTGTTTAAAACAGCGAGAGGGGAGCAGGGTTTTCACATTTGAAACAGCGAGAGGAGAGCAGGAATTTTACAGTTTAAAACAGCGAGAGGAGAGCAGGAATTTCACAGTTTAAAACAGCGAGAGGAGAGCAGGGTTTTCACAGTTTAAAACAGCGAAAGGAGAGCAGGAATTTCACAGTTTAAAACAGCGAGAGGAGAGCAGGGTTTTCGCAGTTTAAAACAGCGAGAGGAGAGCAGGGATTTCACAGTTTAAAACATCGAGAGGAGAGGAGGTTTTTCACAGTTTAAAACAGCGAGAGGAGAGCAGGTTTTTCACAGTTTAAAACTGCGAGAGCAGAGCAGGGTTTTCACAGTTTCAACAATGAATGGTGCGAAGGATTTAAACAGTTTAAAACAGCGAGATGGGAGCAGGTTTCTCACAGTTTAAAACAACGAGAGTAGAGCAGGGTTTTCAAAGTTCATAACAGCGAGAGGAGAGCAGTTTTTTCACAGTTTAAAACTGCGAGAGGAGAACAGGTTTTTCACAGTTTAAAACAGCGATAGGAGAGCAGTTTTTTCACAGTTTGAAACAGCGAGAGGAGAACAGGGTTTTCACAGTTAAAAACAGCGAGAGGAGAGCAGGTTTTACCGTTTAAAAAAGCAAGAGGTGAGCAGGGTTTTCACAGTTTTAAACATCGAGAGGAAAGCTGGTTTTTCACAGTTTAAAACAGCGAGAGGAGAGCAGGTTTTTCACAGTTCAAAACAGCGAGAGGAGAGCAAGTTTTTCACAGTTTGAAACAGTGAGAGGAGAGCAGGGTTTTTACAGTTTAAAACAGCGAGAGGAGAGCAAGGAATTTACAGTGTTAAACAACGAGAGGAAAGCAGGTTTTTCACAGTTTAAAACAGCGAGAGGAGAGCAGGGTTTTCACAGTTTAAAACAGCGATAGGACAGCTGGGGATTCACAGATTAAAACAGCTAGAGGGGAGCAGGATTTTCACAGTTTAAAACTGCGAGAGGCAGGCGGGTTTTTCACAGTTTTAAACAGCGAGAGGAGAGCAGAGTTTTCACAGTTTAAAACAGCGAGAGGAGAGCAGGGTTTTCTCAGTTTAAAACTGCGAGAGGTGAACAGGATTTTCACAGTTTAAAACAGCGAGAGGGGAGCAGGTTTTTCACAGTTTAAAACAACGAGAGGTGAGCAGGTTTTTCACAGTTTAAAAAAGCGAGAGGAAGAATGAATTTCACAGTTTAAAACAGCTAGAGGAAAGCAGCTTCTTCACAGTTTAAAACAGCGAGAGAAGAGCAGGAATTTTACAGTTCAAAACAGCGAGAGGGGAGCAGGGTTTTCACTGTTTAAAACAGCGAGTGGAGAGCAGGGTTTTCACAGTTTAAAACAGCGATAGGACAGCTGGGGATTCACTGTTTAAAACAGCGAGAGGAGAGCTGGGTTTTCACATTTTAAAACAGCGAGAGGAGAGCAGGTTTTTCACAGTTCAAAACAGCGAGAGGAGAGCAGATTTATCACAGTTTAAAACAGCGAGAGGAGAGCAGGGATTTTCACAGTATACAACAGCGAGAGGAGAGCAGGTTTTTCACAGTTTAAAACAGCGAGAGGAAAGCAATGTTTTCACTGTTTAAAACAGCGAGAGGGGAGCAGGGTTTTCACATTTGAAACAGCGAGAGGAGAGCAGGAATTTCACAGTTTAAAACAGCGAGAGGAGAGCAGGGTTTTCTAAGTTTAAAACAGCGAGAGGAGAGCAGGGTTTTCACAGTTTAAAACAGCGAAAGGAGAGCAGGAATTTCACAGTTTAAAACAGCGAGAGGAGAGCAGGGTTTTCGCAGTTTAAAACAGCGAGAGGAGAGCAGGGATTTCACAGTTTTAAACAGCGAGAGGAAAGCAGGTTTTTCACAGTTTAAAACAGCGAGAGGAGAGCTATTTTTTCACAGATTAAAACAGCGAGAGGAGAGCTATTTTTTCACAGTTTAAAACAGCGAGAGGAGAGCCTGGTTTTCACAGTTTAAAACAGCGAGAGGAGAGTGGCGATATCACAGTTTAAAACAGCGAGAGGAGAGCAGGGTTTTCACAGTTTAAAACTGCGAGAGGAGAGCTGGGTTTTCAAAGTTTTAAACAACGAGAGGTGAGCCGGGTTTTCACAGTTGTATGCAATGAGAGGTGAGCCAGGATTTTGACAGGTTAAAACTGCGAGAGGAGAGCAGGGTTTTCACAGTTTCAAACAGCGAGAGGCGAGCAGCATTTTCACAGTTTCAAACAGCGAGAGGAGAGCAGGGTTTTCACAGCTTAAAACAGCGAGAGGAAAGCAGGATTTTCACAGTTTAAAACAGCGAGAGGAGAGCAGGGTTTTCACAGTTTCAAACAGCGAGAGGCGAGCAGCAATTTCACAGTTTAAAACAGCGAGAGGAGAGCAGGGTTTTCACAGTTTAAAACAGCGAGAGGAAAGCAGGATATTCACAGTTCAAAACAGCGAGAGGAGAGCAGGTTTTTCACAGCTTAAAACAGCGAGAGGAGAGCAGGGTTTTCACAGTTTACAACAACGAGAGGAGAGCAGGGTTTTCACAGTTTAAAACAGCGAGAGGAGAGCAGGGTTTTCACAGTTTAAAACAGCGAGAGGAGAGCAGGGTTTTCAGAGTTTAAAACAGCGAGAGGAAAGCAGAGTGTTTCACAGTTTTAAACAACGAGAGGTGAGCCAGGATTTTAACAGTTTAAAACAGCGAGAGGAGAGCAGGAATTTCAAAGGTTAAAACAGCAAGAGGAGAGCAGGAATTTCACAGTTTAAAACATCGATAGGAGAGCAGTGTTTTCACAGTTTAAAACAGCGAGAGGAAAGCAGGAATTTCACAGTTTAAAACAGCGAGTGGAGAGCAGGAATTTCACAGTTTAAAACAGCGATAGGAGAGCAGGAATTTCACAGTTTAAAACAGCGATAGGAGAGCAGGGTTTTCACAGTTGAAAACAGCGAGAGGAGAGCTGGGTTTTCACATTTTAAAACAGCGAGAGGAGAGCAGGTTTTTCACAGTTCAAAACAGCGAGAGGAGAGCAGATTTATCACAGTTTAAAACAGCGAGAGGAGAGCAGGGATTTTCACAGTATACAACAGCGAGAGGAGAGCAGGTTTTTCACAGTTTAAAACAGCGAGAGGAAAGCAATGTTTTCACTGTTTAAAACAGCGAGAGGGGAGCAGGGTTTTCACATTTGAAACAGCGAGAGGAGAGCAGGAATTTCACAGTTTAAAACAGCGAGAGGAGAGCAGGGTTTTCTAAGTTTAAAACAGCGAGAGGAGAGCAGGGTTTTCACAGTTTAAAACAGCGAAAGGAGAGCAGGAATTTCACAGTTTAAAACAGCGAGAGGAGAGCAGGGTTTTCGCAGTTTAAAACAGCGAGAGGAGAGCAGGGATTTCACAGTTTTAAACAGCGAGAGGAAAGCAGGTTTTTCACAGTTTAAAACAGCGAGAGGAGAGCTATTTTTTCACAGATTAAAACAGCGAGAGGAGAGCTATTTTTTCACAGTTTAAAACAGCGAGAGGAGAGCCTGGTTTTCACAGTTTAAAACAGCGAGAGGAGAGTGGCGATTTCACAGTTTAAAACAGCGAGAGGAGAGCAGGGTTTTCACAGTTTAAAACTGCGAGAGGAGAGCTGGGTTTTCAAAGTTTTAAACAACGAGAGGTGAGCCGGGTTTTCACAGTTGTATGCAATGAGAGGTGAGCCAGGATTTTGACAGGTTAAAACTGCGAGAGGAGAGCAGGGTTTTCACAGTTTCAAACAGCGAGAGGAGAGCAGGGTTTTCACAGCTTAAAACAGCGAGAGGAAAGCAGGATTTTCACAGTTTAAAACAGCGAGAGGAGAGCAGGGTTTTCACAGTTTCAAACAGCGAGAGGCGAGCAGCAATTTCACAGTTTAAAACAGCGAGAGGAGAGCAGGGTTTTCACAGTTTAAAACAGCGAGAGGAAAGCAGGATATTCACAGTTCAAAACAGCGAGAGGAGAGCAGGTTTTTCACAGCTTAAAACAGCGAGAGGAGAGCAGGGTTTTCACAGTTTACAACAACGAGAGGAGAGCAGGGTTTTCACAGTTTAAAACAGCGAGAGGAGAGCAGGGTTTTCACAGTTTAAAACAGCGAGAGGAGAGCAGGGTTTTCAGAGTTTAAAACAGCGAGAGGAAAGCAGAGTGTTTCACAGTTTTAAACAACGAGAGGTGAGCCAGGATTTTAACAGTTTAAAACAGCGAGAGGAGAGCAGGAATTTCAAAGGTTAAAACAGCAAGAGGAGAGCAGGAATTTCACAGTTTAAAACATCGATAGGAGAGCAGTGTTTTCACAGTTTAAAACAGCGAGAGGAAAGCAGGAATTTCACAGTTTAAAACAGCGAGTGGAGAGCAGGAATTTCACAGTTTAAAACAGCGATAGGAGAGCAGGAATTTCACAGTTTAAAACAGCGATAGGAGAGCAGGGTTTTCACAGTTGAAAACAGCGAGAGGAGAGCAGGAATTTCACAGTTTAAAACAAAGAGAGGTGAGCCAGGATTTTCACAGTTTAAAACAGCGAGAGGAGAACAGGAATTTCAAAGGTTAAAACAGCGAGAGGAGAGCGGGATTTTCACAGTTTAAAACAGCGAGAGGAGAGCAGGAATTTCACAGTTTAAAACAGCGATAGGAGAGCAGTGTTTTCACAGTTTAAAACAGCGAGAGGAGAGCAGGAGTTTCACAGTTTAAAACAAAGAAAGGTGAGCCAGGATTTTCACAGTTTAAAACAGCGATAGGAGAGCAGGAATTTCACAGTTTAAAACAGCGAGAGGGAAGCGGGGTTTTCACAGTTTAAAACAACCAAAAGGTAAGCAGCCTTTTCACAGTTAAAACAACGAGAGGTGAGCAGGTATTTCACAGTTCAAAACAGCAAGAGGAGTGCTGGGTTTTCACAGTTTGAAACAGCGAGAGGAGAGCTGGTTTTTCACAGTTTAAAACAGCGACAGGAGAGCTGGTTTTTCACAGTTTAAAACTGCGAGAGGAAAGCAGGAATTTCACAGTTTAAAACAGTGAGAGGTGAGCAGGGTTTTCACAGTTTAAAACAGCGAAAGGACAGCATGATTTTCACAGTTTAAAACAGCGAGAGGAGAGCCGGTTTTTCACAGTTTAAAAAAGCGAGATGAAAGCTGGGTTTTCACAGTTTTAAACAGCGAGAGGAAAGCAGGATTTTCACAGTTTAAAACAGCGAGATGAAAATTGGGTTTTCACAGTTTAAATCAGCGAGAGGAGAGCCGGTTTTTCACAGTTTAATACAGCGAGATGAAAACAGGGTTTTCACAGTTTAAAACAGCAAGAGGAAAGCAGGGTTTTCACAGTCTAAAACAACGAGAAGAGAGCAGATTTTTCACAGTTTAAAACAGCTGGAGGTGAGCAGTAATTTCACTGTTTAAAACAGCGAGAGGACAGCACGATTTTCACAGTTTAAAACAGAGAGAGGAGGGCCCAGTTTTTACAATTTATAACAACGAGAGATGGGCCGGGATTTACACAGATTAAAACAGCGATAGGAAGGCGGCATTTTCACAGTTCAAAACAGCGAGAGGAGAGCCGGGTTTACACTGTTTCAATCAACACAAGAGGGCCGGATTTTCACAGTTCAAAATAGCGAGGGGAGAGCGGGATTTTCACAGTTTAACACAGCGAGAGGACATCGGGATTTTCACACTTTAAAATAGTGAGAGGAGAGCAGGGTTTTCACAGTTTAAAACAGCGAGAGGAGAGCAGGGTTTTCACAGTTTAAAACAACGAGTTGTGAGCTGGAATTTCACAGTTTAAAACAGCGAGAGGAGAGCAGGGTTTTCACAGTTTAAAACAGCGAGAGGAGAGCAGGAATTTCACAGTTTAAAACCGCGAGAGGAGTGCAGGGTTTTCACTGTTTAAAACACCAAGAAGTGAGCACGTTTTTCACTGTTTAAAACAGCGAGAGGAGAGCAGGAATTTCACAGTTTAAAACAGCGAGAGGAGAGCAGGGTTTTCACAGTTTAAAACAGCGAGAGGAGAGCAGGAATTTCACAGTTTAAAACAGCGAGAGGAGAGCAGTGTTTTCACTGTTTAAAACAGCGAGAGGAGAGCAGGAATTTCACAGTTTAAAACCACGAGAGGAGTGCAGGGTTTTCACAGTTTAAAACAACGAGTTGTGAGCTTGAATTTCACAGTTTAAAACAGCGAGAGGAGAGCAGGAATTTCACAGTTTAAAACAGCGAGAGGAGAGCAGGGTTTTCACTGTTTAAAACAGCAAGCGGAGAGCAGGAATTTCACAGTTTAAAACAGCGAGAGGAGAGCAGGAATTTCAGTTTAAAACAGCGAAGGAAGCGCAGGATTTTCACAGTTTAAAACAGCGACAGGAGAGCAGGGTTTTCACAGTTTAAAACAGCGAGACGTGAGCAGGGTTTTTCACAGTTTAAAACAGCGAGGGAACAGCAGAGTTTTCACGGTTTAAAACAGCGAGTGGAGACCCAGGATTTTCAGAGTTTAAAACAGCGAGAGGAGAGCCGGATTTTCTGAGTTTTAAACAGCGAGAGGATAGTCGGCTATTCGCAGTTTAAAACAGCGAGAGGACAGCACAATTTTCACAGTTTAAAACAGAGAGAGGAGAGCCAGGTTTTCACAATTTATAACAACGAGAGATGGGCCGGGATTTACACAGATTAAAACAGCGAGAGGAAGGCGGCATTTTCACTGTTCAAAACAGCGAGTGGAGAGCCGGATTTTCATTGTTTCAAACAACACAAGAGGGCCGGATTTTCACAGTTCAAAACAGCGAGGGGAGAGCGGGATTTTCACAGTTTAACACTGCGAGAGGACATCGGGATTTTCACACTTTAAAACAGCGAGAGGAGAGCAGGATTTTCACAGTTTAAAATAGCGAGTGGAGAGCAGGAATTTCACAGTTTAAAACAGCGAGAGGTGAGCTGGGATTTTCACAGTATTGAAGCAGCCAGAGGTGAGCAGGTTTTCACAGTTTAAAACAGCGAGAGGAGAGCAGGGTTTTCACAGTTTAAAACAGCGAGAGTAGAGCAGAGTTTTCACTGTTTAAGACAATGAGTTGTGAGCTGGAATTTCACAGTTTAAAACAGCGTGAGGAGAGCAGGGATTTTCACAGTATACAACAGCGAGAGGAGAGCAGGTTTTTCACAGTTTAAAACAGCGAGAGGAAAGCAATGTTTTCACTGTTTAAAACAGCGAGAGGGGAGCAGGGTTTTCACATTTGAAACAGCGAGAGGAGAGCAGGAATTTCACAGTTTAAAACAGCGAGAGGAGAGCAGGGTTTTCTAAGTTTAAAACAGCGAGAGGAGAGCAGGGTTTTCACAGTTTAAAACAGCGAAAGGAGAGCAGGAATTTCACAGTTTAAAACAGCGAGAGGAGAGCAGGGTTTTCGCAGTTTAAAACAGCGAGAGGAGAGCAGGGATTTCACAGTTTAAAACATCGAGAGGAGAGGAGGTTTTTCACAGTTTAAAACAGCGAGAGGAGAGCAGGTTTTTCACAGTTTCAACAATGAATGGTGCGAAGGATTTAAACAGTTTAAAACAGCGAGATGGGAGCAGGTTTCTCACAGTTTAAAACAACGAGAGTAGAGCAGGGTTTTCAAAGTTCATAACAGCGAGAGGAGAGCAGTTTTTTCACAGTTTAAAACAGCGAGAGGAAAACAGGTTTTTCACAGTTTAAAACAGCCATAGGAGAGCAGTTTTTTCACAGTTTGAAACAGCGAGAGGAGAACAGGGTTTTCACAGTTAAAAACAGCGAGAGGAGAGCAGGTTTTACCGTTTAAAAAAGCAAGAGGTGAGCAGGGTTTTCACAGTTTTAAACATCGAGAGGAAAGCTGGTTTTTCACAGTTTAAAACAGCGAGAGGAGAGCAGGTTTTTCACAGTTCAAAACAGCGAGAGGAGAGCAAGTTTTTCACAGTTTGAAACAGTGAGAGGAGAGCAGGGTTTTTACAGTTTAAAACAGCGAGAGGAGAGCAAGGAATTTACAGTGTTAAACAACGAGAGGAAAGCAGGTTTTTCACAGTTTAAAACAGCGAGAGGAGAGCAGGGTTTTCACAGTTTAAAACAGCGATAGGACAGCTGGGGATTCACAGATTAAAACAGCTAGAGGGGAGCAGGATTTTCACAGTTTAAAACTGCGAGAGGCAGGCGGGTTTTTCACAGTTTGAAACAGCGAGAGGAGAGCAGAGTTTTCACAGTTTAAAACAGCGAGAGGAGAGCAGGGTTTTCTCAGTTTAAAACTGCGAGAGGTGAACAGGAATTTCACAGTTTAAAACAGCGAGAGGGGAGCAGGTTTTTCACAGTTTAAAACAACGAGAGGTGAGCAGGTTTTTCACAGTTTAAAAAAGCGAGAGGAAGAATGAATTTCACAGTTTAAAACAGCGAGAGGAAAGCAGCTTCTTCACAGTTTAAAACAGCGAGAGAAGAGCAGGAATTTTACAGTTCAAAACAGCGAGAGGGGAGCAGGGTTTTCACTGTTTAAAACAGCGAGTGGAGAGCAGGGTTTTCACAGTTTAAAACAGCGATAGGACAGCTGGGGATTCACTGTTTAAAACAGCGAGAGGAGAGCTGGGTTTTCACATTTTAAATCAGCGAGAGGAGAGCAGGTTTTTCACAGTTCAAAACAGCGAGAGGAGAGCAGATTTATCACAGTTTAAAACAGCGAGAGGAGAGCTGGGATTTTCACAGTGTACAACAGCGAGAGGAGAGCAGGTTTTTCACAGTTTAAAACAGCGAGAGGAAAGCAATGTTTTCACTGTTTAAAACAGCGAGAGGGGAGCAGGGTTTTCACATTTGAAACAGCGAGAGGAGAGCAGGAATTTCACAGTTTAAAACAGCGAGAGGAGAGCAGGGTTTTCTAAGTTTAAAACAGCGAGAGGAGAGCAGGGTTTTCACAGTTTAAAACAGCGAAAGGAGAGCAGGAATTTCACAGTTTAAAACAGCGAGAGGAGAGCAGGGTTTTCGCAGTTTAAAACAGCGAGAGGAGAGCAGGGATTTCACAGTTTAAAACATCGAGAGGAGAGGAGGTTTTTCACAGTTTAAAACAGCGAGAGGAGAGCAGGTTTTTCACAGTTTCAACAATGAATGGTGCGAAGGATTTAAACAGTTTAAAACAGCGAGATGGGAGCAGGTTTCTCACAGTTTAAAACAACGAGAGTAGAGCAGGGTTTTCAAAGTTCATAACAGCGAGAGGAGAGCAGTTTTTTCACAGTTTAAAACAGCGAGAGGAAAACAGGTTTTTCACAGTTTAAAACAGCCATAGGAGAGCAGTTTTTTCACAGTTTGAAACAGCGAGAGGAGAACAGGGTTTTCACAGTTAAAAACAGCGAGAGGAGAGCAGGTTTTACCGTTTAAAAAAGCAAGAGGTGAGCAGGGTTTTCACAGTTTTAAACATCGAGAGGAAAGCTGGTTTTTCACAGTTTAAAACAGCGAGAGGAGAGCAGGTTTTTCACAGTTCAAAACAGCGAGAGGAGAGCAAGTTTTTCACAGTTTGAAACAGTGAGAGGAGAGCAGGGTTTTTACAGTTTAAAACAGCGAGAGGAGAGCAAGGAATTTACAGTGTTAAACAACGAGAGGAAAGCAGGTTTTTCACAGTTTAAAACAGCGAGAGGAGAGCAGGGTTTTCACAGTTTAAAACAGCGATAGGACAGCTGGGGATTCACAGATTAAAACAGCTAGAGGGGAGCAGGATTTTCACAGTTTAAAACTGCGAGAGGCAGGTGGGTTTTTCACAGTTTGAAACAGCGAGAGGAGAGCAGAGTTTTCACAGTTTAAAACAGCGAGAGGAGAGCAGGGTTTTCTCAGTTTAAAACTGCGAGAGGTGAACAGGAATTTCACAGTTTAAAACAGCGAGAGGGGAGCAGGTTTTTCACAGTTTAAAACAACGAGAGGTGAGCAGGTTTTTCACAGTTTAAAAAAGCGAGAGGAAGAATGAATTTCACAGTTTAAAACAGCGAGAGGAAAGCAGCTTCTTCACAGTTTAAAACAGCGAGAGAAGAGCAGGAATTTTACAGTTCAAAACAGCGAGAGGGGAGCAGGGTTTTCACTGTTTAAAACAGCGAGTGGAGAGCAGGGTTTTCACAGTTTAAAACAGCGATAGGACAGCTGGGGATTCACTGTTTAAAACAGCGAGAGGAGAGCTGGGTTTTCACATTTTAAATCAGCGAGAGGAGAGCAGGTTTTTCACAGTTCAAAACAGCGAGAGGAGAGCAGATTTATCACAGTTTAAAACAGCGAGAGGAGAGCAGGTTTTTCACAGTTTAAAACAGCGACAGGAGAGCAGGTTTTTCACAGTTTAAAACAGCAAGAGGTGAGCAGGGTTTTCACAGTTTAAAACAGCGAAAGGACAGCACGATTTTAACAGTTCAAAACAGCAAGAGGAGAGCTGGGTTTTCACAGTTTAAAACAGCGAGAGGAGAGCAGGTTTTTCACAGTTTAAAACAGCGACAGGAGAGCAGGTTTTTCACAGTTTAAAACAGCAAGAGGTGAGCAGGGTTTTCACAGTTTAAAACAGCGAAAGGACAGCACGATTTTAACAGTTTAAAACAGCGAGAGGAGAGCCGTTTTTTCACAGTTTAAAACAGCGAGATGAAAACTGGGTTTTCACAGTTTAAAACAGCGAGAGGAAAGCAGGTTTTTCACAGTTTAAAACAGCGAGATGAAAATTGGGTTTTCACAGTTTAAAACAGCGAGAGGAGAGCCGGTTTTTCACAGTTTAAAACAGCGAGAAGAGAGCAGGTTTTTCACAGTTTAAAACAGCTAGAGGTGAGCAGTAATTTCACTGTTTAAAACAGCGAGAGGACAGCACGATTTTCACAGTTTAAAACAGAGAGAGGAGAGCCCAGTTTTCACAATTTATAACAACGAGTGATGGGCCGGGATTTACACAGATTAAAACAGCGAGAGGTGACTAGGGTTTTCACAGATTAAAACAGCGATAGGAAAGCGGCATTTTCACAGTTCAAAACAGCGATAGGAGAGCCGGGTTTACACAGTTTCAATCAGCACAAGATGGCCGGATTTTCACAGTCCAAAATAGCGAGGGGAGAGCGGGATTTTCACAGTTTAACACAGCGAGACGAGAGCAGGATTTTCACTGTTTAAAACAGCAAGAGGAGAGCAGGGTTTTCACTGTTTAAAACAACGAGTTGTGAGCTGGAATTTCACAGTTTAAAACAGTGAGAGGAGAGCAGGAATTTCAAAGTTTAATACAGCGAGAGGAGAGCTGGATTTTCACTGTTTAAAACAGCGAGAGGAGAGCAGGAATTTCACAGTTTAAAACAGCGAGAGGAGAGCAGGAATTTCACAGTTTAAAACAGTGAAGGGAGCGCAGGATTTTCACAGTTTAAAACAGCGAGAGGAGAGCAGGGTTTTCACAGTTTCAAACAGCGAGAGGTGAGCAGGAATTTCACAGTTTAAAACAGCGAGTGGAGACCCAGGATTTTCAGAGTTTAAAACAGCGAGAGGACAGCACGATTTTCACAGTTTTAAACAGCGAGAGGAGAGCAGGGTTTTCACTGTTTAAAACAGCGAGAGGGGAGCAGGAATTTCACAGTTTAAAACAGCAAGAGGAGAGCAGGGTTTTCAAAGTTTAAAACAGCGAGAGGGGAGCAGGTTTTTCACAGTTTAAAACAGCGAGAGGAGAGCAGGGTTATCACTGTTTAAAACAGCGAGAGGAGAGCAGGAATTTCACAGTTCAAAACAGCGAGAGGAGAGCAGGAATTTCACAGTTCAAAACAGCGAGAGGAGAGCAGTGTTTTCACAGTTTAAAACAGCGAGACGAGACCACTATTTTCACAGTTTAAAACAGCGAGAGGAGAGCAGGTTTTCCACAGTTTAAAACAACGAGTGTTGAGCAGGATTTAAACAGTTTAAAACAACGAGAGGGGAGCAGGGTTCTCACAGTTTAAAACACCGAGAGGTGAGCAGGTTTTTCACGGTTTAAAACAGCGAGAGTAGAGCAGGCTTTTCACTGTTTAAAACAGCGACAGGAGAGCAGGTTTTTCACAGTTTAAAACAGCAAGAGGTGAGCAGGGTTTTCACAGTTTAAAACAGCGAAAGGACAGCCCGATTTTAACAGTTCAAAACAGCAAGAGGAGAGCTGGGTTTTCACAGTTTAAAACAGCGAGAGGAGAGCAGGTTTTTCACAGTTTAAAACAGCGACAGGAGAGCAGGTTTTTCACAGTTTAAAACAGCAAGAGGTGAGCAGGGTTTTCACAGTTTAAAACAGCGAAAGGACAGCACGATTTTAACAGTTTAAAACAGCGAGAGGAGAGCCGGTTTTTCACAGTTTAAAACAGCGAGATGAAAACTGGGTTTTCACAGTTTAAAACAGCGAGAGGAAAGCAGGTTTTTCACAGTTTAAAACAGCGAGATGAAAATTGGGTTTTCACAGTTTAAAACAGCGAGAGGAGAGCCGGTTTTTCACAGTTTAAAACAGCGAGAAGAGAGCAGGTTTTTCACAGTTTAAAACGTCTAGAGGTGAGCAGTAATTTCACTGTTTAAAACAGCGAGAGGACAGCACGATTTTCACAGTTTAAAACAGAGAGAGGAGAGCCCAGTTTTCACAATTTATAACAACGAGAGATGGGCCGGGATTTACACAGATTAAAACAGCGAGAGGAGACTAGGGTTTTCACAGATTAAAACAGCGATAGGAAAGCGGCATTTTCACAGTTCAAAACAGCGATAGGAGAGCCGGGTTTACACAGTTTCAATCAGCACAAGATGGCCGGATTTTCACAGTCCAAAATAGCGAGGGGAGAGCGGGATTTACACAGTTTAACACAGCGAGAGGAGAGCAGGAATTTCACTGTTTAAAACACCAAGAAGTGAGCACGTTTTTCACTGTTTAAAACAGCGAGAGGAGAGCAGGAATTTCACAGTTTAAAACAGCGAGAGGAGAGCAGGGTTTTCACTGTTTAGAACAGCGAGAGCAGAGCAGGAATTTCACAGTTTAAAACAGCGAGAGGAGAGCATGATTTTCACTGTTTAAAACAGCAAGAGGAGAGCAGGGTTTTCACTGTTTAAAACAACGAGTTGTGAGCTGGAATTTCACAGTTTAAAACAGTGAGAGGAGAGCAGGAATTTCAAAGTTTAATACAGCGAGAGGAGAGCAGGATTTTCACTGTTTAAAACAGCGAGAGGAGAGCAGGAATTTCACAGTTTAAAACAGCGAGAGGAGAGCAGGAATTTCACAGTTTAAAACAGCGAAGGGAGCGCAGAATTTTCACAGTTTAAAACAGCGAGAGGAGAGCAGGGTTTTCACAGGTTAAAACAGCGAGAGGAGAGCAGGAATTTCACAGTTTAAAACAGTGAAGGGAGCGCAGGATTTTCACAGTTTAAAACTGCGAGAGGAGAGCAGGGTTTTCACAGTTTCAAACAGCGAGAGGTGAGCAGGAATTTCACAGTTTAAAACAGCAAGTGGAGACCCAGGATTTTCAGAGTTTAAAACAGCGAGAGGACAGCACGATTTTCACAGTTTTAAACAGCGAGAGGAGAGCAGGGTTTTCACTGTTTAAAACAGCGAGAGGGGAGCAGGAATTTCACAGTTTAAAACAGCAAGAGGAGAGCAGGGTTTTCAAAGTTTAAAACAGCGAGAGGGGAGCAGGTTTTTCACAGTTTAAAACAGCGAGAGGAGAGCAGGGTTATCACTGTTTAAAACAGCGAGAGGAGAGCAGGAATTTCACAGTTCAAAACAGCGAGAGGAGAGCAGGAATTTCACAGTTCAAAACAGCGAGAGGAGAGCAGTGTTTTCACAGTTTAAAACAGCGGGGAGAGACCACTATTTTCACAGTTTAAAACAGAGAGAGGAGAGCAGGTTTTCCACAGTTTAAAACAACGAGTGGTGAGCAGGATTTAAACAGTTTAAAACAACGAGAGGGGAGCAGTGTTCTCACAGTTTAAAACACCGAGAGGTGAGCAGGTTTTTCACAGTTTAAAACAGCGAGAGTAGAGCAGGCTTTTCACTGTTTAAAACAGCGAGAGGAGAGCAGGAATTTCAAAGTTTAAAATAGCGAGAGGAAAGCAGCTTTTTCACAGTTTAAAACTGCGAGAGGAGAGCAGGAATTTCACAGTTTAAAACAGCGAGAGGAGAGCAGGTTTTTCACAGTTTCAAACAGCGAGAGGAGAGCAGGTTTTTCACCGTTTAAAACAGCGAGAGGAGAGCAGGGTTTTCTCAGTTTAAAACAGCAAGAGGAAAGCAGCTTTTTCACAGTTTAAAACTGCGAGAGGAGAGCAGGGTTTTCAAACTTTTAAACAGCGAGAGGAAAGCAGGTATTTCACAGTTTAAAACAGCGAGAGGAGAGCAGGTTTTTCACAGTTTAAAACAGCGAGAGGAGAGCAGGGTTTTCAAACTTTTAAACAGCGAGAGGAATGCAGGTATTTCACAGTTTAAAACAGCGAGAGAAGAGCAGGGTTTTCACAGTTTAAAATAACGAGAGGTAAGCAGCGTTTTCACAGTTAAAACGACGAGAGGTGAGCAGGTTTTTCACAGTTCAAAACAGCAAGAGGAGAGCTGGGATTTTCACCCTTTAAAACTGTGAGAAGTGAGCAGGATTTTGACAGTTTAAAACACCGAGAGGAGAGCAGGATTTTCACATTTTAAAACAGCGAGACGAGAGCAGGATTTTCACAGTTTAAAACACCGAGAGGAGAGCAGGATTTTCACAGATTTAATCAGCGAGAGGGGAGCCGGGATTTTCACAGTTTGAAACAGCCAGAGGAGCGCTGGATTTTTACTGTTTAAAACAGCGAGAGTAGAGCAGGAATTTCACAGTTTAAAACAGCGAGAGTAGAGCTGGGATTTTCACCATTTAAAACAGCGTGAAGTGAGCAGGATTTTCACAATTTAAAGCAGTGAGAGGTGAGCAGGATTTTCACAGTTTAAAACAGCGAGAGGAGAGCAGGAATTTCACAGTTTAAAACAGCGAGAGTAGAAATGGGATTTTCACCGATTAAAACAGCGTGAAGTGAGCAGGATTTTCACAGTTTAAAGCAGTGAGAGGTGAGCAGGATTTTCACAGTTTAAAACAGTGAGAGGGGAGCAGGATTTTCACAGTTTAAAACAGCGAGAGTAGAGCTGGGATTTTCACACTTTAAAACTGTGAAAAGTGAGCAGGATTTTCACAGTTTAAAACAGCGAGAGGAAAGCAGGATTTTCACAGTTTAAAACACCGAGAGGAGAGCAGGATTTTCACAGTTTTAATCAGCCAGAGGGGAGCCGGGATTTTCACAGTTTTGAAACAGCCAGAGGAGCGCTGGATTTTTACTGTTTAAAACAGCGAGAGGAGAGCAGGATTTTCACTGTTTAAAACAGCGAGAGGTGAGCTGGGATTTTCACAGTATTGAAGCAGCCAGAGGGGAGCAGGATTTTCACTGTTTAAAACAGCGAGCAGAGAGCCGGATTTTCACACTTTAAAACTATGCGAGGTGAGCACGATTTTCACAGTGTAAAACAACGAGAGGAGAGCTGTGATTTTTACCGTTTCAAACACCGAGAGGAGTGCTGTGATTTTCACAGTTGAAAACAGGGAGATGTTGGCCAGGATTTTCGCAATTTAAAACAGCGAGAGGCAAGCAGGAATTTCACAGGTTAAATCTGCGAGAGAAGAGCACGATTTTCACAATATAAAACAGCGAGAGGTGTGCAGTATTTTCACAGTTTAAAACCGCAAGAGACATCTGGATTTTCACAGTTTAAAACAGCGAGAGGGAAGCAGGATTTAACAGTTTAAAACAGCGAGAGTAGAGCCGGGATTTTCACATTTTAAAACAGCCAGAGGAAAGCAGGATTTTCACTGTTTAAAACAGCGAGAGGAGAGCAGGAATTTCACAGTTTAAAACAGCGAGAGGAGAGCAGGAATTTCACAGTTTAAAACAGCGAAGGGAGCGCAGAATTTTCACAGTTTAAAACAGCGAGAGGAGAGCAGGGTTTTCACAGGTTAAAACAGCGAGAGGAGAGCAGGAATTTCACAGTTTAAAACAGTGAAGGGAGCGCAGGATTTTCACAGTTTAAAACTGCGAGAGGAGAGCAGGGTTTTCACAGTTTCAAACAGCGAGAGGTGAGCAGGAATTTCACAGTTTAAAACAGCAAGTGGAGACCCAGGATTTTCAGAGTTTAAAACAGCGAGAGGACAGCACGATTTTCACAGTTTTAAACAGCGAGAGGAGAGCAGGGTTTTCACTGTTTAAAACAGCGAGAGGGGAGCAGGAATTTCACAGTTTAAAACAGCAAGAGGAGAGCAGGGTTTTCAAAGTTTAAAACAGCGAGAGGGGAGCAGGTTTTTCACAGTTTAAAACAGCGAGAGGAGAGCAGGGTTATCACTGTTTAAAACAGCGAGAGGAGAGCAGGAATTTCACAGTTCAAAACAGCGAGAGGAGAGCAGGAATTTCACAGTTCAAAACAGCGAGAGGAGAGCAGTGTTTTCACAGTTTAAAACAGCGAGAGTAGAGCTGGGATTTTCACCGTTTAAAACAGCGAGAAGTGAGCAGGATTTTCACAGTTTAATACAGAGAGAGGAAAGCAGGATTTTCACAGTTTAAAACAGCGAGAGTAGAGCTGGGATTTTCACACTTTAAAACTGTGAGAAGTGAACAGGATTTTCACAGTTTAATACAGAGAGAGGAAAGCAGGATTTTCACAGTTTAAAACACCGAGAGGAGAGCAGGATTTTCACAGTTTTAATCAGCGAGAGGGGAGCCGCGATTTTCACAGTTTTGAAACAGCCAGAGGAGCGCAGGATTTTCACTGTTTAAAACAGCGAGAGGAGAGCAGGAATTTCACAGTTTAAAACAGCGAGAGGTGAGCTGGGATTTTCACAGTATTGAAGCAGCCAGAGGGGAGCAGGATTTTCACTGTTTAAAACAGCGAGCAGAGAGCCGGATTTTCACACTTTAAAACTATGCGAGGTGAGCACGATTTTCACAGTGTAAAACAACGAGAGGAGAGCTGTGATTTTTACCGTTTCAAACACCGAGAGGAGTGCTGTGATTTTCACAGTTGAAAACAGGGAGATGTTGGCCAGGATTTTCGCATTTTAAAACAGCGAGAGGAGAGCAGGATTTTCACAGGTTAAATCTGCGAGAGAAGAGCACGATTTTCACAATATAAAACAGCGAGAGGTGTGCAGTATTTTCACAGTTTAAAACCGCAAGAGACATCTGGATTTTCACAGTTTAAAACAGCGAGAGGGAAGCAGGATTTTAGCAGTTTAAAACAGCGAGAGTAGAGCCGGGATTTTCACATTTTAAAACAGCCAGAGGAAAGCAGGATTTTCACTGTTGAAAACAGCGAGAGGAGAGCAGGAATTTCACAGTTTAAAACAGCGAGAGGAGAGCAGGAGTTTCACTGTTTAAAACAGCGAGAGGAGAGCAGGATTTTCACAGTTTCAATCATCGAAGGGGAGCCGGGATTTTCACAGTTTTGAAACAGCCAGAGGAGCGCAGGATTTTTACTGCTTAAAACAGCGAGAGGAGAGCCGGAATTTCACAGTTTAAAACAGCGAGAGTAGAGCTGGGATTTTCACCGTTTAAAACAGCGAGAAGTGAGCAGGATTTTCACAGTTTAATACAGAGAGAGGAAAGCAGGATTTTCACAGTTTAAAATAGCGAGAGTAGAGCTGGGATTTTCACACTTTAAAACTGTGAGAAGTGAACAGGATTTTCACAGTTTAATACAGAGAGAGGAAAGCAGGATTTTCACAGTTTAAAACACCGAGAGGAGAGCAGGATTTTCACAGTTTTAATCAGCGAGAGGGGAGCCGCGATTTTCACAGTTTTGAAACAGCCAGAGGAGCGCAGGATTTTCACTGTTTAAAACAGCGAGAGGAGAGCAGGAATTTCACAGTTTAAAACAGCGAGAGGTGAGCTGGGATTTTCACAGTATTGAAGCAGCCAGAGGGGAGCAGGATTTTCACTGTTTAAAACAGCGAGCAGAGAGTCGGATTTTCACACTTTAAAACAATGCGAGGTGAGCACGATTTTCACAGTGTAAAACAACGAGAGGAGAGCTGTGATTTTTACCGTTTCAAACAGCGAGAGGAGTGCTGTGATTTTCACAGTTGAAAACAGGGAGATGTTGGCCAGGATTTTCCATTTTAAAACAGCGAGAGGAGAGCAGGATTTTCACAGGTTAAATCTGCGAGAGAAGAGCACGATTTTCACAATATAAAACAGCGAGAGGTGTGCAGTATTATCACAGATTAAAACCGCGAGAGACATCGGGATTTTCACAGTTTAAAACAGCGAGAGGGAAGCAGGATTTTCGCTTTTTAAAACAGCGAGAGGAGAGCAGGATTTTCACTGTTTAAAACAGCAAGAGGGAAGCAGGATTTTCGCAGGTTAAAACAGCGAGAGGAGAGCTGGGATTTTCAGTTTAAAACAGGGAGTTGTTGGCCAGGATTTTCGCATTTTAAAACCGCAAGAGGAGAGCTGAATTTTCACAGGTTAAAACAGCGAGAGGCAAGCAGGATTTTCACAGGTTAAATCTGCGAGAGAAGTGCACGATTTTCACAATATAAAACAGCGAGAGATGTGCAGTATTTTCACAGTTTAAAACCGCGAGATTCATCTGGATGTTCACAGTTTTAAACAGCGAGAGGGAAGCAGGATTTTCACAGTCTAAAACAACGAGAGGTGAGCTGTGATTTTTACCGTTTGAAACAGCGAGAGGAGAGCCGGGATTTTCACAGTTTAAAACAGCGAGAGGAGAGCAGCATTTTCACAGTGTAAAACAATGAGAAGAGAGCTGTGATTTTTACCGTTTCAAACACCGAGAGGAGTGCTGCGATTTTCACAGTTGAAAACAGGGAGATGTTGGCCAGGATTTTCGCATTTTAAAACAGCGAGAGGATTGCAGAATTTTCACAGGTTAAAACAGCGAGAGGAGAACAGGATTTTCACAATATAAAACAGCGATAGGTGTGCAGTATTTTCACAGTTTAAAAACGCGAGAGACATCTGGATTTTCACAGTTTAAAACAGCGAGAGGGAAGCAGGATTTTCGCAGTTTGAAACAGTGAGAGAAGAGCCGGGATTTTCACATTTTAAAAGAGCCAGAGGAGAGCCCGATATTCAAAGTTAAAACACCGAGAGGTGAGCTGGGATTTTCACAGTTTAAAACAGCGAGAGTAGAGCTGTGATTTACACAGTTTACAACAGCAAGAGGAGAGCCGGATTTTCACAGTTTAAAAGACTGAGAGCTGACCCTGAATTTCACAGTTTAAAACAGCGAGAGGAAAGCAGGATTTTCACAGTTTAAAACAGCGAGAGGTGAGCTGGGATTTTCACCCTTTAAAACACCGAGAGGAGAGCAGGATTTTCACAGTTTAAAACAGCGAGACGAGAGCAGGATTTTCACAGTTTAAAACACCGAGAGGAGAGCAGGATTTTCACAGTTTTAATCAGCGAGAGGAGAGCTGGGATTTTCACAGTTTTGAAACAGCTAGAGGACCGCTGGATTTTCACTGTTTAAAACAGCGAGAGGAGAGCAGGAATTTCACAGTTTAAAACAGCTAGAGTAGAGCTGGGATTTTCACCGTTTAAAACAGCGTGAAGTGAACAGGATTTTCACAGTTTAAAGCAGTGAGAGGTGAGCAGGATTTTCACACTTTAAAACAGCGAGAGGAGAGCAGGAATTTCACAGTTTAAAACAGCGAGAGTAGAAATGGGATTTTCACCGATTAAAACAGCGTGAAGTGAGCAGGATTTTCACAGTTTAAAGCAGTGAGAGGTGAGCAGGATTTTCTCAGTTTAAAACAGCGAGAGGTGAGAAGGGATTTTCACACTTTAAAACAGCGAGAGGAGCGCAGGATTTTCACTGTTTAAAACAGCGAGAGTAGAGCTGGGATTTTCACACTTTAAAACTGTGAGAAGTGAGCAGGATTTTCACAGTTTAAAACAGCGAGAGGAAAGCAGGATTTTCACAGTTTAAAACACCGAGAGGAAAGCAGGATTTTCACAGTTTAAAACACTGAGAGGAGAGCAGGATTTTCACAGTTTTAATCAGCGAGAGGGGAGCCGGGATTTTCACAGTTTTGAAACAGCCAGAGGAGCGCTGGATTTTCACTGTTTAAAACAGAGAGAGGAGAGCAGGAATTTCACAGTTTAAAACAGCGAGAGGTGAGCTGGGATTTTCACAGTATTGAAGCAGCCAGAGGGGAGCAGGATTTTCACTGTTTAAAACAGCGAGCAGAGAGCAGGATTTTCACACTTTAAAACTATGCGAGGTGAGCACGATTTTCACAGTGTAAAACAACGAGAGGAGAGCTGTGATTTTTACCGTTTCAAACACCAAGAGGAGTGCTGTGATTTTCACAGTTGAAAACAGGGAGATGTTGGCCAGGATTTTCGCATTTTAAAACAGCGAGAGGAGAGCAGGATTTTCACAGGTTAAATCTACGAGAGAAGAGCACGATTTTCACAATATAAAACAGCGAGAGGTGTGCAGTATTTTCACCGTTTAAAACCGCGAGAGACATCTGGATTTTCACAGTTTAAAACAGCGAGAGGGAAGCAGGATTTTAGCAGTTTAAAACAGCGAGAGTAGAGCCGGGATTTTCACTGTTTAAAACAGCCAGAGGAGAGCAGGAATTTCACTGTTTAAAACAGCGAGAGGAGAGCAGGAATTTCTCAGTTTAAAACAGCGAGAGGAGAGCAGGATTTTCACAGTTTTAATCAGCGAAGGGGAGCCGGGATTTTCACAGTTTTGAAACAGCCAGAGGACCGCTGGATTTTTACTGCTTAAAACAGCGAGAGGAGAGCAGGAATTTCACAGTTTAAAACAGCGAGAGGTGAGCTGGGATTTTCACCGTTTAAAACAGCGAGAAGTGAGCAGGATTTTCACAGTTTAAAGCAGTGAGAGGTCAGCAGGATTTTCTCAGTTTAAAACAGCGAGAGGTGAGAAGGGATTTTCACAGTTTAAAACAGTGAGAGGGGAGCAGGATTTTCACTGTTTAAAACAGCGAGCAGAGAACCGGATTTTCACACTTTAAAACAATGCGAGGTGAGCACGATTTTCACAGTGTAAAACAACGAGAGGAGAGCTGTGATTTTTACCGTTTCAAACACCGAGAGGAGTGCTGTGATTTTCACAGTTGAAAACAGGGAATGTTGGCCAGGATTTTCGCATTTTAAAACTGCGAGAGGCAAGCAAGAATTTCACAGGTTGAAGCAGCGAGAGAAGAGCAAGATTTTCACAATATAAAACACCGAGACGTGTGCAGTATTTTCACAGTTTAAAACCGCGAGAGACATCTGGATTTTCACAGTTTAAAACAGCGAGAGGGAAGCAGGATTTTCGCAGTTTAAAACAGCCAGAGGGAAGCAGGATTTTCGCAGGTTAAAACAGCGAGAGGAGAGCTTGGATTTTCACAGTTTAAAACAGCGAGAGGAGAGCTGGGATTCTTACCGTTTCAAACACCGAGAGGAGTGCTGCGATTTTCACAGTTGAAAACAGGGAGATGTTGGCCAGGATTTTCGCATTTTAAAACAGCGAGAGGACAGCAGAATTTTCACAGGTTAAATCTGCGAGAGAAGAGCACGATTTTCACAATATAAAACAGCCAGAGGAGAGCAGGATTTTCACAGTTTAAAACAGTGAGAGTTGACCCTGAATTTCACAGTTTAAAACAGCGAGAGTTGAGCAGGATTTTCACAGTTTAAAACAGCGAGAGGAGAGCAGGAATTCCACAGTTTAAAACAGCGAAAGTAGAGCTGTGATTTTAACCGTTCAAAACAGTGTGAAGTGAGCAGGATTTTCACTGTTTACAGCAGTGAAAGGAGAGCAGGAATTTCACAGTTTAAAACAGCGAGAGTAGAGCTGGGATTTTCACCGTTTCAAACAGCGTGAAGTGAGCAGGATTTTCACAGTTTAAACCAGTGTGGGGTGAGCAGGATTTTCTCAGTTTAAGATAGCGAGAGGAGAGCAGGGTTTTCACTGTTTAAAACAGTGAGAAGTGAGCAGGTTTTTCACAGTTTAAAACAGCGAGAGGAAAGCAGGATTTTCAAAGTTTAAAACACCGAGAGGAGAGCAGGATTTTCACAGTTTTAATCAGCGAGAGGAGAGCCGGGATTTTCACAGTTTTGAAACAGCCAGAGGAGCGCAGGATTTTCACTGTTTAAAACAGCGATAGGAGAGCAGGAATTTCACAGTTTAAAACAGCGAGAGGTGAGCTGGGATTTTCACAGTATTGAAGCAGCCAGAGGGAAGCAGGATTTTCACTGTTTAAAACAGCGAGCAGAGAGCCGGATTTTCACACTTTAAAACTATGCGAGGTGAGCACGATTTTCACAGTGTAAAACAACGAGAGGAGAGCTGTGATTTTTACCATTTCAAACACCGAGAGGAGTGCTGTGATTTTCACTGTTGAAAACAGGGAGTTGTTGGCCAGGATTTTCGCATTTTAAAACAGCGAGAGGCAAGCAGGAATTTCACAGGTTAAATCTGCGAGAGAAGAGCACATTTTTCACAATATAAAACAGCGAGAGGTGTGCAGTATTTTCACAGTTTAAAACAGCGAGAGGGAAGCAGGATTTTCGCAGGTTAAAACAGCGAGAGGAGAGCCAGGATTTTCACAGTTTTAAACAGCGAGAGGGAAGCAGGATTTTCGCAGTTTAAAACAGCGAGAGGTGTGCAGTATTTTCACAGTTTAAAACATCGAGAGACATCTGGAATTTCACAGTTTAAAACAGCGATAGGGAAGCAGGATTTTCGCAGGTTAAAACAGTGAGAGGAGAGCCGGGATTTTCACATTTTAAAACAGCGAGAGGAGAGCAGGAATTCCACAGTTGAAAACAGCGAGAGGAGAGCAGGAATTTCACTGTTTAAAACAGCGAGAGGAGAGCAGGATTTTCGCAGTTTAAAACAACGAGAGGGAAGCAGGATTTTCGCAGTTTGAAACAGTGAGAGGAGAGCCGGGATTTTCACATTTTAAAACAGCGAGAGGAGAGCAGGAATTCCACAGTTGAAAACAGCGAGAGGAGAGCAGGAATTTCACTGTTTAAAACAGTGAGAGGAGAGCCGGGATTTTCACATTTTAAAACAGCGAGGGGAGAGCAGGAATTTCACTGTTTAAAACAGCGAGAGGAGAGCAGGATTTTCGCAGTTTAAAACAACGAGAGGGAAGCAGGATTTTCACAGTTTAAAACAGCGAGAGGTGAACTGGGATTTTCACAGTTTAATACAGCGAGAGGTGAGCTGGGATTTACACAGTTTAAAACAGCCAGAGGAGAGCCGGATTTTCACAATTTAAAACAGCGAGCGGAGAGCAGGATTTTCATAGTTTAAAACACCGAGAGGAGAGCAGGATTTTCACAGTTTTAGTCAGCGAGAGGGGAGCCGGGATTTTCACAGTTTTGAAACAGCCGGAGGAGTGCAGGATTTTCACAGTTTAAAACAGCGAAAGGAGAGCAGAAATTTCACAGTTTAAAACAGCGAGAGTGGAGCTGGGATTTTCACCGTTTAAAACAGCGTGAAGTGAGCAGGATTTTCACAGTTTAAAGCAGTGAGAGGGGAGCAGGATTTTCACAGTTTAAGATAGCGAGAGGAGAGCAGGGTTTTCACTGTTTAAAACAGTGAGAAGTGAGCAGGATTTTCACAGTTTAAAACAGCGAGAGGAAAGCAGGATTTTCAAAGTTTAAAACACCGAGAGGAGAGCAGGATTTTCACAGTTTTAATCAGCGAGAGGAGAGCCGGGATTTTCACAGTTTTGAAACAGCCAGAGGAGCGCAGGATTTTCACTGTTTAAAACAGCGAGAGGAGAGCAGGAATTTCACAGTTTAAAACAGCGAGAGGTGAGCTGGGATTTTCACAGTATTGAAGCAGCCAGAGGGAAGCAGGATTTTCACTGTTTAAAACAGCGAGCAGAGAGCCGGATTTTCACACTTTAAAACTATGCGAGGTGAGCACGATTTTCACAGTGTAAAACAACGAGAGGAGAGCTGTGATTTTTACCATTTCAAACACCGAGAGGAGTGCTGTGATTTTCACTGTTGAAAACAGGGAGTTGTTGGCCAGGATTTTCGCATTTTAAAACAGCGAGAGGCAAGCAGGAATTTCACAGGTTAAATCTGCGAGAGAAGAGCACATTTTTCACAATATAAAACAGCGAGAGGTGTGCAGTATTTTCACAGTTTAAAACAGCGAGAGGGAAGCAGGATTTTCGCAGGTTAAAACAGCGAGAGGAGAGCCAGGATTTTCACAGTTTTAAACAGCAAGAGGGAAGCAGGATTTTCGCAGTTTAAAACAGCGAGAGGTGTGCAGTATTTTCACAGTTTAAAACATCGAGAGACATCTGGAATTTCACAGTTTAAAACAGCGATAGGGAAGCAGGATTTTCGCAGGTTAAAACAGTGAGAGGAGAGCCGGGATTTTCACATTTTAAAACAGCGAGAGGAGAGCAGGAATTCCACAGTTGAAAACAGCGAGAGGAGAGCAGGAATTTCACTGTTTAAAACAGCGAGAGGAGAGCAGGATTTTCGCAGTTTAAAACAACGAGAGGGAAGCAGGATTTTCGCAGTTTGAAACAGTGAGAGGAGAGCCGGGATTTTCACATTTTAAAACAGCGAGAGGAGAGCAGGAATTCCACAGTTGAAAACAGCGAGAGGAGAGCAGGAATTTCACTGTTTAAAACAGTGAGAGGAGAGCCGGGATTTTCACATTTTAAAACAGCGAGAGGAGAGCAGGAATTTCACTGTTTAAAACAGCGAGAGGAGAGCAGGATTTTCGCAGTTTAAAACAACGAGAGGGAAGCAGGATTTTCACAGTTTAAAACAGCGAGAGGTGAACTGGGATTTTCACAGTTTAATACAGCGAGAGGTGAGCTGGGATTTACAGTTTAAAACAGCCAGAGGAGAGCCGGATTTTCACAATTTAAAACAGCGAGCGGAGAGCAGGATTTTCATAGTTTAAAACACCGAGAGGAGAGCAGGATTTTCACAGTTTTAGTCAGCGAGAGGGGAGCCGGGATTTTCACAGTTTTGAAACAGCCAGAGGACTGCAGGATTTTCACAGTTTAAAACAGCGAAAGGAGAGCAGAAATTTCACAGTTTAAAACAGCGAGAGTGGAGCTGGGATTTTCACCGTTTAAAACAGCGTGAAGTGAGCAGGATTTTCACAGTTTAAAGCAGTGAGGGGTGAGCAGGATTTTCTCAGTTTAAAGATAGCGAGAGGAGAGCAGGGTTTTCACAGTTTAAAACAGCGAGAGGAGAGCAGGAATTTCACAGTTTAAAACAGCGAGAGTAGAGTTGGGATTTTCACACTTTAAAACTGTGAGAAGTGAGCAGGATTTTCACAGTTTAAAACAGCGAGAGGAAAGCAGGATTTTCACAGTTTAAAACATCGAGAGGAGAGCAGGATTTTCACAGTTTTAATCAGCGAGAGGGGTGCCGCGATTTTCACAGTTTAAAACAGCGAGAGGTGAGCTGGGATTTTCACAGTATTGAAGCAGCCAGAGGGAAGCAAGATTTTCACTGTTTAAAACAGCGACCAGAGAGCCGGATTTTATCACTTTAAAACTATGCGAGGTGAGCAGGATTTTCACAGTGTAAAACAACGAGAGGAGAGCTGTGATTTTTACCGTTTCAAACACCGAGAGGAGTGCTGTGATTTTCCCAGTTGAAAACAGGGAGTTGTTGGCCAGGATTTTCGCATTTTAAAACAGCGAGAGGCAAGCAGGAATTTCACAGGTTAAATCTGCGAGAGAAGAGCACGTTTTTCACAATATAAAACAGTGAGAGGTGTGCAGTATTTTCACAGTTTAAAACAGCGAGAGGAGAGCAGGATTTTCACTGTTTCAAACAGCGAGAGGAGAGCAGGATTTTCACAGTTTAAAACAGCCAGAGGTGAGCTGGGATTTTCACAGTTTTGAAGCAGCCAGTGGGGAGCAGGATTTTCACAGTTTAATTCAACGAGAGGAGAGAAGGATATTCAAGGATTAAAACAGCGAGTGGAGAGCAGGAATTTCACAGTTTAAAACAGCGAGATTAGTTCTGGGATTTTCGCAGTTTAAAACAATGCGAGGTGAGCACAATTTTCACTGTTAAAAACAGGGAGATGTTGGCCAGGATTTTAGCATTTTAAAACAGCGAGAGGACAGCAGAATTTTCAAAGGTTAAATCTGCGAGAGAAGAGCACGATTTTCACAGTATAAAACAGCGAGAGGTGTGCAGTATTTTCACAGTTTAAAACAGCGAGAGGGAAGCAGGATTTTCGCAGTTTGAAACAGTGAGAGCAGAGCCGGGATTTTCACATTTTAAAAGAGCCAGAGGAGAGCCGGATTTTCACAGTTTAAAACAGCGAGAGGTGAGCTGCGATTTACACAGTTTAAAACAGCCAGAGGAGAGCCGGATTTTCACAGTTTAAAAGACTGAGAGCTGACCCTGAATTTCACAGTTTAAAACAGCGAGAGGAGAGCAGGATTTTTACAGTTTAAAACAGCGAGAGTAGAGCTGGGATTTTCACCCTTTAAAACTGTGAGAAGTGAGCAGGATTTTCACAGTTTAAAAAGGCGAGAGGAAAGCAGGATTTTCACAGTTTAAAACTGCGAGAGGAAAGCAGGATTTTCACAGTTTAAAACAGCGAGAGGCAAGCAGGATTTTCACAGTTTTAATCAGCGAGAGGGGAGCCGGGATTTTCACAGTTTTGTCACAGCCAGAGGAGCGCTGGATTTTTACTGTTTAAAATAGCGAGAGGAGAGCAGGAATTTCACAGTTTAAAACAGTGAGAGGAGAGCAGGAATTTTACTGTTTAAAACAGCGAGAGGAGAGCTGGGATTTTCCCAGTTTAAAACAGCGTGAAGTGAGCAGGATTTTAGTTTAAAACAGCGAGAGGTGAGCAGGATTTTCTCAGTTTAAAACAGCGAGAGGTGAGCAGGATTTTCACCGTTTAAAGCAGCGAGAGGAGAGCAGGATTTTCACAGTTTAAAACAGCGAGAGTTGAGCAGGATTTTCAAAGTTTAAAACAGTGAGAGGAGAGCAGGATTTTCACAGTTTAAAACACCGAGAGGAGAGCAGGATTTTCACAGTTTTAATCAGCCAGAGGGGAGCCGGGATTTTCACAGTTTTGAAACAGCCAGAGGAGCGCAGGAATTTCACAGTTTAAAACAGCGAGAGGTGAGCTGGGATTTTCACCGTTTAAAACAGCAAGAGGAGAGCAGGAATTTCACAGTTTAAAACAGCAAGAGTAGAAATGGGATTTTCACCGATTAAAACGGCGTGAAGTGAGCAGGATTTTCACAGTTTAAAGCAGTGAGAGGTGAGCAGGATTTTCTCAGTTTAAAACAGCGAGAGGTGAGAAGGGATTTTCACAGTTTAAAACAGTGAGAGGGGAGCAGGATTTTCACAGTTTAAAACAGCGAGAGTAGAGCTGGGATTTTCACACTTTAAAACTGTGAGAAGTGAGCAGGATTTTCACAGTTTAAAACAGCGAGAGGAAAGCAGGATTTTCACAGTTTAAAACACCGAGAGGAAAGCAGGATTTTCACAGTTTAAAACAGCGAGAGGAGAGCAGGATTTTCACAGTTTTAATCAGCCAGAGGGGAGCCGGGATTTTCACAGTTTTGAAACAGCCAGAGGAGCGCAGGATTTTCACTGTTTAAAACAGCGAGAGGAGAGCAGGAATTTCACAGTTTAAAACAGCGAGAGGTGAGCTGGGATTTTCACAGTATTGAAGCAGCCAGAGGGGAGCAGGATTTTCACTGTTTAAAACAGCGAGCAGAGAGCCGGATTTTCACACTTTAAAACTATGCGAGGTGAGCACGATTTTCACAGTGTAAAACAACGAGAGGAGAGCTGTGATTTTTACCGTTTCAAACACCGAGAGGAGTGCTGTGATTTTCACAGTTGAAAACAGGGAGATGTTGGCCAGGATTTTCGCATTTTAAAACAGCGAGAGGAGAGCAGGATTTTCGCAGTTTAAAACCGCAAGAGACATCTGGATTTTCACAGTTTAAAACAGCGAGAGGGAAGCAGGATTTTAGCAGTTTAAAACAGCGAGAGTAGAGCCGGGATTTTCACATTTTAAAACAGCGAGAGGAGAGCAGGAATTTCACAGTTTAAAACAGCGAGAGGAGAGCAGGAGTTTCACTGTTTAAAACAGCGAGAGGAGAGCAGGATTTTCACAGTTTCAATCAGCGAAGGGGAGCCGGGATTTTCACAGTTTTGAAACAGCCAGAGGAGCGCTGGATTTTTACTGTTTAAAACAGCGAGAGGAGAGCAGGAATTTCACATTTTAAAACAGCGAGAGTAGAGCTGGGATTTTCACCGTTTAAAACAGCGAGAAGTGAGCAGGATTTTCACAGTTTGAAACAGCGAGAGGGAAGCAGGATTTTCGCAGTTTGAAACAGTGAGAGGAGAGCCGGGATGTTCACATTTTAAAAGAGCCAGAGGATAGCCCGATATTCAAAGTTAAAACATCGAGAGGTGAGCTGGGATTTTCACAGTTTAAAACAGCGAGAGGTGAGCTGGGATTTACACAGTTTAAAACAGCGAGAGGAGAGCCGGATTTTCACAGTTTAAAAGACTGAGAGCTGACCCTGAATTTCACAGTTTAAAACAGCGAGAGGAGAGCAGGATTTTGGCAGTTTAAAACAGCGAGAGGTGAGCTGGGATTTTCACCCTTTAAAACACCGAGAGGAGAGCAGGATTTTCACAGTTTAGAACAGCGAGACGAGAGCAGGATTTTCACAGTTTAAAACACCGAGAGGAGAGCAGGATTTTCACAGTTTTAATCAGCGAGAGGGGAGCCGGGATTTTCACAGTTTTGAAACAGCTAGAGGAGCGCTGGATTTTTACTGTTTAAAACAGCGAGAGGAGAGCAGGAATTTCACAGTTTAAAACAGCGAGAGTAGAGCTGGGATTTTCACCGTTTAAAACAGCGTGAAGTGAGCAGGATTTTCACAGTTTAAAGCAGTGAGAGGTGAGCAGGATTTTCACAGTTTAAAACAGCGAGAGGAGAGCAGGAATTTCACAGTTTAAAACAGCGAGAGTAGAAATGGGATTTTCACCGATTAAAACAGCGTGAAGTGAGCAGGATTTTCACAGTTTAAAGCAGTGAGAGGTGAGCAGGATTTTATCAGTTTAAAACAGCGAGAGGTGAGAAGGGATTTTCACAGTTTAAAACAGTGAGAGGGGAGCAGGATTTTCACAGTTTAAAACAGCGAGAGTAGAGCTGGGATTTTCACACTTTAAAACTGTGAGAAGTGAGCAGGATTTTCACAGTTTAAAACAGCGAGAGGAAAGCAGGATTTTCACAGTTTAAAACACCGAGAGGAAAGCAGGATTTTCACAGTTTAAAACACCGAGAGGAGAGCAGGAATTTCACAGTTTAAAACAGCGAGAGGTGAGCTGGGATTTTCACAGTATTGAAGCAGCCAGAGGGGAGCAGGATTTTCACTGTTTAAAACAGCGAGCAGAGAGCCGAATTTTCACACTTTAAAACTATGCGAGGTGAGCACGATTTTCACAGTGTAAAACAACGAGAGGAGAGCTGTGATTTTTACCGTTTCAAACACCGAGAGGAGTGCTGTGATTTTCACAGTTGAAAACAGGGAGATGTTGGCCAGGATTTTCGCATTTTAAAACAGCGAGAGGAGAGCAGGATTTTCACAGGTTAAATCTGCGAGAGAAGAGCACGATTTTCACAATATAAAACAGCGAGAGGTGTGCAGTATTTTCACAGTTTAAAACCGCGAGAGACATCTGGATTTTCACAGTTTAAAACAGCGAGAGGGAAGCAGGATTTTAGCAGTTTAAAACAGCGAGAGTAGAGCCGGGATTTTCACTTTTTAAAACAGCCAGAGGAGAGCAGGATTTTCACTGTTTAAAACAGCGAGAGGAGAGCAGGAATTTCACAGTTTAAAACAGCGAGAGGAGAGCAGGATTTTCACTGTTTAAAACAGCGAGAGGATACCAGGATTTTCACAGTTTTAATCAGCGAAGGGGAGCCGGGATTTTCACAGTTTTGAAACAGCCAGAGGAGCGCTGGATTTTTACTGCTTAAAACAGCGAGATGAGAGCAGGAATTTCACAGTTCAAAACAGCGAGAGTAGAGCTGGGATTTTCACCGTTTAAAACAGCGAGAAGTGAGCAGGATTTTCACAGTTTAAAGCAGTGAGAGGTCAGCAGGATTTTCTCAGTTTAAAACAGCGAGAGGTGAGAAGGGATTTTCACAGTTTAAAACAGTGAGAGGGGAGCAGGATTTTCACTGTTTAAAACAGCGAGCAGAGAACCGGATTTTCACACTTTAAAACAATGCGAGGTGAGCACGATTTTCACAGTGTAAAACAACGAGAGGAGAGCTGTGATTTTTACCGTTTCAAACACCGAGAGGAGTGCTGTGATTTTCACAGTTGAAAACAGGGAATGTTGGCCAGGATTTTCGCATTTTAAAACTGCGAGAGGCAAGCAGGAATTTCACAGGTTGAAACAGCGAGAGAAGAGCAAGATTTTCACAATATAAAACACCGAGACGTATGCAGTATTTTCACAGTTTAAAACCGCGAGAGACATCTGGATTTTCACAGTTTAAAACAGCGAGAGGGAAGCAGGATTTTTGCAGTTTGAAACAGTGAGAGGAGAGCTGGGATTTTCACACTTTAAAACAATGCGAGGTGAGCACGATTTTCACACTGTAAAACAACGAGAGGAGAGCTGTGATTTTTACCGTTTCACACACCGAGAGGAGTGCTCTGATTTTCACAGTTGAAAACAGGGAATGTTGGCCAGGATTTTCGCATTTTAAAACACCGAGAGGACAGCATAATTTTCACAGGTTAAAACAGCGAGAGTAGAGCCCGATTTTCACAATATAAAACAGCGAGAGGTGTGCAGTAATTTCACAGTTTAAAACCGCGATAGACATCTGGATTTTCACAGTTTAAAACAGCGAGAGGGAAGCAGGATTTTCGCAGTTTGAAACAGTGAGAGGAGAGCCGGGATTTTCACATTTTAAAAGAGCCAGAGGAGAGCAGGATTTTCACAGTTGAAAACAGCGAGAGGTGAGCTGGGATTTTCACAGTTTAGAACAGCGAGAGGAGATCTCGATATTCACAGTTTAAAACAGTGAGAGGAGAGCCGGGATTTCCACATTTTTAAAGAGCTAGAGGAGAGCAGGATTTTCACAGTTTAAAACAGCGAGAGTTGAGCAGGAATTTCACTGTTTAAAACAGCGAGAGGAGAGCAGGAATTCCACAGTTTAAAACAGCGAAAGTAGAGCTGTGATTTTAACCGTTTAAAACAGCGTGAAGTGAGCAGGATTTTCACTGTTTACAGCAGTGAGAGGTGAGCAGGATTTTCACAGTTTAAAACAGTGAGAGGTGAGCAGGATTTTCACAGTTTAAAACAGCGAGAGGAGAGCAGCATTTTCACAGTGTAAAACAGCGAGAGGAGAGCTGTGATTTTTACCGTTTCAAACACCAAGAGGAGTGCTGCGATTTTAACAGTTGAAAACAGGGAGATGTTGGCCAGGATTTTCGCAATTTAAAACAGCGAGAGGACAACGGAATTTTCACAGAATAAAACAGTGAGAGAAGAGCAGGATTTTCACAATATAAAACAGCGAGAGGTGTGCAGTTTTTTCACAGTTTAAAACCGCGAGAGACATCTGGATTTTCACAGTTTAAAACAGCGAGAGGGAAGCAGGATTTTAGCAGTTTAAAACAGCCAGAGGGAAGCAGGATTTTCGCAGGTTAAAACAGCGAGAGGAGAGCTTGGATTTTCACAGTCTAAAACAGCGAGAGGAGAGCAGCATTTTCACAGTGTAAAACAACGAGAGGAGAGCTGTGATTCTTACCGTTTCAAACAGCGAGAGGAGTGCTGCGATTTTCACAGTTGAAAACAGGGAGATGTTGGCCAGGATTTTCGCATTTTAAAACAGCGAGAGGACAGCAGAATTTTCACAGGTTAAATCTGCGAGAGAAGAGCACGATTTTCACAATATAAAACAGCGAGAGGTGTGCAGTATTTTCACAGTTTAAAACCGCCAGAGACATCTGGATTTTAACAGTTTAGAACTGTGAGAGGAGAGCTGGGATTTTCACAGTTTATAACAGCCAGAGGTGAGCAGGATTTTCACAGTTTAAGACAATGAGAGTTGACCCTGAATTTCACAGTTTAAAACAGCGAGAGTTGAGCAGGATTTTCACAGTTTAAAACAGCGAGAGGAGAGCAGGAATTCCACAGTTTAAAACAGCGAAAGTAGAGCTGTGATTTTAACCGTTCAAAACAGCGTGAAGTGAGCAGGAATTTCATAGTTTAAAACAGCGAGAGGTGAGCTCGATTTTCACAGTTGAAAACAGGGAATGTTGGCCAGGATTTTCGCATTTTAAAACAGCGAGAGGCAAGCAGGTTTTTCACAGGTTAAATCTGCGAGAGAAGAGCACGATTTTCACAACATAAAACAGCGAGAGGAGTGCAGTATTTTCACTGTTTAAAACCTCGAGAGACATCTGGATTTTCACAGTTTAAAACCGCGAGAGACATCTGGATTTTCACAGTTTAAAACAGCGAGAGGGAAGCAGGATTTTCGCAGTTTAAAACAGTGAGAGGAGAGCTGGGATTTTCACAGTTTAAAACAGCCAGAGGAGAGCAGGATTTTCACAGTTTAAAACAGCGAGAGGAGAGCAGGATTTTCACAGGTTAAATCTGTGAGAGAAGAGCACGATTTTCACAATATAAAACAGTGAGAGGTGTGCCGTATTTTCACAGTTTAAAACCGCGAGAGACATCTGGATTTTCACAGTTTAAAACAGCGAGAGGGAAGCAGGATTTTCGCAGTTTAAAACAGTGGGAGGAGAGCCGGGATTTTCACATTTTACAAGAGCCAGAGGAGAGCCCGATATTCACAGTTTAAAACAGCGAGCAGTGAGCTGGGATTTTCACAGTTTAATACAGCGAAAGGTGAGCAGGGATTTACACAGTTTAAAACAGCCAGAGGAGAGCCGGATTTTCACAGTTTAAAAGACTGAGAGCTGACCCTGAATTTCACAGTTTAAAACAGCGAGAGGTGAGCCGGGATTTTGACATTTTAAAAGAGCCAGAGGAGAGCAGGATTTTTACAATTTAAAACAGCGAGAGGAGAGCAGGATTTTCACAGTTTAAAACTCCGAGAGGAGAGCAGGATTTTCACAGTTTTAATCAGCGAGAGGGGAGCCGGGATTTTCACAGTTTTGAAACAGCCAGAGGAGCGCTGGATTTTTACTGTTTAAAACAGCGAGAGGTGAGCTGGGATTTTCACAGTATTGAAGCAGCCAGAGGGAAGCAGGATTTTCACTCTTTAAAACAGCGACCAGAGAGCCGGATTTTCACACTTTAAAACTATGCGAGGTGAGCACGATTTTCACAGTGTAAAACAACGAGAGGAGAGCTGTGATTTTTACCATTTCAAACACCGAGAGGAGTGCTGTGATTTTCACTGTTGAAAAAAGGGAGTTGTTGGCCAGGATTTTCGCATTTTAAAACAGCGAGAGGCAAGCAGGAATTTCACAGGTTAAATCTGCGAGAGAAGAGCACATTTTTCACAATATAAAACAGCGAGAGGTGTGCAGTATTTTCACAGTTTAAAACAGCGAGAGTCGAGCTGGGATTTTCACCCTGTAAAACTGTGAGAAGTGAGCACGCTTTTCACAGTTTAAAACAGCGAGAGGAAAGCAGGATTTTCACAGTTTAAAACTGCGAGAGGAAAGCAGGATTTTCACAGTTTAAAACAGCGAGAGTAGAGCTGGAATTTTACTGTTTAAAACAGCGAGAGTAGATCTGCGATTTTCCCAGTTTAAAACAGCGTGAAGTGAGCAGGATTTTCACCGTTTGAAGCAGTGAGAGGTGAGCAGGATTTTCTCATTTTAAAACAGCGAGAGGTGAGCAGGATTTTCACAGTTTAAAACAGCGAGAGTAGAGCTGGGATTTTCACACTTTAAAACTGTGAGAAGTGAGCAGGATTTTCACAGTTTAAAACAGCGAGAGGTGAGCAGGATTTTCACAGTTTAAAACAGTGAGAGGGGAGCAGGATTTTCACTGTTTAAAACAGCGAGAGTAGAGCTGGGATTTTCACACTTTAAAACTGTGAGAAGTGAGCAGGATTTTCACAGTTTAAAACAGCGAGAGGAAAGCAGGAATTTCACAATTCAAATCACCGAGAGGAGAGCAGGATATTCACAGTTTTAATCAGCCAGAGGGGAGCCGGGATTTTCACAGTTTTGAAACAGTCAGAGGAGCGCAGGATTTTCACTGTTTAAAACAGCGAAAGGAGAGCAGGAATTTCACAGTTTAAAACAGCGAAAGGAGAGCACGAATTTCACAGTTTAAAACAGCGAAAGGAGAGCACGAATTTCACAGTTTAAAACAGCGAGAGGTGAGCTGGGATTTTCACAGTATTGAAGCAGCCAGAGGGAAGCTGGATTTTCACTGTATAAAACAGCGATCAGATAGCCGGATTTTCACAGTTTAAAACAATGCGAGGTGAGCACGATTTTCACAGCGTAAAACAATGAGAGCAGAGCTGTGTTTTTTACCGTTTCAAACACCGAGAGGAGTGCTGTGATTTTCACAGTTGAAAACAGGAAATGTTGGCCAGGATTTTCGCATTTTAAAACAGCGAGAGGCAAGCAGGAATTTCACAGGTTAAAACAGCGAGAGGAGAGCAGGACTTTCACAGGTTAAATCTGCGAGAAAAGTGCATGATTTTCAGAATATAAAACAGCGAGAGGTGTGCAGTATTTTCACAGTTTAAAACCGCGAGAGACATCTGGATTTTCACAGTTTAAAACAGCGAGAGGGAAGCAGAATTTTCGCAGGTTAAAACAGCGAGAGGAGAGCTGGGATTTTCACATTTTAAAACAGCCAGAGGAGAGCAGGATTTTCACAGTTTAAAACATCGAGAAGAGAGCAGGATTTTCACAGTTTAAAACAGCGAGAGGAGAGCAGGATTTTCACAGTGTAAAACAACGAAAGGAGAGCTGTGATTTTTACCGTTTCAAACACCGAGAGGAGTGCTGCGATTTTCACAGTTGAAAACAGGGAATGTTGGCCAGGATTTTCGCATTTTAAAAGAGCCAGAGGACAGCAGGATTTTCATAGGTTAAAACAGCGAGAGAAGAGCGCGATTTTCACAATATAAAACAGCGAGAGGTGTGCAGTATTTTCACAGTTTAAAACCGCGAGAGACATCTGGATTTTCACAGTTTTAAACCGCAAGAGGCATCTGGATTTTCACAGTTTAAAACAGCGAGAGGGAAGCAGGATTTTCGCAGTTTGAAACAGTGAGAGGAGAGCCGGGATTTTCACATTTTAAAAGAGCCAGAGGACAGCAGGATTTTCACAGTTTAAAACAGCGAGAGTTGAGCAGGATTTTCACAGTTTAAAACAGCGAGAGGAGAGCCAGAAATTCACAGTTTAAAACAGCGAGAGGAGAGCAGGATTTTCACAGTTTTAATCAGCGAGAGGGGAGTCGGGATTTTCACAGTTTTTAAACAGCCAGAGGAGCGCAGGATTTTTACTGTTTAAAACAGCGAGAGGTGAGCAGGAATTTCACAGTTTAAAGCAGTGAGAGGAGAGCAGGATTTTTACAAATTAAAACAGCGAGAGGAGAGCTGGGATTTTCTCACTTTAAAACTGTGAAAAGTGAGCAGGATTTTCACTGTTTAAAACAGCGAGAGGTGAGCTGGGATTGTCACAGTATTGAAGCAGCCAGAGGTGAGCAGGATTTTCACAGTTTAAAACAGCGAGAGGGAGCAGGATTTTCAGAGTTTCAAACACCAAGAGGAGAGCAGGATTTTCACAGTTTTAATCAGCGAGAGCAGAGCAGGATTTTTACAGTTTTAAACAGCGACAGGCGAGCCGGGATTTTCGCAGTTTTGAAACAGCCAGACGAGTGTAGGATTTTCACTGTTTAAAAAAGCGAAAGGAGAGCAGGAATTTCACAGTTTAAAACAGCGAGAGGTGAGCTGGGATTTTCACAGTATCGAAGCAGCCAGAGGAGTGCAGGATTTGCACTGTTCAAAACAGCGAGAGTAGAGCTGGGATTTTCACAGTTTAAAACAGCGAGAGGGAAGCAGGATTTTCGCAGTTTAAAACAGTGAGAGGAGAGCCGGGATTTTCACATTTTACAAGAGCCAGAGGAGAGCAGGATTTTCACAATTCAAAACAGCGAGAGGAGAGCCCGATATTCACAGTTTAAAACAGCGAGAGGTGAGCTGGGATTTTCACAGTTTAAAACAGCGAGAGGAGAGCTGGGATTTACACAGTTTAAAACAGCCAGAGGAGAGCCGGATTTTCACAGTTTAGAATAGTGATAGCTGACCCTGAATTTCACAGTTTAAAACAGCGAGAGTTGAGCAGGATTTTCACAGTTTAAAACTGCGAGACGAGAGCAGAATTTTTACAGTTTAAAACAGCGAGCGGAGAGCAGGATTTTCACAGTTTAAAACAGCGAGAGGTGAGCAGGATTTTCACAGTTTAAAACAGCGGGAGGAGAGCAGGATTTTCACATTTTTTAACACCGAGAGGAGAGCAGGATTTTCACAGTTTTAATCAGCGAGATGGGAGCCGGGATTTTCACAGTTTTGAAACAGCCAGAGGAGCGCTGGATTTTTACTGTTTAAAACAGCGAAAGGAAAGCAGGAATTTCACAGTTTAAAACAGCGAGAGTAGAGCTGTGATTTTAACCGTTTAAAGCAGCGTGAAGAGTGCAGGATTTTCACCGTTTAAAGCAGTGACAGGAGAGCAGGATTTTTACAATTTAAAAGAGCGAGAGGAGAGCTGGGATTTTCACACTTTAAAACTGTGAGAAGTGAGCAGGATTTTCACTGTTTTAAACAGCGAGAGGTGAGCTGGGATTGTCACAGTATTGAAGCAGCCAGAGGTGAGCAGGATTTTCACAGTTTAAAACAGCGAGAGGAGAGCAGGATTTTCACAGTTTAAAACAGCGAGAGGAAAGCAGGATTTTCACAGTTTAAAACAGCGAGAGGAGAGCAGGATTTTCACTGTTTCAAACAGAGAGAGTAGAGCACGATTTTCACAATATAAAACAGCGAGATGTGTGCAGTATTTTCACAGTTTAAAACCGCGAGAGACATCTGGATTTTCAGTTTAAAACAGCGAGAGGGAAGCAAGATTTTCGCAGGTTAAAACAGTGAGAGGAGAGCTGGGATTTTCACATTTTAAAAGAGCCAGAGGAGAGCAGGATTTTCACAGTTTAAAACAGTGAGAGTTGACCCTGAATTTCACAGTTTAAAACAGCCAGAGGAGAGCAGGTATTTTGCAGTTTAAAACAACCAGAGGAGAGCCAGGATTTTCACAGTTTAATTCAGCGAGAGGAGAGAAGGATATTCATGAATTAAAACAGTGAGAGGAGAGCAGGAATTTCACAGTTTAAAACAGCGAGAGGAGAGCAGGATTTGCACAGTTTGAAACAGCGAGAGTAGAGCTGGGATTTTCGCAGTTTAAAACAATGCGAGGTGAGCATGATTTTCACAGTTTAAAACAGCCAGAGGAGAGGCGGATTTTCACAGTGTAAAACAACGAGAGGAGAGCTGTGATTTTTACCGTTTCAAACACCGAGAGGAGTGCTGCGATTTTCACAGTTGAAAACAGGGAGATGTTGGCCAGGATTTTCGCATTTTAAAAAGCGGGAGGACAGCAGAATTTTCACAGGTTAAAACAGCGACAGGAGAGCAGCTTTTTCACAGGTTAAATCTGCGAGAGAAGAGCACGATTTTCACAATATAAAACAGCGAGAGGTGTGCAGTATTTTCACAGTTTAAAACCGCGAGAGACATCTGGATTTTCACAGTTTAAAACAGCGAGAGCGAAGCAGGATTTTCGCAGTTTAAAACAGTGAGAGGAGAGCCGGGATTTTCACATTTTATAAGAGCCAGAGGAGAGCAGGATTTTCACAGTTTAAAACAGCGAGAGTGGAGCCCGATATTCACAGTTTAAAACAGCGAGAGGTGAGCTGGGATTTTCACAGTTTAAAACAGCGAGAGGTGAGCTGGGATTCACGGTTTTAAACAGTGAGAGGTGAGCTGGGATTTACACAGTTTAAAACAGCTAGTGGAGAGCCGGATTTTCACAGTTTAAAACAGTGAGAGCTGACCCTGAATTTCACAGTTTAAAACAGCAAGACGAGAGCAGGAATTTCACAGTTTAAAACAGCGAGAGTAGAGCTGTGATTTTCTCCGTTTAAAGCAGCGTGAAGTGAGCAGGATTTTCACAGTTTAAAGCAGTGAGAGGAGATCAGGATTTTTACAATTTAAAACAGCGAGAGGAGAGCTGGGATTTTCACACTTTAAAACTGTGAGAAGTGAGCAGGATTTTCACAGTTTAAAACAGCGAGAGTAGAGCTGGGATTTTCACAGTTTAAAACAGCAATAGGAGAGCTGTGATTTTCAGAGTTTAAAACAGCGAGAGGAGAGCAGGATTTTCACACTTTTAAACAGCGAGTGGAGAGCAGGAATTTCACAGTTTAAAACAGCCAGAGGAGAGCAGGAATTTCACAGTTTAAAACAGCGAGTGGAGAGCAGGATTTTCACAGTTTAAAACAGCCAGAGGAGAGCAGGAATTTCACAGTTTAAAACAGTGAGTGGAGAGCAGGATTTTCACATTTTGAAACAGCGAGAGGAGAACAGGATTTTCACAGTTTAAAACAGCGAGAGGAGAGCTGGTATTTTCACAGATTAAATCAGCAAGAGGAGAGACGGGATTTTAAAAGTTTCAAACGGCGGGAGGAAAGCAGAATTTTCACAGTTTAAAACAGCGAGAGGTGAGCAGGATTTTCACAGTATAAAACAGCCAGACGAAAGCCGGATTTTCACATTTTAAAATGGTGAGAGTACAGCTGGGATTTTCACAGTTTAAAACAGCCAGAGGAGAGCCGGAATTTTCACAGTTTAGAACAGCGAGAGGAGAGCCGAAATTTTCACAGTTTAAAACAGTGAGAGGAGAGCAGGATTTTCACAGTTTAAAACAGCGAGAGGAGAGCAGGATTTTCACAGTTTAAAACAGCGAGAGGAAAGCAGGATTTTCACAGTTTAAAACAGCGAGAGGAGAGCAGGATTTTCACAGTTTAAAACAGCGAGAGGAGAGCAGGATTTTCACAGTTTAAAACAGCGAGAGGGGAGCCGGATATTCACAGTTTAAAACAGCGAGAGGAGAGCAGGAATTTCACAGTTTAAAACAGCGAGAGGAGAGCTGGGATTTTCACAGTTTAGAACAGCGAGAGGAGAGCAGGAATTTCACAGTTTAAAACAGCGAGAGGAGAGCTGGGATTTTCACAGTTTAAAACAGCGAGAAGGGAGCAGGATTTTCACGGTTTAAAACAGCAAGAGGAGAGCTGGGATTTTCACAGTTTAAAACAGCGAGAGGAGAGCAGGATTTCCACAGTTCAAAACAGCGAGAGGAGAGCTGGGATTTTCACAGATTAAATCAGCAAGAGGAGAGACGGGATTTTAAAAGTTTCAAACGGCGGGAGGAAAGCAGAATTTTCTCAGTTTTAAACAGCGAGAGGAGAGCAGGATTTTCACAGTTTAAAACACCGAGAGGAGAGCTGTGATTTTCAGAGTTTAAAACAGCGATAGGAGTGCCGGGATTTTAAAAGATTAAAATGGATGGAGGAATGCAGAATTTTCACAGTATAAAACAGCATGAGGAGAGCTGGAATTTCACAGTTTAAAACAGCGAGTGGAGAGCAGTATTTTCACATTTTGAAACAGCAAGAGGAGAGCAGGGTTTTCACAGTTTAAAACAGCCAGAGGAGAGCAGGAATTTCACAGTTTAAAACAGCGAGAGGTGAGTATGAATTTCACAGTTTAAAACAGTGAGTGGAGAGCTGGGATTTTCAGAGTTTAAAACAACGAGAGTTGAGCAGGAATTTCACAGTTTAAAACAGCGAGAGGTTGCAGGATTTTCACAGTTTAAAACAACGAGAGATGAGCAGGTTTTTCACAGTTTAAAACAGCGAGAGGAGAGCAGGGTTTTCACAGTTTAAAACAGCTAGAGGAGAGCAGGTGTTCACAGTTTAAAACAGCGAGAGAGGAGCATGAATTTCACAGTTTAAAACTGCGAGAGCAGAGCAGGAATTTCACAGTTTAAAACAGCGAGAGGATAGCAGGAATTTCACAGTTTAAAACAGCGAGAGGAGAGCAGGGTTTTCACAGTTTCAAACAGCGAGAGGAGAGCAGGGTTTTCACAGTTTAAAACAGCGAGAGGAGAGCAGGAATTTCACAGTTTAAAACAGCGAGAGAAGAGCAGGAATTTCAACAGTTTAAAACATCGCGTGGAGAGCAGGAATTTCACAGTATAAAACTGCGAGAGGAGAGCTGGTTTTTCACAGTTTAAAACAGCGATAGGAGAGCAGGGTTTTCACAGTTTAAAACAGCGAGAGGATGGCAGGAATTTTAAAGTTTAAAACAGAGAGAGGAAAACTAGAATTTCACAGTTTAAAACGGTGAGACGAGAGCAGGATTTTCATTGTTTATAACAGCGAGAGGAGAGCAGGATTTTCACAGTTTAAAACAGCGAGAGAAGAGCAGGAATTTTAAAGTTTAAAACAGCGAGAGGAGTGCAAGAATTTCACAGGTTAAAACACCGAAAGTAGAGGAGGGTTTTCACAGTTTAACTCAGCAAGAGGAGAGCAGGGTTTTCACAGTTTAAAACAGCGAGAGGAGAGCTGGGATTTTCACAGTTTAAAACAGCGAGAAGGGAGCAGGATTTTCACGGTTTAAAACAGCAAGAGGAGAGCTGGGATTTTCACAGTTTAAAACAGCGAGAGGAGAGCAGGATTTTCACAGTTCAAAACAGCAATAGGAGAGCTGGGATTTTCACAGATTAAATCAGCAAGAGGAGAGACGAGATTTTAAATGTTTCAAACGGCGGGAGGAGAGCAGGATTTTCACAGTTTAAAACACCGAGAGGAGAGCTGTGATTTTCAGAGTTTAAAACAGCGATAGGAGTGCCGGGATTTTAAAAGATTCAAATGGATGGAGGAATGCAGAATTTTCACAGTATAAAACAGCATGAGGAGAGCTGGAATTTCACAGTTTAAAACAGCGAGTGGAGAGCAGTATTTTCACATTTTGAAACAGCAAGAGGAGAGCAGGGTTTTCACAGTTTAAAACAGCCAGAGGAGAGCAGGAATTTCACAGTTTAAAACAGCGAGAGGTGAGTATGAATTTCACAGTTTAAAACAGCGAGTGGAGAGCTGGGATTTTCAGAGTTTAAAACAACGAGAGTTGAGCAGGAATTTCACAGTTTAAAACAGCGAGAGGTAGCAGGGTTTTCACAGTTTAAAACAGCGAGAGGTAGCAGGGATTTCAGAGTTTAAAACAGCTAGAGGAGAGCAGGTTTTCACAGTTTAAAACAGCGAGAGAGGAGCATGAATTTCACAGTTTAAAACTGCGAGAGAAGAGCAGGAATTTCACAGTTTAAAACAGCGAGAGGATAGCAGGAATTTCACAGTTTAAAACAGTGAGTGGAGAGCAGGATTTTCACATTTTGAAACAGCGAGAGGAGAACAGGATTTTCACAGTTTAAAACAGCGAGAGGAGAGCTGGTATTTTCACAGATTAAATCAGCAAGAGGAGAGACGGGATTTTAAAAGTTTCAAACGGCGGGAGGAAAGCAGAACTTTCACAGTTTAAAACAGCGAGAGGTGAGCAGGATTTTCACAGTATAAAACAGCCAGACGAAAGCCGGATTTTCACATTTTAAAATGGTGAGAGTACAGCTGGGATTTTCACAGTTTAAAACAGCCAGAGGAGAGCCGGAATTTTCACAGTTTAGAACAGCGAGCGGAGAGCCGGAATTTTCACAGTTTAAAACAATGAGAGGAGAGCAGGATTTTCACAGTTTAAAACAGCGAGAGGAGAGCAGGATTTTCACAGTTTAAAACAGCGAGAGGAAAGCAGGATTTTCACAGTTTAAAACAGCGAGAGGAGAGCAGGATTTTCACAGTTTAAAACAGCGAGAGGGGAGCCGGATATTCACAGTTTAAAACAGCGAGAGGAGAGCAGGAATTTCACAGTTTAAAACAGCGAGAGGAGAGCTGGGATTTTCACAGTTTAGAACAGCGAGAGGAGAGCAGGAATTTCACAGTTTAAAACAGCGAGAGGAGAGCTGGGATTTTCACAGTTTAAAACAGCGAGAAGGGAGCAGGATTTTCACGGTTTAAAACAGCAAGAGGAGAGCTGGGATTTTCACAGTTTAAAACAGCGAGAGGAGAGCAGGATTTCCACAGTTCAAAACAGCGAGAGGAGAGCTGGGATTTTCACAGATTAAATCAGCAAGAGGAGAGACGGGATTTTAAAAGTTTCAAACGGCGGGAGGAAAGCAGAATTTTCTCAGTTTTAAACAGCGAGAGGAGAGCAGGATTTTCACAGTTTAAAACACCGAGAGGAGAGCTGTGATTTTCAGAGTTTAAAACAGCGATAGGAGTGCCGGGATTTTAAAAGATTCAAATGGATGGAGGAATGCAGAATTTTCACAGTATAAAACAGCATGAGGAGAGCTGGAATTTCACAGTTTAAAACAGCGAGTGGAGAGCAGTATTTTCACATTTTGAAACAGCAAGAGGAGAGCAGGGTTTTCACAGTTTAAAACAGCCAGAGGAGAGCAGGAATTTCACAGTTTAAAACAGCGAGAGGTGAGTATGAATTTCACAGTTTAAAACAGCGAGTGGAGAGCTGGGATTTTCAGAGTTTAAAACAACGAGAGTTGAGCAGGAATTTCACAGTTTAAAACAGCGAGAGGTAGCAGGATTTTCACAGTTTAAAACAACGAGAGATGAGCAGGTTTTTCACAGTTTAAAACAGCGAGAGGAGAGCAGGGTTTTCACAGTTTAAAACAGCTAGAGGAGAGCAGGTTTTCACAGTTTAAAACAGCGAGAGAGGAGCATGAATTTCACAGTTTAAAACTGCGAGAGCAGAGCAGGAATTTCACAGTTTAAAACAGCGAGAGGATAGCAGGAATTTCACAGTTTAAAACAGCGAGAGGAGAGCAGGGTTTTCACAGTTTCAAACAGCGAGAGGAGAGCAGGGTTTTCACAGTTTAAAACAGCGAGAGGAGAGCAGGAATTTCACAGTTTAAAACAGCGAGAGAAGAGCAGGAATTTCAACAGTTTAAAACATCGCGTGGAGAGCAGGAATTTCACAGTATAAAACTGCGAGAGAAGAGCAGGTTTTTCACAGTTTAAAACAGCGATAGGAGAGCAGGGTTTTCACAGTTTAAAACAGCGAGAGGATGGCAGGAATTTTAAAGTTTAAAACAGAGAGAGGAAAACTAGAATTTCACAGTTTAAAACGGTGAGACGAGAGCAGGATTTTCATTGTTTATAACAGCGAGAGGAGAGCAGGATTTTCACAGTTTAAAACAGCGAGAGAAGAGCAGGAATTTTAAAGTTTAAAACAGCGAGAGGAGTGCAAGAATTTCACAGGTTAAAACACCGAAAGTAGAGGAGGGTTTTCACAGTTTAACTCAGCAAGAGGAGAGCAGGGTTTTCACAGTTTAGAACAGCGAGAGGAGAGCAGGAATTTCACAGTTTAAAACAGCGAGAGGAGAGCTGGGATTTTCACAGTTTAAAACAGCGAGAAGGGAGCAGGATTTTCACGGTTTAAAACAGCAAGAGGAGAGCTGGGATTTTCACAGTTTAAAACAGCGAGAGGAGAGCAGGATTTTCACAGTTCAAAACAGCAATAGGAGAGCTGGGATTTTCACAGATTAAATCAGCAAGAGGAGAGACGGGATTTTAAATGTTTCAAACGGCGGGAGGAGAGCAGGATTTTCACAGTTTAAAACACCGAGAGGAGAGCTGTGATTTTCAGTGTTTAAAACAGCGATAGGAGTGCCGGGATTTTAAAAGATTCAAATGGATGGAGGAATGCAGAATTTTCACAGTATAAAACAGCATGAGGAGAGCTGGAATTTCACAGTTTAAAACAGCGAGTGGAGAGCAGTATTTTCACATTTTGAAACAGCAAGAGGAGAGCAGGGTTTTCACAGTTTAAAACAGCCAGAGGAGAGCAGGAATTTCACAGTTTAAAACAGCGAGAGGTGAGTATGAATTTCACAGTTTAAAACAGCGAGTGGAGAGCTGGGATTTTCAGAGTTTAAAACAACGAGAGTTGAGCAGGAATTTCACAGTTTAAAACAGCGAGAGGTAGCAGGGTTTTCACAGTTTAAAACAGCGAGAGGTAGCAGGGATTTCAGAGTTTAAAACAGCTAGAGGAGAGCAGGTTTTCACAGTTTAAAACAGCGAGAGAGGAGCATGAATTTCACAGTTTAAAACTGCGAGAGAAGAGCAGGAATTTCACAGTTTAAAACAGCGAGAGGATAGCAGGAATTTCACAGTTTAAAACAGCGAGAGGAGAGCAGGGTTTTCACAGTTTCAAACAGCGAGAGGAGAGCAGGGTTTTCACAGTTTAAAACAGCGAGAGGAGAGCAGGAATTTCACAGTTTAAAACAGCGAGAGGAGAGCAGGAATTTCAACAGTTTAAAACAGCGAGAGGAGAGCAGGAATTTCACAGTTTAAAACAGCGCGTGGAGAGCAGGAATTTCACAGTATAAAACTGCGAGAGGAGAGCAGGTTTTTCACAGTTTAAAACAGCGAGAGGAGAGCAGGGTTTTCACAGTTTAAAACAGCGAGAGGATGGCAGGAATTTTAAAGTTTAAAACAGAGAGAGGAAAACTAGAATTTCACAGTTTAAAACGGTGAGACGAGAGCAGGGTTTTCATTGTTTAAAACAGCGAGAGGAGAGCAGGATTTTCACAGTTTAAAACAGCGAGAGAAGAGCAGGAATTTTAAAGTTTAAAACAGCGAGAGGAGTGCAAGAATTTCACAGGTTAAAACACCGAAAGTAGAGGAGGGTTTTCACAGTTTAACTCAGCAAGAGGAGAGCAGGGTTTTCACAGTTTAGAACAGCGAGAGGAGAGCAGGATTTTCACAGTTTAAAACAGCGAGAGGAGAGCTGGGATTTTCACAGCTTAAAACAGCGAGAAGGGAGCAGGATTTTCACGGTTTAAAACAGCAAGAGGAGAGCTGGGATTTTCACAGTTTAAAACAGCGAGAGGAGAGCAGGATTTTCACAGTTCAAAACAGCAATAGGAGAGCTGGGATTTTCACAGATTAAATCAGCAAGAGGAGAGACGGGATTTTAAATGTTTCAAACGGCGGGAGGAGAGCAGGATTTTCACAGTTTAAAACACCGAGAGGAGAGCTGTGATTTTCAGAGTTTAAAACAGCGATAGGAGTGCCGGGATTTTAAAAGATTCAAATGGATGGAGGAATGCACAATTTTCACAGTATAAAACAGCATGAGGAGAGCTGGAATTTCACAGTTTAAAACAGCGAGTGGAGAGCAGTATTTTCACATTTTGAAACAGCAAGAGGAGAGCAGGGTTTTCACAGTTTAAAACAGCCAGAGGAGAGCAGGAATTTCACAGTTTAAAACAGCGAGAGGTGAGTATGAATTTCACAGTTTAAAACAGCGAGTGGAGAGCTGGGATTTTCAGAGTTTAAAACAACGAGAGTTGAGCAGGAATTTCACAGTTTAAAACAGCGAGAGGTAGCAGGGTTTTCACAGTTTAAAACAGCGAGAGGTAGCAGGGATTTCAGAGTTTAAAACAGCTAGAGGAGAGCAGGTTTTCACAGTTTAAAACAGCGAGAGAGGAGCATGAATTTCACAGTTTAAAACTGCGAGAGAAGAGCAGGAATTTCACAGTTTAAAACAGCGAGAGGATAGCAGGAATTTCACAGTTTAAAACAGCGAGAGGAGAGCAGGGTTTTCACAGTTTCAAACAGCGAGAGGAGAGCAGGGTTTTCACAGTTTAAAACAGCGAGAGGAGAGCAGGAATTTCACAGTTTAAAACAGCGAGAGGAGAGCAGGAATTTCAACAGTTTAAAACAGCGAGAGGAGAGCAGGAGTTTCACATTTTAAAACAGCGCGTGGAGAGCAGGAATTTCACAGTATAAAACTGCGAGAGGAGAGCAGGTTTTTCACAGTTTAAAACAGCGAGAGGGGAGCAGGGTTTCACAGTTTAAAACAGCGAGAGGATGGCAGGAATTTTAAAGTTTAACACAGAGAGAGGAAAACTAGAATTTCACAGTTTAAAACGGTGAGACGAGAGCAGGGTTTTCATTGTTTAAAACAGCGAGAGGAGAGCAGGATTTTCACAGTTTAAAACAGCGAGAGAAGAGCAGGAATTTTAAAGTTTAAAACAGCGAGAGGAGTGCAAGAATTTCACAGGTTAAAGCACCGAAAGTAGAGGAGGGTTTTCACAGTTTAACTCAGCAAGAGGAGAGCAGGGTTTTCACAGTTTAGAACAGCGAGAGGAGAGCAGGAATTTCACAGTTTAAAACAGCGAGAGGAGAGCTGGGATTTTCACAGTTTAAAACAGCGAGAAGGGAGCAGGATTTTCACGGTTTAAAACAGCAAGAGGAGAGCTGGGATTTTCACAGTTTAAAACAGCGAGAGGAGAGCAGGATTTTCACAGTTCAAAACAGCAATAGGAGAGCTGGGATTTTCACAGATTAAATCAGCAAGAGGAGAGACGGGATTTTAAATGTTTCAAACGGCGGGAGGAGAGCAGGATTTTCACAGTTTAAAACACCGAGAGGAGAGCTGTGATTTTCAGAGTTTAAAACAGCGATAGGAGTGCCGGGATTTTAAAAGATTCAAATGGATGGAGGAATGCAGAATTTTCACAGTATAAAACAGCATGAGGAGAGCTGGAATTTCACAGTTTAAAACAGCGAGTGGAGAGCAGTATTTTCACATTTTGAAACAGCAAGAGGAGAGCAGGGTTTTCACAGTTTAAAACAGCCAGAGGAGAGCAGGAATTTCACAGTTTAAAACAGCGAGAGGAGAGTATGAATTTCACAGTTTAAAACAGCGAGTGGAGAGCTGGGATTTTCAGAGTTTAAAACAACGAGAGTTGAGCAGGAATTTCACAGTTTAAAACAGCGAGAGGTAGCAGGATTTTCACAGTTTAAAACAACGAGAGATGAGCAGGTTTTTCACAGTTTAGAACAGCGAGAGGAGAGCAGGGTTTTCACAGTTTAAAACAGCTAGAGGAGAGCAGGTTTTCACAGTTTAAAACAGCGAGAGAGGAGCATGAATTTCACAGTTTAAAACTGCGAGAGCAAGCAGGAATTTCACAGTTTAAAACAGCGAGAGGATAGCAGGAATTTCACAGTTTAAAACAGCGAGAGGAGAGCAGGGTTTTCACAGTTTCAAACAGCGAGAGGAGAGCAGGGTTTTCACAGTTTAAAACAGCGAGAGGAGAGCAGGAATTTCACAGTTTAAAACAGCGAGAGGAGAGCAGGAATTTCAACAGTTTAAAACAGCGAGAGGAGAGCAGGAATTTCACAGTTTAAAACAGCGCGTGGAGAGCAGGAATTTCACAGTATAAAACTGCGAGAGGAGAGCAGGTTTTTCACAGTTTAAAACAGCGAGAGGAGAGCAGGGTTTTCACAGTTTAAAACAGCGAGAGGAGAGCAGGAATTTTAAAGTTTAAAACAGAGAGAGGAAAACTAGAATTTCACAGTTTAAAACGGTGAGACGAGAGCAGGGTTTTCATTGTTTAAAACAGCGAGAGGAGAGCAGGATTTTCACAGTTTAAAACAGCGAGAGAAGAGCAGGAATTTTAAAGTTTAAAACAGCGAGAGGAGTGCAAGAATTTCACAGGTTAAAACACCGAAAGTAGAGGAGGGTTTTCACAGTTTAACTCAGCAAGAGGAGAGCAGGGTTTTCACAGTTTAGAACAGCGAGAGGAGAGCAGGATTTTCACAGTTTAAAACAGCGAGAGGAGAGCAGGATTTTCACAGTTTAAAACAGCGAGAGGAGAGCAGGGTTTTCACAGTTTAAAACAGCGAGAAGGGAGCAGGATTTTCACGGTTTAAAACAGCAAGAGGAGAGCTGGGATTTTCACAGTTTAAAACAGCGAGAGGAGAGCAGGATTTTCACAGTTCAAAACAGCAATAGGAGAGCTGGGATTTTCACAGATTAAATCAGCAAGAGGAGAGACGGGATTTTAAATGTTTCAAACGACGGGAGGAAAGCTGAATTTTCTCAGTTTTAAACAGCGAGAGGAGAGCTGTGATTTTCAGAGTTTAAAACAGCGATAGGAGTGCCGGGATTTTAAAAGATTCAAATGGATGGAGGAATACAGAATTTTCACAGTATAAAACAGCATGAGGAGAGCTGGAATTTCACAGTTTAAAACAGCGAGTGGAGAGCAGTATTTTCACATTTTGAAACAGCAAGAGGAGAGCAGGGTTTTCACAGTTTAAAACAGCCAGAGGAGAGCAGGAATTTCACAGTTTAAAACAGGGAGAGGAGAGTATGAATTTCACAGTTTAAAACAGCGAGTGGAGAGCTGGGATTTTCAGAGTTTAAAACAACGAGAGTTGAGCAGGAATTTCACAGTTTAAAACAGCGAGAGGAGAGCAGGATTTTCACAGTATAAAACAGCCAGACGAAAGCCGGATTTTCACTTTTTAAAATGGTGAGAGTACAGCTGGGATTTTCACAGTTTAAAACAGCCAGAGGAGAGCCGGAATTTTCACAGTTTAGAACAGCGAGCGGAGAGCCGGAATTTTCACAGTTTAAAACAGCGAGAGGATAGCAGGATTTTCACAGTTTAAAACAGCGAGAGGAGAGCAGGATTTTCACAGTTTAAAACAGCGAGAGGAGAGCAGGATTTTCACAGTTTAAAACAGCGAGAGGAGAGCAGGATTTTCACAGTTTAAAACAGCGAGAGGAGAGCAGGATTTTCACAGTTTAAAACAGCGAGAGGGGAGCCGGATATTCACAGTTTAAAACAGCGAGAGGAGAGCAGGAATTTCACAGTTTAAAACAGCGAGAGGAGAGCTGGGATTTTCACAGTTTAGAACAGCGAGAGGAGAGCAGGAATTTCACAGTTTAAAACAGCGAGAGGATAGCTGGGATTTTCACAGTTTAAAACAGTGAGAAGGGAGCAGGATTTTCACGGTTTAAAACAGCAAGAGGAGAGCTGGGATCTTCACAGTTTAAAACAGCGAGAGGAGAGCAGGATTTTCACAGTTCAAAACAGCAATAGGAGAGCTGGGATTTTCACAGATTAAATCAGCAAGAGGAGAGACGGGATTTTAAAAGTTTCAAACGGCGGGAGGAAAGCAGAATATTCTCAGTTTTAAACAGCTAGAGGAGAGCAGGATTTTCACAGTTTAAAACACCGAGAGGAGAGCTGTGATTTTCAGAGTTTAAAACAGCGATAGGAGTGCCGGGATTTTAAAAGATTCAAATGGATGGAGGAATGCACAATTTTCACAGTATAAAACAGCATCAGGAGAGCTGGAATTTCACAGTTTAAAACAGCGAGTGGAGAGCAGTATTTTCACATTTTGAAACAGCAAGAGGAGAGCAGGGTTTTCACAGTTTAAAACAGCCAGAGGAGAGCAGGAATTTCACAGTTTAAAACAGCGAGAGGAGAGTATGAATTTCACAGTTTAAAACAGCGAGTGGAGAGCTGGGATTTTCAGAGTTTAAAACAACGAGAGTTGAGCAGGAATTTCACAGTTTAAAACAGCGAGAGGTAGCAGGATTTTCACAGTTTAAAACAACAAGAGATGAGCAGGTTTTTCACAGTTTAAAACAGCGAGAGGAGAGCAGGATTTTCACAGTTTAAAACAGCCAGAGGAGAGCAGGTTTTCACAGTTTAAAACAGCGAGAGAGGAGCATGAATTTCACAGTTTAAAACTGCGAGAGCAGAGCAGGAATTTCACAGTTTAAAACAGCGAGAGGATAGCAGGAATTTCACAGTTTAAAACAGCGAGAGGAGAGCAGGGTTTTCACAGTTTCAAACAGCGAGAGGAGAGCAGGGTTTTCACAGTTTAAAACAGCGAGAGGAGAGCAGGAATTTCACAGTTTAAAACAGCGAGAGGAGAGCAGGAATTTCAACAGTTGAAAAACAGCGAGAGGAGAGCAGGAATTTCACAGTTTAAAACAGTGCGTGGAGAGCAGGAATTTCACAGTATAAAACTGCGAGAGAAGAGCAGGTTTTTCACAGTTTAAAACAGCGATAGGAGAGCAGGGTTTTCACAGTTTAAAACAGCGAGAGGATGGCAGGAATTTTAAAGTTTAAAACAGAGAGAGGAAAACTAGAATTTCACAGTTTAAAACGGTGAGACGAGAGCAGGGTTTTCATTGTTTATAACAGCGAGAGGAGAGCAGGATTTTCACAGTTTAAAACAGCGAGAGAAGAGCAGGAATTTTAAAGTTTAAAACAGCGAGAGGAGTGCAAGAATTTCACAGGTTAAAACACCGAAGGTAGAGGAGGGTTTTCACAGTTTAACTCAGCAAAAGGAGAGCAGGGTTTTCACAGTTTAGAACAGCGAGAGGAGAGCACGAATTTCACAGTTTAAAACAGCGAGAGGAGAGCTGGGATTTTCACAGTTTAAAACAGCGAGAAGGGAGCAGGATTTTCACGGTTTAAAACAGCAAGAGGAGAGCTGGGATTTTCACAGTTTAAAACAGCGAGAGGAGAGCAGGATTTTCACAGTTCAAAACAGCAATAGGAGAGCTGGGATTTTCACAGATTAAATCAGCAAGAGGAGAGACGGGATTTTAAAAGTTTCAAACGGCGGGAGGAAAGCAGAATTTTCTCAGTTTTAAACAGCGAGAGGAGAGCAGGATTTTCACAGTTTAAAACACCGAGAGGAGAGCTGTGATTTTCAGAGTTTAAAACAGCGATAGGAGTGCCGGGATTTTAAAAGATTCAAATGGATGGAGGAATGCAGAATTTTCACAGTATAAAACAGCATGAGGAGAGCTGGAATTTCACAGTTTAAAACAGCGAGTGGAGAGCAGTATTTTCACATTTTGAAACAGCAAGAGGAGAGCAGGGTTTTCACAGTTTAAAACAGCCAGAGGAGAGCAGGAATTTCACAGTTTAAAACAGCGAGAGGTGAGTATGAATTTCACAGTTTAAAACAGCGAGTGGAGAGCTGGGATTTTCAGAGTTTAAAACAACGAGAGTTGAGCAGGAATTTCACAGTTTAAAACAGCGAGAGGTAGCAGGATTTTCACAGTTTAAAACAACGAGAGATGAGCAGGTTTTTCACAGTTTAAAACAGCGAGAGGAGAGCAGGGTTTTCACAGTTTTAAACAGCTAGAGGAGAGCAGGAATTTCACAGTTTAAAACAGCGAGAGGAAAGCAGGAATTTCACAGTTTAAAACAGCGAGAGGAGAGCAGGGTTTTCACAGTTTCAAACAGCGAGAGGAGAGCAGGGTTTTCGCAGTTTAAAACAGCGAGAGGAGAGCAGGAATTTCACAGTTTAAAACAGCGAGAGGAAAGCAGGAATTTCAACAGTTTAAAACAGCGAGAGGCGAGCAGGAATTTCACAGTTTAAAACAGCGCGTGGAGAGCAGGAATTTCACAGTATAAAACTGCGAGAGGAGAGCAGGTTTTTCACAGTTTAAAACAGCGAGAGGAGAGCAGGGTTTTCACAGTTTAAAACAGCGAGAGGATGGCAGGAATTTTAAAGTTTGAAACAGAGAGAGGAAAACTAGAATTTCACAGTTTAAAACGGTGAGACGAGAGCAGGGTTTTCATTGTTTAAAACAGCGAGAGGAGAGCAGGATTTTCACAGTTTAAAACAGCGAGAGAAGTGCAGGAATTTTAAAGTTTAAAACAGCGAGAGGAGTGCAAGAATTTCACAGGTTAAAACACCGAAAGTAGAGGAGGGTTTTCACAGTTTAACTCAGCAAGAGGAGAGCAGGGTTTTCACAGTTTAGAACAGCGAAAGGAGAGCAGGAATTTCACAGTTTAAAACAGCGAGAGGAGAGCTGGGATTTTCACAGTTTAAAACAGCGAGAAGGGAGCAGGATTTTCACGGTGTAAAACAGCAATAGGAGAGCTGGGATTTTCACAGATTAAATCAGCAAGAGGAGAGACGGGATTTTAAAAGTTTCAAACGGCGGGAGGAAAGCAGAATTTTCTCAGTTTTAAACAGCGAGAGGAGAGCAGGATTTTCACAGTTTAAAACACCGAGAGGAGAGCTGTGATTTTCAGAATTTAAAACAGCGATAGGAGTGCCGGGATTTTAAAAGATTCAAATGGATGGAGGAATGCAGAATTTTCACAGTATAAAACAGCATGAGGAGAGCTGGAATTTCACAGTTTAAAACAGCGAGTGGAGAGCAGTATTTTCACATTTTGAAACAGCAAGAGGAGAGCAGGGTTTTCACAGTTTAAAACAGCCAGAGGAGAGCAGGAATTTCACAGTTTAAAACAGCGAGAGGTGAGTATGAATTTCACAGTTTAAAACAGCGAGTGGAGAGCAGGATTTTCACTGTTTAAAACAGCGAGAGGAGACCAGGATTTTCACTGTTTAAAACAGCGAGAGGAGAACAGGAATTTTACAGTTTAAAACAGCGAGAGGAGAGCAGGAATTTTACTGTTTAAAACAGCGAGAGGAGAGCAGGATTTTCACAGTTTAAAACAGCGAGTGGTGAGCAGGATTTTCACTGTTTAAAACAGTGAGAGGAGAGCAGGATTTTCACAGTTTAAAACAGCAATAGGAGAGCTGGGATTTTCACAGTTTAATACAGCAAGAGGAGAGAGGGGATTTTAAAAGTTTCAAATGGCGGGAGGAAAGCAGAATTTTCTCAGTTTTAAACAGCGAGAGGATGACAGGATTTTCAGAATATAAAACAGTGAGAGGAGAGCTGGGATTTTCACAGTTTAAAACAGCAATGGGAGAGCTGTGATTTTCAGAGTTTAAAACAGCGAGAGGAGAGCAGGATTTTCAGAGTATAAAACAGTGAGAGGAGAGCTGGGATTTTCACAGTTTAAAACAGCGAGAGGAGAGCAGGAATTTCACAGTTTAAAACAGCGTAAGGAGAGCAGGATTTTCACAGTTTAAAACAGCGAGAGGAGAGCAGCAATTTCTCAGGTTAAAACAGCGAGAGGGGAGCAAGAATTTCACAGTTTCAAACAGCGAGAGGAGAGCAGTGTTTTCACAGTTTAAAACAGAGAGAGGTGAGTAGGATTTTCACAGTTTAAAACAGCGAGAGGAGAGCTGGAATTTCAGAGTTTAAAACAGCGAGAGGAGAGCAGGATTTTCACAGTTTAAAACAGCGAGAGGAGAGCAGGATTTTCACAGTTTAAAACAGCGAGACGAGAGCTGGGATTTTCACAGTTTAAAACAGCGAGAGGAGAGCAGGATTTTCACAGTTTCAAACAGCGAGAGGAGTGCAGGAATTTCACAGTTTAAAGCAGTGAGAGCAGAGCAGGTTTTTCACAGATTCAAACAGCGAGAGGAGAGCATGGTTTTCACAGTTTAAAACAGCAAGAGGTGAGCAGGAATTTCGCAGTTTGAAACAGCGAGAGCAGAGCAGGGTTTTCACAGTTTAAAACAACGAGAGGAGAGCAGGAATTTCACAGTTTGAAACAGCGAGAGCAGAGCAGGAATTTCACAGTTTGAAACAGCGAGAGCAGAGCAGGGTTTTCACAGTTTAAAACAGCGAGAGGAGTGCTGGGATTTTCACAGTTTAAAACAGCGAGAGGAGAGCAGGAATTTCACAGTTTAAAATAGTGAGAGGAGAGCAGGGTTTTCACAGTTTAAAACAGCGAGAGGAGAGCTGGGATTTTCACAGTTTAAAACAGTGAGAGGAGAGCTGGGTTTTGACAGTTTAAAACAGTGAGAGGAGAGCAGGGTTTTCACAGTTTTAATCAGCGAGAGGAGAGCAGGATTTTTACAGTTTTAAACAGCGACAGAAGAGCCGGGATTTTTGCAGTGTTGAAACAGCCAGAGGAGAGCAGGATTTTCACTGTTTAAAACAGCGAGAGGAGAGCAGTGTTTTCACAGTTTAAGACAGCGAGAGGTGAGCAGGATTTTCACTGTTTAAAACAGCGAGAGGAGAGCAGGAATTTCACAGTTTAAAACAGCAAGAGTAGAGCTGTGATTTTCACCGTTTAAAGCAGCGTGAAGTGAGCAGGATTTTCACCGTTTAAAACAGTGAGAGGAGAGCAGGATTTTTACAATTTAAAACAGCGAGAGGAGAGCTGGGATTTTCACACTTTAAAACTGTGAGAAGTGAGCAGGATTTTCACAGTTTAAAACAGCGAGAGGTGAGCTGGGATTGGCACAGTATTGAAGTAGCTAGAGGTGAGCAGGATTTTCACAGTTTAAAACAGCGAGAGGGGAGCAGGATTTTCACAGTTTAAAACAGCGAGAGGAGAACAGGAATTTTACAGTTTAAAACAGCGAGAGGAGAGCAGGATTTTCACTGTTTAAAACAGCGAGAGGAGAGCAGGATTTTCACTGTTTAAAACAGCGAGAGGAGAACAGGAATTTTACAGTTTAAAACAGCGAGAGGAGAGCAGGAATTTTACTGTTTAAAACAGCGAGAGGAGAGCAGGATTTTCACAATTTAAAACAGCGAGTGGTGAGCAGGATTTTCACTGTTTAAAACAGTGAGAGGAGAGCAGGATTTTCACAGTTTAAAACAGCAATAGGGGAGCTGGGATTTTCACAGTTTAATACAGCAAGAGGAGAGACGGGATTTTAAAAGTTTCAAATGGCGGGAGGAAAGCAGAATTTTCTCAGTTTTAAACAGCGAGAGGATGACAGGATTTTCAGAGTATAAAACAGTGAGAGGAGAGCTGGGATTTTCACAGTTTAAAACAGCAATAGGAGAGCTGCGATTTTCAGAGTTTAAAACAGCGAGAGGAGAGCAGGATTTTCACAGTTTCAAACAGCGAGAGGAGTGCAGGAATTTCACAGTTTAAAACAGCAAGAGGTGAGCAGGAATTTCGCAGTTTGAAACAGCGAGAGCAGAGCAGGGTTTTCACAGTTTAAAACAGCTCGAGGATAGCAGGAATTTCACAGTTTGAAACAGCGAGAGCAGAGCAGGAATTTCACAGTTTGAAACAGCGAGAGCAGAGCAGGAATTTCACAGTTTAAAATAGTGAGAGGAGAGCAGGGTTTTCACAGTTTAAAACAGCGAGAGGAGAGCTGGGATTTTCACAGTTTAAAACAGTGAGAGGAGAGCTGGGTTTTGACAGTTTAAAACAGTGAGAGGAGAGCAGGGTTTTCACAGTTTTAATCAGCGAGAGGAGAGCAGGATTTTTACAGTTTTAAACAGCGACAGGAGAGCCGGGATTTTTGCAGTGTTGAAACAGCCAGAGGAGAGCAGGATTTTCACTGTTTAAAACAGCGAGAGGAGAGCAGTGTTTTCACAGTTTAAGACAGCGAGAGGTGAGCAGGATTTTCACTGTTTAAAACAGCGAGAGGAGAGCAGGAATTTCACAGTTTAAAACACAAGAGTAGAGCTGTGATTTTCACCGTTTAAAGCAGCGTGAAGTGAGCAGGATTTTCACCGTTTAAAACAGTGAGAGGAGAGCAGGATTTTTACAATTTAAAACAGCGAGAGGAGAGCTGGGATTTTCACACTTTAAAACTGTGAGAAGTGAGCAGGATTTTCACAGTTTAAAACAGCGAGAGGTGAGTTGGGATTGTCACAGTATTGAAGTAGCTAGAGGTGAGCAGGATTTTCACAGTTTAAAACAGCGAGAGGGGAGCAGGATTTTCACAGTTTAAAACAGCGAGAAGAGAACAGGAATTTTACAGTTTAAAACAGCGAGAGGAGAGCAGGATTTTCACTGTTTAAAACAGCGAGAGGAGAACAGGAATTTTACAGTTTAAAACAGCGAGAGGAGAGCAGGAATTTTACTGTTTAAAACAGCGAGAGGAGAGCAGGATTTTCACAGTTTAAAACAGCGAGTGGTGAGCAGGATTTTCACTGTTTAAAACAGTGAGAGGAGAGCAGGATTTTCACAGTTTAAAACAGCAATAGGGGAGCTGGGATTTTCACAGTTTAATACAGCAAGAGGAGAGACGGGATTTTAAAAGTTTCAAATGGCGGGAGGAAAGCAGAATTTTCTCAGTTTTAAACAGCGATAGGATGACAGGATTTTCAGAGTATAAAACAGTGAGAGGAGAGCTGGGATTTTCACAGTTTAAAACAGCAATAGGAGAGCTGCGATTTTCAGAGTTTAAAACAGCGAGAGGAGTGCAGGAATTTCACAGTTTAAAACAGCAAGAGGTGAGCAGGAATTTCGCAGTTTGAAACAGCGAGAGCAGAGCAGGGTTTTCACAGTTTAAAACAGCTAGAGGATAGCAGGAATTTCACAGTTTGAAACAGCGAGAGCAGAGCAGGATTTTCACAGTTTAGAACAGCGAAAGTGGAGGGGCATTTTCACCGTTTAAAACAGCGAGAGGAAAGCTGGGAAATTCACAACTGAAAACACCGAGAGGTGATCACGATTTGCACAGCATAAAACAGCGAGAGGAGAGCAGGATTTTCACACTTTTAAACAGCGAGTGGAGAGCCGGGATTTTCACAGTTTAATACAGCAAGAGGAGAGACGGGATTTTAAAAGTTTCAAATGGCGGGAGGAAAGCAGAATTTTCTCAGTTTTAAACAGCGAGAGGAGAGCAGGATTTTCAGAATATAAAACAGTGAGAGGAGAGCTGGGATTTTCACAGTTTAAAACAGCAATGGGAGAGCTGTGATTTTCAGAGTTTAAAACAGCGAGAGGAGAGCAGGATTTTCACAATTTTAAACAGCGAGTGGAGAGCAGGAATTTCACAGTTTAAAACAGCCAGAGGAGAGCAGGAATTTCACAGTTTAAAACAGCGAGTGGAGACCAGGATTTTCACATTTTGAAACAGCGAGAGGAGAACAGGATTTTCACCGTTTAAAACAGCGAGAGGAGAGCTGGGATTTTCACAGATTAAATCAGCAAGAGGAGAGACGGGAATTTAAAAGTTTCAAACGGCGGGAGGAAAGCAGAATTTTCACAGTTTAAAACAGCGAGAGGAGAGCAGGATTTTCACAGTATAAAACAGCCAGACGAAAGCCGGATTTTCACATTTTAAAATGGTGAGAGTTCGGCTGGGATTTTCACAGTTTAAAACAGCCAGTGGAGAGCCGGAATTTTCACAGTTTAGAACAGCGAGCGGAGAGCCGGAATTTTCACAGTTTAAAACAGCGAGAGGAGAGCAGGATTTTCACAGTTTAAAACAGCGAGAGGAGAGCAGGAATTTCACAGTTTAAAACAGCGAGAGGAGAGCAGGATTTTCACAGTTTAAAACAGCGAGAGGAAGAGCAGAATTTTCACAGTTTAAAACAGCGAGAGGGGAGCAGGATATTCACAGTTTAAAACAGCGAGAGGAGAGCAGGATTTTCACAGTTTAAAACAGCGAGAGGAGAACAGGAATTTTACAGTTTAAAACAGCGAGAGGAGAGCAGGATTTTCACTGTTTAAAACAGCGAGAGGAGAGCAGGATTTTCACTGTTTAAAACAGCGAGAGGAGAGCAGGATTTTCACAGTATAAAACAGCCAGACGAAAGCCGGATTTTCACATTTTAAAATGGTGAGAGTTCGGCTGGGATTTTCACAGTTTAAAACAGCCAGTGGAGAGCCGGAATTTTCACAGTTTAGAACAGCGAGCGGAGAGCCGGAATTTTCACAGTTTAAAACAGCGAGAGGAGAGCAGGATTTTCACAGTTTAAAACAGCGAGAGGAGAGCAGGAATTTCACAGTTTAAAACAGCGAGAGGAGAGCAGGATTTTCACAGTTTAAAACAGCGAGAGGAAGAGCAGAATTTTCACAGTTTAAAACAGCGAGAGGGGAGCAGGATATTCACAGTTTAAAACAGCGAGAGGAGAGCAGGATTTTCACAGTTTAAAACAGCGAGAGGAGAACAGGAATTTTACAGTTTAAAACAGCGAGAGGAGAGCAGGATTTTCACTGTTTAAAACAGCGAGAGGAGAGCAGGATTTTCACTGTTTAAAACAGCGAGAGGAGAACAGGAATTTTACAGTTTAAAACAGCCAGAGGAGAGCAGGAATTTTACTGTTTAAAACAGCGAGAGGAGAGCAGGATTTTCACAGTTTAAAACAGCGAGTGGTGAGCAGGATTTTCACTGTTTAAAACAGTGAGAGGAGAGCAGGATTTTCACAGTTTAAAACAGCAATAGGAGAGCTGGGATTTTCACAGTTTAATACAGCAAGAGGAGAGACGGGATTTTAAAAGTTTCAAATGGCGGGAGGAAAGCAGAATTTTCTCAGTTTTAAACAGCGAGAGGATGACAGGATTTTCAGAGTATAAAACAGTGAGAGGAGAGCTGGGATTTTCACAGTTTAAAGCAGCGAGAGGAGAGCAGGAATTTCACAGTTTAAAACAGCGTAAGGAGAGCAGGATTTTCACAGTTTAAAACAGCGAGAGGAGAGCAGCAATTTCTCAGGTTAAAACAGCGAGAGGGGAGCAAGAATTTCACAGTTTCAAACAGCGAGAGGAGAGCAGTGTTTTCACAGTTTAAAACAGAGAGAGGTGAGCTGGATTTTCACAGTTTAAAACAGCGAGAGGAGAGCTGGAATTTCAGAGTTTAAAACAGCGAGAGGAGAGCAGGATTTTCACAGTTTAAAACAGCGAGAGGAGAGCAGGATTTTCACAGTTTAAAACAGCGAGACGAGAGCTGGGATTTTCACAGTTTAGAACAGCTAGAGGAGAGCAGGATTTTCACAGTTTCAAACAGCGAGAGGAGTGCAGGAATTTCACAGTTTAAAGCAGCGAGAGCAGAGCAGGTTTTTCACAGATTCAAACAGCGAGAGGAGAGCATGGTTTTCACAGTTTAAAACAGCAAGAGGTGAGCAGGAATTTCGCAGTTTGAAACAGCGAGATCAGAGCAGGGTTTTCACAGTTTAAAACAGCGAGAGGAGAGCAGGAATTTCACAGTTTGAAACTGCGAGAGCAGAGCAGGAATTTCACAGTTTGAAACAGCGAGAGCAGAGCAGGGTTTTCACAGTTTAAAACAGCAAGAGGAGTGCTGGGATTTTCACAGTTTAAAACAGCGAGAGGAGAGCAGGAATTTCACAGTTTAAAATAGTGAGAGGTGAGCAGGGTTTTCACAGTTTAAAACAGCGAGAGGAGAGCTGGGATTTTCACAGTTTAAAATAGTGAGAGGAGAGCAGGGTTTTGACAGTTTAAAACAGTGAGAGGAGAGCAGGGTTTTCACAGTTTTAATCAGCGAGAGGAGAGCAGGATTTTTACAGTTTTAAACAGCGACAGGAGAGCCGGGATTTTTGCAGTGTTGAAACAGCCAGAGGAGAGCAGGATTTTCACTGTTTAAAACAGCGAGAGGAGAGCAGTGTTTTCACAGTTTAAGACAGCGAGAGGTGAGCAGGATTTTCACTGTTTAAAAACAGCGAGAGGAGAGCAGGAATTTCACAGTTTAAAACAGCAAGAGTAGAGCTGTGATTTTCACCGTTTAAAGCAGCGTGAAGTGAGCAGGATTTTCACCGTTTAAAACAGTGAGAGGAGAGCAGGATTTTTACAATTTAAAACAGCGAGAGGAGAGCTGGGATTTTCACACTTTAAAACTGTGAGAAGTGAGCAGGATTTTCACAGTTTAAAACAGCGAGAGGTGAGCTGGGATTGGCACAGTATTGAAGTAGCTAGAGGTGAGCAGGATTTTCACAGTTTAAAACAGCGAGAGGGGAACAGGATTTTCACAGTTTAAAACAGCGAGAGGAGAACAGGAATTTTACAGTTTAAAACAGTGAGAGGAGAGCAGGATTTTCACTGTTTAAAACAGCGAGAGGAGAGCAGGATTTTCACTGTTTAAAACAGCGAGAGGAGAACAGGAATTTTACAGTTTAAAACAGCCAGAGGAGAGCAGGAATTTTACTGTTTAAAACAGCGAGAGGAGAGCAGGATTTTCACAGTTTAAAACAGCGAGTGGTGAGCAGGATTTTCACTGTTTAAAACAGTGAGAGGAAAGCAGGATTTTCACAGTTTAAAACAGCAATAGGAGAGCTGGGATTTTCACAGTTTAATACAGCAAAAGGAGAGACGGGATTTTAAAAGTTTCAAATGGCGGGAGGAAAGCAGAATTTTCTCAGTTTTAAACAGCGAGAGGATGACAGGATTTTCAGAGTATAAAACAGTGAGAGGAGAGCTGGGATTTTCACAGTTTAAAACAGCAATAGGAGAGCTGCGATTTTCAGAGTTTAAAACAGCGAGAGGAGAGCTGGGATTTTCACAGTTTAAAACAGCGAGAGGAGAGCAGGATTTTCACAGTTTAGAACAGCGAAAGTGGAGGGGCATTTTCACCGTTTAAAACAGCGAGAGGAAAGCTGGGAAATTCACAACTGAAAACACCGAGAGGTGATCACGATTTGCACAGCATAAAACAGCGAGAGGAGAGCAGGATTTTCACACTTTTAAACAGCGAGTGGAGAGCCGGGATTTTCACAGTTTAATACAGCAAGAGGAGAGACGGGATTTTAAAAGTTTCAAATGGCGGGAGGAAAGCAGAATTTTCTCAGTTTTAAACAGCGAGAGGAGAGCAGGATTTTCAGAGTATAAAACAGTGAGAGGAGAGCTGGGATTTTCACAGTTTAAAACAGCAATGGGAGAGCTGTGATTTTCAGAGTTTAAAACAGCGAGAGGAGAGCAGGATTTTCACACTTTTAAACAGCGAGTGGAGAGCAGGAATTTCACAGTTTAAAACAGCCAGAGGAGAGCAGGAATTTCACAGTTTAAAACAGCGAGTGGAGAGCAGGATTTTCACAGTTTAAAACAGCCAGAGGAGAGCAGGAATTTCACAGTTTAAAACAGCGAGTGGAGACCAGGATTTTCACATTTTGAAACAGCGAGAGGAGAACAGGATTTTCACCGTTTAAAACAGCGAGAGGAGAGCTGGGATTTTCACAGATTAAATCAGCAAGAGGAGAGACGGGAATTTAAAAGTTTCAAACGGCGGGAGGAAAGCAGAATTTTCACAGTTTAAAACAGCGAGAGGTGAGCAGGATTTTCACAGTATAAAACAGCCAGACGAAAGCCGGATTTTCACATTTTAAAATGGTGAGAGTTCGGCTGGGATTTTCACAGTTTAAAACAGCCAGTGGAGAGCCGGAATTTTCACAGTTTAGAACAGCGAGCGGAGAGCCGGAATTTTCACAGTTTAAAACAGCGAGAGGAGAGCAGGATTTTCACAGTTTAAAACAGCGAGAGGAGAGCAGGATTTTCACAGTTTAAAACAGCGAGAGGAGAGCAGGATTTTCACAGTTTAAAACAGCGAGAGGAAGAGCAGGATTTTCACAGTTTAAAACAGCGAGAGGGGAGCCGGATATTCACAGTTTAAAACAGCGAGAGGAGAGCAGGAATTTCACAGTTTAAAACAGCGAGAGGAGAGCTGGGATTTTCACAGTTTAAAACAGCGAGAGGAGAGCTGGGATTTTCACAGTTTAGAACAGCGAGAGGAGAGCAGGAATTTCACAGTTTAAAACAGCGAGAGGAGAGCTGGGATTTTCACAGTTTAAAACAGCGAGAGGAGAGCAGGATTTTCACGGTTTAAAACAGCAAGAGGAGAGCAGGATTCACACAGTTTAAAACCGCGAGAGGAGAGCAGGATTTTCGCAATTTACAACAGAGAGAAAAAAGCAGGTTTTTCACAGTTTAAAACAGCGTAAGGAGAGCGGGAATTTCACAGTTTAAAACAGCGAGAGGAGAGCAGGATTTTCACATGTTAAAACAGCGAGAGGAGAGCAGGATTTTCACAGTTTAAAACAGCGAGAGGAGAGCAGGAATTTCACAGGTTAAAACAGCGAGAGTGGAGCAAGAATTTCACAGTTTCAAACAGCGAGAGGAGAGCAGGAATTTCAGAGTTTAAAACAGCGAGAGGAGAGTAGGATTTTCAGTTTAAAACAGCGAGAGGAGAGCAGGATTTTCAGAGTTTCAAACAGCAAGAGGAGAGCTGGGATTTTCACAGTTTAAAACAGCGAGAGGAGAGCAGGAATTTTAAAGTTTAAAACAGCGAGAGGAGTGCAAGAATTTCACAGGTTAAAACACCGAAAGTAGAGGAGGGTTTTCACTGTTTAACTCAGCAAGAGGAGAGCAGGGTTTTCACAGTTTAAAACAGCCAGAGGAGAGCTGGAATTTCACAGTTTAAAACAGCACGTGGAGAGCAGGAATTTCACAGTTTAAAACAGCGAGAGGAAAGCTGGTAATTTCACAATTGAAAACGCCAAGAGGTGAGCAGGATTTGCACAGCATAAATCAGTGAGAGGAGAGCAGGTAGTTCACAGTTTAAAACAGCGAATGGAGAGCAGGATATTCAGAGTTTAAAACAGCGAGAAAAGAGCAGGATTTTCACAGTTTAAAACAAGGAGATGAGTGCAGGATTTCCACAGTTTAAAACAACGTGAGGAGAGCAGGTTTTTCACAGTTTAAAACAACGAGAGGAGAGCAGGAATTTCACAGTTTAAAACAGAGAGAGGTGAGCAGGGTTTTCACAGTTTAAAACAGCAAGAGGAGAGCAGGTTTTTCACAGTATAAAACAGCAAGAGGAGAGCTGGGATTTTCACAGTTTAAAACAGCGAGAGGAGAGCAGGATTTACACAGTTTAAAACCGCGAGAGGAGAGCAGGGATTTCGCAATTTACAACAGAGAGAGGAGAGCAGGATTTTCACAGTTTAAAACAGCGAGAGGAGAGCAGGAATTTCACAGGTTAAAACAGCGAGAGTGGAGCAAGAATTTCACAGTTTCAGACAGCGAGAGGTGAGCAGGAATTTCAGAGTTTAAAACAGCGAGAGGAGAGCAGGATTTTCAGTTTAAAACAGAGAGAGGAGAGCAGGATTTTCACAGTTTAAAACAGCGAGAGGAGAGCAGGATTTTCACAGTTTCAAACAGCGAGAGGAGAGCTGGGATTTTCACAGTTTAAAACAGCGAGAGGAGAGCAGGAATTTCACAGTTTAAAACAGCGTAAGGAGAGCAGGATTTTCACATTTTAAAACAGCGGGAGGAGAGCAGGAATTTCTCAGGTTAAAACAGCGAGAGGGGAGCAAGAATTTCACAGTTTCAAACAGCGAGAGGAGAGCAGTGTTTTCACAGTTTAAAACAGAGAGAGGAGAGCAGGAATTTCACAGTTTAAAACAGCGAGAGGAGAGCAGGATTTTCACAGTTTAAAACAGCGAGAGGAGAGCAGGATTTTCACAGTTTAAAACAGCGAGAGGAGAGCTGGGATTTTCACTGTTTAAAACAGCGAGAGGAGAGCAGGATTTTCACAGTTTCAAACAGCGAGAGGAGTGCAGGAATTTCACAGTTTAAAACAGCAAGAGGTGAGCAGGAATTTCGCAGTTTGAAACAGCGAGAGCAGAGCAGGGTTTTCACAGTTTAAAACAGCTAGAGGATAGCAGGAATTTCACAGTTTGAAACAGCGAGAGCAGAGCAGGAATTTCACAGTTTGAAACAGCGAGAGCAGAGCAGGGTTTTCACAGTTTAAAACAGCGAGCGGAGTGCTGGGATTTTCACAGTTTAAAACAGCGAGAGGAGAGCAGGAATTTCACAGTTTAAAATAGTGAGAGGAGAGCAGGGTTTTCACAGTTTAAAACAGCGAGAGGAGAGCTGGGATTTTCACAGTTTAAAACAGTGAGAGGAGAGCAGGGTTTTGACAGTTTAAAACAGTGAGAGGAGAGCAGGGTTTTCACAGTTTTAATCACCGAGAGGAGAGCAGGATTTTCACAGTTTAAAACAGCGACAGGAGAGCCGGGATTTTTGCAGTTTTGAAACAGCCAGAGGAGCGCAGGATTTTCACTGTTTAAAACAGCGAGAGGAGAGCAGGAATTTCACAGTTTAAAACAGCGAGAGTAGAGCTGTGATTTTCACCGTTTAAAGCAGCGTGAAGTGAGCAGGATTTTCACCGTTTAAAGCAATGAGAGGAGAGCAGGATTTTTACAATTTAAAACAGCGAGAAAAGAGCTGGGAATTTCACACTTTAAAACTGTGAGAAGTGAGCAGGATTTTCACAGTTTAAAACAGCGAGAGGTGAGCTGGGATTGTCACAGTATTGAAGCAGCCAGAGGTGAGCAGGATTTTCACAGTTTAAAACAGCGAGAGGGGAGCAGGATTTTCACAGTTTAAAACAGCGAGAGGGGAGCAGGAATTTCACAGTTTAAAACAGCGAGAGGAAAGCAGGATTTACACAGTTTCAAACACCAAGAGGAGAGCAGGATTTTCACAGTTTTAATCAGCGAGAGGAGAGCAGGATTTTTAAAGTTTTAAACAGCGACAGGAGAGCCGGGATTTTCGCAGTTTTGAAACAGCCAGAGGAGCGCAGGATTTTCACAGTTTAAAACAGCGAGAGGAGAGTAGGAATTTCACAGTTTAAAACAGCGAGAGGCGAGCAGGATTTTCACAGTTTAAAACAGCGAGAGGAGAGCAGCATTTTCACTGTCTAAAACAACGAGAGAAGAGCTGTGATTTTTACCATTTCAAACACCAAGAGGAGTGCTGTGATTTTCACAGTTGAAAACAGCGAGATGATGGCCAGGATTTTCGCAATTTAAAACAGCGAGAGGACAGCGGAATTTTCACAGGTTAAATCTGCGAGAGAAGAGCACGATTTTCACAATATAAAACAGCGAGAGGTTTGCATTATTTTCACAGTTTAAAACCGCGAGAGACATCTGGATTTTCACAGTTTAAAACAGCGAGAGGGAAGCAGGATTTTCGCAGTTTGAAACAGTGAGAGGAGAGCCGGGATTTTCACATTTTAAAAGAGCCAGAGGAGAGCCGGATTTTCACAGTTTAAAACAGCGAGAGGAGAGCCCGATATTCACAGTTTAAAACAGCGAGAGGTGAGCTGAGATTTTCACAGTTTAAAACAGTGAGAGGAGAGCCGGATTTTCACAGTTTAAAACAGCGAGAGGAAAGCTGGGATTTTCACAGTTTAAAACAGCGAGAGGAGAGCTGGGATTTACACAGTTTAAAACAGCCAGAGGAGAGCCGGATTTTCACAGTTTAAAACAGTGAGAGCTGACCCTGAATTTCAAAGTTTAAAACAGCGAGAGTAGAACTGGGATTTTCACAGTTTAAAACAGCGAGAGGAGAGCTTGGATTTTCACAGTTTAAAACAGTGAGAGGAAAGCTGGATTTTCACAGTTTAAAACAGCGAGAGGAGACAAGGGATTTTCACAGGTTAAAACAGCGAGAGGATAGCATGATTTTCACAATATAAAACAGCGAGATGTGTGCAGTATTTTCACAGTTTAAAACCGCGAGAGACATCTGGATTTTCACAGTTTAAAACAGCGAGAGGGAAGCAGGATTTTCGCAGTTAAAAACAGTGAGAGGAGAGCCGGGAATTTCACATTTTAAAAGAGCCAGAGGAGAGCAGGATTTTCACAGTTTAAAACAGTGAGAGATGAGCAGGATTTTCACTGTTTAAAACGGCGAGAGGAGAGCAGGAATTTCACTGTTTAAAACAGCGAGAGGAGAGCAGGATTTTCACAGTTTAAAACAGCGAGAGGAGAGCAGGAATTTCACAGTTTAAAACAGCGAGAGGCGAGCAGGATTTTCACAGTTTAAAACAGCGAGAGGAGAGCAGCATTTTCACTGTCTAAAACAGCGAGAGGAGAGCTGTGATTTTTACCATTTCAAACACCGAGAGGAGTGCTGCGATTTTCACAGTTGAAAACAGGGAGATGATGGCCAGGATTTTCGCAATTTAAAACAGCGAGAGGACAGCGGAATTTTCACAGGTTAAATCTGCGAGAGAAGAGCACGATTTTCACAATATAAAACAGCGAGAGGTTTGCAGTATTTTCACAGTTTAAAACCGCGAGAGACATCTGGATTTTCACAGTTTAAAACAGCGAGAGGGAAGCAGGATTTTCGCAGTTTGAAACAGTGAGAGGAGAGCCGGGATTTTCACATTTTAAAAGAGCCAGAGGAGAACAGGATTTACAGTTTAAAACAGTGAGAGGAGAGCTGTGATTTTCACAGTTTAAAACAGCGAGAGGAGAACAGGATTTTCACCGTTGAAAACAACGAGAGGTGAGCCGGGACTTTCACAGTTTAAAACAGCGAGAGGAGAGCTGGGATTTACACAGTTTAAAACAGCCAGAGGAGAGCCGGATTTTCACAGTTTAAAACAGTGAGAGCTGACCCTGAATTTCACAGTTTAAAACAGCGAGAGGAGAGCTGGGATTTTCACAGTTTCAAACAGCGAGAGGTGAGATGAGATTTTCACAGCACTGAAGCAGCCAGAGGGGAGCCGGTAATTTCACAGTTTAATTCAACGAGAGGAGAGAAGGATATTCACGGATTAAATTGCGAGTGGAGAGCAGGAATTTCACAGTTTAAAACAGCGAGAGGTGAGCTGGGATTTTCACAGTTTTAAACAGCGAGAGTAGAGCTGGGATTATCACCCTTTAAAACTGTGAGAAGTGAGCAGGATTTTCACAGTTTACAGCAGTGAGAGGTGAGCAGGATTTTCACAGTTTAAAACAGCGAGAGGAGAGCAGGATTTTCACAGTTTAAAACAGCGAGAGGTGAGCTGGGATTTTCACAATATTGAAGCAGCCAGAGGGGAGCAGGTATTTTCACAGTTTAATTCAACGAGAGGAGAGAAGTATATTCACGGATTAAATTGCGAGTGGAGAGCAGGAATTTCACAGTTTAAAACACCGAGAGGCGAGCAGGATTTTCACAGTTTTAAACACCGAGAGGGGAGCCGGGAATTTCACAGTTTTGAAACAGCCAGAGGAGCGCTGGATTTTTACTGTTTAAAACAGCGAGAGGAGAACAGGAATTTCACAGTTTAAAACAGCAAGAGTCGAGCTGGGATTTTCACCGTTTAAAACAGCGTGAAGTGAGCAGGATTTTCACAGTTTAAAGCAGTGAGAGGTGAGCAGGATTTTCTCAGTTTAAAACAGCGAGAGGTGACAAGGGATTTTCACAGTTTAAAACAGTGAGAGGAAAGCAGGATTTTCACAGTTTAAAACAGCGAGAGGAAAGCAGGATTTTCACAGTTTAAAACAGCGAGAGAAGAGCAGGATTTTCACAATATAAAACAGCGAGAGGTGTGCAGTATTTTCACAGTTTAAAAACGCGAGAGACATCTGGATTTTCACAGTTTAAAACAGCGAGAGTGAAGCAGGATTTTCGCAGTTTAAAACAGTGAGAGGAGAGCCGGGATTTTCACATTTTAAAAGAGCCAGAGGAGAGCCGGATTTTCACAGTTTAAAACAGCGAGAGGAGAGCCCGATATTCACAGTTTAAAACAGCGAGAGTAGAGCTGCCATTTTCACAGTTTAAAACAGCGAGAGGAGAGCCGGATTTTCACTGTTTAAAACAGCGAGAGGAGAGCTGGGATTTTCACAGTTTAAAACAGTGAGAGGAGAGCAGGATTTTCACAGTTTAAAACAGTGAGAGCTGACCCTGAATTTCACAGTTTAAAACAGCGAGAGTAGAACTGGGATTTTCACAGTTTAAAACAGCGAGAGGAGAGCTGGGATTTTCACAGTTTAAAACAGTGAGAGGAAAGCAGGATTTGCACAGTTTAAAACAGCGAGAGGAAAGCAGGATTTTCACAGGTTAAAACAGTGAGAGGAGAGCGTGATTTTCACAATATAAAACAGCGAGAGGTGTGCAGTATTTTCACAGTTTAAAACCGCGAGAGACATCTGGATTTTCACAGTTTAAAACAGCGAGAGGGAAGCAGGATTTTCGCAGTTTGAAACAGTGAGAGGAGAGCCGGGATTTTCACATTTTAAAAGAGCCAGAGGAGAACAGCATTTACAGTTTAAAACAGTGAGAGTAGAGCTGTGATTTTCACAGTTTAAAACAGCGAGAGGATAGCAGGATTTTCACAGTTGAAAACAACGAGAGGTGAGCTGAGATTTTCACAGTTTAAAACAGCGAGAGGAGAGCTGGGATTTTCACAGTTTAAAACAGCGAGAGGTGAGATGGGATTTTCACAGTATTGAAGCAGCCAGAGGGGAGCCGGTAATTTCACAGTTTAATTCAACGAGAGGAGAGAAGGATATTCACGGATTAAATTGCGAGTGGAGAGCAGGAATTTCACAGTTTAAAACAGCGAGAGGTGAGCTTGGATTATCATCCTTTAAAACTGTGCGAAGTGAGCAGGATTTTCACAGTTTACAACAGCGAGAGGAGAGCAGGAATTTCACCGTTTAAAACAGCGAGAGGAGAGCAGGATTTTCACTGTTTGAAACGGAGAGAGGAGAGCAGGAATTTCACAGTTTAAAACAGCGAGAGGAGAGCAGCATTTTCACAGTTTAAAACAGTGAGAGGCAAGCAGGATTTTCACAGTTTAAAACAGCGAGAGGAAAACATGATTTCCACAGGTTAAAACAGCGAGAGGAGAGCCGGGATTTTCACATTTTAAAAGAGCCAGAGGAGAGCAGGATTTTCACAGTTTAAAACAGCGAGAGGAGAGCCCGATATTCACAGTTTAAAACAGCGAGATGTGAGCTGAGATTTTCACAGTTTAAAACAGTGAGAGGAGAGCCGGATTTTCACAGTTTAAAACAGCGAGAGGAGAGCTGGGATTTTCACAGTTTAAAACAGTGAGAGGAGAGCTGGGATTTTCACAGTTTAAAACAGCGAGAGGAGAGCTGGGATTTACACAGTTTAAAACAGCCAGAGGAGAGCCGGATTTTCACAGTTTAAAACAGTGAGAGCTGACCCTGAATTTCACAGTTTAAAACAGCGAGAGTAGAACTGGGATTTTCACAGTTTAAAACAGCGAGAGGAGAGCTTGGATTTTCACAGTTTAAAACAGTGAGAGGATAGCTGGATTTTCACAGTTTAAAACAGTGAGAGGAGACAAGGGATTTTCACAGGTTAAAACAGCGAGAGGAGAGCATGATTTTCACAATTAAAACAGCGAGATGTGTGCAGTATTTTCACAGTTTAAAACCGCGAGAGACATCTGGATTTTCACAGTTTAAAACAGCGAGAGGGAAGCAGGATTTTCGCAGTTAAAAACAGTGAGAGGAGAGCCGGGATTTTCACATTTTAAAAGAGCCAGAGGAGAGCAGGATTTTCACAGTTTAAAACAGTGAGAGATGAGCAGGATTTTCACTGTTTAAAACGGCGAGAGGAGAGCAGGAATTTCACTGTTTAAAACAGCGAGATGAGAGCAGGATTTTCACAGTTTAAAACAGCGAGAGGAGAGCAGGAATTTCACAGTTTAAAACAGCGAGAGGCGAGCAGGATTTTCACAGTTTAAAACAGCGAGAGGAGAGCAGCATTTTCACTGTCTAAAACAGCGAGAGGAGAGCTGTGATTTTTACCATTTCAAACACCGAGAGGAGTGCTGCGATTTTCACAGTTGAAAACAGGGAGATGATGGCCAGGATTTTCGCAATTTAAAACAGCGAGAGGACAGCGGAATTTTCACAGGTTAAATCTGCGAGAGAAGAGCACGATTTTCACAATATAAAACAGCGAGAGGTTTGCAGTATTTTCACAGTTTAAAACCGCGAGAGACATCTGGATTTTCACAGTTTAAAACAGCGAGAGGGAAGCAGGATTTTCGCAGTTTGAAACAGTGAGAGGAGAGCCGGGATTTTCACATTTTAAAAGAGCCAGAGGAGAACAGGATTTACAGTATAAAACAGTGAGAGGAGAGCTGTGATTTTCACAGTTTAAAACAGCGAGAGGAGAACAGGATTTTCACCGTTGAAAACAACGAGAGGTGAGCCGGGTCTTTCACAGTTTAAAACAGCGAGAGGAGAGCTGGGATTTACACAGTTTAAAACAGCCAGAGGAGAGCCGGATTTTCACAGTTTAAAACAGCGAGAGGTGAGCTGGGATTTACACAGCACTAAAGCAGCCAAAGGGGAGCAGGTATTTTCACAGTTTAATTCAACGAGAGGAGAGAAGGATATTCACGGATTAAATTGCGAGTGGAGAGCAGGAATTTCACAGTTTAAAACAGCGAGAGGTGAGCTGGGATTTTCACAGTTTTAAACAGCGAGAGTAGAGCTGGGATTATCACCCTTTAAAACTGTGAGAAGTGAGCAGGATTTTCACAGTTTACAGCAGTGAGAGGTGAGCAGGATTTTCACAGTTTAAAACAGCGAGAGGTGAGCTGGGATTTTCACAGTATTGAAGCAGCCAGAGGGGAGCAGGTATTTTCACAGTTTAATTCAACGAGAGGAGAGAAGTATATTCACGGATTAAATTGCGAGTGGAGAGCAGGAATTTCACAGTTTAAAACAGCGAGAGGAGAGCAGGAATTTCACAGTTTAAAACACCGAGAGGCGAGCAGGATTTTCACAGTTTTAAACACCGAGAGGAGAGCATGATTTTCACAGTTTTAAGCAGCGAGAGGGGAGCCGGGATTTTCACAGTTTTGAAACAGCCAGAGGAGCGCTGGATTTTTACTGTTTAAAACAGCGAGAGGAGAACAGGAATTTCACAGTTTAAAACAGCAAGAGTCGAGCTGGGATTTTCACCGTTTAAAACAGCGTGAAGTGAGCAGGAGTTTCACAGTTTAAAGCAGTGAGAGGTGACAAGGGATTTTCACAGTTTAAAACAGTGAGAGGAAAGCAGGATTTTCACAGTTTAAAACAGCGAGAGGAAAGCAGGATTTACACAGTTTAAAACAGCCAGAGGAGAGCCGGATTTTCACAGTTTAAAACAGTGAGAGCTGACCCTGAATTTCACAGTTTAAAACAGCGAGAGGTGAGCTGGGATTTACACAGCACTAAAGCAGCCAAAGGGGAGCAGGTATTTTCACAGTTTAATTCAACGAGAGGAGAGAAGGATATTCACGGATTAAATTGCGAGTGGAGAGCAGGAATTTCACAGTTTAAAACAGCGAGAGGTGAGCTGGGATTTTCACAGTTTTAAACAGCGAGAGTAGAGCTGGGATTATCACCCTTTAAAACTGTGAGAAGTGAGCAGGATTTTCACAGTTTACAGCAGTGAGAGGTGAGCAGGATTTTCACAGTTTAAAACAGCGAGAGGTGAGCTGGGATTTTCACAGTATTGAAGCAGCCAGAGGGGAGCAGGTATTTTCACAGTTTAATTCAACGAGAGGAGAGAAGTATATTCACGGATTAAATTGCGAGTGGAGAGCAGGAATTTCACAGTTTAAAACAGCGAGAGGAGAGCAGGAATTTCACAGTTTAAAACACCGAGAGGCGAGCAGGATTTTCACAGTTTTAAACACCGAGAGGAGAGCATGATTTTCACAGTTTTAAGCAGCGAGAGGGGAGCCGGGATTTTCACAGTTTTGAAACAGCCAGAGGAGCGCTGGATTTTTACTGTTTAAAACAGCGAGAGGAGAACAGGAATTTCACAGTTTAAAACAGCAAGAGTCGAGCTGGGATTTTCACCGTTTAAAACAGCGTGAAGTGAGCAGGAGTTTCACAGTTTAAAGCAGTGAGAGGTGACAAGGGATTTTCACAGTTTAAAACAGTGAGAGGAAAGCAGGATTTTCACAGTTTAAAACAGCGAGAGGAAAGCAGGATTTTCACAGTTTAAAACAGCGAGAGGAGAGCAGGATTTTCACAATATAGAACAGCGAGAGGTGTGCAGTATTTTCACAGTTTAAAAACGCGAGAGACATCTGGATTTTCACAGTTTAAAACAGCGAGAGTGAAGCAGGATTTTCGCAGTTTAAAACAGCGAGAGGAGAGCCGGGATTTTCACATTTTAAAAGAGCCAGAGGAGAGCCGGATTTTCACAGTTTAAAACAGCGAGAGGAGAGCCCGATATTCACAGTTTAAAACAGCGAGAGGTGAGCTGGGATTTTCACAGTTTAAAACAGCGAGAGGAGAGCCGGATTTTCACTGTTTAAAACAGCGAGAGGAGAGCTGGGATTTTCACAGTTTAAAACAGTGAGAGGCGAGCAGGATTTTCACAGTTTAAAACAGTGAGAGCTGACCCTGAATTTCACAGTTTAAAACAGCGAGAGTAGAACTGGGATTTTCACAGTTTAAAAAGGCGAGAGGAGAGCTGGGATTTTCACAGTTTAAAACAGTGAGAGGAAAGCAGGATTTTCACAGTTTAAAACAGCGAGAGGAAAGCAGGATTTTCACAGGTTAAAACAGTGAGAGGAGAGCGTGATTTTCACAATATAAAACAGCGAGAGGGGTGCAGTATTTTCACAGTTTAAAACCGCGAGAGACATCTGGATTTTCACAGTTTAAAACAGCGAGAGGGAAGCAGGATTTTCGCAGTTTGAAACAGTGAGAGGAGAGCCGGGATTTTCACATTTTAAAAGAGCCAGAGGAGAACAGGATTTACAGTTTAAAACAGTGAGAGTAGAGCTGTGATTTTCACAGTTTAAAACAGCGAGAGGATAGCAGGATTTTCACAGTTGAAAACAACGAGAGGTGAGCTGAGATTTTCACAGTTTAAAACAGCCAGAGGAGAGCCGGATTTTCACAGTTTAAAACAGTGAGAGCTGACCCTGAATTTCACAGTTTAAAACAGCGAGAGGAGAGCTGGGATTTTCACAGTTTAAAACAGCGAGAGGTGAACTGGGATTTTCACAGTATTGAAGCAGCCAGAGGGGAGCAGGTAATTTCACAGTTTAATTCAACGAGAGGAGAGAAGGATATTAACGGATTAAATTGCGAGTGGAGAGCAGGAATTTCACAGTTTAAAACAGCGAGAGGTGAGCTGGGATTATCATCCTTTAAAACTGTGCGAAGTGAGCAGGATTTTCACGGTTTACAACAGCGAGAGGTGAGCAGGATTTTCACAGTTTAAAACAGCGAGAGGAGAGCTGGATTTTCACAGTTTTAATCAGCGAGAGGGGAGCCGAGAATTTCTCAGTTTTGAAACAACCAGAGGAGCGCAGGTTTTTCACTGTTTAAAACAGCGAGAGGAGAGCAGGAATTTCACAGTTTAAAACAGCGAGAGTCGAGCTGGGATTTTCACCGTTTACAACAGCGTGAAGTGAGCAGGATTTTCACAGATTAAAGCAGTGAGAGGTGAGCAGGATTTTCACAGGTTAAAACAGCGAGAGGAGAGCTGGATTTTCACAATATAAAACAGCGAGAGGTGTGCAGTATTTTCACAGTTTAAAACCGCGAGAGACATCTGGATTTTCACAGTTTAAAACAGCAAGAGGAGAGCCGGGATTTTCACATTTTAAAAGAGCCAGAGGAGAGCAGGATTTTCACAGTTTAAAACAGTAAGAGTTGAGCAGGATTTTCACTGTTTAAAACGGCGAGAGGAGAGCAGGAATTTCACAGTTTAAAACAGCGAGAGGAGAGCAGGATTTTCACTGTTTGAAACGGAGAGAGGCGAGCAGGATTTTCACAGTTTAAAACAGCGAGAGGAGAGCAGCATTTTCACTGTCTAAAACAACGAGAGAAGAGCTGTGATTTTTACCATTTCAAACACCGAGAGGAGTGCTGTGATTTTCACAGTTGAAAACAGCGAGATGATGGCCAGGATTTTCACAATTTAAAACAACGAGAGGACAGCGGAAATTTCACAGGTTAAATCTGCGAGAGAAGAGCACGATTTTCACAATATAAAACAGCGAGAGGTTTGCAGTATTTTCACAGTTTAAAACCGCGAGAGACATCTGGATTTTCACAGTTTAAAACAGCGAGAGGGAAGCAGGATTTTCACAGTTTGAAACAGTGAGAGGAGAGCCGGGATTTTCACATTTTAAAAGAGCCAGAGGAGAGCCGGATTTTCACAGTTTAAAACAGCGAGAGGAGAGCCCGATATTCACAGTTGAAAACAACGAGAGGTGAGCTGGGATTTTCACAGTTTAAAACAGCCAGAGGAGAGCCGGATTTTCACAGTTTAAAACAGCGAGAGGAGAGCTGGGATTTTCACAGTTTAAAACAGTGAGAGGAGAGCTGGGATTTTCACAGTTTAAAACAGCGAGAGGAGAGCTGGGATTTACACAGTTTAAAACAGCCAGAGGAGAGCCGGATTTTCACAGTTTAAAACAGTGAGAGCTGACCCTGAATTTCACAGTTTAAAACAGCGAGAGTAGAGCAGAATTTTCACAGTTTAAAACAGTGAGAGGCAAGCAGGATTTTCACAGTTTAAAACAGCGAGAGGAAAACATGATTTTCACAGGTTAAAACAGCGAGAGGAGAGCCGGGATTTTCACATTTTAAAAGAGCCAGAGGAGAGCAGGATTTTCACAGTTTAAAACAGTGAGAGTTGAGCAGGGTTTTCACTGTTTAAAACGGCGAGAGGAGAGCAGGAATTTCACAGTTTAAAACAGCGAGAGGAGAGCAGGAATTTCACAGTTTAAAACAGCGAGAGGAGAGTAGGAATTTCACAGTTTAAAACAGCGAGAGGTGAGCTGGGATTTTCACAGTTTAAAACAGCCAGAGGAGAGCCGGATTTTCACAGTTTAAAACAGCGAGAGGAGAGCTGGGATTTACACAGTTTAAAACAGCCAGAGTAGAGCCGGATTTTCACAGTTTAAAACAGTGAGAGCTGACCCTGAATTTCACAGTTTAAAACAGCGAGAGTAGAACTGGGATTTTCACAGTTTAAAACAGCGAGAGGAGAGCTTGGATTTTCACAGTTTAAAACAGTGAGAGGAAAGCTGGATTTTCACAGTTTAAAACAGCGAGAGGAGACAAGGGATTTTCACAGGTTAAAACAGCGAGAGGATAGCATGATTTTCACAATATAAAACAGCGAGATGTGTGCAGTATTTTCACAGTTTAAAACCGCGAGAGACATCTGGATTTTCACAGTTTAAAACAGCGAGAGGGAAGCAGGATTTTCGCAGTTAAAAACAGTGAGAGGAGAGCCGGGAATTTCACATTTTAAAAGAGCCAGAGGAGAGCAGGATTTTCACAGTTTAAAACAGTGAGAGATGAGCAGGATTTTCACTGTTTAAAACGGCGAGAGGAGAGCAGGAATTTCACTGTTTAAAACAGCGAGAGGAGAGCAGGATTTTCACAGTTTAAAACAGCGAGAGGAGAGCAGGAATTTCACAGTTTAAAACAGCGAGAGGCGAGCAGGATTTTCACAGTTTAAAACAGCGAGAGGAGAGCAGCATTTTCACTGTCTAAAACAGCGAGAGGAGAGCTGTGATTTTTACCATTTCAAACACCGAGAGGAGTGCTGCGATTTTCACAGTTGAAAACAGGGAGATGATGGCCAGGATTTTCGCAATTTAAAACAGCGAGAGGACAGCGGAATTTTCACAGGTTAAATCTGCGAGAGAAGAGCACGATTTTCACAATATAAAACAGCGAGAGGTTTGCAGTATTTTCACAATTTAAAACCGCGAGAGACATCTGGATTTTCACAGTTTAAAACAGCGAGAGGGAAGCAGGATTTTCGCAGTTTGAAACAGTGAGAGGAGAGCCGGGATTTTCACATTTTAAAAGAGCCAGAGGAGAACAGGATTTACAGTTTAAAACAGTGAGAGGGCAGCTGTGATTTTCACAGTTTAAACCAGCGAGAGGAGAACAGGATTTTCACAGTTGAAAACAACGAGAGGTGAGCCGGGATTTTCACAGTTTAAAACAGCGAGAGGAGAGCTGGGATTTACACAGTTTAAAACAGCCAGAGGAGAGCCGGATTTTCACAGTTTAAAACAGTGAGAGCTGACCCTGAATTTCACAGTTTAAAACAGCGAGAGGAGAGCTGGGATTTTCACAGGTTCAAACAGCGAGAGGTGAGATGGGATTTTCACAGCACTGAAGCAGCCAGAGGTGAGCCGGTAATTTCACAGTTTAATTCAACGAGAGGAGAGAAGGATATTCACGGATTAAATTGCAAGTGGAGAGCAGGAATTTCACAGTTTAAAACAGCGAGAGGTGAGCTGGGATTTTCACAGTTTTAAACAGCGAGAGTAGAGCTGGGATTATCACCCTTTAAAACTGTGAGAAGTGAGCAGGATTTTCACAGTTTACAGCAGTGAAAGGTGAGCAGGATTTTCACAGTTTAAAACAGCGAGAGGAGAGCAGGATTTTCACAGTTTAAAACAGCGAGAGGTGAGCTGGGATTTTCACAGTATTGAAGCAGCCAGAGGGGAGCAGGTATTTTCACAGTTTAATTCAACGAGAGGAGAGAAGTATATTCACGGATTAAATTGCGAGTGGAGAGCAGGAATTTCACAGTTTAAAACACCGAGAGGGGAGCCGGGAATTTCACAGTTTTGAAACAGCCAGATGAGCGCTGGATTTTTACTGTTTAAAACAGCGAGAGGAGAACAGGAATTTCACAGTTTAAAACAGCAAGATTCGAGCTGGGATTTTCACCGTTTAAAACAGCGTGAAGTGAGCAGGATTTTCACAGTTTAAAGCAGTGAGAGGTGAGCAGGATTTTCTCAGTTTAAAACAGCGAGAGGTGACAAGGGATTTTCACAGTTTAAAACAGTGAGAGGAAAGCAGGATTTTCACAGTTTAAAACAGCGATAGGAAAGCAGGATTTTCACAGGTTAAAACAGCGAGAGGAGAGCAGGATTTTCACAATATAAAACAGCGAGAGGTGTGCAGTATTTTCACAGTTTAAAAACGCGAGGGACATCTGGATTTTCACAGTTTAAAACAGCGAGAGTGAAGCAGGATTTTCGCAGTTTAAAACAGCGAGAGGAGAGCCGGGATTTTCACATTTTAAAAGAGCCAGAGGAGAGCAGGATTTTCACAGTTTAAAACAGTGAGAGTTGAGCAGGATTTTCACTGTTTAAAGCGGTGAGAGGAGAGCAGGAATTTCACAGTTTAAAACAGCGACTGGAGAGCAGGATTTTCAAAGTTTAAAACAGCGAGAGGAGAGCAGGAATTTCACAGTTTAAAACAGCGAAAGGAGAGCAGGATTTTCACAGTTTAAAACAGCGAGAGGAGAGCAGCATTTTCACTGTCTAAAACAACGAGAGAAGAGCTGTCATTTTTACCATTTCAAACACCGAGAGGAGTGCTGCGATTTTCACAGTTGAAAACAGGGAGATGATGGCCAGGATTTTCGCAATTTAAAACAGCGAGAGGACAGCGGAATTTTCACAGGTTAAATCTGCGAGAGAAGAGCACGATTTTCACAATATAAATAGCGAGAGGTTTGCAGTATATTCACAATTTAAAACCGCGAGAGACATCTGGATTTTCACAGTTTAAAACAGCGAGAGGGAAGCAGGATTTTGGCAGTTTGAAACAGTGAGAGGAGAGCCGGGATTTTCACATTTTAAAAGAGCCAGAGGAGAACAGGATTTTCACAGTTTAAAACAGTGAGAGGAGAGCTGGGATTTTCACAGTTTAAAACAGCGAGAGGAGAGCAGGAGTTTTACAGTTGAAAACAACGAGAGGTGAGCCGGATTTTCACAGTTTAAAACAGCGAGAGGAGAGCTGGGATTTACACAGTGTAAAACAGCCAGAGGAGAGCCGTATTTTCACAGTTTAAAACAGTGAGAGCTGACCCTGAATTTCACAGTTTTAAACAGCGAGAGGAGAGCTGGGATTTTCACAGTTTAAAACAGCGAGAGGTGAGATGGGATTTTCACAGCACTGAAGCAGACAGAGGGGAGCCGGTAATTTCACAGTTTAATTCAACGAGAGGAGAGAAGGATATTCACGGATTAAATTGCGAGTGGAGAGAAGGAATTTCACAGCTTAAAACAGCGAGAGGAGAGCAGGAATTTCACAGTTTAAAACAGCAAGAGGTGAGCTGGGATTTTCACAGTTTTAAACAGCGAGAGTAGAGCTGGGATTATCACCCTTTAAAACTGTGAGAAGTGAGCAGGATTTTCACAGTTTACAGCTGTGAGAGGTGAGCAGGATTTTCACAGTTTAAAACAGCGAGAGGAGAGCAGGATTTTCACAGTTTTAAACACCGAGAGGAAAGCAGGATTTTCACAGTTTTATTCAGCGAGAGGGGAGCCGGGAATTTCACAGTTTTGAAACAGCCAGAGGAGCGCTGGATTTTTACTGTTTAAAACAGCGAGAGGAGGGAAGAATTTCACAGTTTAAAACAGCGAGAGTCGAGCTGGGATTTTCACCGTTTAAAACAGCGTGAAGTGAGCAGGATTTTCACAGTTTAAAGCAGTGAGAGGTGAGCAGGATTTTCTCAGTTTAAAACAGCGAGAGGTGACAAGGGATTTTCACAGTTTAAAACAGTGAGAGGAGACAAGGGATTTTCACAGTTTAAAACAGCGAGAGGAAAGCAGGATTTTCTCAGGTTAAAACAGCGAGAGGAGAGCAGGATTTTCACAATATAAAACAGCGAGAGGTGTGCAGTATTTTCACAGTTTAAAACCGCGAGAGACATCTGGATTTTCACAGTTTAAAACAGCGAGAGGAGAGCCGGGATTTTCACATTTTAAAAGAGCCAGAGGAGAGCAGGATTTTCACAGTTTAAAACAGTGAGAGTTGAGCAGGATTTTCACTGTTTAAAACGGCGAGAGGAGAGCAGGAATTTCACCGTTTAAAACAGCGAGAGGAGAGCAGGATTTTCACTGTTTAAAACGGAGAGAGGTGAGCAGGAATTTCACAGCTTAAAACAGCGAGAGGGGAGCAGGATTTTCACAGTTTAAAACAGCGAGAGGAGAGCAGCATTTTCACTGTCTAAAACAACGAGAGAAGAGCTGTGATTTTTACCATTTCAAACACCGAGAGGAGTGCTGTGATTTTCACAGTTGAAAACAGCGAGATGATGGCCAGGATTTTCGCAATTTAAAACAGCGAGAGGACAGCGGAATTTTCACAGGTTAAATCTGCGAGAGAAGAGCACGATTTTCACAATATAAAACAGCGAGAGGTTTGCAGTATTTTCACAGTTTAAAACCGCGAGAGACATCTGGATTTTCACAGTTTAAAACAGCGAGAGGGAAGCAGGATTTTCGCAGTTTGAAACAGTGAGAGGAGAGCCGGGATTTTCACATTTTAAAAGAGCCAGAGGAGAGCAGGATTTTCACAGTTTAAAACAGCGAGAGGAGAGCATGAATTTCAGAGTTTAAAACAGCGAGAGTCGAGCTGGGATTTTCACCGTTTAAAACAGCGTGAAGTGAGCAGGATTTTCACAGTTTAAAGCAGTGAGAGGTGAGCAGGATTTTCTCAATTTAAAACAGCGAGAGGTGAGCAGGATTTTCACAGTTGAAAACAGCGAGAGGAGAGCAGGATTTTCACAATATAAAACAGCGAGAGGTGTGCAGTATTTTCACAGTTTAAAACCGCGAGAGACATCTGGATTTTCACAGTTTAAAACAGCGAGAGGAGAGCGGGGATTTTCACATTTTAAAAGAGCCAGAGGAGAGCAGGATTTCCACAGTTTAAAACAGTAAGAGTTGAGCAGGATTTTCACCGTTTAAAACGGCGAGAGGAGAGCAGGAATTTCACCGTTTCAAACAGCGAGAGGAGAGCAGGATTTTCACTGTTTAAAACGGAGAGTGGAGAGCAGGAATTTCACAGTTTAAAACAGCGAGAGGAGAGCAGGATTTTCACAGTTTAAAACAGCGAGAGGAGAGCAGCATTTTCACTGTCTAAAACAACGAGAGAAGAGCTGTGATTTTTACCATTTCAAACACCGAGAGGAGTGCTGTGATTTTCACAGTTGAAAACAGCGAGATGATGGCCAGGATTTTCGCAATTTAAAACAGCGAGAGGACAGCGGAATTTTCACAGGTTAAATCTGCGAGAGAAGAGCACGATTTTCACAATATAAAACAGCGAGATGTTTGCAGTATATTCACAGTTTAAAACCGCGAGAGACATCTGGATTTTCACAGTTTAAAACAGCGAGAGGGAAGCAGGATTTTCGCAGTTTGAAACAGTGAGAGGAGAGCCGGGATTTTCACATTTTAAAAGAGCCAGAGGAGAGCCGGATTTTCACAGTTTAAAAAGTGAGAGGAGAGCCCGATAGTCACAGTTGAAAACAACGAGAGGTGAGCTGGGATTTTCAAAGTTTAAAACAGCCAGAGGAGAGCCGGATTTTCACAGTTTAAAACAGCGAGAGGAGAGCTGGGATTTTCACACTTTAAAACAGTGAGAGGAGAGCTGGGATTTTCACAGTTTAAAACAGCGAGAGGAGAGCTGGGATTTACACAGTTTAAAACAGCCAGAGGAGTGCCGGATTTTCACAGTTTAAAACAGTGAGAGCTGACCCTGAATTTCACAGTTTAAAACAGCGAGAGTAGAGCTGGGATTTTCACAGTTTAAAACACCGAGAGGAGAGCTGGGATTTTCACAGTGTAAAACAGTGAGAGGAAAGCAGGATTTTCACAGTTTAAAACAGCGAGTGGAGAGCAGGAATTTCACAGTTTAAAACAGCGAGAGGTGAGCTGGGATTTTCATAGTTTTAAACAGCGAGAGTAGAGCTGGGATTATCACCCTCTAAAACTGTGAGAAGTGAGCAGGATTTTCACAGTTTACAGCAGTGAGAGGTGAGCAGGATTTTCACAGTTTAAAACGGCGAGAGGAAAGCAGGATTTTCTCAGGTTAAAACAGCGAGAGGAGAGCAGGATTTTCACAATATAAAACAGCGAGAGGTGTGCAGTATTTTCACAGTTTAAAACCGCGAGAGACATCTGGATTTTCACTGTTTAAAACAGCGAGAGGAGAGCCGGGATTTTCACATTTTACAAGAGCCAGAGGAGAGCAGTATTTTCACAGTTTAAAACAGTGAGAGGAGAGCAGGATTTTCACTGTTTAAAACGGCGAGAGCAGAGCAGGAATTTCACCGTTTAAAACAGCGAGAGGAGAGCAGGATTTTCACAGTTTAAAATGGAGAGAGGAGAGCAGGATTTTCACAGTTTAAAACAGCGAGAAGAGACCAGCATTTTCACTGTCTAAAACAACGAGAGAAGAGCTGTGATTTTTACCATTTCAAACACCGAGAGGAGTGCTGCGATTTTCACAGTTGAAAACAGGGAGATGATGGCCAGGATTTTCGCAATTTAAAACAGCGAGAGGACAGCGGAATTTTCACAGGTTAAATCTGTGAGAGAAGAGCACGATTTTCACAATATAAAACAGCGAGAGGTTTGCAGTATTTTCACAGTTTAAAACCGCGAGAGACATCTGGATTTTCATGGTTTAAAACAGCGAATGGGAAGCAGGATTTTCGCAGTTTGAAACAGTGAGAGGAGAGCCGCGATTTTCACATTTTAAAAGAGCCAGAGGAGAGCCGGATTTTCACAGTTTAAAACAGCGAGAGGAGAGGCCGATATTCACAGTTTAAAACAGCGAGAGGTGAGCTGGGATTTTCACAGTTTAAAACAGCCAGAGGAGAGCCGGATTTTCACAGTTTAAAACAGCGAGAGGAGAGCTGGGATTTTCACAGTTTAAAACTGCGAGAGGAGAGCTGGGATTTACACAGTTTAAAACAGCAAGAGGAGAGCACGATTTTCACAGTTTAAAACAGTGAGAGGAGAGCAGGATTTTCACAGTTTAAAACAGTGAGAGGAGAGCAGGATTTACACAGTTGAAAACAACGAGAGGTGAGCTGGGATTTTCACAGTTTAAAACAGCGAGAGGAGAGCTGGGATTTACACAGTTTAAAACAGCCAGATGAGAGCCGGATTTTCACAGTTTAAAACAGTGAGAGCTGACCCTGAATTTCACAGTTTAAAACAGCGAGAGGTGAGCTGTGATTTTCACAGTTTTAAACAGCGAGAGTAGAGCTGGGATTATCACCCTTTAAAACTGTGAGAAGTGAGCAGGATTTTCACAGTTTACAGCATTGAGAGGTGAGAAGGATTTTCACAGTTTCAAACAGCGAGCGGAAGCAGGATTTTCACAGTTTAAAACAGCGAGAGGAGAGCAGGATTTTCACAGTTTTAAACACCGAGAGGAAAGCAGGATTTTCACAGTGTAAAACAGTGAGAGGAAAGCAGGATTTTCACAGTTTAAAACAGCGAGTGGAGAGCAGGAATTTCACAGTTTAAAACAGCGAGAGGTGAGCTGGGATTTTCATAGTTTTAAACAGCGAGAGTAGAGCTGGGATTATCACCCTCTAAAACTGTGAGAAGTGAGCAGGATTTTCACAGTTTACAGCAGTGAGAGGTGAGCAGGATTTTCACAGTTTAAAACAGCGAGAGGAAAGCAGGATTTTCTCAGGTTAAAACAGCGAGAGGAGAGAAGGATTTTCACAATATAAAACAGCGAGAGGTGTGCAGTATTTTCACAGTTTAAAACCGCGAGAGACATCTGGATTTTCACAGTTTAAAACAGCGAGAGGAGAGCCGGGATTTTCACATTTTACAAGAGCCAGAGGAGAGCAGTATTTTCACAGTTTAAAACAGTGAGAGGAGAGCAGGATTTTCACTGTTTAAAACGGCGAGAGGAGAGCAGGAATTTCACCGTTTAAAACAGCGAGAGGAGAGCAGGATTTTCACTGTTTAAAATGGAGAGAGGGGAGCAGGATTTTCACAGTTTAAAACAGCGAGAACAGAGCAGCAATTTCACTGTCTAAAACAACGAGAGAAGAGCTGTGATTTTTACCATTTCAAACACCGAGAGGAGTGCTGCGATTTTCACAGTTGAAAACAGGGAGATGATGGCCAGGATTTTCGCAATTTAAAACAGCGAGAGGACAGCGGAATTTTCACAGGTTAAATCTGTGAGAGAAGAGCACAATTTTCACAATATAAAACAGCGAGAGGTTTGCAGTATTTTCACAGTTTAAAACCGCGGGAGACATCTGGATTTTCACAGTTTAAAACAGCGAAAGGGAAGCAGGATTTTCGCAGTTTGAAACAGTGAGAGGAGAGCCGCGATTTTCACATTTTAAAAGAGCCAGAGGAGAGCCGGATTTTCACAGTTTAAAACAACGAGAGGAGAGCCCGATATTCACAGTTTAAAACAGCGAGAGGTGAGCTGGGATTTTCACAGTTTAAAACAGCCAGAGGAGAGCCGGATTTTCACAGTTTAAAACAGCGAGAGGAGAGCTGGGATTTTCACAGTTTAAAACTGCGAGAGGAGAGCTGGGATTTACACAGTTTAAAACAGCAAGAGGAGAGCACGATTTTCACAGTTTAAAACAGTGAGAGGAGAGCAGGATTTTCACAGTTTAAAACAGTGAGAGGAGAGCAGGATTTTCACAGTTGAAAACAACGAGAGTTGAGCTGGGATTTTCACAGTTTAAAACAGCGAGAGGAGAGCTGGGATTTACACAGTTTAAAACAGCCAGAGGAGAGCCGGATTTTCACAGTTTAAAACAGTGAGAGCTGACCCTGAATTTCACAGTTTAAAACAGCGGGAGGTGATCTGGGATTTTCACAGTTTTAAACAGCGAGAGTAGAGCTGGGATTATCACCCTTTAAAACTGTGAGAATTGAGCAGGATTTTCACAGTTTAAAACAGTGAGAGTTGAGCAGGATTTTCACTGTTTAAAGCGGCGAGAGGAGAGCAGGAATTTCACAGTTTAAAACAGCGAGAGGAGAGCAGGATTTTCAAAGTTTAAAACAGCGAGAGGAGAGCAGGAATTTCACAGCTTAAAACAGCGAAAGGAGAGCAGGATTTTCACAGTTTAAAACAGTGAGAGGAGAGCAGCATTTTCACTGTCTAAAACAACGAGAGAAGAGCTGTGATTTTTACCATTTCAAACACCGAGAGGAGTGCTGCGATTTTCACAGTTGAAAACAGGGAGATGATGGCCAGGATTTTCGCAATTTAAAACAGCGAGAGGACAGCGGAATTTTCACAGGTTAAATCTGCGAGAGAAGAGCACGATTTTCACAATATAAACAGCGAGAGGTTTGCAGTATATTCACAGTTTAAAACCGCGAGAGACATCTGGATTTTCACAGTTTAAAACAGCGAGAGGGAAGCAGGATTTTGGCAGTTTGAAACAGTGAGAGGAGAGCCGGGATTTTCACATTTTAAAAGAGCCAGAGGAGAACAGGATTTTCACAGTTTAAAACAGTGAGAGGAGAGCTGGGATTTTCACAGTTTAAAACAGCGAGAGGAGAGCAGGATTTTCACAGTTGAAAACAACGAGAGGTGAGCTGGAATTTTCACAGTTTAAAACAGCGAGAGGAGAGCTGGGATTTACACAGTGTAAAACAGCCAGAGGAGAGCCGTATTTTCACAGTTTAAAACAGTGAGAGCTGACCCTGAATTTCACAGTTTTAAACAGCGAGAGGAGAGCTGGGATTTTCACAGTTTAAAACAGCGAGAGGTGAGATGGGATTTTCACAGCACTGAAGCAGCCAGAGGGGAGCCGGTAATTTCACAGTTTAATTCAACGAGAGGAGAGAAGGATATTCACGGATTAAATTGCGAGTGGAGAGCAGGAATTTCACAGTTTAAAACAGCGAGAGGTGAGCTGTGATTTTCACAGTTTTAAACAGCGAGAGTAGAGCTGGGATTATCACCCTTTAAAACTGTGAGAAGTGAGCAGGATTTTCACAGTTTACAGCATTGAGAGGTGAGAAGGATTTTCACAGTTTCAAACAGCGAGCGGAAGCAGGATTTTCATAGTTTAAAACAGCGAGAGGAGAGCAGGATTTTCACAGTTTTAAACACCGAGAGGAAAGCAGGATTTTCACAGTTTTAATCAGCGAGAGGGGAGCCTGGATTTTCACAGTTTTGAATCAGCCAGCGGAGCGCTGGATTTTTACTGTTTAAAACAGCGAGAGGAGAGCATGAATTTCAGAGTTTAAAACAGCGAGAGTCGAACTGGGATTTTCACCGTTTGAAACAGCGTGAAGTGAGCAGGATTTTCACAGTTTAAAGCAGTGAGAGGTGAGCAGGATTTTCACAGGTTAAAACAGCGAGAGGAGAGCAGGATTTTCACAATATAAAACAGCGAGAGGTGTGCAGTATTTTCACAGTTTAAAACCGCGAGAGACATCTGGATTTTCACAGTTTAAAACAGCGAGAGGAGAGCCGGGATTTTCACATTTTAAAAGAGCCAGAGGAGAGCAGGATTTCCACAGTTTAAAACAGTAAGAGTTGAGCAGGATTTTCACTGTTTAAAACGGCGAGAGGAGAGCAGGAATTTCACCGTTTCAAACAACGAGAGGAGAGCAGGATTTTCACTGTTTAAAACGGAGAGTGGAGAGCAGGAATTTCACAGTTTAAAACAGCGAGAGGAGAGCAGGATTTTCACAGTTTAAAACAGCGAGAGGAGAGCAGCATTTTCACTGTCTAAAACAACGAGAGAAGAGCTGTGATTTTTACCATTTCAAACACCGAGAGGAGTGCTGTGATTTTCACAGTTGAAAACAGCGAGATGATGGCCAGGATTTTCGCAATTTAAAACAGCGAGAGGACAGCGGAATTTTCACAGGTTAAATCTGCGAGAGAAGAGCACGATTTTCACAATATAAACAGCGAGAGGTTTGCAGTATATTCACAGTTTAAAACCGCGAGAGACATCTGGATTTTCACAGTTTAAAACAGCGAGAGGGAAGCAGGATTTTGGCAGTTTGAAACAGTGAGAGGAGAGCCGGGATTTTCACATTTTAAAAGAGCCAGAGGAGAACAGGATTTTCACAGTTTAAAACAGTGAGAGGAGAGCTGGGATTTTCACAGTTTAAAACAGCGAGAGGAGAGCAGGATTTTCACAGTTGAAAACAACGAGAGGTGAGCTGGAATTTTCACAGTTTAAAACAGCGAGAGGAGAGCTGGGATTTACACAGTGTAAAACAGCCAGAGGAGAGCCGTATTTTCACAGTTTAAAACAGTGAGAGCTGACCCTGAATTTCACAGTTTTAAACAGCGAGAGGAGAGCTGGGATTTTCACAGTTTAAAACAGCGAGAGGTGAGATGGGATTTTCACAGCACTGAAGCAGCCAGAGGGGAGCCGGTAATTTCACAGTTTAATTCAACGAGAGGAGAGAAGGATATTCACGGATTAAATTGCGAGTGGAGAGCAGGAATTTCACAGTTTAAAACAGCGAGAGGTGAGCTGTGATTTTCACAGTTTTAAACAGCGAGAGTAGAGCTGGGATTATCACCCTTTAAAACTGTGAGAAGTGAGCAGGATTTTCACAGTTTACAGCATTGAGAGGTGAGAAGGATTTTCACAGTTTCAAACAGCGAGCGGAAGCAGGATTTTCATAGTTTAAAACAGCGAGAGGAGAGCAGGATTTTCACAGTTTTAAACACCGAGAGGAAAGCAGGATTTTCACAGTTTTAATCAGCGAGAGGGGAGCCTGGATTTTCACAGTTTTGAATCAGCCAGAGGAGCGCTGGATTTTTACTGTTTAAAACAGCGAGAGGAGAGCATGAATTTCAGAGTTTAAAACAGCGAGAGTCGAGCTGGGATTTTCACCGTTTGAAACAGCGTGAAGTGAGCAGGATTTTCACAGTTTAAAGCAGTGAGAGGTGAGCAGGATTTTCACAGGTTAAAACAGCGAGAGGAGAGCAGGATTTTCACAATATAAAACAGCGAGAGGTGTGCAGTATTTTCACAGTTTAAAACCGCGAGAGACATCTGGATTTTCACAGTTTAAAACAGCGAGAGGAGAGCCGGGATTTTCACATTTTAAAAGAGCCAGAGGAGAGCAGGATTTCCACAGTTTAAAACAGTAAGAGTTGAGCAGGATTTTCACTGTTTAAAACGGCGAGAGGAGAGCAGGAATTTCACCGTTTCAAACAACGAGAGGAGAGCAGGATTTTCACTGTTTAAAACGGAGAGTGGAGAGCAGGAATTTCACAGTTTAAAACAGCGAGAGGAGAGCAGGATTTTCACAGTTTAAAACAGCGAGAGGAGAGCAGCATTTTCACTGTCTAAAACAACGAGAGAAGAGCTGTGATTTTTACCATTTCAAACACCGAGAGGAGTGCTGTGATTTTCACAGTTGAAAACAGCGAGATGATGGCCAGGATTTTCGCAATTTAAAACAGCGAGAGGACAGCGGAATTTTCACAGGTTAAATCTGCGAGAGAAGAGCACGATTTTCACAATATAAAACAGCGAGAGGTTTGCAGTATATTCACAGTTTAAAACCGCGAGAGACATCTGGATTTTCACAGTTTAAAACAGCGAGAGGGAAGCAGGATTTTGGCAGTTTGAAACAGTGAGAGGAGAGCCGGGATTTTCACATTTTAAAAGAGCCAGAGGAGAGCCGGATTTTCACAGTTTAAAAAGCGAGAGGATAGCCCGATATTCACAGTTGAAAACAACGAGAGGTGAGCTGGGATTTTCACAGTTTAAAACAGCCAGAGGAGAGCCGGATTTTCACAGTTTAAAACAGCGAGAGGAGAGCTGGGATTTTCACAGTTTAAAACAGTGAGAGGAGAGCTGGGATTTTCACAGTTTAATACAGCGAGAGGAGAGCTGGGATTTACACAGTTTAAAACAGCCAGAGGAGTGCCGGATTTTCACAGTTTAAAACAGTGAGAGCTGACCCTGAATTTCACAGTTTAAAACAGCGAGAGTAGAGCTGGGATTTTCACAGTTTAAAACACCGAGAGGAGAGCTGGGATTTTCACAGTGTAAAACAGTGAGAGGAAAGCAGGATTTTCACAGTTTAAAACAGCGAGTGGAGAGCAGGAATTTCACAGTTTAAAACAGCGAGAGGTGAGCTGGGATTTTCATAGTTTTAAACAGCGAGAGTAGAGCTGGGATTATCACCCTCTAAAACTGTGAGAAGTGAGCAGGATTTTCACAGTTTACAGCAGTGAGAGGTGAGCAGGATTTTCACAGTTTAAAACAGCGAGAGGAAAGCAGGATTTTCTCAGGTTAAAACAGCGAGAGGAGAGCAGGATTTTCACAATATAAAACAGCGAGAGGTGTGCAGTATTTTCACAGTTTAAAACCGCGAGAGACATCTGGATTTTCACAGTTTAAAACAGCGAGAGGAGAGCCGGGATTTTCACATTTTACAAGAGCCAGAGGAGAGCAGTATTTTCACAGTTTAAAACAGTGAGAGGAGAGCAGGATTTTCACTGTTTAAAACGGCGAGAGCAGAGCAGGAATTTCACCGTTTAAAACAGCGAGAGGTGAGCTGGGATTTTCATAGTTTTAAACAGCGAGAGTAGAGCTGGGATTATCACCCTCTAAAACTGTGAGAAGTGAGCAGGATTTTCACAGTTTACAGCAGTGAGAGGTGAGCAGGATTTTCACAGTTTAAAACAGCGAGAGGAAAGCAGGATTTTCTCAGGTTAAAACAGCGAGAGGAGAGCAGGATTTTCACAATATAAAACAGCGAGAGGTGTGCAGTATTTTCACAGTTTAAAACCGCGAGAGACATCTGGATTTTCACAGTTTAAAACAGCGAGAGGAGAGCCGGGATTTTCACATTTTACAAGAGCCAGAGGAGAGCAGTATTTTCACAGTTTAAAACAGTGAGAGGAGAGCAGGATTTTCACTGTTTAAAACGGCGAGAGCAGAGCAGGAATTTCACCGTTTAAAACAGCGAGAGGAGAGCAGGATTTTCACTGTTTAAAATGGAGAGAGGGGAGCAGGATTTTCACAGTTTAAAACAGCGAGAAGAGAGCAGCATTTTCACTGTCTAAAACAACGAGAGAAGAGCTGTGATTTTTACCATTTCAAACACCGAGAGGAGTGCTGCGATTTTCACAGTTGAAAACAGGGAGATGACGGCCAGGATTTTCGCAGTTTAAAACAGCGAGAGGACAGCGGAATTTTCACAGGTTAAATCTGTGAGAGAAGATCACGATTTTCACGATATAAAACAGCGAGAGGTTTGCAGTATTTTCACAGTTTAAAACCGCGAGAGACATCTGGATTTTCACAGTTTAAAACAGCGAGAGGAGAGCAGGATTTTCACAGTTGAAAACAACGAGAGGAGAGATGGGATTTACACAGTGTAAAACAGCCAGAGGAGAGCCGTATTTTCACAGTTTAAAACAGTGAGAGCTGACCCTGAATTTCACAGTTTTAAACAGCGAGAGGAGAGCTGGGATTTTCACAGTTTAAAACAGCGAGAGGTGAGATGGGATTTTCACAGCACTGAAGCAGCCAGAGGGGAGCCGGTAATTTCACAGTTTAATTCAACGAGAGGAGAGAAGGATATTCACGGATTAAATTGCGAGTGGAGAGCAGGCATTTCACAGTTTAAAACAGCGAGAGGTGAGCTGTGATTTTCACAGTTTTAAACAGCGAGAGTAGAGCTGGGATTATCACCCTTTAAAACTGAGAGAAGTGAGCAGGATTTTCACAGTTTACAGCATTGAGAGGTGAGAAGGATTTTCACAAGTTCAAACAGCGAGCGGAAGCAGGATTTTCACAGTTTAAAACAGCGAGAGGAGAGCAGGATTTTCACAGTTTTAAACACCGAGAGGAAAGCAGGATTTTCACAGTTTTAATCAGCGAGAGGGGAGCCTGGATTTTCACAGTTTTGAATCAGCCAGAGGAGCGCTGGATTTTTACTGTTTAAAACAGCGAGAGGAGAGCATGAATTTCAGAGTGTAAAACAGCGAGAGTCGAGCTGGGATTTTCACCGTTTGAAACAGCGTGAAGTGAGCAGGATTTTCACAGTTTAAAGCAGTGAGAGGTGAGCAGGATTTTCTCAATTAAAAACAGCGAGAGGTGAGCAGGATTTTCACAGGTTAAAACAGCGAGAGGAGAGCAGGATTTTCACAATATAAAACAGCGAGAGGTGTGCAGTATTTTCACAGTTTAAAACCGCGAGAGACATCTGGATTTTCACAGTTTAAAACAGCGAGAGGAGAGCCGGGATTTTCACATTTTAAAAGAGCCAGAGGAGAGCAGGATTTCCACAGTTTAAAACAGAAAGAGTTGAGCAGGATTTTCACTGTTTAAAACGGCGAGAGGAGAGCAGGAATTTCACCGTTTCAAACAGCGAGAGGAGAGCAGGATTTTCACTGTTTAAAACGGAGAGTGGAGAGCAGGAATTTCACAGTTTAAAACAGCGAGAGGAGAGCAGGATTTTCACAGTTTAAAACAGCGAGAGGAGAGCAGCATTTTCACTGTCTAAAACAACGAGAGAAGAGCTGTGATTTTTACCATTTCAAACACCGAGAGGAGTGCTGTGATTTTCACAGTTGAAAACAGCGAGATGATGGCCAGGATTTTCGCAATTTAAAACAGCGAGAGGACAGCGGAATTTTCACAGGTTAAATCTGCGAGAGAAGAGCACGATTTTCACAATATAAAACAGCGAGAGGTTTGCAGTATATTCACAGTTTAAAACCGCGAGAGACATCTGGATTTTCACAGTTTAAAACAGCGAGAGGGAAGCAGGATTTTGGCAGTTTGAAACAGTGAGAGGAGAGCCGGGATTTTCACATTTTAAAAGAGCCAGAGGAGAGCCGGAATTTCACAGTTTAAAAAGCGAGAGGATAGCCCGATATTCACAGTTGAAAACAACGAGAGGTGAGCTGGGATTTTCACAGTTTAAAACAGTGAGAGGAGAGCTGGGATTTTCACTGTTTAAAACGGCGAGAGCAGAGCAGGAATTTCACCGTTTAAAACAGCGAGAGGAGAGCAGGATTTTCACTGTTTAAAATGGAGAGAGGGGAGCAGGATTTTCACAGTTTAAAACAGCGAGAAGAGAGCAGCATTTTCACTGTCTAAAACAACGAGAGAAGAGCTGTGATTTTTACCATTTCAAACACCGAGAGGAGTGCTGCGATTTTCACAGTTGAAAACAGGGAGATGATGGCCAGGATTTTCGCAATTTAAAACAGCGAGAGGACAGCGGAATTTTCACAGGTTAAATCTGTGAGAGAAGAGCACGATTTTCACAATATAAAACAGCGAGAGGTTTGCAGTATTTTCACAGTTTAAAACCGCGAGAGACATCTGGATTTTCACAGTTTAAAACAGCGAGAGGAGAGCAGGATTTTCACAGTTGAAAACAACGAGAGGTGAGCTGGGATTTTCACAGTTTAAAACAGCGAGAGGAGAGCTGGGATTTACACAGTGTAAAACAGCCAGAGGAGAGCCGTATTTTCACAGTTTAAAACAGTGAGAGCTGACCCTGAATTTCACAGTTTTAAACAGCGAGAGGAGAGCTGGGATTTTCACAGTTTAAAACAACGAGAGGTGAGATGGGATTTTCACAGCACTGAAGCAGCCAGAGGGGAGCCGGTAATTTCACAGTTTAATTCAACGAGAGGAGAGAAGGATATTCACGGATTAAATTGCGAGTGGAGAGCAGGCATTTCACAGTTTAAAACAGCGAGAGGTGAGCTGTGATTTTCACAGTTTTAAACAGCGAGAGTAGAGCTGGGATTATCACCCTTTAAAACTGTGAGAAGTGAGCAGGATTTTCACAGTTTACAGCATTGAGAGGTGAGAAGGATTTTCACAAGTTCAAACAGCGAGCGGAAGCAGGATTTTCACAGTTTAAAACAGCGAGAGGAGAGCAGGATTTTCACAGTTTTAAACACCGAGAGGAAAGCAGGATTTTCACAGTTTTAATCAGCGAGAGGGGAGCCTGGATTTTCACAGTTTTGAATCAGCCAGAGGAGCGCTGGATTTTTACTGTTTAAAACAGCGAGAGGAGAGCATGAATTTCAGAGTGTAAAACAGCGAGAGTCGAGCTGGGATTTTCACCGTTTGAAACAGCGTGAAGTGAGCAGGATTTTCACAGTTTAAAGCAGTGAGAGGTGAGCAGGATTTTCTCAATTTAAAACAGCGAGAGGTGAGCAGGATTTTCACAGGTTAGAACAGCGAGAGGAGAGCAGGATTTTCACAATATAAAACAGCGAGAGGTGTGCAGTATTTTCACAGTTTAAAACCGCGAGAGACATCTGGATTTTCACAGTTTAAAACAGCGAGAGGAGAGCCGGGATTTTCACATTTTAAAAGAGCCAGAGGAGAGCAGGATTTTCACAGTTTAAAACAGTAAGAGTTGAGCAGTATTTTCACTGTTTAAAACGGCGAGAGGAGAGCAGGAATTTCACCGTTTAAAACAGCGAGAGGAGAGCAGGATTTTCACTGTTTGAAACGGAGAGAGGAGAGCAGGAATTTCACAGTTTAAAACAGCGAGAGGAGAGCAGCATTTTCACTGTCTAAAACAACGAGAGAAGAGCTGTGATTTTTACTATTTCAAACACCGAGAGGAGTGCTGTGATTTTCACAGTTGAAAACAGCGAGATGATGGCCAGGATTTTCACAATTTAAAACAGCGAGAGGACAGCGGAATTTTCACAGGTTAAATCTGCGAGAGAAGAGCACGATTTTCACAATATAAAACAGCGAGAGGTTTGCAGTATTTTCACAGTTTAAAACCGCGAGAGACATCTGGATTTCCACAGTTTAAAACAGTAAGAGTTGAGCAGGATTTTCACTGTTTAAAACGGCGAGAGGAGAGCAGGAATTTCACCGTTTCAAACAGCGAGAGGAGAGCAGGATTTTCACTGTTTAAAACGGAGAGTGGAGAGCAGGAATTTCACAGTTAAAACAGCGAGAGGTGAGCAGGATTTTCACAGTTTAAAACAGCGAGAGGAGAGCAGCATTTTCACTGTCTAAAACAACGAGAGAAGAGCTGTGATTTTTACCATTTCAAACACCGAGAGGAGTGCTGTGATTTTCACAGTTGAAAACAGCGAGATGATGGCCAGGATTTTCGCAATTTAAAACAGCGAGAGGACAGCGGAATTTTCACAGTTTAAATCTGCGAGAGAAGAGCACGATTTTCACAATATAAAACAGCGAGAGGTTTGCAGTATATTCACAGTTTAAAACCGCGAGAGACATCTGGATTTTCACAGTTTAAAACAGCGAGAGGGAAGCAGGATTTTCGCAGTTTGAAACAGTGAGAGGAGAGCCGGGATTTTCACATTTTAAAAGAGCCAGAGGAGAACAGGATTTTCACAGTTTAAAAAGCGAGAGGAGAGCCCGATATTCACAGTTGAAAACAACGAGAGGTGAGCTGGGATTTTCACAGTTTAAAACAGCCAGAGGAGAGCCGGATTTTCACAGTTTAAAACAGCGAGAGGAGAGCTGGGATTTTCACAGTTTAAAACAGTGAGAGGAGAGCTGGGATTTTCACAATTTAATACAGCGAGAGGAGAGCTGGGATTTACACAGTTTAAAACAGCCAGAGGAGTGCCGGATTTTCACAGTTTAAAACAGTGAGAGCTGACCCTGAATTTCACAGTTTAAAACAGCGAGAGTAGAGCTGGGATTTTCACAGTTTAAAACACCGAGAGGAGAGCTGGGATTTTCACAGTGTAAAACAGTGAGAGGAAAGCAGGATTTTCACAGTTTAAAACAGCGAGAGGTGAGCTGGGATTTTCATAGTTTTAAACAGCGAGAGTAGAGCTGGGATTATCACCCTCTAAAACTGTGAGAAGTGAGCAGGATTTTCACAGTTTACAGCAGTGAGAGGTGAGCAGGATTTTCACAGTTTAAAACAGCGAGAGGAAAGCAGGATTTTCTCAGGTTAAAACAGCGAGAGGAGAGAAGGATTTTCACAATATAAAACAGCGAGAGGTGTGCAGTATTTTCACAGTTTAAAACCGCGAGAGACATCTGGATTTTCACAGTTTAAAACAGCGAGAGGAGAGCCGGGATTTTCACATTTTACAAGAGCCAGAGGAGAGCAGTATTTTCACAGTTTAAAACAGTGAGAGGAGAGCAGGATTTTCACTGTTTAAAATGGCGAGAGCAGAGCAGGAATTTCACCGTTTAAAACAGCGAGAGGAGAGCAGGATTTTCACTGTTTAAAATGGAGAGAGGGGAGCAGGATTTTCACAGTTTAAAACAGCGAGAAGAGAGCAGCATTTTCACTGTCTAAAACAACGAGAGAAGAGCTGTGATTTTTACCATTTCAAACACCGAGAGGAGTGCTGCGATTTTCACAGTTGAAAACAGGGAGATGATGGCCAGGATTTTCGCAATTTAAAACAGCGAGAGGACAGCGGAATTTTCACAGGTTAAATCTGTGAGAGAAGATCACGATTTTCACAATATAAAACAGCGAGAGGTTTGCAGTATTTTCACAGTTTAAAACCGCGAGAGACATCTGGATTTTCACAGATTAAAACAGCGAAAGGGAAGCAGGATTTTCGCAGTTTGAAACAGTGAGAGGAGAGCCCGATATTCACAGTTTAAAACAGCGACAGGTGAGCTGGGATTTTCACAGTTTAAAACAGCCAGAGGAGAGCCGGATTTTCACAGTTTAAAACAGCGAGAGGAGAGCCCGATATTCACAGATTAAAACAGCGAGAGGTGAGCTGGGATTTTCACAGTTTAAAACAGCCAGAGGAGAGCCGGATTTTCACAGTTTAAAACAGCGAGAGGAGAGCTGGGATTTTCACAGTTTAAAACTGCGAGAGGAGAGCTGGGATTTACACAGTTTAAAACAGCAAGAGGAGAGCACGATTTTCACAGTTTAAAACAGTGAGAGGAGAGCAGGATTTTCACAGTTTAAAACAGTGAGAGGAGAGCAGGATTTTCACAGTTGAAAACAACGAGAGGTGAGCTGGGATTTTCACAGTTTAAAACAGCGAGAGGAGAGCTGGGATTTACACAGTTTAAAAAAGCCAGAGGAGAGCAGGATTTTCACAGTTTAAAACAGTGAGAGCTGACCCTGAATTTCACAGTTTAAAACAGCGAGAGGTGATCTGGGATTTTCACAGTTTTAAACAGCGAGAGTAGAGCTGGGATTATCACCCTTTAAAACTGTGAGAATTGAGCAGGATTTTCACAGTTTACAGCAGTGAGAGGTGAGCAGGATTTTCACAGTTTTAAACACCGAGGGGGGAGAGGGAATTTCACAGTTTTGAAACAGCCAGAGGAGCGCTGGATTTTTACTGTTTAAAACGGAGAGAGGGGAGCAGGATTTTCACAGTTTAAAACAGCGAGAGGAGAGCAGCATTTTCACTGTCTAAAACAACGAGAGAAGAGCTGTGATTTTGACCATTTCAAACTCCGAGAGGAGTGCTGTGATTTTCGCAGTTGAAAACAGCGAGATGATGGCCAGGATTTTCGCAATTTAAAACAGCGAGAGAACAGCGGAAGTTTCACAGGTTAAATCTGCGAGAGAAGAGCACGATTTTCACAATATAAAACAGCGAGAGGTTTTCAGTATTTTCACAGTTTAAAACCGCGAGAGACATCCGGATTTTCACAGTTTAAAACAGCGAGAGGGAGGCAGGATTTTCGCAGTTTGAAACAGTGAGAGGAGAGCCGGGATTGTCACATTTTAAAAGAGCCAGAGGAGAGCCGGATTTTCACAGTTTAAAACAGCGAGAGGAGAGCCCGATATTCACAGTTGAAAACAACGAGAGGTGAGCTGGGATTTTCACAGTTTAAAACAGCCAGAGGAGAGCCAGATTTTCACAGTTTAAAACAGCGAGAGGAGAGGTGGGATTTACACAGTTTAAAACAGCCAGAGGAGAGCCGGATTTTCACAGTTTAAAACAGTGAGAGCTGACCCTGAATTTCACAGTTTAAAACAGCGAGAGTAGAGCTGGGATTTTCACAGTTTAAAGCACCGAGAGGAGAGCTGGGATTTTCACATTGTAAAACAGTGAGAGGAAAGCAGGATTTTCACAGTTTAAAACAGCGAGTGGAGAGCAGGAATTTCACAGTTTAAAACAGCGAGAGGTGAGCTGGGATTTTCACAGTTTTAAACAGCGAGAGTAGAGCTGGGATTATCACCCTCTAAAACTGTGAGAAGTGAGCAGGATTTTCACAGTTTACAGCAGTGAGTGGTGAGCAGGATTTTCACATGTTAAAACAGCGGGAGGAGAGCAGGATTTTCACAGGTTAAAACAGCGAGAGGAGAGCTGGGATTTTCACAGTGTAAACTGCGAGAGGAGAGCTGGGATTTACACAGTTTAAAACAGCAAGAGGAGAGCAGGATTTTCACAGTTTAAAACAGTGAGAGGAGAGCAGGATTTTCACAGTTTAAAACAGTGAGAGGATAGCAGGATTTTCACAGTTGAAAACAACGAGAGGTCAGCTGGGATTTTCACAGTTTAAAACAGCGAGAGGAGAGCTGGGATTTACACAGTTTAAAACAGCCAGAGGAGAGCTGGATTTTCACAGTTTAAAACAGTGAGAGCTGACCCTGAATTTCACAGTTCAAAACAGCGAGAGGAGAGCCTGGATTTTCACAGTTTAAAACAGCGAGAGGTGAGATGGGATTTTCACAGCACTGAAGCAGCCAGAGGGGTGCAGGTAATTTCACAGTTTAATTCAACGAGAGGAGAGAAGGATATTCACGGATTAAATTGCGAGTGGAGAGCAGGAATTTCACAGTTTAAAACAGCGAGAGGTGAGCTGGGATTTTCACAGTTTTAAACAGCGAGAGTAGAGCTGGGATTATCACCCTTTAAAACTGTGAGAAGTGAGCAGGTTTTTCACAGTTTACAGCAGTGAGAGGTGAGCAGGATTTTCACAGTTTTAAACACCGAGGGGGGAGCCAGGAATTTCACAGTTTTGAAACAGCCAGAGGAGCGCTGGATTTTTACTGTTTAAAACAGCGAGAGGACAGCAGGAATTTCACAGTTTAAAACAGCGAGAGTCGAGCTGGGATTTTCACCGTTTAAAACAGCGTGAAGTGAGCAGGGTTTTCACAGTTTAAAGCAGTGAGAGGTGAGCAGGATTTTCTCAGTTTAAAACAGCGAGAGGTGACAAGGGATTTTCACAGTTTAAAACAGTGAGAGGAAAGCAGGATTTTCACAGTTTAAAACAGCGAGAGGAAAGCAGGATTTTCACAGGGTAAAACAGCGAGAGGAAAGCACGATTTTCACAATATAAAACAGCGAGAGGTGTGCAGTATTTTCACAGTTTAAAACCGCGAGAGACATCTGGATTTTCACAGTTTAAAACAGCGAGAGGAGAGCCGGGATTTTCACATTTTAAAAGAGCCAGAGGAGAGCAGGATTTTCACTGTTTAAAACAGTGAGAGTTGAGCAGGATTTTCACTGTTTAAAACAGCGAGAGGAGAGCAGGAATTTCACCGTTTAAAACAGCGAGAGTCGAGCTGGGATTTTCACCGTTTAAAACAGCGTGAAGTGAGCAGGATTTTCACAGTTTAAAGCAGTGAGAGGTGAGCAGGATTTTCTCAGTTTAAAACAGTGAGAGGTGACAAGGGATTTTCACAGTTTAAAACAGCAAGAGGAGAGCAGGATTTTCACAGTTTTAAACACCGAGAGGAAAGCAGGATTTTCACAGTTTTAATCAGCGAGAGGGGAGCCGGGATTTTCACAGTTTTGAAACAACCAGAGGAGCGCTGGATTTTTACTGTTTAAAACAGCGAGAGGAGAGCTGGAATTTCACAGTTTAAAACAACGAGAGTCGAGCTGGGATTTTCACCGTTTAAAACAGTGTGAAGTGAGCAGGATTTTCACAGTTTAAAGCAGTGAGAGGTGAGCAGGATTTTCTCAATTTAAAACAGCGAGAGGTGAGCAGGATTTTCACAGGTTAAAACAGCGAGAGGAGAGCAGGATTTTCACAATATAAAACAGCGAGAGGTGTGCAGTATTTTCACAGTTTAAAACCGCGAGAGACATCTGGATTTTCACAGTTTAAAACAGCGAGAGGAGAGCCGGGATTTTCACATTTTAAAAGAGCCAGAGGAGAGCAGGATTTTCACAGTTTAAAACAGTAAGAGTTGAGCAGGATTTTCACTGTTTAAAACGGCGAGAGGAGAGCAGGAATTTCACCGTTTCAAACAGCGAGAGGAGAGCAAGATTTTCACTGTTTAAAACGGAGAGAGGAGAGCAGGAATTTCACAGTTTAAAACAGCGAGAGGAGAGCAGGATTTTCACAGTTTAAAACAGCGAGAGGAGAGCAGCATTTTCACTGTCTAAAACAACGAGAGAAGAGCTGTGATTTTTACCATTTCAAACACCGAGAGGAGTGCTGTGATTTTCACAGTTGGAAACAGCGAGATGATGGCCAGGATTTTCGCAATTTAAAACAGCGAGAGGACAGCGGAATTTTCACAGGTTAAATCTGCGAGAGAAGAGCACGATTTTCACAATATAAAACAGCGAGAGGTTTGCAGTATATTCACAGTTTAAAACCGCGAGAGACATCTGGATTTTCACAGTTTAAAACAGCGAGAGGGAAGCAGGATTTTGGCAGTTTGAAACAGTGAGAGGAGAGCCGGGATTTTCACATTTTAAAAGAGCCAGAGGAGAGCAGGATTTTCACAGTTTAAAACAGCGAGAGGAGAGCCCGATATTCACAGTTTAAAACAGCGAGAGGTGAGCTCGGATTTTCACAGTTTAAAACAGCCAGAGGAGAGCCGGATTTTCACAGTTTAAAACAGCGAGAGGAGAGCTGGGATTTTCACAGTTTAAAACAGCGAGAGGGAAGCAGGATTTTCGCAGTTTGAAACATTGAGAGGAGAGCCGGGATTTTCACATTTTAAAAGAGCCAAAGGAGAGCAGGATTTTCACAGTTTAAAACAGCGAGAGGAGAGCAGGATTTTCACAGTTTAAAACAGCGAGAGTTGAGCAGGATTTTCACAGTTTAAAACAGCGAGAGGAGAGCCAGATATTCACAGTTTAAAACAGCGAGAGTAGAGCTGTGATTTTCACCGTTTAAAGCAGCGTGAAGTTAGCAGGATTTTCACCGTTTAAAGCAGTGAGAGGAGAGCAGGATTTTTACAATTTAAAACAGCGAGAGGTGAGCTGGGATTGTCACAGTATTGAAGCAGCCAGAGGTGAGCAGGATTTCCACAGTTTAAAACAGCAAGAGGAAAGCAGGATTTTCACAGTTTAAAACACCGAGAGGACAGCAGGATTTTTACAGTTTTAATCAGCGACAGGAGTGGCAGGATTATTGCAGTTTTGAAACAGCCAGAGGAGCGCAGGATTTGCACTGTTTAAAACTGCGAGAGGAGAGCAGGAATTTCACAGTTTAAAACAGCGAGAGGAGAGCAGTGATTTTTACCGTTTCAAACACCAAGAGGAGTGCTGTGATTTTCACAGTTGAAAACAGGAAGATGTTGGCCAGGATTTTCGCATTTTAAAACAGCGAGAGGACAGCGGAATTTTCACAGGTTAAATCTGTGAGAGAAGAGCAGGATTTTCACAATATAAAACAGCGAGAGGTGTGCAGTATTTTCACAGTTTAAAACCGCAAGAGACATCTGGATTTTCACAGTTTAAAACAGCGAGAGGGAAGCAGGATTTTCACAGTTTAAAACAGTGAGAGGAGAGCCTGGATTTTCGCATTTTAAAAGAGCCAGAGGAGAGCAGGATTTTCACAATTTAAAACAGCGAGAGGAGAGCTGAGATTTACACAGTTTAAAACGCCAGAGGAGAGCCGGATTTTCGCAGTTCAAAACAGTGAGAGCTGACCCTGAATTTCACAGTTTAAAACAGCGAGAGGAGAGCAGGATTTTCACAGTTTAAAACAGCGAGAGGTGAGTTGGGATTTTCACAGTATTGAAGCAGCCAGAGGGGAGCAGGTATTTTCACAGTTTAATTCAACTAGAGGAGAGAAGGATATTCACGGATTAAATTGCGAGTGGAGAGCAGGAATTTCACAGTTTAAAATAGCGAGAGTAGAGCTGGGATTTTCACAGTTTAAAACAGCGAGAGTAGAGTTGGGATTTTCACACTTTAAAACTGTGAGAAGTGAGCAGGATTTTCACAGTTTAAAACAGCGAGAGGAAAGCAGGATTTTCACAATTTAAAACACCAAGAGGAGAGCTGGGATTTTCACAGTTTTAATCAGCGAGAGGAGAGCTGGGATTTTCACAGTTTTAATCAGCGAGAGGGGAGATGGGATTTTCACAGTTTATAACAGCGAGAGGAAAGCAGGATTTTCGCAATTTAAAACACCAAGAGGAGAGCAGGAATTTCACAGTTTAAAACAGCGAGAGTAGAGCTGGGATTTTCACCGTTTAAAACAGCGTGAAGTGAGCAGGATTTTCACAGTTTAAAGCAGTGAGAGGTGAGCAGGATTTTCTCAATTTAAAACAGCGAGAGGTGAGCAGGATTTTCACAGGTTAAAACAGCGAGAGGAGAGCAGGATTTTCACAATATAAAACAGCGAGAGGTGTGCAGTATTTTCACAGTTTAAAACCGCGAGAGACATCTGGATTTTCACAGTTTAAAACAGCGAGAGGAGAGCCGGGATTTTCACATTTTAAAAGAGCCAGAGGAGAGCAGGATTTTCACAGTTTAAAACAGTAAGAGTTGAGCAGGATTTTCACTGTTTAAAACGGCGAGAGGAGAGCAGGAATTTCACCGTTTAAAACAGCGAGAGGAGAGCAGGATTTTCACTGTTTAAAACAACGAGAGAAGAGCTGTGATTTTTACCATTTCAAACACCGAGAGGAGTGCTGCGATTTTCACAGTTGAAAACAGGGAGATGATGGCCAGGATTTTCGCAATTTAAAACAGCGAGAGGACAGCGGAATTTTCACAGGTTAAATCTGCGAGAGAAGAGCACGATTTTCACAATATAAAACAGCGAGAGGTTTGCAGGATTTTCACTGTTTAAAACAGCGAGAGGAGAGCAGGAATTTCACAGTTTAAAACAGCGAGAGTCGAGCTGGGATTTTCACCGTTTAAAACAGCGTGAAGTGAGCAGGATTTTCACAGTTTAAAGCAGTGAGAGGTGAGCAGGATTTTCTCAGTTTAAAACAGTGAGAGGTGACAAGGGATTTTCACAGTTTAAAACAGCAAGAGGAGAGCAGGATTTTCACAGTTTTAAACACCGAGAGGAAAGCAGGATTTTCACAGTTTTAATCAGCGAGAGGGGAGCCGGGAATTTCACAGTTTTGAAACAACCAGAGGAGCGCTGGATTTTTACTGTTTAAAACAGCGAGAGGAGAGCAGGAATTTCACAGTTTAAAACAGCGAGAGTCGAGCTGGGATTTTTACCATTTCAAACACCGAGAGGAGTGCTGCGATTTTCACAGTTGAAAACAGGGAGATGATGGCCAGGATTTTCGCAATTTAAAACAGCGAGAGGACAGCGGAATTTTCACAGTTTAAAACCGCGAGAGACATCTGGATTTTCACAGTTTAAAACAGCGAGAGGAGAGCCGGGATTTTCACATTTTAAAAGAGCCAGAGGAGAGCAGGATTTTCACTGTTTAAAACAGTGAGAGTTGAGCAGGATTTTCACTGTTTAAAACAGCGAGAGGAGAGCAGGAATTTCACAGTTTAAAACAACGAGAGAAGAGCTGTGATTTTTACCATTTCAAACACCGAGAGGAGTGCTGCGATTTTCACAGTTGAAAACAGGGAGATGATGGCCAGGATTTTCGCAATTTAAAACAGCGAGAGGACAGCGGAATTTTCACAGGTTAAATCTGCGAGAGAAGAGCACGATTTTCACAATATAAAACAGCGAGAGGTTTGCAGTATTTTCACAGTTTAAACCCGCGAGAGACATCTGGATTTTCATAGTTTAAAACAGCGAAAGGGAAGCAGGATTTTCGCAGTTTGAAACAGTGAGAGGAGAGCCGCGATTTTCACATTTTAAAAGAGCCAGAGGAGAGCCGGATTTTCACAGTTTAAAACAGCGAGAGGAGAGCCCGATATTCACAGTTTAAAACAGCGAGAGGTGAGCTGGGATTTTCACAGTTTAAAACAGCCAGAGGAGAGCCGGATTTTCACAGTTTAAAACAGCGAGAGGAGAGCTGGGATTTTCACAGTTTAAAACTGCGAGAGGAGAGCTGGGATTTACACAGTTTAAAACAGCAAGAGGAGAGCAGGATTTTCACAGTTTAAAACAGTGAGAGGAGAGCAGGATTTTCACAGTTTAAAACAGTGAGAGGATAGCAGGATTTTCACAGTTGAAAACAACGAGAGGTCAGCTGGGATTTTCACAGTTTAAAACAGCGAGAGGAGAGCTGGGATTTACACAGTTTAAAACAGCCAGAGGAGAGCTGGATTTTCACAGTTTAAAACAGTGAGAGCTGACCCTGAAATTCACAGTTCAAAACAGCGAGAGGAGAGCCTGGATTTTCACAGTTTAAAACAGCGAGAGGTGAGATGGGATTTTCACAGCACTGAAGCAGCCAGAGGGGAGCAGGTAATTTCACAGTTTAATTCAACGAGAGGAGAGAAGGATATTCACGGATTAAATTGCGAGTGGAGAGCAGGAATTTCACAGTTTAAAACAGCGAGAGGTGAGCTGGGATTTTCACAGTTTTAAACAGCGAGAGTAGAGCTGGGATTATCACCCTTTAAAACTGTGAGAAGTGAGCAGGTTTTTCACAGTTTACAGCAGTGAGAGGTGAGCAGGATTTTCACAGTTTTAAACACCGAGGGGGGAGCCAGGAATTTCACAGTTTTGAAACAGCCAGAGGAGCGCTGGATTTTTACTGTTTAAAGCAGCGAGAGGACAGCAGGAATTTCACAGTTTAAAACAGCGAGAGTCGAGCTGGGATTTTCACCGTTTAAAACAGCGTGAAGTGAGCAGGATTTTCACAGTTTAAAGCAGTGAGAGGTGAGCAGGATTTTCTCAGTTTAAAACAGCGAGAGGTGACAAGGGATTTTCACAGTTTAAAACAGTGAGAGGAAAGCAGGATTTTCACAGTTTAAAACAGCGAGAGGAAAGCAGGATTTTCACAGGGTAAAACAGCGAGAGGAAAGCACGATTTTCACAATATAAAACAGCGAGAGGTGTGCAGTATTTTCACAGTTTAAAACCGCGAGAGACATCTGGATTTTCACAGTTTAAAACAGCGAGAGGAGAGCCGGGATTTTCACATTTTAAAAGAGCCAGAGGAGAGCAGGATTTTCACTGTTTAAAACAGTGAGAGTTGAGCAGGATTTTCACTGTTTAAAGCAGCGAGAGGAGAGCAGGAATTTCACAGTTTAAAACAGCGAGATTCGAGCTGGGATTTTCACCGTTTAAAACAGCGTGAAGTGAGCAGGATTTTCACAGTTTAAAGCAGTGAGAGGTGAGCAGGATTTTCTCAGTTTAAAACAGTGAGAGGTGACAAGGGATTTTCACAGTTTAAAACAGCAAGAGGAGAGCAGGATTTTCACAGTTTTAAACACCGAGAGGAAAGCAGGATTTTCACAGTTTTAATCAGCGAGAGGGGAGCCGGGAATTTCACAGTTTTGAAACAACCAGAGGAGCGCTGGATTTTTACTGTTTAAAACAGCGAGAGGAGAGCAGGAATTTCACAGTTTAAAACAGCGAGAGTCGAGCTGGGATTTTCACAGTTTAAAGCAGTGAGAGGTGGGCAGGATTTTCACAGGTTAAAACAGCGAGAGGAGAGCAGGATTTTCACAATATAAAACAGCGAGAGGTGTGCAGTATTTTCACAGTTTAAAACCGCGAGAGACATCTGGATTTTCACAGTTTAAAACAGCGAGAGGAGAGCAGGATTTTCACAGGTTAAAACAGCGAGAGGAGAGCAGGATTTTCACAATATAAAACAGCGAGAGGCGTGCAGTATTTTCACAGTTTAAAACAGCGAGAGACATCTGGATTTTCACAGTTTAAAACAGCGAGAGGAGAGCCGGGATTTTCACATTTTAAAAGAGCCAGAGGAGAGCAGGATTTTCACAGTTTAAAACAGTAAGAGTTGAGCAGGATTTTCACTGTTTAAAACGGCGAGAGGAGAGCAGGAATTTCACCGTTTCAAACAGCGAGAGGAGAGCAGGATTTTCACTGTTTAAAACGGAGATTGGAGAGCTGGAATTTCACAGTTTAAAACAGCGAGAGGAGAGCAGGATTTTCACAGTTTAAAACAGCGAGAGGAGAGCAGCATTTTCACTGTCTAAAACAACGAGAGAAGAGCTGTGATTTTTACCATTTCAAACACCGAGAGGAGTGCTGTGATTTTCACAGTTGGAAACAGCGAGATGATGGCCAGGATTTTCGCAATTTAAAACAGCGAGAGGACAGCAGGATTTTCACAGTTTAAAACAGTGAGAGGAGAGCCTGGATTTTCGCATTTTAAAAGAGCCAGAGGAGAGCAGGATTTTCACAATTTAAAACAGCGAGAGGAGAGCTGAGATTTACACAGTTTAAAACAGTGAGAGGAGAGCCGGATTTTCGCAGTTCAAAACAGTGAGAGCTGACCCTGAATTTCACAGTTTAAAACAGCGAGAGGAGAGCAGGATTTTCACAGTTTAAAACAGCGAGAGGTGAGTTGGGATTTTCACAGTATTGAAGCAGCCAGAGGGGAGCAGGTATTTTCACAGTTTAATTCAGCGAGAGGAGAGAAGGATATTCACGGATTAAATTGCGAGTGGAGAGCAGGAATTTCACAGTTTAAAATAGCGAGAGTAGAGCTGGGATTTTCACAGTTTAAAACAGCGAGAGTAGAGTTGGGATTTTCACACTTTAAAACTGTGAGAAGTGAGCAGGATTTTCACAGTTTAAAACAGCGAGAGGAAAGCAGGATTTTCACAATTTAAAACACCAAGAGGAGAGCTGGGATTTTCACAGTTTTAATCAGCGAGAGGAGAGCTGGGATTTTCACAGTTTTAATCAGCGAGAGGGGAGATGGGATTTTCACAGTTTATAACAGCGAGAGGAAAGCAGGATTTTCACAATTTAAAACACCAAGAGGAGAGCAGGAATTTCACAGTTTAAAACAGCGAGAGTAGAGCTGGGATTTTCACCGTTTAAAACAGCGTGAAGTGAGCAGGATTTTCACATTTTAAAGCAGTGAGAGGTGAGCAGGATTTTCTCAATTTAAAACAGCGAGAGGTGAGCAGGATTTTCACAGGTTAAAACAGCGAGAGGAGAGCAGGATTTTCACAATATAAAACAGCGAGAGGTGTGCAGTATTTTCACAGTTTAAAACCGCGAGAGACATCTGGATTTTCACAGTTTAAAACAGCGAGAGGAGAGCCGGGATTTTCACATTTTAAAAGAGCCAGAGGAGAGCATTATTTTCACAGTTTAAAACAGTAAGAGTTGAGCAGGATTTTCACTGTTTAAAACGGCGAGAGGAGAGCAGGAATTTCACCGTTTCAAACAGCGAGAGGAGAGCAAGATTTTCACTGTTTAAAACGGAGAGAGGAGAGCAGGAATTTCACAGTTTAAAACAGCGAGAGGAGAGCAGTTTTTTCACTGTCTAAAACAACGAGAGAAGAGCTGTGATTTTTACCATTTCAAACACCGAGAGGAGTGCTGTGATTTTCACATTTGAAAACAGCGAGATGATGGCCAGGATTTTCGCAATTTAAAACAGCGAGAGGACAGCGGAATTTTCACAGGTTAAATCTGCGAGAGAAGTGCAAGATTTTCACAATATAAAACAGCGAGAGGTTTGCAGTATATTCACAGTTTAAAACCGCGAGAGACATCTGGATTTTCACAGTTTAAAACAGCGAGAGGGAAGCAGGATTTTCGCAATTTGAAACAGTGAGAGGAGAGCCGGGATTTTCACATTTTAAAAGAGCCAGAGGAGAGCCGGATTTTCACAGTTTAAAACAGCGAGAGGAGAGCCCGATATTCACAGTTGAAAACAACGAGAGGTGAGCTCGGATTTTCACAGTTTAAAACAGCCAGAGGAGAGCCGGATTTTCACAGTTTAAAACAGCGAGAGGAGAGCTGGGATTTTCACAGTTTAAAACAGCGAGAGGGAAGCAGGATTTTCGCAGTTTGAAACATTGAGAGGAGAGCCGGGATTTTCACATTTTAAAAGAGCCAGAGGAGAGCAGGATTTTCACAGTTTAAAACAGCGAGAGGAGAGCAGGATTTTCACAGTTTAAAACAGCGAGAGTTGGGCAGGATTTTCACAGTTTAAAACAGCGAGAGACATCTGGATTTTCACAGTTTAAAACAGCGAGAGGGAAGCAGGATTTTCACAGTTTAAAACAGTGAGAGGAGAGCCTGGATTTTCGCATTTTAAAAGAGCCAGAGGAGAGCAGGATTTTCACAATTTAAAACAGCGAGAGGTGAGCTGAGATTTACACAGTTTAAAACAGCCAGAGGAGAGCCGGATTTTCGCAGTTCAAAACAGTGAGAGCTGACCCTGAATTTCACAGTTTAAAACAGCGAGAGGAGAGCAGGATTTTCACAGTTTAAAACAGCGAGAGGTGAGTTGGGATTTTCACAGTATTGAAGCAGCCAGAGCGGAGCAGTTATTTTCACAGTTTAATTCAACGAGAGGAGAGAAGGATATTCACGGATTAAATTGCGAGTGGAGAGCAGGAATTTCACAGTTTAAAATGGCGAGAGTAGAGCTGGGATTTTCACAGTTTAAAACAGCGAGAGTAGAGTTGGGATTTTCACACTTTAAAACTGTGAGAAGTGAGCAGGATTTTCACAGGTTAAAACAGCGAGAGGAAAGCAGGATTTTCACAATTTAAAACACCAAGAGGAGAGCAGGAATTTCACAGTTTTAATCAGCGAGAGGAGAGCTGGGATTTTCACAGTTTTAATCAGCGAGAGGGGAGACGGGATTTTCACAGTTTATAACAGCGAGAGGAAAGCAGGATTTTCACAATTTAAAACACCAAGAGGAGAGCAGGAATTTCACAGTTTAAAACAGCGAGAGTAGAGCTGGGATTTTCACCGTTTAAAACAGCGTGAAGTGAGCAGGATTTTCACATTTTAAAGCAGTGAGAGGTGAGCAGGATTTTCACAGTTTAAAACAGCGAGAGGTGAGAAGGGCTTTTCACAGTTTAAAACTGTGAGAAGAGAGCAGGATTTTCACAGTTTAAAACAGCGAGAGGAAAGCAGGATTTTCACAGTTTAAAACAGCGAGAGGAAAGCAGGATTTTCACAGTTTAAAAAGCGAGAGGAGAGCAGGATTTTCACAGTTTAAAACACCGAGAGGAGAGCAGGGTTTTCAAAGTTTAAAACAGCGATAGGAGAGCAGGTTTTTCACAGTTTAAAACAGCGAGAGGAGAGCAGGATTTTCACAGTTTTAAACATCGAGAGGAAAGCAGGTTTTTCACCGTTTAAAACTGCGAGAGGAGAGCAGGGTTTTCACAGTTTTAAACATCGAGAGGAGAGCAGGTTTTTCACCGTTTAAAACTGCGAGAGGAGAGCAGGGTTTTCACAGTTTGAAACAGCGAGAGGTTAGCAGGTTTTTCACAGTTTAAAACAGCGAGAGGAAAACAGGGTTTTCACAGTTAAAAACAGCGAGAGGAGATCAGTTTTTTCAGTTTAAAAAAGCAAGAGGTGAGCAGCATTTTCACAGTTTAAAACAGCGAGAGGAGAGCAGGATTTTCACAGTTTAAAACAATGAGTGGTGAGAAGGATTTAAACAGTTTAAAACAGCGAGATGGGAGCAGGGTTCTCACAGTTTAAAACAAAGAGAGGTGAGCAGGTTTTTCACAGTTTAAAACAACGAGAGGAGAGCAGGGTTTTCAAAGTTTAAAACAGCGATAGGAAAGCAAGTTTTTCACAGTTTGAAACAGCGAGAGGAGAGCAGGTTTTTCACAGTTTAAAACAGCGAGAGGAGAGCAGGGTTTTTACAGTTTAAAACAGCGAGAGGGGAGCAGGTTTTTCAAAGTTTAAAACAGCGAGAGATGAGCAGGTTTTTCACAGATTAAAACAGCGAGAGGAGAGCAGGTTTTTCACAGTGTAAAACAGCGAATGGAGAGCCGGGATTTCACAGTTTAAAACAGCGACAGGAGAGCAGGTTTTTCACAGTTTAAAACAGCGAGAGGAGAGCAGGTTTTTCACAGTTTAAAACAGCGAGAGGAAAGCAGGTTTTTCACAGTGTAAAACAGCGAATGGAGAGCCGGGATTTCACAGTTTAAAACAGCGAGAGGATAGCAGGTTTTTCACAGTTTAAAACAGCGAGAGGAGAGCAGGGTTTTCACAGTTTAAAACAGTGAGAGAACAGCTGGGGATTCACAGTTTAAAACAAAGGGAGGAGAGCAGGATTTTCACACTTAAAAACTGCGAGAGGCAGGCGGGGTTTTCACAGTTTTAAACAACGAGAGGTGAGCCGGGTTTTCACAGTTTTAAACAATGAAGGTGAGCCATGATTTTCACAGTTTAAAACAGCGAGAGGAGAGCAGGAATTTCAAAGGTTAAAACAGCGAGAGGAGAGCAGGAGTTTCACAGTTTAAAACATCGATAGGAGAGCAGGAATTTCACAGTTTAAAACAGCGAGAGGATAGCAGGAATTTCACAGTTGAAAACAGCGAGTGGAGAGCAGGAATTTCACAGTTCAAAACTGTGAGAGGAGAGCAGGAATTTCACAGTTTAAAACAGCGAGAGGAGAGCAGGAATTTCACAGTTTAAAATAGCGAGAGGAGAGCAGGAATTTCACAGTTTAAAACAGCGAGTGGAGAGCAGGAATTTCACAGTTTAAAACTGTGAGAGGAGAGCAGGAATTTCACAGTTTAAAACAGCGATAGGAGAGCAGGAATTTCACAGTTTAAAACAGCGGGAGGAGAGTAGGTTTTTCACAGTTTAAAACAGCGAGAGGAGAGCAGGTTTTTCACAGTTTAAAACAGCGAGAGGCGAGCAGGGTTTTCACAGTTTAAAACTGCGATAGGAGAGCAGGTTTTTCACAGTTTAAAACAGCGAGAGGAGAGCAGGGTTTTCACAGTTAAAAACAGCGAGTGGAGAGCAGGTTTTTCACAGTTGAAAACAGCGAGAGGAGAGCAGGATTTTCACAGTTTAAAACAGCGAGAGGACAGCAGGGTTTTCACAGTTTAAAACAACGAGAGGAGAGCAGGGTTTTCAAAGTTTAAAACAGCGATAGGAGAGCAGGTTTTTCACAGTTTAAAACAACGAGTGGAGAACAGGGTTTTCACAGTTTGAAACAGCGAGAGGAGAGCAAGTTTTTCACAGTTTGAAACAGCGAGAGGAGAGCAGTTTTTTCACAGTTTATAACAGCGAGAGGAGAGCAGGGTTTTTACAGTTTAAAACAGCGAGAGGAGAGCAGGATTTAAACAGTTTAAAACAGCGAAGGGGGAGCAGGTTTTTCACTATTTAAAACAACGAGTGGTGAGCAGGAATTTCAGAGTTTAAAATAGCGACTGGAGAGCAGGAATTTCACAGTTTAAAACAGCGAGAGATGAGCAGGGTTTTCACTGTTAAAAACAGCGAGAGGAGAGCAGGGTTTTCACTGTTTAAAACAGCGAGTGGAGAGCAGGAATTTCACAGTTTAAAACAGCGAGAGGAGAGCAGGAATTTCAAAGTTTAAAACAGCGAGAGGAGAGCAGGGTTTTCACTGTTTAAAACTGCGAGAGGAAAGCAGGTATTTGACAGTTTAAAACAGCGAGAGGAGAGCAGGTTTTTCACAGTTTTAAACAACGAGTGGTGAGGAGGATTTTCACAGTTTAAAACAGCGAGAGGGGAGCAGGTTTTTCACGGTTTAAAACAGCAAGAGGAGAGCAGGGTTTTCAAAGTTTAAAACAGCGAGAGGTGAGCAGGTATTTCACAGGTTAAAACAGCGAGAGGACAGCAGTGTTTTCACAGTTTAAAACAGCGAGAGGAGAGCAGGAATTTCACAGTTTAAAACATCGAGAGGAGATCAGGGTTTTCACAGTTTAAAACAGTGACAAAAGAGCAGGGTTTTCACAGTTTAATACAGCAAGAGGAGAGCAGGAATTTCACAGTTTAAAACAGTGAGAGGAGACACAGGAATCTCAGAGCTTTAAACAGCGAGTTGAGAGCCGGAATTTCTTAATTTTAAACAGCGAGAGGATAGTCGGCTATTCACTGTTTAAAACAGCGAGAGGACAGCACGAATTTCACAGTTTAAAACAGAGAGAGGAAGGCCTGGTTTTCACAGTTTGAAACAGCGAGAGGAGAGCAGGAATTTCACAGTTTAAAACAGCGAGAGGAGATCAGGAATTTCACAGTTTAAAACAGTGAGAGGAGAGCAGGGTTTTCACAGTTTAAAACAGCGAGAGGAGAGCAGGAATTTCACAGTTTAAAACAGCGAGAGGAGAGCAGGAATTTCACAGTTTGAAACAGCGAGAGGCGAGCAGCTTTTTCACAGTTTAAAACAGCGAGAGGTGAGCAGGAATTTCACAGTTTGAAACAGCGAGAGGCGAGTTGGAATTTCTTAATTTTGAACAGCGAGAGGAGAGCTGGATTTTCACGGTTTAAAACAATGAGAGGTAAGCAGCGTTTTCACAGTTTAAAACAACGAAAGGAGAGCTGGGTTTTCACAGTTTAAAACAGCGAGAGGAAAACAGGGTTTTCACAGTTTAAAACAGCGAGAGGAAAACAGGGTTTTCACAGTTTAAAACAGATAGAGGAGAGCCTGGTTTTCACAGTTTATAACAACGATAGATGGGCCGGGAATTACACAGATTAAAACAGCAAGAGAAAGGTGGCATTTTCACAGTTCAAAACAGCGGGACCAGAGCCGGGTTTTCACTGTTTCAATCAACACAAGAGGGCCGGATTTTCACAGTTCAAAATAGCGAGGGGAGAGCGGGATTTTCACAGTTTAAATCAGCGAGAGGAGAGCTGATTTTTCACAATTCAAAACAACGAGTGGAGAGCAGGATTTTCACAGTTTAAAACAGCGAGACGAGAGCAGGAATTTCACAGTTTAAAACAGCGAGAGGAGAAGCAGGAATTTCACAGTTTAAAACAGCGAGAGGAGAGCAGGGTTTTCAGAGTTTAAAACAGCGAGAGGAGAGCAGGTTTTTCACAGTTTAAAACAGCGCGAGGAGAGCAGAAATTTCACAGTTTAAAACAGCGGGAGGAGAGCAGGTTTTTCACAGTTTAAAACAGCGAGAGGAGAGCAGGAATTTCACAGTTTGAAACAGCGAGAGGAGAGCAGGTTTTTCACAGTTTAATACAGGGAGAGGAGAGCATGAATTTCACAGTTTGAAACAGCGAGAGGGGAGCAGGGTTTTCACAGTTGAAAACAACGAGAGGCAAGCAGCGTTTTCACAGTTTAAAACAGCGAGAGGAGAGCAGGAATTTCACAGTTTAAAACAGCGAGAGGTGAGCAGGGTTTTCACAGTTTAAAACAGCAAGAGGAGAGCCAGTTTTTCACAGTTTAAAACAGCGAGAGGAAAACAGGGTTTTCACAGTTTAAAACAGCAAGCGGAGAGCAGGGTTATCTCAGTTTAAAACAGCGAGAGGTGTGCAGGGTTTTCACAGTTGATGAAAGCGAGTGGAACCCAGGATTTACGCAGTTTAAAACAGCAAGAGGAGAGCTGGATATTCTGAGTTTTAAACAGCGAGAGGATAGTCGGCTATTCACTGTTTAAAACAGCGAGAGGACAGCACGATTTTCACTGTTTAAAACAGCGAGCGGACAGCACGATTTTCACAGTTTAAAACAGAGAGAGGAGAGCCCGGTTTTCACAATTTATAACAAAGAGACATGGGCCGGGATTTACACAGATTAAAACAGCGATAGGAAGGTGTCATTTTCACAGTTCAAAACAGAAAGACCAGAGCCAGGTTTTCACTGTTTCAATCAACACAAGAAGGCCGGATTTTCACAGTTCAAAATAGCAAGGGGAGAGCGGGATTTCACAGTTTAAAACAACTCGAGGAGAGCAGGTTTTTCACAGTTTAAAACAACGAGTGGTGAGCAGGAATTTCACAGTTTAAAATAGTGAGTGAAGAGCAGGAATTTCACAGTTTAAAACAGCGAGAGGAAGGCAGGGTTTTCACAGTTTAAAACAGCGAGAGAACAGCAAGTTTTTCACAGTTGAAAACAGCCAGAGGGGAGCAGGATTTCCTCAGTTTAAAACAGCGAGAGGAGAGCAGGGTTTCCTCAGTTTAAAACAGCAAGAGGATAGCAGTTTTTTCACAGTTTAAAACAGCGAGAGGAGAGCAGGTTTTTCACAGTTTAAAACAGCGAGAGGAGAGCAGGTTTTTCACAGTTTTAAACAGCGAGAGGAAAGCAGGTTTTTCACAGTTTAAAACTGCGAGAGGAGAGCAGGTTTTTCACAGTTTAAAACAGCGAGAGGAGAGCAGGGTTTTCACAGTTTAAAACAGAGAGAGGGGAGCAGGAATTTCACAGTTTAAAACAACGGGAGGAGAGTACCTTTTTCACAGTTCTAAACAGCTGGAGGAGAGCAGGGTTTTCACAGTTTCAAACAGCGAGAGGAAAGCCAGGTTTTCACAATTTCAAACAGCGAGTGGAGAGCAGGAATTTCACAGTTTAAAATAGCGAGTGGAGAGCAGGAATTTCACAGTTTAAAACAGCGAGTGGAGAGCAGGAATTTCACAGTTTAAAACAGCGAGTGGAGAGCAGCTTTTTCACAGTTTAAAACAATGAGTGGTGAGCTGGATTTTCAGTTTAAAACAGCGAGAGGAGAGCAGGGTTCTCACAGTTTAAAACAGCGAGAGGAAGGCAGGAATTTCACAGATTAAAACAGCGAGAGGAGAGCAGGGTTTTCACTGTTTAAAATAGCGAGAGGAGAGCAGGAATTTCACAGTTTAAAACAGCGAGAGGAGTGCAGGGTTTTCACAGTTTGAAACAGCGAGAGGAGAGCAGGTTTTTCACAGTTTGAAACAGAGAGAGGAGAGCTGGAATTTAACAGTTTAAAACAGCGAGAGGAGAGCAGGGTTTTCACTGTTTAAAACAGCGAGGGGAGCGCAGGATTTTCACAGTTTAAAACAGCGGGAGGAGAGCAGGTTTTTCACAGTTTAAAACAGCGAGAGGAGAGCAGGTTTTTCACATTTAAAACAGCGAGAGGACAGCAGTGTTTTCACAGTTAAAACTGCGAGTGGAGACCTAGGATTTTCAGAGTATAAAACAGCGAGAGGAGAGCCGGATTTTCTGAGTTTTAAACAGCGAGAGGATAGTCGGCTATTCACAGTTTAAAACAGTGAGAGGACAGCACGATTGTCAGAGTTTAAAACAGAGAGAGGAGAGCCAGGTTTTCACAATTTATAACAACGAGAGATGGGCCGGGATTTACAATGATTAAAACAGCGAGTGGAAGGCGGTATTTTCACAGTTCAAAACAGCGAGAGGAGAGACGTGTTTTCACTGTTTCAAACAACACAAGAGGGCCGGATTTTCACAGATCAAAATAGCGAGGGGATAGCAGGATTTTCACAGTTTAACACAGCGAGAGGACATCGGGATTTTCACACTTTAAATCAGCGAGAGGAGAGCAGGAATTTCACAGTTTAAAACAGCGAGAGGAGAGCAGGGTTTTCACAGTTTAAAACAGCGAGAGGAGAGCAGGGTTTTCACAGTTTAAATCAGCGTGAGGAGAGCAGGTTCTCGTCAGTTTAAAACAACGAGTTGTGAGCAGGATTTAAACAGTTTAAAACAACGAGAGGGGAGCCGCTTTTTCACCGTTTAAAACAGCGAGAGGAGAGCAGGGTTTTCACAGTTTAAAACAGCGAGAGGAGAGCAGGGTTTTCTCAGTTTAAAACAGCGAGAGGAGAGCAGTTTTTTCACAGTTTAAAAAAGCGAGAGGATAACAGGAATTTCGCTGTTTAAAACTGCGAGAGGAGAGCAGGAATTTCACAGTTTAAAACAGCGAGAGGATAACAGGAATTTCGCTGTTTAAAACTGCGAGAGGAGACCAGGTTTTTCACAGTTTAAAACAGCGAGAGGAGAGCAGGTTTTTCACAGTTTAAAACAGCGAGAGGAGAGCAGGGTTTTCACTGTTCAAAATAGCGAGATGAGAGCAGGGTTCTCACAGTTTAAAACAGCGAGAGGAGAGCAGTATTTTCACTGTTTAAAACAGTGAGAGGAGAGCAGGAATTTCACAGTTTAAAACAGCGAGAGGAGAGCAGGGTTTTCACAGTTTAAAACAGTGAGATGAGAGCAGGTTTTTCGCAGCTTAAAACAACGAGAGGGGAGCAGGTTTTTCACAGTTTAAAACAACGAGTGGTGAGCAGGATTTAAACAGTTTAAAACAACGAGAGGGGAGCAGGGTTCTCACAGTTTAAAACACCGAGAGGTGAGCTGTGTTTTCACTGTTTAAAACAGTGAGAGGCGAGCAGGAATTTCACAGTTTAAAACAGCTAGAGGAGAGCAGGTTTTTCACAGTTTAAAACAGCAGGAGGAGAGCAGGGTTTTCACAGTTTAAAACAGCGAGAGGAGAGCAGGGTTTTCAAACTTTTAAACAGCGAGCGGAGAGCAGGTTTTTCACCGTTTAAAACAGCGAGAGGAGAGCAGGTTTTTCACAGTTTAAAACAAAGAGAGGTAAGTAGCGTTTTCACAGTTAAAACAACGAGAGGTGAGCAGGTTTTTCACAGTTCAAAACAGCAAGAGGAGACCTGGGTTTTCACAGTTTAAAACAGCGAGAGGTGAGCACGGTTTTCACAGTTTAAAACAGCGAGAGGACAGCAGGTTTTTCACAGTTCAAAACAGCTAGAGGAGAGCAGGTTTTTCACAGTTTAAAACAGCGAGAGGAGAGCAGGGTTCTCCCAGTTTAAAACACCGAGAGGTGAGCAGTTTTTTCACAGTTTAAAACGGCGAGAGGAGAGCAGGGTTTTCACTGTTTAAAACAGCGAGTGGAGAGCAGGAATTTCACAGTTTAAAACAGCGAGAGGAGAGCAGGGTTTTCACATTTTAAAACAGCGGGAGGAGAGCAGGTTTTTCACAGTTTAAAACAGCGAGAGGAGAGCAGTGTTATCACTGTTTAAAACAGCGAGAGGAGAGCAGGAATTTCACAGTTCAAAACAGCGAGAGGAGAGCAGTGTTTTCACTGTTTAAAACAGCGAGAGGAGAGCAGGAATTTCACAGTTTAAAACAGCGAGAGGATAGCACTATTTTCACAGTTTAAAACAGCGAGAGGAGAGCAGGGTTTTCACAGTTTAAAACAGCGAGAGGATAGCCGGGTTTTCTCAGGTTAAAACAGTGAGAGAAGAGCAGTTTTTTCACCGTTTAAAACAGCGAGAGGAGAGCAGGTTTTTCACAGTTTAAAACAAAGAGAGGTAAGTAGCGTTTTCACAGTTAAAACAACGAGAGGTGAGCAGGTTTTTCACAGTTCAAAACAGCAAGAGGAGACCTGGGTTTTCACAGTTTAAAACAGCGAGAGGTGAGCATGGTTTTCACAGTTTAAAACAGCGAGAGGACAGCAGGTTTTTCACAGTTCAAAACAGCTAGAGGAGAGCAGGTTTTTCACAGTTTAAAACAGCGAGAGGAGAGCAGGGTTCTCCCAGTTTAAAACACCGAGAGGTGAGCAGTTTTTTCACAGTTTAAAACGGCGAGAGGAGAGCAGGGTTTTCACTGTTTAAAACAGCGAGTGGAGAGCAGGAATTTCACAGTTTAAAACAGCGAGAGGAGAGCAGGGTTTTCACATTTTAAAACAGCGGGAGGAGAGCAGGTTTTTCACAGTTTAAAACAGCGAGAGGAGAGCAGTGTTATCACTGTTTAAAACAGCGAGAGGAGAGCAGGAATTTCACAGTTCAAAACAGCGAGAGGAGAGCAGTGTTTTCACTGTTTAAAACAGCGAGAGGAGAGCAGGAATTTCACAGTTTAAAACAGCGAGAGGATAGCACTATTTTCACAGTTTAAAACAGCGAGAGGAGAGCAGGGTTTTCACAGTTTAAAACAGCGAGAGGATAGCCGGGTTTTCTCAGGTTAAAACAGTGAGAGAAGAGCAGTTTTTTCACAGTTTAAAACAGCGAGAGGAGAGCAGGGTTTTCACAGTTTAAAACTGCGAGAAGAGAGCAGGAATTTCACAGTTTAAAACAGTGAGAGGAGAGCAGGAGTTTCACTGTTTAAAACTGCGAGAGGACAGCAGGTTTTTCACAGTTTAAAACAGCGAGAGGAGAGCAGGGTTTTCACAATTTAAAACAGCAAGAGGAGAGCAGGGTTTTTCACAGTTTAAAACAGTGAGGGGACAGTAGTGTTTTCACGGTTTAAAACAGCGAGTGGAGACCCAGGATTTTCAGAGTTTAAAGCAGCGAGAGGATAGTCGGCTATTCACAGTTTAAAACAGCGAGAGGACAGCACGATTTTCACTGTTTAAAGCAGCGAGAGGACAGCACGAATTTCACAGTTTAAAACATAGAGAGGAGAGCCAGGTTTTCACAATTTATAACAACGAGAGATGGGCCGGGATTTTCACAGATTAAAACAGCGAGAGGAAGGCGGCATTTTCACAGTTCAAAACAGCGAGTGGAGAGCCAGGTTTTCACTGTTTCAAACAACACAAGAGGGCCGGATTTTCACAGTTCAAAATAGCGAGGGGAGAGTGGGATTTTCACAGTTTAACACAGCGAGAGGACATCGGGATTTTCACACTTAAAAACAGCGAGAGGAGAGCAGGAATTTCTCAGTTTAAAACAGCGAGAGGAAAGCAGGATTTTCACAGTTTAAAAAAGCGAGAGGGGACCAGGATTTAAACAGTTTAAAACAACGAGAGGGGAGCAGGGTTCTCACAGTTTAAAACAGCGAGAGGAGAGCAGGAATTTCACAGTTTAAAACAGCGAGAGGAGAGCAGGGTTTTCACAGTTTAAACAGCGATAGGAGAGCAGGAATATCACTGTTTAAAACAGCGAGAGGAGAGCAGGAATTTCACAGTTCAAAACAGCGAGAGGAGAGCAGGATTTTCACAGTTTAAAACAGCGAGAGGAGAGCAGGATTTAAACAGTTTAAAACAACGAGAGGGGAGCAGGTTTTTCACAGTTTAAAACAACGAGCGGTGAGCAGAATTTAAACAGTTTAAAACAACGAGAGGGGAGCAGGGTTCTCACAGTTTAAAACAGCGAGAGGAGAGCAGGGTTTTCTCAGTTTAAAACAGCGAGAGGAGAGCAGGAATTTCATAGTTTCAAACAGTGAAAGGAGAACAGGAATTTCGCTGTTTAAAACTGCGAGAGGAGTGCAGGTTTTTCACTGTTGAAAACAGCGAGAGGAGAGCAGGTTTTTCACAGTTTAAAACAGCGAGAGGAGAGCAGGGTTTTCACTGTTTAAAACAGCGAGAGGAGAGCAGGGTTTTCACTGTTTAAAACAGCGAGAGGAGAGCAGGGTTTTCACAGTTTAAAACACCGAGAGGTGAGCAGGAATTTCACAGTTTAAAACATCGAGAGGAGAGCAGGGTTTTCACAGTTTAAAACAGCGAGAGGAGAGCAGGGTTTTCGCAGTTTAAAACAGCGAGAGGAAAGCAGGGTTTACACTGTTTAAAACAGCTAGAGGAGTGGAGGTTTTTCACAGTTTAAAACAACGAGTGGTGAGCAGGATTTAAACAGTTTAAAACAACGAGAGGGGAGCAGGTTTTTCACCGTTTAAAATAGCGATTGGAGAGCAGGAATTTCACAGTTTAAAACAGCGAGAGGAGAGCAGGGTTTTCACTGTTAAAAACAGCGAGAGGAGAGCAGCTTTTTCACAGTTCAGAACATCGAGAGGAAACAGGGTTTTCACAGTTGAAAACAGCGAGAGGAGAGCAGGAATTTCACAGTTTAAAACAACGAGAGGAGAGCAGGAATTTCACAGTTTAAAACAGCGAGAGGAGAGCAGGAATTTCACAGTTTTAAACAGTGAGAGGTGAGCACGGTTTTCACAGTTTAAAACAGCGAGAGGAGAGCAGGGTTTTCACAGTTAAAAACAGTGAGATGAGAGCAGGTTTTTCGCAGCTTAAAACAACGAGAGGGGAGCAGGTTTTTCACAGTTTAAAACAACGAGTGGTGAGCAGGATTTAAACAGTTTAAAACAACGAGAGGGGAGCAGGGTTCTCACAGTTTAAAACACCGAGAGGTGAGCTGTGTTTTCACTGTTTAAAACAGTGAGAGGCGAGCAGGAATTTCACAGTTTAAAACAGCTAGAGGAGAGCAGGTTTTTCACAGTTTAAAACAGCAGGAGGAGAGCAGGGTTTTCACAGTTTAAAACAGCGAGAGGAGAGCAGGGTTTTCAAACTTTTAAACAGCGAGCGGAGAGCAGGTTTTTCACAGTTTAAAACAGCGAGAGGAGAGCATGTTTTTCACAGTTTAAAACAACGAGAGGTAAGTAGCGTTTTCACAGTTAAAACAACGAGAGGTGAGCAGGTTTTTCACAGTTCAAAACAGCAAGAGGAGACCTGGGTTTTCACAGTTTAAAACAGCGAGAGGTGAGCACGGTTTTCACAGTTTAAAACAGCGAGAGGACAGCAGGTTTTTCACAGTTCAAAACAGCTAGAGGAGAGCAGGTTTTTTACAGTTTAAAACACCGAGAGGAGAGCAGGTTTTTCCAAGTTTTAAACAGCGAGAGAGGAGCCGGGATTTTCACTGTTTTGAAAAGGCCAGAGGAGCGCAGGATTTTCACTGTTTAAAACAGCGAGAAGTGAGCAGGATTTTCACAGTTAAAAACAGCGAGAGGAGAGCAGCATTTTCACAGTGTAAAACAACGAGAGGAGAGCTGTGATTTTTACCGTTTCAAACACCGAGTGGAGTGCTGCGATTTTCACAGTTGAAAACAGGGAATGTTGGCCAGGATTTTCGCATTTTAAAACAGGGAGAGGACAGCAGAATTTTCACAGGTTAAATCTGCGAGAGAAGAGCACGATTTTCACAATATAAAACAGCGAGAGGTGTGCAGTATTTTCACAGTTTAAGACCGCGAGAGACATCTGGATTTTAACTGTTTAAAACAGCGAGAGGAGAGCAGGATTTTCACTGTTTAAAACAGCGAGAGGAGAGCAGGATTTTCACTGTTTAAAACAGCGAGAGGAGAGCAGGAATTTCACAGTTTAAAACAGCAAGAGGAGAGCCGGATTTTCACAGTTTAAAACAGCGAGAGGAGAGACGGAATTTCAGAGTTTAAAACAGCGAGAGGAGAGCAGGATTTTCAGAGTTTAAAACAGCCAGAGGAGAGCAGCATTTTCACAGTGTAAAACAACGAGAGGAGAGCTGTGATTTTTACCGTTTCAAACAGTGAGAGGCGAGCTGTGATTTTTACCGTTTCAAACACCGAGAGGAGTGCTGCGATTTTCACAGTTGAAAACAGGGAATGTTGGCCAGGATTTTCGCATTTTAAAACAGGGAGAGGACAGCAGAATTTTCACAGGTTAAATCTGCGAGAGAAGAGCACGATTTTCACAATATAAAACAGCGAGAGGTGTGCAGTATTTTCACAGTTTAAAACCGCGAGAGACATCTGGATTTTCACAATTTAAAACAGCGAGAGGGAAGCAGGATTTTCGCAGTTTAAAACAGTGAGAAGAGAGCCGGGATTTTCGCAGTTTAAAACAGCTAGAGGAGAACAGGATTTTCATATTTAAAACAGTGAGAGGTGACCCTGAATTTCACAGTTTAAAACAGCGAGAGGAGAGCAGGATATTCACAGTTTAAAACAGTGAGAGGAGAGCAGTATTTTCATAGTTTAAAACCGTGAGAGGGAAGCAGGATTTTCGCAGTTTATAACAGCGAGAGGAGAGCTGGGATTTTCAGTTTAAAACAGCCAGGGGAGAGCAGGATTTTCACAGTTTAAAACAGTGAGAGGTGACCCTGAATTTCACAGTTTAAAACAGTGAGAGGTGACCCTGAATTTCACAGTTTAAAACAGTGAGAGGTGAGCAGGATTTTCACAATTTAAAACAGCGAGAGGAGAGCAGCATTTTCAAAGTGTAAAACAACGAGAGGAGAGCTGTGATTTTTACCATTTCAAACAGTGAGAGGAGTGCTGTGATTTTCACAGTTGAAAACAGGGAGATGTTGGCCAGGATTTTCGCATTTTAAAACAGCGAGAGGAGAGCAGGATTTTCAAAGGTTAAATCTGTGAGAGAAGAGCACGATTTTCACAATATAAAACAGCGAGAGGTGTGCAGTATTTTCACAGCTAAAAAAATGCGAGAGATATCTGGATTTTCACAGTTTAAAACAGCGTGAGGGAAGCAGGATTTTCGCAGTTTAAAACAGTGAGAAGAGAGCCGGGATTTTCACAGTTTAAAACAGCGAGAGGCGAACAGGAAATTCATATTTTAAACAGTGAGAGGTGACCCTGAATTTCACAGTTTAAAACAGCGAGAGCAGAGCAGGATTTTCACAGTTTAAAACCGTGAGAGGGAAGCAGGAATTTCGCAGTTTAAAACAGTGAGAGGAGAGCTGGGATTTTCAGTTTAAAACAGCCAGGGGAGAGCAGGATTTTCACAGTTTAAAACAGTGAGAGGTGACCCTGAATTTCACAGTTTAAAACAGTGAGAAGTGAGCAGGATTTTCACAATTTAAAACAGCGAGATGAGAGCAGGATTTTCATAGTTTAAAACAGTGAGAGGAGAGCAGGATTTTCACAGTTTAAAACAGCGAGAGGAGAGCCGGATTTTCACAGTCTAAAACAGCGAGAGGAGAGCAGCATTTTCACAGTGTAAAACAACGAGAGGTGAGCTGTGATTTTCACCCTTTCAAACAGTGAGAGGAGTGCTGCGATTTTCACAGTTGAAAACAGGGAGATGTTGGCCAGGATTTTCGCATTTTAAAACAGCGAGAGGACATCTGGATTTTCAAAGGTTAAATCTGTGAGAGAAGAGCACGATTTTCACAATATAAAACAGCGAGAGGTGTGCAGTATTTTCACAGTTTAAAACCGCGAAAGACATCTGGATTTTCACAGTTCAAAACAGTGAGAGGAGAGCTGGGATTTTCATAGTTTAAAACAGCAAGAAGTGAGCAGGATTTTCACAGTTTAAAACAGCGAAAGGTGACCCTGAATTTCACAGTTTAAAACAGCGAGAAGTGAGCAGGATTTTCACAGTTTAAAACAGTGAGAGGTGACCCTGAATTTCACAGTTTAAAACAGCGTGAAGTGAGCAGGATTTTTACAGTTTAAAACAGTGAGAGGAAAGCAGTATTTTCACAGTTTGTAACACCGAGAGGAGAGCAGGATTTTCCCAGTTTTAAACAGCGAGAGAGGAGCCGGGATTTTCACTGTTTTGAAACAGCCAGAGGAGCGCTGGATTTTCACTGTTTAAAACAGCGAGAGGAGAGCAGGAATTTCAGAGTTTAAAACAGCGAGAGGGGAGCAGGAATTTCACAGTTTAAAACAACGAGAGGAGAGCTGTGATTTTTACCGTTTGAAACAGCGAGAGGAGTGCTGCGATTTTCACAGTTGAAAACAGGGAGATGTTGGCCAGGATTTTCACATTTTAAAACAGCGAGAAGAGATCAGGATTTTCACAATACAAAACAGCGAGAGGTGTGCAGTATTTTCACAGTTTAAAACCGCGAGAAACATCTGGATTTTCACAGTTTAAAACAATGAGAGGGAAGCAGGATTTTCGCAGTTTAAAACTGTCAGAGGAGAGCTGGGATTTTCACAGTTTAAAACAGCCAGAGGAGAGCAGGATTTTCACAGTTTAAAACAGCGAGAGGAGAGCAGGATTTTCACAGTTTAAAACAGCGAGAGGAGAGCCGGATTTTCACAGTCTAAAACAGCGAGAGGAGAGCAGCATTTTCACAGTGTAAAACAACGAGAGGTGAGCTGTGATTTTCACCCTTTCAAACAGTGAGAGGAGTGCTGCGATTTTCACAGTTGAAAACAGGGAGATGTTGGCCAGGATTTTCGCATTTTAAAACAGCGAGAGGACATCTGGATTTTCAAAGGTTAAATCTGTGAGAGAAGAGCACGATTTTCACAATATAAAACAGCGAGAGGTGTGCAGTATTTTCACAGTTTAAAACCGCGAAAGACATCTGGATTTTCACAGTTCAAAACAGTGAGAGGAGAGCTGGGATTTTCATAGTTTAAAACAGCAAGAAGTGAGCAGGATTTTCACAGTTTAAAACAGCGAAAGGTGACCCTGAATTTCACAGTTTAAAACAGCGAGAAGTGAGCAGGATTTTCACAGTTTAAAACAGTGAGAGGTGACCCTGAATTTCACAGTTTAAAACAGCGTGAAGTGAGCAGGATTTTTACAGTTTAAAACAGTGAGAGGAAAGCAGTATTTTCACAGTTTGTAACACCGAGAGGAGAGCAGGATTTTCCCAGTTTTAAACAGCGAGAGAGGAGCCGGGATTTTCACTGTTTTGAAACAGCCAGAGGAGCGCTGGATTTTCACTGTTTAAAACAGCGAGAGGAGAGCAGGAATTTCAGAGTTTAAAACAGCGAGAGGGGAGCAGGAATTTCACAGTTTAAAACAACGAGAGGAGAGCTGTGATTTTTACCGTTTGAAACAGCGAGAGGAGTGCTGCGATTTTCACAGTTGAAAACAGGGAGATGTTGGCCAGGATTTTCACATTTTAAAACAGCGAGAAGAGATCAGGATTTTCACAATACAAAACAGCGAGAGGTGTGCAGTATTTTCACAGTTTAAAACCGCGAGAAACATCTGGATTTTCACAGTTTAAAACAATGAGAGGGAAGCAGGATTTTCGCAGTTTAAAACTGTCAGAGGAGAGCTGGGATTTTCACAGTTTAAAACAGCCAGAGGAGAGCAGGATTTTCACAGTTTAAAACAGCGAGAGGAGAGAAGGATTTTCACAGTTTAAAACAGTGAGAGGAGAGCTGGGATTTTCACAGTTTAAAGCAGCCAGAGGAGAGCAGGATTTTCACAGTTTAAAACAGTGAGAGGTGACCCTGAATTTCACAGTTTAAAACAGCGAGAAGTGAGCAGGATTTTCACAGTTTAAAACAGTGAGAGGAGACCTGGGTTTTCACAATATAAAACAGCGAGAGGTGTGCAGTATTTTCACAGTTTAAGACCGCGAGAGACATCTGGATTTTAACTGTTTAAAACAGCGAGAGGAGAGCAGGATTTTCACTGTTTAAAACAGCGAGAGGAGAGCAGGATTTTCACTGTTTAAAACAGCGAGAGGAGAGCAGGAATTTCACAGTTTAAAACAGCAAGAGGAGAGCCGGATTTTCACAGTTTAAAACAGCGAGAGGAGAGACGGAATTTCAGAGTTTAAAACAGCGAGAGGAGAGCAGGATTTTCACAGTTTAAAACAGCCAGAGGAGAGCAGCATTTTCACAGTGTAAAACAACGAGAGGAGAGCTGTGATTTTTACCGTTTCAAACAGTGAGAGGCGAGCTGTGATTTTTACCGTTTCAAACACCGAGAGGAGTGCTGCGATTTTCACAGTTGAAAACAGGGAATGTTGGCCAGGATTTTCGCATTTTAAAACAGGGAGAGGACAGCAGAATTTTCACAGGTTAAATCTGCGAGAGAAGAGCACGATTTTCACAACATAAAACAGCGAGAGGTGTGCAGTATTTTCACAGTTTAAAACCGCGAGAGACATCTGGATTTTCACAATTTAAAACAGCGAGAGGGAAGCAGGATTTTCGCAGTTTAAAACAGTGAGAAGAGAGCCGGGATTTTCGCAGTTTAAAACAGCTAGAGGAGAACAGGATTTTCATATTTAAAACAGTGAGAGGTGACCCTGAATTTCACAGTTTAAAACAGCGAGAGGAGAGCAGGATATTCACAGTTTAAAACAGTGAGAGGAGAGCAGTATTTTCATAGTTTAAAACCGTGAGAGGGAAGCAGGATTTTCGCAGTTTATAACAGCGAGAGGAGAGCTGGGATTTTCAGTTTAAAACAGCCAGGGGAGAGCAGGATTTTCACAGTTTAAAACAGTGAGAGGTGACCCTGAATTTCACAGTTTAAAACAGTGAGAGCTGACCCTGAATTTCACAGTTTAAAACAGTGAGAGGTGAGCAGGATTTTCACAATTTAAAACAGCGAGAGGAGAGCAGCATTTTCAAAGTGTAAAACAACGAGAGGAGAGCTGTGATTTTTACCATTTCAAACAGTGAGAGGAGTGCTGTGATTTTCACAGTTGAAAACAGGGAGATGTTGGCCAGGATTTTCGTATTTTAAAACAGCGAGAGGAGAGCAGGATTTTCAAAGGTTAAATCTGTGAGAGAAGAGCACGATTTTCACAATATAAAACAGCGAGAGGTGTGCAGTATTTTCACAGCTAAAAAAATGCGAGAGATATCTGGATTTTCACAGTTTAAAACAGCGTGAGGGAAGCAGGATTTTCGCAGTTTAAAACAGTGAGAAGAGAGCCGGGATTTTCACAGTTTAAAACAGCGAGAGGCGAACAGGAAATTCATATTTTAAACAGTGAGAGGTGACCCTGAATTTCACAGTTTAAAACAGCGAGAGCAGAGCAGGATTTTCACAGTTTAAAACCGTGAGAGGGAAGCAGGATTTTCGCAGTTTAAAACAGTGAGAGGAGAGCTGGGATTTTCAGTTTAAAACAGCCAGGGGAGAGCAGGATTTTCACAGTTTAAAACAGTGAGAGGTGACCCTGAATTTCACAGTTTAAAACAGTGAGAAGTGAGCAGGATTTTCACAATTTAAAACAGCGAGATGAGAGCAGGATTTTCATAGTTTAAAACAGTGAGAGGAGAGCAGGATTTTCACAGTTTAAAACAGCGAGAGGAGAGCCGGATTTTCACAGTCTAAAACAGCGAGAGGAGAGCAGCATTTTCACAGTGTAAAACAATGAGAGGTGAGCTGTGATTTTCACCCTTTCAAACAGTGAGAGGAGTGCTGCGATTTTCACAGTTGAAAACAGGGAGATGTTGGCCAGGATTTTCGCATTTTAAAACAGCGAGAGGACATCTGGATTTTCAAAGGTTAAATCTGTGAGAGAAGAGCACGATTTTCACAATATAAAACAGCGAGAGGTGTGCAGTATTTTCACAGTTTAAAACCGCGAAAGACATCTGGATTTTCACAGTTCAAAACAGTGAGAGGAGAGCTGGGATTTTCATAGTTTAAAACAGCAAGAAGTGAGCAGGATTTTCACAGTTTAAAACAGCGAAAGGTGACCCTGAATTTCACAGTTTAAAACAGCGAGAAGTGAGCAGGATTTTCACAGTTTAAAACAGTGAGAGGTGACCCTGAATTTCACAGTTTAAAACAGCGTGAAGTGAGCAGGATTTTCACAGTTTAAAACAGCGACAGGAGAGCAGGATTTTTACAGTTTAAAACAGTGAGAGGAAAGCAGGATTTTCACAGTTTGTAACACCGAGAGGAGAGCAGGATTTTCCCAGTTTTAAACAGCGAGAGAGGAGCCGGGATTTTCACTGTTTTGAAACAGCCAGAGGAGCGCTGGATTTTCACTGTTTAAAACAGCGAGAGGAGAGCAGGAATTTCAGAGTTTAAAACAGCGAGAGGGGAGCAGGAATTTCACAGTTTAAAACAACGAGAGGAGAGCTGTGATTTTTACCGTTTGAAACAGCGAGAGGAGTGCTGCGATTTTCACAGTTGAAAACAGGGAGATGTTGGCCAGGATTTTCACATTTTAAAACAGCGAGAAGAGATCAGGATTTTCACAATATAAAACAGCGAGAGGTGTGCAGTATTTTCACAGTTTAAAACCGCGAGAGACATCTGGATTTTCACAGTTTAAAACAATGAGAGGGAAGCAGGATTTTCGCAGTTTAAAACTGTCAGAGGAGAGCTGGGATTTTCACAGTTTAAAACAGCCAGAGGAGAGCAGGATTTTCACAGTTTAAAACAGCGAGAGGAGAGAAGGATTTTCACAGTTTAAAACAGCGAGAGGAGAGAAGGATTTTCACAGTTTAAAACAGTGAGAGGAGAGCTGGGATTTTCACAGTTTAAAGCAGCCAGAGGAGAGCAGGATTTTCACAGTTTAAAACAGTGAGAGGTGACCCTGAATTTCACAGTTTAAAACAGCGAGAAGTGAGCAGGATTTTCACAGTTAAAAACAGCGAGAGGAAAGCAGGATTTTCACAGTTTAAAACAGTGAGAGGAAGCAGGATTTTCACAGTTTAGAACAGCAAGAAGGCAGCCGGGATTTTCACTGTTTTTAAACAGCCAGAGGAGCGCAGGATTTTCACTGTTTAAAACAGCCAGAGGAGAGCAGGAATTTCACAGTTTAAAAGAGGGAGAGTAGAGCTGGTGAAATCTCCGTTTAAAACAGCGCGAGGTGAGCAGGATTTTCTCAGTTTAAAACAGCGAGAGGAGAGCAGGAATATCAGTGTTTAAAACAGCGAGCGGAGAGCCGGATTTTCACAGTTTAAAACAGTGAGAGGTGAGCAGGATTTTCACAGTGTAAAACAACGAGAAGAGAGCTGTGATTTTTACCATTTCAAACAGTGAGAGGAGTGCTGCGATTTTCACAGTTGAAAACAGGGAGATGTTGGCCAGGAATTTCGCAATTTAAAACAGCGAGAGGAGAGCAGGATTTTCACAGGTTAAATCTGCGAGAGAAGAGCACGATTTTCACAATATAAAACAGCGAGAGGTGTGCAGTATTTTCACAGTTTAAAACCACGAGAGACATCTGCATTTTCACATTTTAAAACAGTGAGAGGGAATCATGATTTTCGCAGTTTAAAACAGTGAGAGGAGAGCTGGATTTTCTCAGTTTAAAACAGCGCGAGGTGAGCAGGATTTTCAGAGTTTAGAGCAGCGACAGTAGAGGAGGATTTTCACAGTTTAAACCAGCTATTGGAGAGCTGGGAATTTCACAATTGAAAACAGCGAGAGGAGATCAGGATTCTCAGAGTATAAAACAGCGAGATGACAGCCGTATATTCACAGTTTAACATGGCGAGAGGAGAGCTGGATTTTCACATTTTAAAACAGTGATTGTAGAGCAGGATTTTACAAGTTTAAAACAGCGAGAGGAGAGCAGGATTTGCACAGCATAAAACAGTCAGAGGAGAGCAGGTATTTCACAGTTTAAAACTGTGAAAGGAGAACTGGGATTTTCACAGTTTAAAGCAGCGAGAGGAGAGACTGAAGTTCAGAGTTTAAAACAGTGAGCGGTGAGCCGGATTTTCACAGTTTAAAAGCGCGATAGGGAAGCAGGATTTTCGCAGATTAAAAGAGTGAGAGGAGAGCTGGGATTTTCACAGTTTAAAACAGCCAGGGGAGAGCAGGATTTTCACAGTTTAAATCAATGGGAGGTGACCCTGAATTTCACAATTTAAAACAGCGAGAAGTGAGCAGGATTTTCACAATTTAAAACAGCGAGATGAGAGCAGGATTTTCACAGTTTAAAACAGTGAGAGGAGAGCAGGATTTTCACTGTTTAAAACAACGAGAGGAGAGCAGGATTTTCCCAGTTTTAAACAGCGAGAGAGGAGCCAGGTTTTTCACTGTTTTGAAACAGCCAGAGGAGCGCAGGATTTTCACTGTTTAAAACAGCGAGAGGAGAGCCGGATTTTCACAGTCTAAAACAGCGAGAGGAGAACAGCATTTTCACAGTGTAAAACAACGAGAGGTGAGCTGTGATTTTCACCCTTTCAAACAGTGAGAGGAGTGCTACGATTTTCACAGTTGAAAACAGGGAGATGTTGGCCAGCATTTTCGCATTTTAAAACAGCGAGAGGAGAGCAGGATTTTCAAAGGTAAAGTCTGTGAGAGAAGAGCACGATTTTCACAATATAAAACAGCGAGAGGTGTGCAGTATTTTCACAGTTTAAAACCGCGAAAGACATCTGGATTTTCACAGTTTAAAACAGTGAGAGGGAAGCAAGATTTTCGCAGTTTAAAACAGTGAGAGGAGAGCTGGGATTTTCATAGTTTAGAACAGCCAGAGGAGAGCAGGATTTTTACAGATTAAACCAGTGAGAGGAGAGCAGGATTTTCACAGTTTGAAACACCGAGAGGAGAGCAGGATTTTCCCAGTTTTAAACAGCGAGAGAGGAGCCGGGATTTTCACTGTTTTGAAACAGCCAGAGGAGCGCAGGATTTTCACTGTTTAAAACAGCGAGAGACATCTGGATTTTCACAGTTTAAAACCGTGAGAGGGAAGCAGCATTTTCGCAGTTTAAAACAGTGAGAGGAGAGCTGGGATTTTCAGTTTAAAACAGCTAGGGGAGATCAGGATTTTCGCAGTTTAAAACAGTGAGAGGTGACCCTGAATTTCACAGTTTAAAACAGTGAGAAGCGAGCAGGATTTTCACAGTTTAAAACAGCAAGAGGAGAGCAGGATTTTTACAGATTAAACCAGTGAGAGGAGAGCAGGATTTTCACAGTTTGAAACACCGAGAGGAGAGCAGGATTTTCCCAGTTAAACAGCGAGAGAGGAGCCGGGATTTTCACTGTTTTGAAACAGCCAGAGGAGCGCAGGATTTTCACTGTTTAAAACAGCGAGAGACATCTGGATTTTCACAGTTTAAAACCGTGAGAGGGAAGCAGCATTTTCGCAGTTTAAAACAGTGAGAGGAGAGCTGGGATTTTCAGTTTAAAACAGCTAGGGGAGATCAGGATTTTCACAGTTTAAAACAGTGAGAGGTGACCCTGAATTTCACAGTTTAAAACAGTGAGAATTGAGCAGGATTTTCACATTTTAAAACAGCGAGAGGAGAGCAGGATTTTCACAGGTTAAAACAGCGAGAGAAGAGCAGGGTTTTCACAATATAAAACAGCGAGAGGTGTGCAGTATTTTCACAGTTTAAAACTGCGAGAGACATCTGGATTTTCACAGTTTAAAACAGCGAGAGGGAATCAGGATTTTCGCTGTTTAAAACAGCAATAGGAGAGCTGGGATTTTCACAGTTTAAAACAGAAAGAGGAGAGCCGGATTTTAAAAGTTTCAAATGGCGGGAGGAAAGCAGGATTTTCTCAGTTTAAAACAGCGCGAGGTGAGCAGGATTTTCAGAGTTTAGAGCAGCGACAGTAGAGGAGGATTTTCACATTTTAAACCAGCTATTGGAGAGCTGGGAATTTCACAATTGAAAACAGCGAGAGGAGAGCAGGATTCTCAGAGTTTAAAATGGCGAGAGGAGAGCTGGATTATCACATTTTAAAACAGTGATTGTAGAGCAGGATTTTACAAGTTTAAAACAGCGAGAGGAGAGCAGGATTTTCCCAGCATAAAACAGTCAGAGGAGAGCAGGTATTTCACAGTTTAAAACTGAGAAAGGAGAACTGGGATTTTCACAGATTAAAACAGCGAGAGGAGAGCCTGAAGTTCAGAGTTTAAAACAGTGAGCGGAGAGCCGGATTATCGCAGTTTAAAACCGCGAGAGGGAAGCAGGATTTTCGCAGTTTAAAACAGTGAGAGGAAAGCTGGGATTTTCACAGTTTAAAACAGCCAGGGCAGAGCAGGAATTTCACAGTTTAAAAAAGTGAGAGGTGACCCTGAATTTCACAGTTTAAAACAGCGAGAAGTGAGCAGGATTTTCACAGTTTAAAACAGTGAGAGGAGTGCTGCGATTTTCACAGTTGAAAATAGGGAGATGTTGGCCAGGATTTTCGCATTTTAAAACAGCGAGAGGAGAGCAGGATTTTCAAAGGTTAAATCTGCGAGAGAAGAGCACAATTTTCACAATATAAAACAGCGAGAGGTGTGCAGTATTTTCACAGTTTAAAACCGCGAAAGACATCTGGATTTTAACAGTTTAAAACAGTGAGAGGAGAGCTGGGATTTTCATAGTTTAAAACAGCCAGAGGAGAGCAGGATTTTCACAGTTTAAAACAGTGAGAGGTGACCCTAAATTTCACAGTTTAAAACAGCGAGAAGTGAGCAGGATTTTCACAGTTTAAAACAGTGAAAGGTGACCCTGAATTTCACAGTTTAAAACAGCGAGAGGTGAGCAGGATTTTCACAGTTTAAAACAGCGAGAGGAGAGCAGGAATTTCACAGTTTAACACAGCGAGAGTAGAGTAGGATTTTCACAGTTTTAAACAGCGAGAGGAGAGCAGGAATTTCACAGTGTAAAACAGCGAGAGGAGAGCAGCATTTTCACAGTGTAAAACAACGAGAAGAGAGCTGTGATTTTTACCGTTTCAAATAGTGAGAGGAGTGCTGCGATTTTCACAGTTGAAAACAGGGAGATGTTGGCCAGGATTTTCGCATTTTTAAACAGTGAGAGGAGAGCAGGATTTTCACAATATAAAACAGCGAGAGACATCTGGATTTTCACAGTTTAAAACAACGAGAGGGAAGCAGGATTTTCACAGTTTAAAACAGCGAGAGGAGAGCACGATTTTCACAATATAAAACAGCGAGAGGTGTGCAGTATTTTCACAGTTTAAAACTGCGAGAGACTTCTGGATTTTTACAGTTTAAAACAGCGAGAGGGAATCAGGATTTTCGCAATTTAAAACATTGAGAGAAGAGCTGGGAGTTTCACAGTTTAAAACAGCCAGAGGAGAGCTGGGATTTTCACAGTTTAAAACAGCAAGAGGAGAGCCGGATTTTCACAGTTTAAAACAGCGAGAAGAGAGCAGGACTTTCCCAGTTTTAAACAGTGAGAGGGGAGCCGGGATTTTCACTGTTTTGAAACAGCCAGAGGAGCGCAGGATTTTCACTGTTTAAAACTGCCAGAGGAGGGCAGGAATTTCACAGTTTAAAACAGCGAGAGTAGAGCTGGGAATTTCACCATTTAAAACAGCGAGAAGTGAGCAGGATTTTCTCAGTTTAAAACAGCGAGAGGAGAGCAGGAATTTCAGAGTTTAAAACAGCGAGAGAAGAGCACGATTTTCACAATACAAAACAGTGAGAGGTGTGCAGTATTTTCACAGTTTAAAACCGTGAGAGAAAACTGGATTTTCACTGTTTAAAACAGCGAGAGGAGAACTGGAATTTCACATTTTAAAACAGCGAGAGGTGAGCTGGGATTTTCACTGTTTAAAACAGCAATAGGAGAGCTGCGATTTTCACAGTTTAAAACAGCAAGAGGAGAGCCGGGATTTTAAAAGTTTCAAATGGTGGGAGGAAAGCAGGATTTTCTCAGTTTAAAACAGCGTGAGGTGAGCAGGATTTTCAGAGTTTAGATCAGCAACAGTAGAGGAGGATTTTCACAGTTTAAACCAGCTATTGGAGAGCAGGGAATTTCACAATTGAAAACAGCGAGAGGAGAGCTGGGATTTTCACAGTTTAAAACAGCCAGAGGAGAGCAGGATTTTCACAGTTTAAAACAGTGAGAGGAGAGCAGGATTTTCACAGTTTAGAACAGCCAGAGGAGAGCAGGAATTTCACAGTTGAAAACAGTGAGAGGTGACCCTGAATTTCACAGTTTAAAACAGCGAGAAGTGAGCACCATTTTCACAGTGTAAAACAACGAGAAGAGAGCTGTGATTTTTACCATTTCAAACAGTGAGAGGAGTGCTGCGATTTTCACAGTTGAAAACAGGGAGATGTTGGCCAGGATTTTCGCAATTTAAAACAGCGAGAGGAGAGCAGTATTTTCACAGGTTAAAACAGTGAGAGGAGAGCACGATTTTCACAATATAAAACAACGAGAGGTGTGCAGTATTTACTCAGTTTAAAACCGCGAGAGACATCTGGATTTTCACAGTTTAAAACAGCGAGAGGGAAGCAGGATTTTCGCAGTTTAAAACAGCGAGAGGATAGATGGGATCTTCACAGTTTAAAACAGCCAGAGGAGAGCCGGAATTTTAAAAGTTTCAAACGGCGGGAGGAAAGCCGGATTTTCTCAGTTTAAAACAGCGTGAGGTGGGCAGGATTTTCAGAGTTTAGATCAGCGAGAGTAGTGGAGAATTTTCACAGTTTAAACCAGCTATTGGAGAGCTGGGAATTTCACAATTGAAAACACCGAGAGGAGAGCAGGATTCTCAGAGTATAAAACAGCGAGATGAGAGCCGTATATTCACAGTTTAAAATGGCGAGAGGAGAGCTGGATTTTCACATTTTAAAACAGTGATTGTAGAGCAGGATTTTAAAAGTTTAAAACAGTGAGAGGAGAGCACTATTTGCACAGCATAATACAGTCAGAGAGGAGCAGGATTTTCACAGCATAAAACAGTCAGAAGAGAGCAGGTATTTCACAGTTTAAAACTGCGAGGGGAGAACTGGGATTTTCACAGTTTAAAACAGCGAGAGGAGAGAAGGATATTCACAGATTAAAACAGCGAGAGGAGAGCCTGAAGTTCAGAGTTTAAAACAGCAAGCGGAGAGACAGATTTTCACAGTTTAAAACAGCGAGAGGGGAGCAGCATTTTCACAGTGTAAAACAACGAGAGGAGAGCTGTGATTTTTACCTTTTCAAACAGCGAGAGGAGTGCTGTGATTTTTACAGTTGAAAACAGGGAGATGTTGGCCAGGATTTTCGCATTTTAAAACAACGAGAGGTGAGCAGCATTTTCACAGGTTAAATCTGCGAGAGATGAGGACGATTTTCACAATATAAAACAGCGAGAGGTGTGCAGTATTTTCACAGTTTAAAACCGCGAGAGACATCTGGATTTTCACAGTTTAAAACAGCGAGAGGGAAGCAGGATTTTCGCAGTTTAAAACAGTGAGAGGAGAGCTGGGATTTTCCCAGTTTAAAACAGTGAGAGGAGAGCAGGATTTTCACAGTTTAAAACAGCAAGAGCAGAGCAGGATTTTCACAGTTTAAAACAATGAGAGGAGAGCAGGATTTTCTCAGATTAAAACAGCGAGAGGGGAGCTGGAATTTCACAGTTTAAAACAGTGAGCGGAGAGCCGGATTTTCACAGTGTAAAACAACGACAAGAGAGCTGTGATTTTTACCATTTCAAACAGTGAGAGGAGTGCTACAATTTTCACAGTTGAAAACAGGGAGATGTTGGCCAGGATTTTCGCATTATAAAACAGTGAGAGGAGAGCAGGATTTTCACAGGTTAAATCTGTGAAGAAGAGCACGATTTTCACAATATAAAACAGCGAGAGGTGTGCAGTATTTTCACAGTTTAAAACCGCGAGAGACATCTGGATTTTCACAGTTTAAAACAGTGAGAGGGAAGCAGGATTTTCGCAGTTTAAAACAACAAGAGGGGAGCTGTGATTTTCAAAGTTTAAAACAGCCAGAGGAGAGCAGGATTTTCAAAGTTTAAAACAGTGAGAGGTGACCCTGAATTTCACAGTTTAAAACAGCGAGAGGAGAGCAGGAATTTCACAGTTTAAAACAGCGAGAGGAGAGCAGGTTTTTCACAGTTTAAAACAGCGAGAGGTGAGCAGGATTTTCACAGTTTAAAACAGCGAGAGGAGAGCAGGATTTTCACTGTTTAAAACAGCGAGAGGAGAGCAGGATTTTCACAGTTCAAAACAGCGAGAAGGAATTTCACAGTTTAAAACAGCGAGCGGAGAGCCGGATTTTCACAGTTTAAAACAGCAAGAGGAGAGCAGCATTTTCACAGCGTTAAACAATGAGAGGAGAGCAGGAATTTCACAGTTTAAAACAGCGAGAGGTGAGCAGGATTTTCACAGTTTAAAACAGCGAGAGGTGAGAAGGATATTCACAGATTAAAACAGCGAGAGGAGAGACAGATTTTCACAGTTTAAAACAGCGAGTGGAGAGCAGCATTTTCACAGTGTAAAACAACGAGAGGAGAGCTGTGATTTTTACCTTTTCAAACAGCGAGAGGAGTGCTGCGATTTTCACAGTTGAAAACAGGGAGATGTTGGCCAGGATTTTCGCATTTTAAAACAGCGAGAGGTGAGCAGCATTTTCACAGGTTAAATCTGCGAGAGATGAGGACGATTTTCACAATATAAAACAGCGAGAGGTGTGCAGTATTTTCACAGTTTAAAACCGCGAGAGACATCTGGATTTTCACAGTTTAAAACAGCGAGAGGGAAGCAGGATTTTCGCAGTTTAAAACAGTGAGAGGAGAGCTGGGATTTTCCCAGTTTAAAACAGTGAGAGGAGAGCAGGATTTTCACAGTTTAAAACAGCAAGAGCAGAGCAGGATTTTCACAGTTTAAAACAATGAGAGGAGAGCAGGATTTTCTCAGATTAAAACAGCGAGAGGGGAGCTGGAATTTCAGAGTTTAAAACAGTGAGCGGAGAGCCGGATTTTCACAGTGTAAAACAACGAGAAGAGAGCTGTGATTTTTACCGTTTCAAACAGTGAGAGGAGTGCTACAATTTTCACAGTTGAAAACAGGGTGATGTTGGCCAGGATTTTCGCATTATAAAACAGTGAGAGGAGAGCAGGATTTTCACAGGTTAAATCTGTGAAGAAGAGCACGATTTTCACAATATAAAACAGCAAGAGGTGTGCAGTATTTTCACAGTTTAAAACAGCGAGAGACATCTGGATTTTCACAGTTTAAAACAACAAGAGGGGAGCTGGGATTTTCAAAGTTTATAACAGCCAGAGGAGAGCAGGATTTTCAAAGTTTAAAACAGTGAGAGGTGACCCTGAATTTCACAGTTTAAAACAGCGAGAGGAGAGCAGGAATTTCACAGTTTAAAACAGCGAGAGGAGAGCAGGTTTTTCACAGTTTAAAACAGCGAGAGGTGAGCAGGATTTTCACAGTTTAAAACAGCGAGAGGAGAGCAGGATTTTCACTGTTTAAAACAGCGAGAGGAGAGCAGGATTTTCACAGTTCAAAACAGTGAGAAGGAATTTCACAGTTTAAAACAGCGAGCGGAGAGCCGGATTTTCACAGTTTAAAACAGCAAGAGGAGAGCAGCATTTTCACAGCGTTAAACAATGAGAGGAGAGCAGGAATTTCACAGTTTAAAACAGCGAGAGGTGAGCAGGATTTTCACAGTTTAAAACAGCGAGAGGTGAGAAGGATATTCACAGATTAAAACAGCGAGAGGAGAGCAGGAAGTTCAGAGTTAAAACAGCAAGTGGAGAGCCCGATTTTCACAGTTATAAACAGCGAGAGGAGAGCAGGAATTTCAGAGTTTAAGACAGCGAGAGGAGAGCAGCATTTTCACATGTTAAATCTGCGAGAGAAGAGCATGATTTTCACAATATAAAACAGCGAGATGTGTGCAGTATTTTCACAGTTTAAAACCGTGAGAGACATCTGGATTTTCACAGTTTAAAACAGCGAGAGGGAAGCAGGATTTTCGCAGTTTAAAACAGTGAGAAGAGAGCTGGGATTTTCACAGTTTAAAACAGCCAGAGGAGAGCAGGATTTTCACAGGTTAAAACAGTGAGAGGAGAGCACGATTTTCACAATATAAAACAACGAGAGGTGTGCAGTATTTACTCAGTTTAAAACCGCGAGAGACATCTGGATTTTCACAGTTTAAAACAGCGAGAGGGAAGCAGGATTTTCGCAGTTTAAAACAGCGAGAGGATAGATGGGATTTTCACAGTTTAAAACAGCCAGAGGAGAGCCGGAATTTTAAAAGTTTCAAACGGCGGGAGGAAAGCCGGATTTTCTCAGTTTAAAACAGCGTGAGGTGGGCAGGATTTTCAGAGTTTAGATCAGCGAGAGTAGTGGAGAATTTTCACAGTTTAAACCAGCTATTGGAGAGCTGGGAATTTCACAATTGAAAACACCGAGAGGAGAGCAGGATTCTCAGAGTATAAAACAGCGAGATGAGAGCCGTATATTCACAGTTTAAAATGGCGAGAGGAGAGCTGGATTTTCACATTTTAAAACAGTGATTGTAGAGCAGGATTTTAAAAGTTTAAAACAGTGAGAGGAGAGCACTATTTGCACAGCATAATACAGTCAGAGAGGAGCAGGATTTTCACAGCATAAAACAGTCAGAAGAGAGCAGGTATTTCACAGTTTAAAACTGCGAGGGGAGAACTGGGATTTTCACAGTTTAAAACAGCGAGAGGAGAGAAGGATATTCACAGATTAAAACAGCGAGAGGAGAGCCTGAAGTTCAGAGTTTAAAACAGCAAGCGGAGAGACAGATTTTCACAGTTTAAAACAGCGAGAGGGGAGCAGCATTTTCACAGTGTAAAACAACGAGAGGAGAGCTGTGATTTTTACCTTTTCAAACAGCGAGAGGAGTGCTGCGATTTTTACAGTTGAAAACAGGGAGATGTTGGCCAGGATTTTCGCATTTTAAAACAACGAGAGGTGAGCAGCATTTTCACAGGTTAAATCTGCGAGAGATGAGGACGATTTTCACAATATAAAACAGCGAGAGGTGTGCAGTATTTTCACAGTTTAAAACCGCGAGAGACATCTGGATTTTCACAGTTTAAAACAGCGAGAGGGAAGCAGGATTTTCGCAGTTTAAAACAGTGAGAGGAGAGCTGGGATTTTCCCAGTTTAAAACAGTGAGAGGAGAGCAGGATTTTCACAGTTTAAAACAGCAAGAGCAGAGCAGGATTTTCACAGTTTAAAACAATGAGAGGAGAGCAGGATTTTCTCAGATTAAAACAGCGAGAGGGGAGCTGGAATTTCAGAGTTTAAAACAGTGAGCGGAGAGCCGGATTTTCACAGTGTAAAACAACGACAAGAGAGCTGTGATTTTTACCATTTCAAACAGTGAGAGGAGTGCTACAATTTTCACAGTTGAAAACAGGGAGATGTTGGCCAGGATTTTCGCATTATAAAACAGTGAGAGGAGAGCAGGATTTTCACAGGTTAAATCTGTGAAGAAGAGCACGATTTTCACAATATAAAACAGCGAGAGGTGTGCAGTATTTTCACAGTTTAAAACCGCGAGAGACATCTGGATTTTCACAGTTTAAAACAGTGAGAGGGAAGCAGGATTTTCGCAGTTTAAAACAACAAGAGGGGAGCTGTGATTTTCAAAGTTTAAAACAGCCAGAGGAGAGCAGGATTTTCAAAGTTTAAAACAGTGAGAGGTGACCCTGAATTTCACAGTTTAAAACAGCGAGAGGAGAGCAGGAATTTCACAGTTTAAAACAGCGAGAGGAGAGCAGGTTTTTCACAGTTTAAAACAGCGAGAGGTGAGCAGGATTTTCACAGTTTAAAACAGCGAGAGGAGAGCAGGATTTTCACTGTTTAAAACAGCGAGAGGAGAGCAGGATTTTCACAGTTCAAAACAGTGAGAAGGAATTTCACAGTTTAAAACAGCGAGCGGAGAGCCGGATTTTCACAGTTTAAAACAGCAAGAGGAGAGCAGCATTTTCACAGCGTTAAACAATGAGAGGAGAGCAGGAATTTCACAGTTTAAAACAGCGAGAGGTGAGCAGGATTTTCACAGTTTAAAACAGCGAGAGGTGAGAAGGATATTCACAGATTAAAACAGCGAGAGGAGAGACAGATTTTCACAGTTTAAAACAGCGAGTGGAGAGCAGCATTTTCACAGTGTAAAACAACGAGAGGAGAGCTGTGATTTTTACCTTTTCAAACAGCGAGAGGAGTGCTGCGATTTTCACAGTTGAAAACAGGGAGATGTTGGCCAGGATTTTCGCATTTTAAAACAGCGAGAGGTGAGCAGCATTTTCACAGGTTAAATCTGCGAGAGATGAGGACGATTTTCACAATATAAAACAGCGAGAGGTGTGCAGTATTTTCACAGTTTAAAACCGCGAGAGACATCTGGATTTTCACAGTTTAAAACAGCGAGAGGGAAGCAGGATTTTCGCAGTTTAAAACAGTGAGAGGAGAGCTGGGATTTTCCCAGTTTAAAACAGTGAGAGGAGAGCAGGATTTTCACAGTTTAAAACAGCAAGAGCAGAGCAGGATTTTCACAGTTTAAAACAATGAGAGGAGAGCAGGATTTTCTCAGATTAAAACAGCGAGAGGGGAGCTGGAATTTCAGAGTTTATACAGTGAGCGGAGAGCCGGATTTTCACAGTGTAAAACAACGAGAAGAGAGCTGTGATTTTTACCGTTTCAAACAGTGAGAGGAGTGCTACAATTTTCACAGTTGAAAACAGGGTGATGTTGGCCAGGATTTTCGCATTATAAAACAGTGAGAGGAGAGCAGGATTTTCACAGGTTAAATCTGTGAAGAAGAGCACGATTTTCACAATATAAAACAGCAAGAGGTGTGCAGTATTTTCACAGTTTAAAACAGCGAGAGACATCTGGATTTTCACAGTTTAAAACAACAAGAGGGGAGCTGGGATTTTCAAAGTTTATAACAGCCAGAGGAGAGCAGGATTTTCAAAGTTTAAAACAGTGAGAGGTGACCCTGAATTTCACAGTTTAAAACAGCGAGAGGAGAGCAGGAATTTCACAGTTTAAAACAGCGAGAGGAGAGCAGGTTTTTCACAGTTTAAAACAGCGAGAGGTGAGCAGGATTTTCACAGTTTAAAACAGCGAGAGGAGAGCAGGATTTTCACTGTTTAAAACAGCGAGAGGAGAGCAGGATTTTCACAGTTCAAAACAGTGAGAAGGAATTTCACAGTTTAAAACAGCGAGCGGAGAGCCGGATTTTCACAGTTTAAAACAGCAAGAGGAGAGCAGCATTTTCACAGCGTTAAACAATGAGAGGAGAGCAGGAATTTCACAGTTTAAAACAGCGAGAGGTGAGCAGGATTTTCACAGTTTAAAACAGCGAGAGGTGAGAAGGATATTCACAGATTAAAACAGCGAGAGGAGAGCAGGAAGTTCAGAGTTAAAACAGCAAGTGGAGAGCCCGATTTTCACAGTTATAAACAGCGAGAGGAGAGCAGGAATTTCAGAGTTTAAGACAGCGAGAGGAGAGCAGCATTTTCACATGTTAAATCTGCGAGAGAAGAGCATGATTTTCACAATATAAAACAGCGAGATGTGTGCAGTATTTTCACAGTTTAAAACCGTGAGAGACATCTGGATTTTCACAGTTTAAAACAGCGAGAGGGAAGCAGGATTTTCGCAGTTTAAAACAGTGAGAAGAGAGCTGGGATTTTCACAGTTTAAAACAGCCAGAGGAGAGCAGGATTTTCACAGTTTAAATCAGCGAGAAATGAGCAGGATTTTCTCAGATTAAAACAGCGAGAGGAGAGCAGGATTTTCACAGTTTAAAACAGTGAGAGGTGACCCTGAATTTCACAGTTTTAAACAGCGAGAAGTGAGCAGTATTTTCACAGTTTAAAACCGCGAGAGGGAAGCAGGATTTTCGCAGTTTAAAACAGCGAGAGGAGAGCTGGGATTTTCCGAGTTTAAAACAGTGAGAGGAGAGCAGGATTTTCACAGTTTAAAACAGCAAGAGCAGAGCAGGATTTTCACAGTTTAAAACAATGAGAGGAGAGCAGGATTTTCTCAGATTAAAACAGCGAGAGGGGAGCTGGAATTTCAGAGTTTAAAACAGTGAGTGGAGAGCCGGATTTTCACAGTGTAAAACAACGAGAAGAGAGCTGTGATTTTTACCGTTTCAAACAGTGAGAGGAGTGCTACAATTTTCACAGTTGAAAACAGGGAGATGTTGGTGAGGATTTTCGCATTATAAAACAGTGAGAGGAGAGCTGGGATTTTCAAAAGTTAAATCTGTGAAGAAGAGCACGATTTTCACAATATAAAACAGCGAGAGGTGTGCAGTATTTTCACAGTTTAAAACCGCGAGAGACATCTGGATTTTCACAGTTTAAAACAACAAGAGGGGAGCTGGGATTTTCAAAGTTTAAAACAGCCAGAGGAGAGCAGGATTTTCAAAGTTTAAAACAGTGAGAGGTGACCCTGAATTTCACAGTTTAAAACAGCGAGAGGAGAGCAGGTTTTTCACAGTTTAAAACAGCGAGAGGTGAGCAGGATTTTCACAGTTTAAAACAGCGAGAGGAGAGCAGGATTTTCACAGTTTAAAACAGCGAGAGGAGAGCAGGATTTTCACTGTTTAAAACAGCGAGAGGAGAGCAGGATTTTCACAGTTCAAAACAGCGAGAAGGAATTTCACAGTTTAAAACAGCGAGCGGAGAGCCGGATTTTCACAGTTTAAAACAGCAAGAGGAGAGCAGCATTTTCACAGCGTTAAACAATGAGAGGAGAGCAGGAATTTCACAGTTTAAAACAGCGAGAGGTGAGCAGGATTTTCACAGTTTAAAACAGCAAGAGGAGAGCAGCATTTTCACAGCGTTAAACAATGAGAGGAGAGCAGGAATTTCACAGTTTAAAACAGCGAGAGGTGAGCAGGATTTTCACAGTTTAAAACAGCGAGAGGTGAGAAGGATATTCACAGATTAAAACAGCGAGAGGAGAGCAGGAAGTTCAGAGTTAAAACAGCAAGTGGAGAGCCCGATTTTCACAGTTATAAACAGCGAGAGGAGAGCAGGAATTTCAGAGTTTAAGACAGCGAGAGGAGAGCAGCATTTTCACATGTTAAATCTGCGAGAGAAGAGCATGATTTTCACAATATAAAACAGCGAGATGTGTGCAGTATTTTCACAGTTTAAAACCGTGAGAGACATCTGGATTTTCACAGTTTAAAACAGCGAGAGGGAAGCAGGATTTTCGCAGTTTAAAACAGTGAGAAGAGAGCTGGGATTTTCACAGTTTAAAACAGCCAGAGGAGAGCAGGATTTTCACAGGTTAAAACAGTGAGAGGAGAGCACGATTTTCACAATATAAAACAACGAGAGGTGTGCAGTATTTACTCAGTTTAAAACCGCGAGAGACATCTGGATTTTCACAGTTTAAAACAGCGAGAGGGAAGCAGGATTTTCGCAGTTTAAAACAGCGAGAGGATAGATGGGATTTTCACAGTTTAAAACAGCCAGAGGAGAGCCGGAATTTTAAAAGTTTCAAACGGCGGGAGGAAAGCCGGATTTTCTCAGTTTAAAACAGCGTGAGGTGGGCAGGATTTTCAGAGTTTAGATCAGCGAGAGTAGTGGAGAATTTTCACAGTTTAAACCAGCTATTGGAGAGCTGGGAATTTCACAATTGAAAACACCGAGAGGAGAGCAGGATTCTCAGAGTATAAAACAGCGAGATGAGAGCCGTATATTCACAGTTTAAAATGGCGAGAGGAGAGCTGGATTTTCACATTTTAAAACAGTGATTGTAGAGCAGGATTTTAAAAGTTTAAAACAGTGAGAGGAGAGCACTATTTGCACAGCATAATACAGTCAGAGAGGAGCAGGATTTTCACAGCATAAAACAGTCAGAAGAGAGCAGGTATTTCACAGTTTAAAACTGCGAGGGGAGAACTGGGATTTTCACAGTTTAAAACAGCGAGAGGAGAGAAGGATATTCACAGATTAAAACAGCGAGAGGAGAGCCTGAAGTTCAGAGTTTAAAACAGCAAGCGGAGAGACAGATTTTCACAGTTTAAAACAGCGAGAGGGGAGCAGCATTTTCACAGTGTAAAACAACGAGAGGAGAGCTGTGATTTTTACCTTTTCAAACAGCGAGAGGAGTGCTGCGATTTTTACAGTTGAAAACAGGGAGATGTTGGCCAGGATTTTCGCATTTTAAAACAACGAGAGGTGAGCAGCATTTTCACAGGTTAAATCTGCGAGAGATGAGGACGATTTTCACAATATAAAACAGCGAGAGGTGTGCAGTATTTTCACAGTTTAAAACCGCGAGAGACATCTGGATTTTCACAGTTTAAAACAGCGAGAGGGAAGCAGGATTTTCGCAGTTTAAAACAGTGAGAGGAGAGCTGGGATTTTCCCAGTTTAAAACAGTGAGAGGAGAGCAGGATTTTCACAGTTTAAAACAGCAAGAGCAGAGCAGGATTTTCACAGTTTAAAACAATGAGAGGAGAGCAGGATTTTCTCAGATTAAAACAGCGAGAGGGGAGCTGGAATTTCAGAGTTTAAAACAGTGAGCGGAGAGCCGGATTTTCACAGTGTAAAACAACGACAAGAGAGCTGTGATTTTTACCATTTCAAACAGTGAGGGGAGTGCTACAATTTTCACAGTTGAAAACAGGGAGATGTTGGCCAGGATTTTCGCATTATAAAACAGTGAGAGGAGAGCAGGATTTTTACAGGTTAAATCTGTGAAGAAGAGCACGATTTTCACAATATAAAACAGCGAGAGGTGTGCAGTATTTTCACAGTTTAAAACCGCGAGAGACATCTGGATTTTCACAGTTTAAAACAGTGAGAGGGAAGCAGGATTTTCGCAGTTTAAAACAACAAGAGGGGAGCTGTGATTTTCAAAGTTTAAAACAGCCAGAGGAGAGCAGGATTTTCAAAGTTTAAAACAGTGAGAGGTGACCCTGAATTTCACAGTTTAAAACAGCGAGAGGAGAGCAGGAATTTCACAGTTTAAAACAGCGAGAGGAGAGCAGGTTTTTCACAGTTTAAAACAGCGAGAGGTGAGCAGGATTTTCACAGTTTAAAACAGCGAGAGGAGAGCAGGATTTTCACTGTTTAAAACAGCGAGAGGAGAGCAGGATTTTCACAGTTCAAAACAGCGAGAAGGAATTTCACAGTTTAAAACAGCGAGCGGAGAGCCGGATTTTCACAGTTTAAAACAGCAAGAGGAGAGCAGCATTTTCACAGCGTTAAACAATGAGAGGAGAGCAGGAATTTCACAGTTTAAAACAGCGAGAGGTGAGCAGGATTTTCACAGTTTAAAACAGCGAGAGGTGAGAAGGATATTCACAGATTAAAACAGCGAGAGGAGAGACAGATTTTCACAGTTTAAAACAGCGAGTGGAGAGCAGCATTTTCACAGTGTAAAACAACGAGAGGAGAGCTGTGATTTTTACCTTTTCAAACAGCGAGAGGAGTGCTGCGATTTTCACAGTTGAAAACAGGGAGATGTTGGCCAGGATTTTCGCATTTTAAAACAGCGAGAGGTGAGCAGCATTTTCACAGGTTAAATCTGCGAGAGATGAGGACGATTTTCACAATATAAAACAGCGAGAGGTGTGCAGTATTTTCACAGTTTAAAACCGCGAGAGACATCTGGATTTTCACAGTTTAAAACAGCGAGAGGGAAGCAGGATTTTCGCAGTTTAAAACAGTGAGAGGAGAGCTGGGATTTTCCCAGTTTAAAACAGTGAGAGGAGAGCAGGATTTTCACAGTTTAAAACAGCAAGAGCAGAGCAGGATTTTCACAGTTTAAAACAATGAGAGGAGAGCAGGATTTTCTCAGATTAAAACAGCGAGAGGGGAGCTGGAATTTCAGAGTTTAAAACAGTGAGCGGAGAGCCGGATTTTCACAGTGTAAAACAACGAGAAGAGAGCTGTGATTTTTACCGTTTCAAACAGTGAGAGGAGTGCTACAATTTTCACAGTTGAAAACAGGGTGATGTTGGCCAGGATTTTCGCATTATAAAACAGTGAGAGGAGAGCAGGATTTTCACAGGTTAAATCTGTGAAGAAGAGCACGATTTTCACAATATAAAACAGCAAGAGGTGTGCAGTATTTTCACAGTTTAAAACAGCGAGAGACATCTGGATTTTCACAGTTTAAAACAACAAGAGGGGAGCTGGGATTTTCAAAGTTTATAACAGCCAGAGGAGAGCAGGATTTTCAAAGTTTAAAACAGTGAGAGGTGACCCTGAATTTCACAGTTTAAAACAGCGAGAGGAGAGCAGGAATTTCACAGTTTAAAACAGCGAGAGGAGAGCAGGTTTTTCACAGTTTAAAACAGCGAGAGGTGAGCAGGATTTTCACAGTTTAAAACAGCGAGAGGAGAGCAGGATTTTCACTGTTTAAAACAGCGAGAGGAGAGCAGGATTTTCACAGTTCAAAACAGTGAGAAGGAATTTCACAGTTTAAAACAGCGAGCGGAGAGCCGGATTTTCACAGTTTAAAACAGCAAGAGGAGAGCAGCATTTTCACAGCGTTAAACAATGAGAGGAGAGCAGGAATTTCACAGTTTAAAACAGCGAGAGGTGAGCAGGATTTTCACAGTTTAAAACAGCGAGAGGTGAGAAGGATATTCACAGATTAAAACAGCGAGAGGAGAGCAGGAAGTTCAGAGTTAAAACAGCAAGTGGAGAGCCCGATTTTCACAGTTATAAACAGCGAGAGGAGAGCAGGAATTTCAGAGTTTAAGACAGCGAGAGGAGAGCAGCATTTTCACATGTTAAATCTGCGAGAGAAGAGCATGATTTTCACAATATAAAACAGCGAGATGTGTGCAGTATTTTCACAGTTTAAAACCGTGAGAGACATCTGGATTTTCACAGTTTAAAACAGCGAGAGGGAAGCAGGATTTTCGCAGTTTAAAACAGTGAGAAGAGAGCTGGGATTTTCACAGTTTAAAACAGCCAGAGGAGAGCAGGATTTTCACAGTTTAAATCAGCGAGAAATGAGCAGGATTTTCTCAGATTAAAACAGCGAGAGGAGAGCAGGATTTTCACAGTTTAAAACAGTGAGAGGTGACCCTGAATTTCACAGTTTTAAACAGCGAGAAGTGAGCAGTATTTTCACAGTTTAAAACCGCGAGAGGGAAGCAGGATTTTCGCAGTTTAAAACAGCGAGAGGAGAGCTGGGATTTTCCGAGTTTAAAACAGTGAGAGGAGAGCAGGATTTTCACAGTTTAAAACAGCAAGAGCAGAGCAGGATTTTCACAGTTTAAAACAATGAGAGGAGAGCAGGATTTTCTCAGATTAAAACAGCGAGAGGGGAGCTGGAATTTCAGAGTTTAAAACAGTGAGTGGAGAGCCGGATTTTCACAGTGTAAAACAACGAGAAGAGAGCTGTGATTTTTACCGTTTCAAACAGTGAGAGGAGTGCTACAATTTTCACAGTTGAAAACAGGGAGATGTTGGTGAGGATTTTCGCATTATAAAACAGTGAGAGGAGAGCTGGGATTTTCAAAAGTTAAATCTGTGAAGAAGAGCACGATTTTCACAATATAAAACAGCGAGAGGTGTGCAGTATTTTCACAGTTTAAAACCGCGAGAGACATCTGGATTTTCACAGTTTAAAACAACAAGAGGGGAGCTGGGATTTTCAAAGTTTAAAACAGCCAGAGGAGAGCAGGATTTTCAAAGTTTAAAACAGTGAGAGGTGACCCTGAATTTCACAGTTTAAAACAGCGAGAGGAGAGCAGGTTTTTCACAGTTTAAAACAGCGAGAGGTGAGCAGGATTTTCACAGTTTAAAACAGCGAGAGGAGAGCAGGATTTTCACAGTTTAAAACAGCGAGAGGAGAGCAGGATTTTCACTGTTTAAAACAGCGAGAGGAGAGCAGGATTTTCACAGTTCAAAACAGCGAGAAGGAATTTCACAGTTTAAAACAGCGAGCGGAGAGCCGGATTTTCACAGTTTAAAACAGCAAGAGGAGAGCAGCATTTTCACAGCGTTAAACAATGAGAGGAGAGCAGGAATTTCACAGTTTAAAACAGCGAGAGGTGAGCAGGATTTTCACAGTTTAAAACAGCGAGAGGTGAGAAGGATATTCACAGATTAAAACAGCGAGAGGAGAGCAGGAAGTTCAGAGTTAAAACAGCAAGTGGAGAGCCCGATTTTCACAGTTAAAAACAGCGAGAGGAGAGCAGGAATTTCAGAGTTTAAGACAGCGAGAGGAGAGCAGCATTTTCACATGTTAAATCTGCGAGAGAAGAGCACGATTTTCACAATATAAAACAGCGAGAGGTGTGCTGTATTTTCACAGTTTAAAACCGCGAGAGACATCTGGATTTTCACAGTTTAAAACAGCGAGAGGGAAGCAGGATTTTTGCAGTTTAAAACAGCGAGAGGAGAGCTGGGATTTTCACCGTTTAAAACAGCCAGGGGAGAGCAGGATTTTCACAGTTTAAAACAGTGAGAGGTGACCCTGAATTTCACAGTTTAAAACAGCGAGAAGTGAGCAGGAATTTCACAGTTTAAAACAGCGAGAGGAGAGCAGGATTTTCACACTTTAAAACAGTGAGAGGAGCGCAGGATTTTCACAGTTTAAAACAACGAGAGGAGAGCAGGATTTTCCCAGTGTTAAACAGCGAGAGAGGAGCCGGGATTTTCACTGTTTTGAAACAGCCAGAGGAGCGCAGGATTTTCACTTTTTAAAACAGCGAGAGGAGAGCCGGGATTTTCACAGTTTTGAAACAGCCAGAGGAGAGCAGGATTTTCACTGTTTAAAACAGCGAGAGGAGAGCACGAATTTCAGAGTTTAAAACAGCGAGAGGAGAGCTGGGATTTTCACAGTCTAAAACAGTGAGAGGAGAGCACCATTTTCACAGTGTAAAACAACGAGAGGAGAGCTCTGATTTTTACCGTTTCAAACAGTGAGAGGTGTGCTGTGATTTTCACAGTTGAAAACAGGGAGATGTTGGCCAGGATTTTCGCATTTTAAAACAGCGAAAGGAGAGCAGGATTTTCAAAGGTTAAATCTGTGAGAGAAGAGCGCGATTTTCACAATATAAAACAGCGAGAGGTGTGCAGTATTTTCACAGTTTAAAACAGCGAGAGGTGAGCAGGATTTGCACAGTTTAAAACAACGAGAGGGAAGCAGGATTTTCGCAGTTTAAAACTGTCAGAGGAGAGCTGGGATTTTCACAGTTTAAAACAGCCAGAGGAGAGCAGGATTTTGACAGTTTAAAACAGCGAGAGGGAAGCAGAATTTTCGCAGTTTAAAACAGTGAGAGGAGAGCAGGATTTTCACAGTTTAAAACAGTGAGATGTGACCCTGAATTTCACAGTTGAAAACAGCGAGAAGTGAGCAGGATTTTCACAGTTTAAAACAGCGAGAGGAGAGCAGGATTTTCACTGTTTTGAAACAGCCAGAGGAGAGCAGGAATTTCACAGTTTAAAAGAGAGAGAGTAGAGCTGTGATTTTCTCCGTTTAAAACAGCGCGAGGTGAGCAGGATTTTCTCAGTTTAAAACAGCGAGAGGAGAGCAGGATTTTCACAGTGTAAAACAACGAGAAGAGAGCTGTGATTTTTACCATTTCAAACAGTGAGAGGACTGCTGCGATTTTCACAGTTGAAAACAGGGAGATGTTGGCCAGTATTTTCGCAATTTAAAACAGCGAGAGGAGAGCAGGATTTTCACAGGTTAAATCTGTGAGAGAAGAGCATGATTTTCACAATATAAAACAGCGAGAGGTGTGCAGTATTTTCACCGTTTAAAACCGCGAAAGACATCTGGATTTTCACAGTTTAAAACAGCGAGAGGGAAGCAGGATTTTCGCAGTTTAAAACAGTGAGAGGAGAGCCGGGATTTTCACAGTTTAAAACAGCGAGAGGTGAGCTGGGATTTTCACTGTTTAAAACAGCAATAGGAGAGCTGGCATTTTCACAGTTTAAAACAGCGAGAGGAGAGCCGGGATTTTAAAAGTTTCAAATGGCGGGAGGAAAGTAGGATTTTCTCAGTTTAAAACAGCGCGAGGTGAGCTGGACTTTCAGAATTTAGATCAGCGACAGTAGAGGAGGATTTTCACAGTTTAAACCAGCTATTGGAGAGCTGGGAATTTCACAATTGAAAACACCGAGAGGAGAGCAGGATTCTCAGAGTATAAAACAGCGAGATGAGAGCCATATATTCACAGTTTAAAATGGCGAGAGGAGAGCTGGATTTTCACATTTTAAAACAGTGATTGTAGAGCAGGATTTTACAAGTTTAAAACAGCGAGAGGAGAGCAGTATTTGCACAGCATAATACAGCAAGTGGGGAGCAGGATTTTCACAGCATAAAACAGTCAGAGGAGAGCAGGTATTTCACAGTTTAAAACTGCGAGAGGAGAATTGGGATTTTCACAGTTTAAAACAGCGAGAGGAGAGATGGATATTCACAGATTAAAACAGCGAGAAGAGAGCCTGAAGTTCAGAGTTTAAAACAGCGAGCGGAGAGCAAGATTTTCACAGTTTAAACAGCCAAAGGAGAGCAGGATTTTCACAGTGTAAAACAACGAGAGGAGAGCTGTGATTTTTACCGTTTCAAACAGCGAGAGGAGTGCTGCGATTTTTACAGTTGAAAACAGGGAGATGTTGGCCATGATTTTCGCATTTTAAAACAGCGAGAGGAGAGCTGGGATTTTCACCGTTTAAAACAGCCAGGGGAGAGCAGGATTTTCACAGTTTAAAACAGTGAGAGGTGACCCTGAATTTCACAGTTTAAAACAGCGAGAAGTGAGCAGGAATTTCACAGTTTAAAACAGCGAGAGGAGAGCAGGATTTTCACACTTTAAAACAGTGAGAGGAGCGCAGGATTTTCACAGTTTAAAACAACGAGAGGAGAGCAGGATTTTCCCAGTGTTAAACAGCGAGAGAGGAGCCGGGATTTTCACTGTTTTGAAACAGCCAGAGGAGCGCAGGATTTTCAATTTTTAAAACAGCGAGAGGAGAGCCGGGATTTTCACAGTTTTGAAACAGCCAGAGGAGAGCAGGATTTTCACTGTTTAAAACAGCGAGAGGAGAGCACGAATTTCAGAGTTTAAAACAGCGAGAGGAGAGCTGGGATTTTCACAGTCTAAAACAGTGAGAGGAGAGCACCATTTTCACAGTGTAAAACAACGAGAGGAGAGCTCTGATTTTTACCGTTTCAAACAGTGAGAGGAGTGCTGTGATTTTCACAGTTGAAAACAGGGAGATGTTGGCCAGGATTTTCGCATTTTAAAACAGCGAAAGGAGAGCAGGATTTTCAAAGGTTAAATCTGTGAGAGAAGAGCGCGATTTTCACAATATAAAACAGCGAGAGGTGTGCAGTATTTTCACAGTTTAAAACAGCGAGAGGTGAGCAGGATTTGCACAGTTTAAAACAACGAGAGGGAAGCAGGATTTTCGCAGTTTAAAACTGTCAGAGGAGAGCTGGGATTTTCACAGTTTAAAACAGCCAGAGGAGAGCAGGATTTTGACAGTTTAAAACAGCGAGAGGGAAGCAGAATTTTCGCAGTTTAAAACAGTGAGAGGAGAGCAGGATTTTCACAGTTTAAAACAGTGAGATGTGACCCTGAATTTCACAGTTGAAAACAGCGAGAAGTGAGCAGGATTTTCACAGTTTAAAACAGCGAGAGGAGAGCAGGATTTTCACTGTTTTGAAACAGCCAGAGGAGAGCAGGAATTTCACAGTTTAAAAGAGAGAGAGTAGAGCTGTGATTTTCTCCGTTTAAAACAGCGCGAGGTGAGCAGGATTTTCTCAGTTTAAAACAGCGAGAGGAGAGCAGGATTTTCACAGTGTAAAACAACGAGAAGAGAGCTGTGATTTTTACCATTTCAAACAGTGAGAGGACTGCTGCGATTTTCACAGTTGAAAACAGGGAGATGTTGGCCAGTATTTTCGCAATTTAAAACAGCGAGAGGAGAGCAGGATTTTCACAGGTTAAATCTGTGAGAGAAGAGCATGATTTTCACAATATAAAACAGCGAGAGGTGTGCAGTATTTTCACCGTTTAAAACCGCGAAAGACATCTGGATTTTCACAGTTTAAAACAGCGAGAGTCATCTGGATTTTCACAGTTTAAAACAGCGAGAGGGAAGCAGGATTTTCGCAGTTTAAAACAGTGAGAGGAGAGCCGGGATTTTCACAGTTTAAAACAGCGAGAGGTGAGCTGCGATTTTCACTGTTTAAAACAGCAATAGGAGAGCTGGCATTTTCACAGTTTAAAACAGCGAGAGGAGAGCCGGGATTTTAAAAGTTTCAAATGGCGGGAGGAAAGTAGGATTTTCTCAGTTTAAAACAGCGCGAGGTGAGCTGGACTTTCAGAATTTAGATCAGCGACAGTAGAGGAGGATTTTCACAGTTTAAACCAGCTATTGGAGAGCTGGGAATTTCACAATTGAAAACACCGAGAGGAGAGCAGGATTCTCAGAGTATAAAACAGCGAGATGAGAGCCATATATTCACAGTTTAAAATGGCGAGAGGAGAGCTGGATTTTCACATTTTAAAACAGTGATTGTAGAGCAGGATTTTACAAGTTTAAAACAGCGAGAGGAGAGCAGTATTTGCACAGCATAATACAGCAAGAGGGGAGCAGGATTTTCACAGCATAAAACAGTCAGAGGAGAGCAGGTATTTCACAGTTTAAAACTGCGAGAGGAGAATTGGGATTTTCACAGTTTAAAACAGCGAGAGGAGAGATGGATATTCACAGATTAAAACAGCGAGAAGAGAGCCTGAAGTTCAGAGTTTAAAACAGCGAGCGGAGAGCAAGATTTTCACAGTTTAAACAGCCAGAGGAGAGCAGGATTTTCACAGTGTAAAACAACGAGAGGAGAGCTGTGATTTTTACCGTTTCAAACAGCGAGAGGAGTGCTGCGATTTTTACAGTTGAAAACAGGGAGATGTTGGCCATGATTTTCGCATTTTAAAACAGCGAGAGGAGCGCAGGATTTTCACTGTTTAAACCAGCGAAAGGAGAGCAGGAATTTCACAGTTTAAAACAGCGTGTGGTGAGCTGGGATTTTCACAGTATTGAAGCAGCCAGAGGGGAGCTGGATTTTCACTGTTTAAAACAGCGAGCAGAGAGCCGGAATTTCACACTTTAAAATAATGCGAGGTGAGCACGATTTTCACAGTGTAAAACAACGAGAGGAGAGCTGTGATTTTTACCGTTTCAAACACCGAGAGGAGTGCTGTGATTTTCACAGTTGAAAACAGGGAATGTTGGCCAGGATTTTCGCATTTTAAAACAGCGAGAGACAGCAGGAATTTCACAGGTTAAAACAGCGAGAGAAGAGCAGGATTTTCACAATATAAAACAGCGAGAGGTGTGCAGTATTTTCACAGTTTAAAACCGCGAGAGACATCTGGATTTTCACAGTTTAAAACAGCGAGAGGGAAGCAGGATTTTCGCAGTTTAAAACAGTGAGAGGAGAGCCGGGATTTTCACAGTTTAACACAGTGAGAGTTGACCATGAATTTCACAGTTTAAAACAGCGAGAGTTGAGCAGGATTTTCACAGTTTAAAACAGCAAGAGGAGAGCAGGATTTTTACAATTTAAAACAGCGAGAGGATGCTGGGATTTTCACAGTATTGAAACAGCCAGAAGGGAGCAGGTATTTTCACAGTTTAATTCAACGAGAGGAGAGAAGGATATTCACGGATTAAATTGCGAGTGGAGAGCAGGAATTTCACCCTTTAAAACAGCGAGCGGAGTGCAGGATTTTCACAGTTTAAAACAGCGAGAGGTGAGCTGGGATTTTCACAGTATTGAAGCAGCAGAGGGGCGCAGGTATTTTCCCAGTTTAATTCAACGAGAGGAGAGAAGGATATTCACGGATTAAATTGCGAATGGAGAGCAGGAATTTCACAGTTTAAAACAGCGAGAGTAGAGCTTGGATTTTCACAGTGTAAAACAGCGAGAGTAGAGCTGGGATTTTCACCCTTTAAAACTGTGAGAATTGAGCAGGATTATCACAGTTTAAAACAGCGAGAGGAAAGCAGGATTTTCACAGTTTAAAACACCGAGAGGAGAGCAGGATTTTCACAGTTTAAAACAGCGAGAGGAAAGCAGGATTTTCACAGTTTAAAACACCGAGAGGAGAGCAGGATTTTCACAGTTTTAATCAGCAAGAGGGGAGCCGGGATTTTCACAGTTTTGAAACAGCCAGAGGAGCGCTGGATTTTTACTGTGTAAAACAGCGAAAGGAGAGCAGGAATTTCACAGTTTAAAACAGCGAGAAGGTGAGCTGGGATTTTCACAGTATTGAAGCAGCCAGAGGGGAGCAGGATTTTCACTGTTTAAAACAGCGAGCAGAGAGCCGGACTTTCACACTTTAAAACAATGCGAGGTGAGCACGATTTTCACTGTCTAAAACAACGAGAGGAGAGCTGTGATTTTTACCGTTTCAAACACCGAGAGGAGTGCTGTGATTTTCACAGTTGAAAACAGGGAATGTTGGCCAGGATTTTTGCATTTTAAAACAGCGAGAGGCAAGCAGGAATTTCACAGGTTAAAACAGCCAGAGAAGAGCAGGATTTTCACAATATAAAACAGCGAGAGGTGTGCAGTATTTTCACAGTTTAAAACCGCGAGAGACATCTGGATTTTCACAGTTTAAAACAGCGAGAGGGAAGCAGGATTTTCGCAGTTTAAAACAGTGAGAGGAGAGCCGGGATTTTCACATTTTAAAAGAGCCAGAGGAAAGCTGGATTTTCAGAGTTTAAAACAGCGAGGGTAGAGCTGGGATTTTCACAGTTTAAAACAGCGAAAGGAGAGCCAGATATTCACAGTTTAAAACAGCGAGAGGTGAGCTGGGATTTTCACAGTTTAAAACAGCGAGAGGAGAGCTGGGATTTACACAGTTTAAAACAGCCAGAGGAGAGCCGGATTTTCACAGTTTAAAACAGTGAGAGCTGACCCTGAATTTCACAGTTTAAAACAGCGAGAGGAGAGCAGGATTTTCACCGTTTAAAACAGCGAGCGGAGAGCAGGATTTTCACAGTTTAAAACAGCGAGAGGTGAGCTGGGATTTTCACAGTATTGAAGCAGCCAGAGGGGAGCAGGTATTTTCACAGTTTAATTCAACGAGAGGAGAGAAGGATATTCACGGATTAAATTGCGAGTGGAGAGCAAGAATTTCACAGTTTAAAACAGTGAGAGTAGAGCTGGGATTTTCACCCTTTAAAATTGTGAGAAGTGAGCAGGATTTTCACTGTTTAAAACAGCGAAAGGAAAGCAGGATTTTCACAGTTTAAAACAGCGCGAGGAGAGCTGGGATTATCACCCTTTAAAACTGTGAGAAGTGAGCAGGATTTTCACTGTTTACTGCAGTGAGAGGTGAGCAGGAATTTCACAGTTTAAAACAGCCAGAGGTGAGCTGGGATTTTCACAGTATTGAAGCAGCCAGAGGGGAGCAGGATTTTCACAGTTTAAAACAGCGAGAGGAGAGCAGGATTTTCACTTTCTAAAACACCGAGAGGAGTGCTGCGCTTTTCACAGTTGAAAACAGGGAATGTTGGCCAGGATTTTCGCAATTTAAAACAGCGAGAGGACAGCAGAATTTTCACAGGTTAAATCTGCGAGAGAAGAGCACGATTTTCACAATATAAAACAGCGAGAGGTGTGCAGTATTTTCACAGTTTAAAACCGCGAGAGACATCTGGATTTTCACAGTTTAAAACAGCGAGAGGGAAGCAGGATTTTCGCAGTTTGAAACAGTGAGAGGAGAGCCGGGATTTTCACATTTTAAAAGAGCCAGAGGAGAGCAGGATTTTCACAGTTTAAAACAGCGAGAGGAGAGCAGGATTTTCACAGTTTAAAACTGCGAGAGGAGAGCAGGATTTTCACAGTTTAAAACAGCGAGAGGTGAGCTGGATTTTCACAGTTTTAATCAGCAAGAGGGGAGCCGGGATTTTCACAGTTTTGAAACCGCCAGAGGATCCCTGGATTTTTACTGTTTAAAACAGCGAGAAGAGAGCAGGAATTTCACAGTTTAAAACAGCGAGAGTAGAGCTGTGATTTTCACCGTTTAAAACAGTGTGAAGTGAGCAGGATTTTCACAGTTTAAAGCAGTGAGAGGTGAGCAGGATTTTCACAGTTTAAAACAGCGAGAGGAGAGTAGGATTTTCACAGTGTAAAACAGCGAGAGGAAAGCAGGATTTTCACAGTTTAAAACAGCGAGCGGAGAGCAGGATTTTCACAGTTTTGAAACAGCGAGAGGAGCGCAGGATTTTCACTGTTTAAAACAGCGAGAGTAGAGCAGGATTTTCACAGTTTAAAACAGCGAGAGGAGAGCTGGGATTTTCTCAGTTTAAAACAGCGAGAGGTGAGCATGATTTTCACAGTATTGAAGCAGCCAGAGGGGAGCAGGTATTTTCACAGTTTAATTCAGCGAGAGGAGAGAAGGATGTTCACGGATTAAATTGCGAGTGGAGAGCAGGAATTTCACATTTTAAAACAGCGAGAGGAGAGCTGGGATTTTCACAGTTTAAAATAGCGAGAGGAGAGCTGGGATTTTCACCGTTTAAAACAGTGTGAAGTGAGCTGGATTTTCACAGTTTAAAGCAGTGAGAGGTGAGCAGGATTTTCACAGTTTAAAACAGCGAGAGGTGACAAGGGATTTTCACAGTTTAAAACAGCTAGAGGAGAGCAGGATTTTCACAGTTTAAAACAGCGAGAGGAAAGCAGGATTATCACAGTTTAAAACACCGAGAGGAGAGCAGGATTTTCACAGTTTTAATCAGCCAGAAGGGAGCCGGGATTTTCACAGTATTGAAGCAGCCAGAGGGGTGCAGGTATTTTCACAGTTTAATTCAACGAGAGGAGAGAAGGATATTCACAGATTAAATTGCGAGTGGAGAGCAGGAATTTCACAGTTTAAAACAGCGAGAGTAGAGCTGGGATTTTCACAGTAAAAAACAGCGAGAGTAGAGCTGGCATTTTCACCCTTTAAAACTGTGAGAATTGAGCAGGATTTTCACAGTGTAAAACAGCGAGAGGAATGCAGGATTTTCACAGTTTAAAACACCGAGAGGAGAGCAGCATTTTCACAGTTTAAAACAGCGAGAGGAAAGCAGGATTTTCACAGTTTAAAACACCGAGAGGAAAGCAGGATTATCACAGTTTAAAACAGCGAGAGGAGAGCAGGATTTTCACAGTTTTAATCAGCCAGAGGGGAGCCGGGATTTTCACAGTATTGAAGCAGCCAGAGTGGTGCAGGATTTTCACAGTTTAATTCTACGAGAGGAGAGAAGGATATTCACAGATTAAGTTGCGAGTGGAGAGCAGGTATTTCACAGTTTAAAACAGCGAGAGTAGAGCTGGGATTTTCACAGTAAAAAACAGCGAGAGTAGAGCTGGGATTTTTACCCTTTAAAACTGTAAGAATTGAGCAGGATTTTCACAGTTTAAAACAGCGAGAGGAAAGCAGAATTTTCACAGTTTTAATCAGCGAGAAGGGTGCCGGGATTTTCACAGTTTTGAAACAGCCAGAGGAGCGCTGGATTTTTACTGTGTAAAACAGCGAGAGGAGAGCAGGAATTTCACAGTTTAAAACAGCGAGAAGGTGAGCTGGGATTTTCACAGTATTGAAGCAGCCAGAGGGGAGCAGGATTTTCACTGTTTAAAACAGCGAACAGAGAGCCGGACTTTCACACTTTAAAACAATGCGAGGTGAGCACGATTTTCACTGTCTAAAACAACGAGAGGAGAGCTGTGATTTTTACCGTTTCAAACACCGAGAGGAGTGCTGTGATTTTCACAGTTGAAAACAGGGAATGTTGGCCAGGATTTTTGCATTTTAAAACAGCGAGAGGCAAGCAGGAATTTCACAGGTTAAAACAGCCAGAGAAGAGCAGGATTTTCACAATATAAAACAGCGAGAGGTGTGCAGTATTTTCACAGTTTAAAACCGCGAGAGACATCTGGATTTTCACAGTTTAAAACAGCGAGAGGGAAGCAGGATTTTCGCAGTTTAAAACAGTGAGAGGAGAGCCGGGATTTTCACATTTTAAAAGAGCCAGAGGAAAGCTGGATTTTCAGAGTTTAAAACAGCGAGGGTAGAGCTGGGATTTTCACAGTTTAAAACAGCGAAAGGAGAGCCAGATATTCACAGTTTAAAACAGCGAGAGGTGAGCTGGGATTTTCACAGTTTAAAACAGCGAGAGGAGAGCTGGGATTTACACAGTTTAAAACAACCAGAGGAGAGCCGGATTTTCACAGTTTAAAACAGTGAGAGCTGACCCTGAATTTCACAGTTTAAAACAGCGAGAGGAGAGCAGGATTTTCACCGTTTAAAACAGCGAGCGGAGAGCAGGATTTTCACAGTTTAAAACAGCGAGAGGTGAGCTGGGATTTTCACAGTATTGAAGCAGCCAGAGGGGAGCAGGTATTTTCACAGTTTAATTCAACGAGAGGAGAGAAGGATATTCACGGATTAAATTGCGAGTGGAGAGCAAGAATTTCACAGTTTAAAACAGTGAGAGTAGAGCTGGGATTTTCACAGTTTAAAACAGCGAGAGTAGAGCTGGGATTATCACCCTTTAAAATTGTGAGAAGTGAGCAGGATTTTCACTGTTTAAAACAGCGAAAGGAAAGCAGGATTTTCACAGTTTAAAACAGCGCGAGGAGAGCTGGGATTATCACCCTTTAAAACTGTGAGAAGTGAGCAGGATTTTCACTGTTTACTGCAGTGAGAGGTGAGCAGGAACTTCACAGTTTAAAACAGCCAGAGGTGAGCTGGGATTTTCACAGTATTGAAGCAGCCAGAGGGGAGCAGGATTTTCACAGTTTAAAACAGCGAGAGGAGAGCAGCTATTTTCACTTTCTAAAACACCGAGAGGAGTGCTGCGCTTTTCACAGTTGAAAACAGGGAATGTTGGCCAGGATTTTCGCAATTTAAAACAGCGAGAGGACAGCAGAATTTTCACAGGTTAAATCTGCGAGAGAAGAGCACGATTTTCACAATATAAAACAGCGAGAGGTGTGCAGTATTTTCACAGTTTAAAACCGCGAGAGACATCTGGATTTTCACAGTTTAAAACAGCGAGAGGGAAGCAGGATTTTCGCAGTTTGAAACAGTGAGAGGAGAGCCGGGATTTTCACATTTTAAAAGAGCCAGAGGAGAGCAGGATTTTCACAGTTTAAAACAGCGAGAGGTGAGCTGGATTTTCACAGTTTTAATCAGCAAGAGGGGAGCCGGGATTTTCACAGTTTTGAAACAGCCAGAGGAGCCCTGGATTTTTACTGTTTAAAACAGCGAGAAGAGAGCAGGAATTTCACAGTTTAAAACAGCGAGAGTAGAGCTGTGATTTTCACCGTTTAAAACAGTGTGAAGTGAGCAGGATTTTCACAGTTTAAAGCAGTGAGAGGTGAGCAGGATTTTCACAGTTTAAAACAGCGAGAGGAGAGCAGGATTTTCACAGTGTAAAACAGCGAGAGGAAAGCAGGATTTTCACAGTTTAAAACAGCGAGCGGAGAGCAGGATTTTCACAGTTTTAATCAGCGAGAGGGGAGCCGGGATTTTCACAGTTTTGAAACAGCGAGAGGAGCGCAGGATTTTCACTGTTTAAAACAGCGAGAGTAGAGCAGGATTTTCACAGTTTAAAACAGCGAGAGTAGAGCTGGGATTATCACCCTTTAAAATTGTGAGAAGTGAGCAGGATTTTCACTGTTTAAAACAGCGAAAGGAAAGCAGGATTTTCACAGTTTAAAACAGCGCGAGGAGAGCTGGGATTATCACCCTTTAAAACTGTGAGAAGTGAGCAGGATTTTCACTGTTTACTGCAGTGAGAGGTGAGCAGGAATTTCACAGTTTAAAACAGCCAGAGGTGAGCTGGGATTTTCACAGTATTGAAGCATCCAGAGGGGAGCAGGATTTTCACAGTTTAAAACAGCGAGAGGAGAGCAGCTATTTTCACTTTCTAAAACACCGAGAGGAGTGCTGCGCTTTTCACAGTTGAAAACAGGGAATGTTGGCCAGGATTTTCGCAATTTAAAACAGCGAGAGGACAGCAGAATTTTCACAGGTTAAATCTGCGAGAGAAGAGCACGATTTTCACAATATAAAACAGCGAGAGGTGTGCAGTATTTTCACAGTTTAAAACCGCGAGAGACATCTGGATTTTCACAGTTTAAAACAGCGAGAGGGAAGCAGGATTTTCGCAGTTTGAAACAGTGAGAGGAGAGCCGGGATTTTCACATTTTAAAAGAGCCAGAGGAGAGCAGGATTTTCACAGTTTAAAACAGCGAGAGGTGAGCTGGATTTTCACAGTTTTAATCAGCAAGAGGGGAGCCGGGATTTTCACAGTTTTGAAACAGCCAGAGGAGCCCTGGATTTTTACTGTTTAAAACAGCGAGAAGAGAGCAGGAATTTCACAGTTTAAAACAGCGAGAGTAGAGCTGTGATTTTCACCGTTTAAAACAGTGTGAAGTGAGCAGGATTTTCACAGTTTAAAGCAGTGAGAGGTGAGCAGGATTTTCACAGTTTAAAACAGCGAGAGGAGAGCAGGATTTTCACAGTGTAAAACAGCGAGAGGAAAGCAGGATTTTCACAGTTTAAAACAGCGAGCGGAGAGCAGGATTTTCACAGTTTTAATCAGCGAGAGGGGAGCCGGGATTTTCACAGTTTTGAAACAGCGAGAGGAGCGCAGGATTTTCACTGTTTAAAACAGCGAGAGTAGAGCAGGATTTTCACAGTTTAAAACAGCGAGAGGAGAGCTGGGATTTTCTCAGTTTAAAACAGCGAGAGGTGAGCAGGATTTTCACAGTATTGAAGCAGCCAGAGGGGAGCAGGTATTTTCACAGTTTAATTCAGCGAGAGGAGAGAAGGATGTTCACGGATTTAATTGCGAGTGGAGAGCAGGAATTTCACATTTTAAAACAGCGAGAGGAGAGCTGGGATTTTCACAGTTTAAAATAGCGAGAGGAGAGCTGGGATTTTCACCGTTTAAAACAGCGTGAAGTGAGCAGGATTTTCACTGTTTACAGCAGTGAGAGGTGAGCAGGATTTTCACAGTTTAAAACAGCGAGAGGGGAGCTGGAATTTCATAGTTTAAAACAGTGAGAGTAGAGTTGGGATTTTCACCGTTTAAAACAGCGTGAAGTGAGCAGGATTTTCACAGTTTAAAGCAGTGAGAGGTGAGCAGGATTTTCTCAGTTTAAAACAGCGAGAGGTGAGAAGGGATTTTCACAGTTTCAAACAGTGAGAGGGGAGCAGGATTTTCACAGTTTAAAACAGCGAGAGTAGAGCTGGGATTTTCACAGTTTTGAAGCAGCCAGAGGGAAGCAGGATTTTCACTGTTTAAAACAGCGAGCAGAGAGCCGGAATTTCACACTTTAAAATATTGCGAGGTGAGCACGATTTTCACAGTTTAAAACAACGAGAGGAGAGCTGTGATTTTTACCGTTTCAAACACCCAGAGGAGTGCTGCGATTTTCACAGTTGAAAACAGGGAATGTTGGCCAGGATTTTTGCATTTTAAAACAGCGAGAGGACAGCAGTATTTTCATAGGTTAAAACAGCAAGAGGTGACAACGGATTTTCACAGTTTAAAAAAGCTAGAGGAGAGCAGGATTATCACAGTTTAAAACAGCGAGAGTAGAGCTGTGATTTTCACCGTTTAAAACAGTGTGAAGTGAGCAGGATTTTCACAGTTTAAAGCAGTGAGAGGTGAGCAGGATTTTCACAGTTTAAAACAGCGAGAGGGGAGCAGGATTATCACAGTTTAAAACAGCGAGAGTAGAGCTGTGATTTTCACCGTTTAAAACAGTGTGAAGTGAGCAGGATTTTCACAGTTTAAAGCAGTGAGAGGTGACAACGGATTTTCACAGTTTAAAACAGCTAGACGAGAGCAGGATTTTCACAGTTTAAACAACGAGTGGAGAGCAGGATTTTCACAGTTTTAATCAGCGAGAGGGGAGCCGGGATTTTCACAGTTTTCAAACAACGAGAGGAGCGCAGGATTTTCACAGTTTAAAACAACGAGAGGTGAGCTGGGATTTTCACAGTATTGAAGCAGCCAGAGGGGTGCAGGTATTTTCACAGTTTAAAACCACGAGAGACATCTGGATTTTCACAGTTTAAAACAGCGAGAGGGAAGCAGTATTTTCGCAGTTTGAAACAGTGAGAGGAGAGCCGGGATTTTCACATTTTAAAAGAGCCAGAGGAGAGCAGGATTTTCACAGTTTAAAACAGCGAGAGGTGAGCTGGATTTTCACAGTTTTAATCAGCAAGAGGGGAGCCGGGATTTTCACCGTTTTGAAACAGCCAGAGGAGCCCTGGATTTTTACTGTTTAAAACAGCGAGAAGAGAGCAGGAATTTCACAGTTTAAAACAGCGAGAGTAGAGCTGTGATTTTCACCGTTTAAAACAGTGTGAAGTGAGCAGGATTTTCACAGTTTAAAGCAGTGAGAGGTGAGCAGGATTTTCACAGTTTAAAACAGCGAGAGGAGAGTAGGATTTTCACAGTGTAAAACAGCGAGAGGAAAGCAGGATTTTCACAGTTTAAAACAGCGAGCGGAGAGCAGGATTTTCACAGTTTTAATCAGCGAGAGGGGAGCCGGGATTTTCACAGTTTTGAAACAGCGAGAGGAGCGCAGGATTTTCACTGTTTAAAACAGCGAGAGTAGAGCAGGATTTTCACAGTTTAAAACAGCGAGAGGAGAGCTGGGATTTTCTCAGTTTAAAACAGCGAGAGGTGAGCAGGATTTTCACAGTATTGAAGCAGCCAGAGGGGAGCAGGTATTTTCACAGTTTAATTCAGCGAGAGGAGAGAAGGATGTTCACGGATTAAATTGCGAGTGGAGAGCAGGAATTTCACATTTTAAAACAGCGAGAGGAGAGCTGGGATTTTCACAGTTTAAAATAGCGAGAGGAGAGCTGGGATTTTCACCGTTTAAAACAGCGTGAAGTGAGCAGGATTTTCACTGTTTACAGCAGTGAGAGGTGAGCAGGATTTTCACAGTTTAAAACAGCGAGAGGGGAGCTGGAATTTCATAGTTTAAAACAGCGAGAGTAGAGTTGGGATTTTCACCGTTTAAAACAGCGTGAAGTGAGCAGGATTTTCACAGTTTAAAGCAGTGAGAGGTGAGCAGGATTTTCTCAGTTTAAAACAGCGAGAGGTGAGAAGGGATTTTCACAGTTTCAAACAGTGAGAGGGGAGCAGGATTTTCACAGTTTAAAACAGCGAGAGTAGAGCTGGGATTTTCACAGTTTTGAAGCAGCCAGAGGGGAGCAGGATTTTCACTGTTTAAAACAGCGAGCAGAGAGCCGGAATTTCACACTTTAAAATATTGCGAGGTGAGCACGATTTTCACAGTGTAAAACAACGAGAGGAGAGCTGTGATTTTTACCGTTTCAAACACCCAGAGGAGTGCTGCGATTTTCACAGTTGAAAACAGGGAATGTTGGCCAGGATTTTTGCATTTTAAAACAGCGAGAGGACAGCAGTATTTTCATAGGTTAAAACAGCAAGAGATGACAACGGATTTTCACAGTTTAAAAAAGCTAGAGGAGAGCAGGATTATCACAGTTTAAAACAGCGAGAGTAGAGCTGTGATTTTCACCGTTTAAAACAGTGTGAAGTGAGCAGGATTTTCACAGTTTAAAGCAGTGAGAGGTGAGCAGGATTTTCACAGTTTAAAACAGCGAGAGGGGAGCAGGATTTTCACAGTTTAAAGCAGTGAGAGGTGACAACGGATTTTCACAGTTTAAAACAGCTAGAGGAGAGCAGGATTATCACAGTTTAAAACAGCGAGAGTAGAGCTGTAATTTTCACCGTTTAAAACAGTGTGAAGTGAGCAGGATTTTCACAGTTTAAAGCAGTGAGAGGTGACAACGGATTTTCACAGTTTAAAACAGCTAGACGAGAGCAGGATTTTCACAGTTTAAACAACGAGTGGAGAGCAGGATTTTCACAGTTTTAATCAGCGAGAGGGGAGCCGGGATTTTCACAGTTTTCAAACAACGAGAGGAGCGCAGGATTTTCACAGTTTAAAACAACGAGAGGTGAGCTGGGATTTTCACAGTATTGAAGCAGCCAGAGGGGTGCAGGTATTTTCACAGTTTAATTCAACGAGAGGAGAGAAGGATATTCACGGATTAAATTGCGAGTGGAGAGCAGGAATTTCACAGTTTCAAACAGCGAGAGTAGAGCTGGGATTTTCACAGTTTAAAACAGCGAGAGTAGAGCTGGGATTTTCACCCTTTAAAACTGTGAGAATTGAGCATGATTTTCACAGTTTAAAACAGCGAGAGGAAAGCAGGATTTTCACAGTTTAAAACACCGAGAGGAGAGCAGGATTTTCACAGTTTTAATCAGCAAGAGGGGAGCCGGGATTTTCACAGTTTTGAAACAGCCAGAGGAGCGCTGGATTTTTACTGTTTAAAACAGCGAAAGGAGAGCAGGAATTTCACAGTTTAAAACAGCGAGAGGTGAGCTGGGATTTTCTCAGTATTGAAGCAGCCAGAGGGGAGCAGGATTTTCACTGTTTAAAACAGCGAGTAGAGAGCCGGGTTTTCACACTTTAAAACAATGCGAGGTGAGCACGATTTTCACTGTCTAAAACAACGAGAGGAGAGCTGTGATTTTTACCATTTCAAACACCGAGAGGAGTGCTTTGATTTTCACAGTTGAACACAGGGAATATTGGCCAGGATTTTCGCATTTTAAAACAGCGAGCTGCAAGCAGGAATTTCACAGGTTAAAACAGCCAGAGAAGAGCAGGATTTTCACAACATAAAACAGCGAGAGGTGTGCAGTATTTTCACAGTTTAAAACCGCGAGAGACATCTGGATTTTCACAGTTTAAAACAGCGAGAGGGAAGCAGCATTTTCGCAGTTTAAAACAGTGAGAGGAGAGCCGGGATTTTCACATTTTAAAAGAGCCAGAGGAGAGCAGGATTTTCAGAGTTTAAAACAGCGAGAGTCGAGCTGGGATTTTCACAGTTTAAAACAGCGAGAGGAGAGCCAGATATTCACAGTTTAAAACAGCGAGAGGTGAGCTGGGATTTTCACAGTTTAAAACAGCCAGAGGAGAGCCAGATTTTCACAGTTTAAAACAGTGACAGCTGACCCTGAATTTCACAGTTTAAAACAGCGAGAGGAAAGCAGGATTTTCACAGTTTAAAACAGCGAGAGGAAAGCAGGAATTTCACAGTTTAAAACAGCGAGCGGAGAACCGGATTTTCACACTTTAAAACAATGCGAGGTGAGCACGATTTTCACTGTCTAAAACAACGAGAGGAGAGCTGTGATTTTTACCGTTTCAAACACCGAGAGGAGTGCTGTGATTTTCACAGTTGAAAACAGGGAATGATGGCCAGGATTTTCGCATTTTAAAACAGCGAGAGGCAAGCAGGAATTTCACAGGTTAAAACAGCCAGAGAAGAGCAGGATTTTCACAATATAAAACAGCGAGAGGTGTGCAGTATTTTCACAGTTTAAAACCGCGAGAGACATCTGGATTTTCACAGTTTAAAACAGTGAGAGTAGAGCTGGGATTTTCACGGTTTAAAACAGCGAGAGTAGAGCTGGGATTATCACCCTTTAAAACTGTGAGAAGTGAGCAGGATTTTCACAGTTTAAAACAGCAAGAGGAGAGCAGGATTTTCACAGTTTAAAACACCGAGAGGAGAGCAGGATTTTCACAGTTTAAATCAGCGAGAGGGGAGCCGGGATTTTCACAGTTTTGAAACAACCAGAGGAGCGCTGGATTTTGACTGTTTAAAACAGCGAGAGGAGAGCAGGAATTTCACGGTTTAAAACAGCGAGAGTAGAGCTGGGATTTTCACCGTTTAAAACAGTGTGAAGTGAGCAGGAGTTTCACAGTTTAAAGCAGTGAGAGGTGAGCAGGATTTTCACAGTTTAAAACAGCGAGAGGTGAGCTGGGATTTTCACAGTATTGAAGCAGCCAGAGTGGTGCAGGTATTTTCACAGTTTAATTCAACGAGAGGAGAGAAGGATATTCACGGATTAAATTGCTAGTGGAGACCAGGAATTTCACAGTTTCAAACAGCGAGAGTAGATCTGGGATTTTCACAGTTTAAAACAGCGAGAGGAAAGCAGGATTTTCACAGTTTAAAACACCGAGAGGAGAGCAGGATTTTCACAGTGTAAAACAGCGAGAGTAGAGCTGGGATTTTCACCCTTTCAAACTGTGAGAATTGAGCAGGATTTTCACAGTTTAAAACAGCGAGAGGAAGGCAGGATTTTCACAGTTTAAAACACCGAGAGGAGAGCAGGATTTTCACAGTTTTAATCAGCAAGAGGGGAGCCGGGATTTTCACAGTTTTGAAACAGCCAGAGGAGCGCTGGATTTTTACTGTTTAAAACAGCAAAAGGAGAGCAGGAATTTCAAAGTTTAAAACAGCGAGAGGTGAGCTGGGATTTTCACAGTATTGAAGCAGCCAGAGGGGAGCAGGATTGTCACTGTTTAAAACAGCGAGCAGAGAGCCGGATTTTCACACTTTAAAACAATGCGAGGTGAGCACGATTTTCACTGTCTAAAACAACGAGAGGAGAGCTGTGATTTTTACCGTTTCAAACACCGAGAGGAGTGCTGTGATTTTCACAGTTGAAAACAGGGAATGTTGGCCAGGATTTTTGCATTTTAAAACAGCGAGAGGCAAGCAGGAATTTCACAGGTTAAAACAGCCAGAGAAGAGCTGGATTTTCACAATATAAAACAGCGAGAGGTGTGCAGTATTTTCACAGTTTAAAACCGCGAGAGACATCTGGATTTTCACAGTTTAAAACAGCGAGAGGGAAGCAGGATTTTCGCAGTTTAAAACAGTGAGAGGAGAGCCGGGATTTTCATATTTTAAAAGAGCCAGAGGAGAGCAGGATTTTCAGAGTTTAAAACAGCGAGAGTCGAGCTGGGATTTTCACAGTTTAAAACAGCGAGAGGAGAGCCAGATATTCACAGTTTAAAACAGCGAGAGGTGAGCTGGGATTTTCACAGTTTAAAACAGCGAGAGGAGAGCTGGGATTCACACAGTTTAAAACAGCCAGAGGAGAGCGGGATTTTCACAGTTTAAAACAGCCAGAGGAGAGCCAGATATTCACAGTTTAAAACAGCGAGAGGTGAGCTGGGATTTTCACAGTTTAAAACAGCCAGAGGAGAGCCAGATTTTCACAGTTTAAAACAGTGACAGCTGACCCTGAATTTCACAGTTTAAAACAGCGAGAGGAAAACAGGATTTTCACAGTTTAAAACAGCGAGAGGAGAGCAGGATTTTCACAGTTTAAAACAGCAAGCGGAGAGCAGGATTTTCACAGTTTAAAACAGCGAGAGGTGAGTTGGGATTTTCACAGTATTGAAGCAGCCAGAGGGGAGCAGGTATTTTCACACTTTAATTCAACGAGAGGAGAGAAGGATATTCATGGATTAAATTGTGAGTGGAGAGCAGGATTTTCACAGTTTAATACAGCGAGAGTGGAGCTGGGATTATCACCCTTTAAAACTGTGAAAGTGAGCAGGATTTTCACAGTTTGAAACAGCGAGCAGAGAGCAGGATTTTCACAGTTTAAAACACCGAGAGGAGAGCAGGATTTTCACAGTTTTAATCAGCGAGAGGGGAGCCGGGATTTTCACAGTTTTGAAAAAGCCAGAGGAGCGCTGGATTTTTACTGTTTAAAACAGCGAGAGGAGAGCAGGATTTTCACAGTTTAAAACAGCGAGAGGTAGAGCTGTGATTTTCACCGTTTAAAACAGTGTGAAGTGAGCAGGATTTTCACAGTTTAAAGCAGTGAGAGGTGAGCAGGATTTTCACAGTTTAAAACAGCGAGAGGTGAGCTGGGATTTTCACTGTATTGAAGCAGCCAGAGGGGTGCAGGTATTTTCACAGTTTAATTCAACGAGAGGAGAGAAGGATATTCACGGATTAAATTGCGAGTAGAGAGCAGGAATTTCACAGTTTCAAACAGCGAGAGTAGAGCTGGGATTTTCACAGTTTAAAACAGCGAGAGTAGAGCTGGGATTTTCACCCTTTAAAACTGTGAGAATTGAGCTGGATATTCACAGTTTAAAACAGCGAGAGGAAAGCAGGATTTTCACAGTTTAAAACACCGAGAGGAAAGCAGGATTTTCACAGTTTAAAACACCGAGAGGAGAGCAGGATTTTCACAGTGTAAAACAGCGAGAGTGGAGCTGGGATTTTCACCCTTTAAAACTATGAGAATTGAGCAGGATTTTCACAGTTTAAAAAAGCGAGAGGAAAGCAGGATTTTCACATCTTGAAACAGCGAGAGGAGCGCAGGATTTTCACTGTTCAAAACAGCGAGAGCAGAGCAGGATTTTCACAGTTTAAAACAGCGAAGGGTGAGCTGGGATTTTCACAGTTTAAAGCAGCGAGAGGTGAGCAGGATTTTCACAGTATTGAAGCAGCCAGAGGGGAGCAGGTATTTTCATAGTTTAATTCAGCGAGAGGAGAGAAGGATGTTCACGGATTAAATTGCGAGAGGAGAGCTGGGATTTTCACAGTTTAAAATAGCGAGAGGAGAGCTGGGATTTTCACCGTTTAAAACAGCGTGAAGTGAGCAGGATTTTCACTGTTTACAGCAGTGAGAGGTGAGCAGGATTTTCACAGTTTAAAACAGCGAGAGGAGAGCTGGAATTTCAAAGTTTAAAACAACAAGAGGTGAGCTGGGATTTTCACAGTATTGAAGCAGCTAGAGGGGTGCAGGTATTTTCACAGTTTAATTCAACGAGAGGAGAGAAGGATATTCACGGATTAAATTGTGAGTGGAGAGCAGGAATTTCACAGTTTCAAACAGCGAGAGTAGAGCTGGGATTTTCACAGTTTAAAACAGCGAGAGTAGAGCTGGGATTTTCACCCTTTAAAACTGTGAGAATTGAGCAGGATTTTCACAGTTTAAAACACCGAGAGGAAAGCAGGATTTTCACAGTTTAAAACACCGAGAGGAGAGCAGGATTTTCACAGTTTTAATCAGCAAGAGGGGAGCCGGGATTTTCACAGTTTTGAAACAGCGAGAGGAGCGCTGGATTTTTACTGTTTAAAACAGCGAGAGTAGAGCAGGATTTTCACCGTTTAAAACAGCGAGAGGTGAGCTGGGATTTTCTCAGTTTAAAACAGCGAGAGGTGAGCAGGATTTTCACAGTATTGAAGCAGCCAGAGGGGAGCAGGTATTTTCACAGTTTAATTCAGCGAGGGGAGAGAAGGATGTTCACGGATTAAATTGCGAGTGGAGAGCAGGAATTTCACATTTTAAAACAGCGAGAGGAGAGCTGGGATTTTCACAGTTTAAAATAGCGAGAGGAGAGCTGGGATTTTCACCGTTTAAAACAGCGTGAAGTGAGCAGGATTTTCACTGTTTACAGCAGTGAGAGGTGAGCAGGATTTTCACCGTTTAAAACAGCGAGAGGAGAGCTGGAATTTCATAGTTTAAAACAGCGAGAGTAGAGTTGGGATATTCACCGTTTAAAACAGCGTGAAGTGAGCAGGATTTTCACAGTTTAAAGCAGTGAGAGGTGAGCAGGATTTTCTCTGTTTAAAACAGCGAGAGGTGAGAAGGGATTTTCACAGTTTCAAACAGTGAGAGGGGAGCAGGATTTTCACAGTTTAAAACAGCGAGAGTAGAGCTGGGATTTTCACAGTATTGAAGCAGCCAGAGGGGAGCAGGATTTTCACTGTTTAAAACAGCGAGCAGAGAGCCGGAATTTCACACTTTAAAATATTGCGAGGTGAGCACGATTTTCACAGTGTAAAACAACGAGAGGAGAGCTGTGATTTTTACCGTTTCAAACACCCAGAGGAATGCAGCGATTTTCACAGTTGAAAACAGGGAATGTTGGCCAGGATTTTTGCATTTTAAAACAGCGAGAGGACAGCAGTATTTTCATAGGTTAAAACAGTGAGAGGTGAGCAGGATTTTCACAGTTTAAAACAGCTAGAGGAGAGCAGGATTATCACAGTTTAAAACAGCGAGAGTAGAGCTGTGATTTTCACCGTTTAAAACAGTGTGAAGTGAGCAGGATTTTCACAGTTTAAAGCAGTGAGAGTAGAGCTGTGATTTTCACCGTTTAAAACAGTGTGAAGTGAGCAGGATTTTCACAGTTTAAAGCAGTGAGAGGTGAGCAGGATTTTCACAGTTTAAAGCAGTGAGAGGTGACAACGGATTTTCACAGTTTAAAACAGCTAGAGGAGAGCAGGATTATCACAGTTTAAAACAGCGAGAGTAGAGCTGTGATTTTCACCGTTTAAAACAGTGTGAAGTGAGCAGGATTTTCACAGTTTAAAGCAGTGAGAGGTGACAAGGGATTTTTACAGTTTAAAACATCTGGAGGAGAGCAGGATTTTCACAGTTTAAAACAGCGATAGGAGAGCTGGGATTCACACAGTTTAAAACAGCCAGAGGATTGCGGGATTTTCACAGTTTAAAACAGCGAGAGGAGAGCCAGATATTCACAGTTTAAAACAGCGAGAGGTGAGCTGGGATTTTCACAGTTTAAAACAGCCAGAGGAGAGCCAGATTTTCACAGTTTAAAACAGTGACAGCTGACCCTGAATTTCACAGTTTAAAACAGCGAGAGGAAAGCAGGATTTTCACAGTTTAAAACAGCGAGAGGAAAGCAGGATTTTCACTGTTTAAAACAGCGAGCGGAGAACCGGATTTTCACACTTTAAAACAATGCGAGGTGAGCACGATTTTCACTGTCTAAAACAACGAGAGGAGAGCTGTGATTTTTACCGTTTCAAACACCGAGAGGAGTGCTGTGATTTTCACAGTTGAAAACAGGGAATGTTGGCCAGGATTTTCGCATTTTAAAACAGCGAGAGGCGAGCAGGAATTTCACAGGTTAAAACAGCCAGAGAAGAGCAGGATTTTCACAATATAAAACAGCGAGAGGTGTGCAGTATTTTCACAGTTTAAAACCGCGAGAGACATCTTGATTTTCACAGTTTAAAACAGTGAGAGTAGAGCTGGGATTTTCACGGTTTAAAACAGCGAGAGGTGTGCTGGGATTATCACCCTTTAAAACTGTGAGAAGTGAGCAGGATTTTCACAGTTTAAAACAGCGAGCGGAGAGCAGGATTTTCACAGTTTAAAACACCGAGAGGAGAGCAGGATTTTCACAGTTTTAATCAGCGAGAGGGGAGCCGGGATTTTCACAGTTTTGAAACAGCCAGAGGGGCGCTGGATTTTTACTGTTTAAAACAGCGAGAGTAGAGCAGGAATTTCACCGTTTAAAACAGCGAGAGTAGAGCTGTGATTTTCACCCTTTAAAACAGTGTGAAGTGAGCAGGATTTTCACAGTTTAAAGCAGTGAGAGGTGAGCAGGATTTTCACAGTTTAAAACAGCGAGAGGTGAGCTGGGATTTTCACAGTATTGAAGCAGCCAGAGGGGTGCAGGTATTTTCACAGTTTAATTCAACGAGAGGAGAGAAGAATATTCACGGATTAAATTGCGAGTGGAGACCAGGAATTTCACAGTTTCAAACAGCGAGAGTAGAGCTGGGATTTTCACAATTTAAAACAGCGAGAGTAGAGCTGGGATTTTCACCCTTTAAAACTGTGAGAATTGAGCAGGATTTTCACAGTTTAAAACAGCGAGAGAAAAGCAGGATTTTCACAGTTTAAAACACCGAGAGGAGAGCAGGATTTTCACAGTGTAAAACAGCGAGAGTAGAGCTGGGATTTTCACCCTTTCAAACTGTGAGAATTGAGCAGGAATTTCACAGTTTAAAACAGCGAGAGGAAGGCAGGATTTTCACAGTTTAAAACACCGAGAGGAGAGCAGGATTTTCACAGTTTTAATCAGCAAGAGGGGAGCCGGGATTTTCACAGTTTTGAAACAGCCAGAGGAGCGCTGGATTTTTACTGTTTAAAACAGCGAAAGGAGAGCAGGAATTTCAAAGTTTAAAACAGCGAGAGGTGAGCTGGGATTTTCACAGTTTAAAACAGCGAGAGGAGATCAGCATTTTCACTGTCTAAAACAACGAGAGGAGAGCTGTGATTTTTACCGTTTCAAACACCGAGAGGAGTGCTGTGATTTTCACAGTTGAAAACAGGGAATGTTGGCCAGGATTTTCGCATTTTAAAGCAGCGAGAGGCAAGCAGGAATTTCACAGGTTAAAACAGCCAGAGAAGAGCAGGATTTTCACAACATAAAACAGCGAGAGGTGTGCAGTATTTTCACAGTTTAAAACCGCGAGAGGGAAGCAGGATTTTCGCAGTTTAAAACAGTGATAGGAGAGCCGGGATTTTCACATTTTAAAAGAGCCAGAGGAGAGCAGGATTTTCAGAGTTTAAAACAGCGAGAGTAGAGCTGGGATTTTCACAGTTTAAAACAGCGAGAGGAGAGCCAGATATTCACAGTTTAAAACAGCGAGAGGTGAGCTGGGATTTTCACAGTTTAAAACAGCGAGAGGAGAGCTGGGATTCACACAGTTTAAAACAGCCAGAGGAGAGCGGGATTTTCACAGTTTAAAACAGCCAGAGGAGAGCCAGATATTCACAGTTTAAAACAGCGAGAGGTGAGCTGGGATTTTCACAGTTTAAAACAGCCAGAGGAGAGCCAGATTTTCACAGTTTAAAACAGTGACAGCTGACCCTGAATTTCACAGTTTAAAACAGCGAGAGGAAAACAGGATTTTCACAGTTTAAAACAGCGAGAGATGAGGTGGGATTTTCACAGTTTAAAACAGCCAGAGGAGAGCCGGATTTTCACAGTTTAAAACAGTGAGAGCTGACCCTGAATTTCACAGTTTAAAACAGCGAGAGGAGAGCAGGATTTTCACAGTGTAAAAAAGCGAGAGTGGAGCTGGGATTATCACCCTTTAAAACTGTGAAAGTGAGCAGGATTTTCACAGTTTGAAACAGCGAGCGGAGAGCAGGATTTTCACAGTTTAAAACACCAAGAGGAGAGCAGGATTTTCACAGTTTTAATCAGCAAGAGGGGAGCCGGGATTTTCACAGTTTTGAAAAAGCCAGAGGAGCGCTGGATTTTTACTGTTTAAAACAGCGAGAGGAGAGCAGGAATTTCACAGTTTAAAGCAGCGAGAGTAGAGCTGTGATTTTCACCGTTTAAAACAGTGTGAAGTGAGCAGGATTTTCACAGTTTAAAGCAGTGAGAGGTGAGCAGGATTTTCACAGTTTAAAACAGCGAGAGGTGAGCTGGGATTTTCACAGTATTGAAGCAGCCAGAGGGAGCAGGTAATTTCACAGTTTAATTCAACGAGAGGAGAGAAGGATATTCACGGATTAAATTGCGAGTAGAGAGCAGGAATTTCACAGTTTCAAACAGCGAGAGTAGAGCTGGGATTTTCACCCTTTAAAACTGTGAGAATTGAGCAGGATTTTCACAGTTTAAAACAGCGAGAGGAAAGCAGGATTTTCACAGTTTAAAACAGCGACAGGAAAGCAGGATTTTCACAGTTTAAAACACCGAGAGGAGAGCAGGATTTTCACAGTGTAAAACAGCGAGAGTGGAGCTGGGATTTTCACCCTTTAAAACTGTGAGAATTGAGCAGGAATTTCACAGTTTAAAAAAGCGAGAGGAAAGCAGGATTTTCACAGTTTAAAACAGCGAGCGGAGAGCAGGATTTTCACAGTTTAAAACAGCGAGAGGTGAGTTGGGATTTTCACAGTATTGAAGCAGCCAGAGGGGACCAGGTATTTTCACAGTTTAATTCAACGAGAGGAGAGAAGGATATTCACGGATTAAATTGCGAGTGGAGAGCAGGAATTTCACAGTTTAAAACAGTGAGAGTCGAGCTGGGATTTTCACGGTTTAAAACTGCGAGAGTGGAGCTGGGATTATCACCCTTTAAAACTGTGAGAAGTGAGCAGGATTTTCACAGTTTAAAACAGCGAGAGGAAAGCAGGATTTTCACAGTTTAAAACAGCGTGAAGTGAGCAGGATTTTCACAGTTTAAAACAGCAAGAGGAGAGCAGGATTTTCACAGTTTAAAACACCGAGAGGAGAGCAGGATTTTCACAGTTTTAATCAGCGAGAGGGGAGCCGGGATTTTCACAGTTTTGAAACAGCCAGTGGAGCGCAGGATTTTCACTGTTTAAAACAGCGAAAGGAGAGCAGGAATTTCACAGTTTAAAACAGCGAGAGGTGAGCTGGGATTTTCACAGTATTGAAGCAGCCAGAAGGCAGCAGGATTTTCACTGTTTAAAACAGCGAGCAGAGAGCCGGATTTTCACACTTTAAAACAATGCGAGGTGAGCACGATTTTCACTGTCTAAAACAACGAGAGGAGAGCTGTGATTTTTACCGTTTCAAACACCGAGAGGAGTGCTGTGATTTTCACAGTTGAAAACAGGGAATGTTGCCCAGGATTTTCGCATTTTAAAACAGCGAGAGGCAAGCAGGAATTTCACAGGTTAAAACAGCCAGAGAAGAGCAGGATTTTCACAATATAAAACAGCGAGAGGTGTGCAGTATTTTCACAGTTTAAAACCGCGAGAGACATCTGGATTTTCACAGTTTAAAACAGCGAGTGGAGAGCCGGGATTTTCACATTTTAAAAGAGCCAGAGGAGAGCAGGATTTTCAGAGTTTAAAACAGTGAGAGTAGAGCTGGGATTTTCACAGTTTAAAACAGTGAGAGGAGAGCCAGATATTCACAGTTTAAAACAGCGAGAGGTGAGCTGGGATTTTCACAGTTTAAAACAGCGAGAGGAGAGCTGGGATTTACACAGTTTAAAACAGCCAGAGGAGAGCCAGATTTTCACAGTTTAAAACAGTGAGAGCTGACCCTGAATTTCACAGTTTAAAACAGCGAGAGGAGTGCAGGATTTTCACAGTTTAAAACAGCGAGCGGAGAGCAGGATTTTCACAGTTTAAAACAGCGAGAGGTGAGCTGGGATTTTCAAAGTATTGAAGCAGCCAGAGGGGAGCAGGTATTTTCACAGTTTAATTCAACGAGAGGAGAGAAGGATATTCACGGATTAAATTGCGAGTGGAGTGCAAGAATTTCACAGTTTAAAACAGTGAGTGTAGAGCTGGGAGTTTCACAGTTTGAAACAGCGAGAGTAGAGCTGGGATTATCACCCTTTAAAACTGAGAGAATTGAGCAGGATTGTCACTGTTTACAGCAGTGAGAGGTGAGCAGGAATTTCACAGTTTAAAACAGCGAGAGGAGAGCAGGATTTTCACAGTTTAAAACAGCAAGAGGAGACATCTGGATTTTCACAGTTTAAAACACCGAGAGGAGAGCAGGATTTTCACAGTTTTAATAAGCAAGAGGGGAGCCGGGATTTTCACAGTTTTGAAACAGCCAGTGGAGCGCAGGATTTTCACTGTTTAAAACAGCGAGAGGTGACCTGGGATTTTCAAAGTATTGAAGCAGCCAGAGGGCAGCAGGATTTTCACTGTTTAAAACAGCGAGCAGAGAGCCGGATTTTCACACTTTAAAACAATGCGAGGTGAGCACGATTTTCACTGTCTAAAACAACGAGAGGAGAGCTGTGATTTTTACCGTTTCAAACACCGAGAGGAGTGCTGTGATTTTCACAGTGGAAAACAGGGAATGTTGGCCAGGATTTTCGCATTTTAAAACAGCGAGAGGCAAGCAGGAATTTCACAGGTTAAAACAGCCAGAGAAGAGCAGGATTTTCACAATATAAAACAGCGAGAGGTGTGCAGTATTTTCACATTTTAAAACCGCGAGAGACATCTTGATTTTCACAGTTTAAAACAGCGAGAGGGAAGCAGGATTTTCTCAGTTTAAAACAGTGAGAGGAGAGCCGGGATTTTCACATTTTAAAAGAGCCAGAGGAGAGCAGGATTTTCAGAGTTTAAAACAGTGAGAGTAGAGCTGGGATTTTCACAGTTTAAAACAGTGAGAGGAGAGCCAGATATTCACAGTTTAAAACAGCGAGAGGTGAGCTGGGATTTTCACAGTTTAAAACAGCGAGAGGAGAGCTGGGATTTACACAGTTTAAAACAGCCAGAGGAGAGCCAGATTTTCACAGTTTAAAACAGCGAGAGTTGAGCAGGATTTTCACCGTTTAAAGCAGTGAGAGGAGAGCAGGATTTTCACAATTTAAAACAGCGAGAGGAGAGCAAGATTTTCACACTTTAAAACTGTGAGAAGTGAGCAGGTTTTTCACTGTTTAAAACAGCGAGAGGTGAGCTGGGATTTCACAGTTTAAAACAGCGAGAGGTGAGCTGGGATTTTCACAGTATCGAAGCAGCCAGAGGGGAGCAGGATTTTCACTGTTTAAAACAGCGAGAGGAGAGCCAGGATTTGCACTGTTTAAAACAGCGAGAGTAGAGCTGGGATTTTCACACTTTAAAACTGTGAGAATTGAGCACGATTTTCACTGTTTAAAACAGCGAGAGTAGAGCTGGGATTTTCACAGTTCAAAACAGCGAGAGGAAAGCAGGATTTTCACTGTTTCAAACAGCCAGAGGAAAGCAGGATTTTCACAGTTTAAAACAGCCAGAGGAGAGCAGGTATTTTGCAATTTAAAACAGCCAGAGGAGAGCCAGGATTTTCACAGTTTAATTCAGCGAGAGGAGAGAAGGATATTCACGGATTGAAACAGCGAGTGGGGAGCAGGAATTTCAGAGTTTAAAACAGCGAGAGTAGAGCTGGGATTTTCGCAGTTTAAAACAATGCGAGTTGAGCACGATTTTCACAGTTTAAAACAGCGAGAGGAGAGCAGGATTTTCACAGTGTAAAACAACGAGAGGAGAGCTGGTTTTTCACAGTGTAAAACAATGAGAGGAGAGCTGGTTTTTCACAGTGTAAAACAACGAGAGGAGAGCTGGTTTTTCACAGTGTAAAACAACAAGAGGAGAGCTGGTTTTTCACAGTGTAAAACAACGAGAGGTGAGCTGTGATTTTTACCGTTTCAAACAACGAGAGGAGTGCTGCGATTTTCACAGTTGAAAACAGGGAATGTTGGCCAGGATTTTTGCATTTTAAAACAGCGAGAGGACATCAGTATTTTCATAGGTTAAAACAGTGAGAGGAGAGCACGATTTTCACAATATAAAACAGCGAGAGGTGTGAAGTATTTTCACAGTTTAAAACCACGAGAGACATCTGGATTTTCACAGTTTAAAACAACGAGAGGGAAGCAGGATTTTCGCAGTTTAAAACAGCGTGAGTTGAGCAGGATTTTCACAGTTTAAAACAACAAGAGGAGAGTCTGTTATTCACAGTTTAAAACAGCGAGAGGAGAGCTGGGATTTTCACAGTTTAAAACAGCGAGAGGTTAGCTGGGATTTTCACAGTTTAAAACAGTGAGAGCTGACCCTGAATTTCACAGTTTAAAACAGCGAGAGGATAGCAGGATTTCCCAGTTTAAAACAGCGAGAGGAGAGCAGGATTTTCACAGTTTAAAACAGCGAGCGGAGAGCAGGATTTTCACAGTTTGAAACACCGAGAGGAGAGCAAGATTTTCACAGTTTTAATCAGCGAGAGGGGAGCCGGGATTTTCACAGTTTTGAAACAGCCAGAGGAGCGCAGGATTTTCACTGTTTAAAACAGCGAGAGGAGAGCCGGAATTTCACAGTTTAAAACAGCAAGAGTAGAGCTGTGATTTTCACCGTTTAAAACAGCATGAAGTGAGCAGGATTTTCACAGTTTAAAGCAGTGAGAGGTGAGCTGGGATTTTCACAGTTTAAAAAAGCCAGAGGTGAGCAGGTTTTTCACAGTTTAAAACAGCGAGGTGAGCAGGATTTTTACAATTTAAAAAAGCGAGAGGAGAGCAGGAATTTCACAGTTTAAAACAGCGAGAGGAGAGCAGAATTTTCACAGTTTAAAACAGTAAGAGTAGAGCTGGGAGTTTCACAGTATTGAAGCAGCCAGAGGGGAGCATGATTTTCACAGTATAAAACAGCGAGAGTAGAGCTGGGATTTTCACAATTTAAAGCAATGCGAGGTGAGTAGGATATTCACAGTGTAAAAAAACGAGAGGAGAGCTGTGATTTTTACCGTTTAAAACACCAAGAGGAGTGCTGTGATTTTCACAGTTGAAAACAGGGAGATGTTGGCCAGGATTTTCGCATTTTAAAACAGCGAGAGGAGAGCAGAATTTTCACAGGTTAAATCTGCGAGAGGAGAGCACGATTTTCACAATGTAAAACAGCGAGAGGTGTGCAGTATTTTCACAGTTTAAAACCGCGAGAGACATCTGGATTTTCACAGTTTAAAACAGCGAGAGGGAAGCAGGATTTTCACAGTTTAAAACAGCGAGAGGAGAGCCGGGATTTTCACAGTTTAAAACAGCGAGAGGAGAGTAGGATTTTCACAATTTAAAACAGCGAAAGGAGAGCCTGATATTCACAGTTTAAAACAGCGAGAGGTGTGCTGGGATTTTCATAGTTTAAAACAGCGAGAGGAGAGCCAGATATTCACAGTTTAAAACAGCGAGAGGTGTGCTGGGATTTTCACAGTTTAAAACAGCGAGTGGAAAGCAGGATTTTCACAGTATAAAACACCGAGAGGAGAGCAGGATTTTCACAGTTTTAATCAGCGAGAGGGGAGCCGGGATTTTCACAGTTTTGAAACAGCCAGAGGAGCGCAGGATTTTCACTGTTTAAAGCAGTGAGAGGTGAGCAGGATTTTCACAGTTTAAAACAGCGAGCGGTGAGCTGGGATTTTCACAGTATTGAAGCAGCCAGTGGGGAGCAGGATTTTCACTGTTTAAAACAGCGAGAGTAGAGCTGGGATTTTCACACTTTAAAACAGCGAGAGGAAGCAGGATTTTCAGTTTCAAACAGCGAGAGGAGAGCAGGATTTTCACATTTTCAAACAGCCAGAGGAGAGCAGGTATTTTCACAGTTTAATTCAGCAAGAGGGGAGAAGGATATTCACGGATTAAAACAGCGAGTGGAGAGCAGGATTTTCACTGTTTCAAACAGCCAGAGGAGAGCAGGTATTTTGCAGTTTAAAACAGCGAGAGTAGAGCAGGGATTTCAGAGTTTAAAACAGCGAGAGGAGAGCAGGGATTTCACAGTGTAAAACAGCGAGAGGAGAGCAGGGTTTTCACAGTTTAAAACAGTGAGAGGAGAGCAGGAATTTCACAGTTTAAAACTGCGAGAGTAGAGCTGGGATTTTCGCAGTTTAAAACAATGCGAGGTGAGCACGATTTTCACCGCTTAAAACAGCGAGAGTAGAGCTGGGATTTTCACAGTTTGAAACAGCGAGAGGAGAGCAGCATTTTCAAATTCTAAAACAACGAGAGGAGAGCTGTGATTTTTACCGTTTGAAACAGCGAGAGGAGTGCTGCGATTTTCACAGTTGAAAACAGGGAGATGTTGGCCAGGATTTTCGCATTTTAAAACAGCGAGAGGACAGCAGGATTTTCACCGGTTAAAGCAGTGAGAGAAGAGCAGGATTTTCACAATATAAAACAGCGAGAGGTGTGCTGTATTTTCACAGGTTAAAACAGCGAGAGACATCTGCATTTTCACAGTTTAAAACAGCGTGAAGTGAGCAGGATTTTCACAGTTTAAAGCAGTGAGAGGTGAGCTGGGATTTTCACAGTATTGAAGCAGCCAGAGGGGAGCAGGTATGTTCACAGTTTAATTCAACGAGAGGAGAGAAGGATATTCATGGATTAAATTGCGAGTGGAGAGCAAGAATTTCACAGTTTAAAGCAATGAGAGTAGTGCTGGGATTTTCACAGTTTAATACAGCGAGAGTAGAGCTGGGATTATCACCCTTTAAAACTGTGAGAAGTGAGCAGGATTTTCACTTTTTACTGCAGTGAGAGGTGAGCAGGAATTTCACAGTTTAAAACAGCGAGAGGTGAGCTGGGATTTTCACAGTATTGAAGCAGCCAGAGGGGAGCAGGATTTTCACAGTTTAAAACAGCGAGAGGAGAGCAGGATTTTCACTTTCTAAAGCACCGAGAGGAGTGCTGCGATTTTCACAGTTGAAAACAGGGAATGTTGGCCAGAATTTTCGCAATTTAAAACAGCGAGAGGACAGCAGAATTTTCACAGGTGAAATCTGCGAGAGAAGAGCACGATTTTCACAATATAAAAAAGCGAGAGGTGTGCAGTATTTTCACAGTTTAAAACCGCGAGAGACATCTGGATTTTCACAGTTTAAAACAGTGAGAGGGAAGCAGGATTTTTGCAGTTTGAAACAGTGAGAGGAGAGCCGGGATTTTCACATTTTAAAAGAGCCAGAGGAGAGCAGGATTCTCACAGTTTAAAACAGCGAGAGGTGAGCTGGGATTTTCACAGTTTAAAACAGCGAGAGGTGAGCTGGGATTTACACAGTTTAAAACAGCCAGAGGAGAGCCGGATTTTCACAGTTTAAAACAGTGAGAGCTGACACTGAATTTCACAGTTTAAAACAGCGAGAGGAGAGCAGGATTTCCCAGTATAAAACAGCGAGCGGAGAGCAGGATTTTCACAGTTTAAAACAGCGAGAGTGGAGCTGGGATTTTCACACTTTAAAACTGTGAGAAGTGAGCAGGATTTTCAAGTTTAAAACAGCGAAAGGAAAGCAGGATTTTCGCAGTTTAAAACAGCGAGAGGAGAGCCGGATTTTCACAGTTTAAAACACAGAGAGGAGAGCAGGATTTTCACAGTTTTAATCAGCGAGAGGGGAGCCGGGAATTTCACAGTTTTGAAACAGCCAGAGGAGCGCTGGATTTTTACTTTTTAAAACAGCGAGAGGAGAGCTGGTTTTTCACAGTGTAAAACAATGAGAGGAGAGCTGGTTTTTCACAGTGTAAAACAACGAGAGGTGAGCTGTGATTTTTACCGTTTCAAACACCGAGAGGAGTGCTGCGATTTTCACAGTTGAAAACAGGGAATGTTGGCCAGGATTTTTGCATTTTAAAACAGCGAGAGGACATCAGTATTTTCATAGGTTAAAACAGTGAGAAGAGAGCACGATTTTCACAATATAAAACAGCGAGAGGTGTGAAGTATTTTCACAGTTTAAAACCACGAGAGACATCTGGATTTTCACAGTTTAAAACAGCGAGAGGGAAGCAGGATTTTCGCAGTTTAAAACAGCGTGAGTTGAGCAGGATTTTCACAGTTTAAAACAACAAGAGGAGAGTCAGTTATTCACAGTGTAAAACAGCGAGAGGAGAGCTGGGATTTTCACAGTTTAAAACAGCGAGAGGTTAGCTGGGATTTTCACAGTTTAAAACAGTGAGAGCTGACCCTGAATTTCACAGTTTAAAACAGCGAGAGGATAGCAGGATTTCCCAGTTTAAAACAGCGAGAGGAGAGCAGGATTTTCACAGTTTAAAACAGCGAGCGGAGAGCAGGATTTTCACAGTTTGAAACACCGAGAGGAGAGCAGGATTTTCACAGTTTTAATCAGCGAGAGGGGAGCCGGGATTTTCACAGTTTTGAAACAGCCAGAGGAGCGCAGGATTTTCACTGTTTAAAACAGCGAGAGGAGAGCAGGAATTTCACAGTTTAAAACAGCGAGAGTAGAGCTGTGATTTTCACCGTTTAAAACAGCGTGAAGTGAGCAGGATTTTCACAGTTTAAAGCAGTGAGAGGTGAGCTGGGATTTTCACAGTTTAAAACAGCCAGAGGTGAGCAGGTTTTTCACAGTTTAAAACAGCGAGAAGTGAGCAGGATTTTTACAATTTAAAAAAGCGAGAGGAGAGCAGGAATTTCACAGTTTAAAACAGCGAGAGGAGAGCAGGATTTTCACAGTTTAAAACAGCGAAAGTTGAGCTGGATTTTCACAGTTTAAAACAGCGAGAGGAGAGCCTGATATTCACAGTTTAAAACAGCGAGAGGTGTGCTGGGATTTTCACAGTTTAAAACAGCGAGAGGAGAGCCAGATATTCACAGTTTAAAACAGCGAGAGGTGTGCTGGGATTTTCACAGTTTAAAACAGTGAGAGGAGAGCCAGATATTCACAGTTTAAAACAGCGAGAGGAGAGCTGGGATTTTCACATTTTAAAACAGTGAGAGCTGACCCTGAATTTCACAGTTTAAAACAGCGAGAGTTGAGCACGATTTTCACAGTTTAAAACAGCGAGAGGAGAGCAGGATTTTCACAGTTTAAAACAGCGAGTGGAAAGCAGGATTTTCACAGTATAAAACACCGAGAGGAGAGCAGGATTTTCACAGTTTAAAACAGCGAGAGGTGGGCTGTGATTTTCACCGTTTAAAACAGCGTGAAGTGAGCAGGATTTTCACTGTTTAAAGCAGTGAGAGGTGAGCAGGATTTTCACAGTTTAAAACAGCGAGCGGTGAGCTGGGATTTTCACAGTATTGAAGCAGCCAGAGGGGAGCTGGATTTTCACTGTTTAAAACAGCGAGAGTAGAGCTGGGATTTTCACACTTTAAAACAGCGAGAAGAGAGCAGGATTTTCAGTTTCAAACAGCGAGAGGAGAGCAGGATTTTCACATTTTCAAACAGCCAGAGGAGAGCAGGTATTTTCACAGTTTAATTCAGCAAGAGGGGAGAAGGATATTCACGGATTAAAACAGCGAGTGGAGAGCAGGATTTTCACTGTTTCAAACAGCCAGAGGAGAGCAGGTATTTTGCAGTTTAAAACAGCGAGATTAGAGCAGGGATTTCAGAGTTTAAAACAGCGAGAAGAGAGCAGGGATTTCACTGTGTAAAACAGCGAGAGGAGAGCAGGGTTTTCACAGATTAAAACAGTGAGAGGAGAGCAGGAATTTCACAGATTAAAACAGCGAGAGTAGAGCTGGGATTTTTCGCAGTTTAAAACAATGCGAGGTGAGCACGATTTTCACCGTTTAAAACAGCGAGAGGAGAGCAGCATTTTCAAAGTCTAAAACAACGAGAGGAGAGCTGTGATTTTTACCGTTTCAAACACCGAGAGGAGTGCTGTGATTTTCACAGTTTAAAACAGCGAGAGGAGAGCCAGATATTCACAGTTTAAAACAGCGAGAGGAGAGCTGGGATTTTCACATTTTAAAAGAGCCAGAGGAGAGCAGGAATTTCACAGTTTAAAACACCGAGAGTTGAGCAGGATTTTCACAGTTTAAAACAGCGAGAGGAGAGCAGGATTTTCACTGTTTAAAACAGCGAGAGGAGAGCTGTGATTTTCACCGTTTAAAACAGCGTGAAGTGAGCAGAATTTTCACTGTTTAAAGCAGTGAGAGGTGAGCAGGACATTCACAGTTTAAAACAGCGAGCGGTGAGCTGGGATTTTCATAGTATTGAAGAAGCCACAGTGGAGCAGGATTTTCACTTTTTAAAACAGCGAGAGTAGAGCTGGGATTTTCACACTTTAAAACAGCGAGAGGAAAGCAGGATTTTCACAGTTTCAAACAGCCAGAGGAGAGCCGGTATTTTCACAGATTAATTCAGCAATAGGGGAGAAGGATATTCACGGATTAAAACAGCGAGTGGAGAGCAGGATTTTCACTGTTTCAAACAGCCAGAGGAGAGCAGGTATTTTGCAGTTTAAAACAGCGAGAGTAGAGCAGGGATTTCACAGTTTAAAACAGCGAGAGTAGAGCAGGGATTTCACAGTTTAAAACAGCAAGAGGAGAGCAGGAATTTTTACCGTTTCAAACACCGAGTGGAGTGGTGCGATTTTCAAAGTTGAAAACAGGGTGATGTTGGCCAGGATTTTCGCATTTTAAAACAGCGAGAGGACAGCAGAATTTTCACAGGTTAAATCTGCGAGAGAAGAGCACGATTTTCACAATATAAAACAGCGAGAGGTGTGCAGTATTTTCACAGTTTAAAACCGCGAGATACATCTGTATTTTCAGTATAAAACCGCGAGAGACATCTGGATTTTCACATTTTAAAAGGGCCAGAGTTGAGCAGGATTTTCACAGTTTAAAACACCGAGAGGAGAGCAGGATTTTCACAGTTTAAAACAGTGAGAGCTGACCCTTAATTTCATAGTTTAAAACAGCGAGAGTTCAGCAGGATTTTCACAGTTTAAAACTGCGAGAGAAGAGCATGATTTTCACAATATAAAACAGCGAGAGGTGTGCAGTATTTTCACAGTTGAAAACAGGGAGATGTTGGCCAGGGTTTTTGCATTTTAAAACAGCGAGAGGAGAGCAGAATTTTCACAGGTTAAATCTGCGAGAGGAGAGCACGATTTTCACAATATAAAACAGCGGGAGGTGTGCAGTATTCTCACAGTTTAAAACCGCGAGAGACATCTGGATTTTCACAGTTTAAAACAGCGAGAGGCAAGCAGGATTTTCACAGTTTAAAACAGTGAGAGGAGAGCCGGGATTTTCACATTTTAAAAGAGCCAGAGGAGAGCAGGATTTTCACAGTGTAAAACAACGAGAGGAGAGCTGGTTTTTCACAGTGTAAAACAACGAGAGGAGAGCTGGTTTTTCACAGTGTAAAACAACGAGAGGAGAGCTGGTTTTTCACAGTGTAAAACAACGAGAGGAGAGCTGTGATTTTCACCGTTTCAAACACCGAGAGGAGTGCTGCGATTTTCACAGTTGAAAACAGGGAATGTTGGCCAGGATTTTTGCATTTTAAAACAGCGAGAGGACAGCAGTATTTTCATAGGTTAAAACAGTGAGAGGAGAGCAGGATTTTCACAATATAAAACAGCGAGAGCTGTGCAGTATTTTCACAGTTTAAAACCGCGAGAGACATCTGGATTTTCACAGTTTAAAACAGCGAGAGGGAAGCAGGATTTTCACAGTTTTAAACAGTGAGAGGAGAGCAGGGATTTTCACATTTTAAAAGAGCCAGAGGAGAGCAGGATTTTCACAGTTTAAAACAGCGAGAGGAGAGCCAGATATTCACAGTTTAAAACAGCGAGAGGAGAGCTGGGATTTTCACAGTTTAAAACAGCGAGAGGTTAGCTGGGATTTTCACAGTTTAAAACAGCGAGCGGAGAGCAGGATTTTCACAGTTTAAAACACCGAGAGGAGAGAAGAATTTTCACAGTTTAAAACAGCGAGAGGAGAGCAGGATTTTCACAGTTTGAAACACCGAGAGGAGAGCAGGATTTTCACAGTTTTAATCAGCGAGAGGGGAGCCGGGATTTTCACAGTTTTGAAACAGCCAGAGGAGCGCTGGATTTTCACTGTTTAAAACAGCGAGAGGAGAGCAGGAATTTCACAGTTTAAAACTGCAAGAGTAGAGCTGTGATTTTCACCGTTTAAAACAGCGTGAAGTGAGCAGGATTTTCACAGTTTAAAGCAGTGAGAGGTGAGCTGGGATTTTCACAGTTTAAAACAGCGAGAGGAGAGCAGAATTTTCACAGTTTAAAACAGTGAGAGTAGAGCTGGGATTTTCACAGCATTGAAGCAGCCAGAGGGGAGCAGGATTTTCACAGTTTAAAACAGCGAGAGTAGAGCTGGGATTTTCACAATTTAAAACAATGCGAGGTGAGTAGGATATTCACAGTGTAAAACAACGAGAGGAGAGCTGTGATTTTTACCGTTTCAAACACCAAGAGGAGTGCTGTGATTTTCACAGTTGAAAACAGGGAGATGTTGGCCTGGATTTTCGCATTTTAAAACCGCGAGAGACATCTGGATTTTCACCGTTTAAAACTTCGAGAGGTGAGCTGGGATTTTCACAGTATTGAAGCAGCCAGAGGGAGCAGGTAATTTCACAGTTTAATTCAACGAGAGGAGAGAAGGATATTCACGGATTAAATTGCGAGTAGAGAGCAGGAATTTCACAGTTTCAAACAGCGAGAGTAGAGCTGGGATTTTCACAGTTTAAAACAGCGAGAGTAGAGCTGGGATTTTCACCCTTTAAAACTGTGAGAATTGAGCAGGATTTTCACAGTTTAAAACAGCGAGAGGAAAGCAGGATTTTCGCAGTTTAAAACAGCGAGAGGAAAGCATGATTTTCACAGTTTAAAACAGCGAGAGGATAGCAGGATTTTCACAGTTTAAAACAGCGAGAGGTGAGCTGGGATTTTCACAGTATTGAAGCAGCCAGAGGGGAGCAGGATTTTCACAGTTTAAAAACCGAGAGGAGAGCAGGATTTTCACTTTCTAAAACACCGAGAGGAGTGCTGCGATTTTCACAGTTGAAAACAGGGAATGTTGGCCAGGATTTTCGCAATTTAAAACAGCGAGAGGACAGCAGAATTTTCGCAGTTTAAATCTGCGAGAGAAGAGCACGATTTTCACAATATAAAACAGCGAGAGGTGTGCAGTATTTTCACAGTTTAAAACAGCGAAAGGAAAGCAGGATTTTCGCAGTTTAAAACAGCGAGAGGAGAGCAGGTTTTTCACAGTTTTAAACACCGAGAGGAGAGCAGGATTTTCACAGTTTTAATCAGCGAGAGGGGAGCCGGGAATTTCACAGTTTTGAAACAGCCAGAGGAGCGCAGGATTTTCACTGTTTAAAACAGCGAGAGGAGAGCAGGAATTTCACAGGTTAAAGCAGTGAGAGGTGAGCAGGATTTTCTCAGTTTAAAACAGCGAGAGGTGAGAAGGGATTTTCACAGTTTAAAACAGTGAGAGGGGAGCAGGATTTTCACAGTTTAAAACAGCGAGAGTAGAGCTGGGATTTTCACATTTCAAAACTGTGAGAAGTGAGCAGGATTTTCACAGTTTAAAACAGCGAGAGGAAAGCAGGATTTTCACAGTTTAAAACAGCGTGAAGTGAGCAGGATTTTCACAGTTTAAAACAGCAAGAGGAGAGCAGGATTTTCATAGTTTAAAACACCGAGAGGAGAGCAGGATTTTCACAGTTTTAATAAGCAAGAGGGGAGCCGGGATTTTCACAGTTTTGAAACAGCCAGTGGAGCGCAGGATTTTCACTGTTTAAGACAGAGAGAGGTGAGCTGGGATTTTCAAAGTATTGAAGCAGCCAGAGGGCAGCAGGATTTTCACTGTTTAAAACAGCGAGCAGGGAGCCGGATTTTCACACTTTAAAACAATGCGAGGTGAGCACGATTTTCACTGTCTAAAACAACGAGAGGAGAGCTGTGATTTTTACCGTTTCAAACACCGAGAGGAGTGCTGTGATTTTCACAGTGGAAAACAGGGAATGTTGGCCAGGATTTTCGCATTTTAAAACAGCGAGAGGCAAGCAGGAATTTCACAGGTTAAAACAGCCAGAGAAGAGCAGGATTTTCACAATATAAAACAGCGAGAGGTGTGCAGTATTTTCACAGTTTAAAACCGCGAGAGACATCTGGATTTTCACAGTTTAAAACAGCGAGTGGAGAGCCGGGATTTTCACATTTTAAAAGAGCCAGAGGAGAGCAGGATTTTCAGAGTTTAAAACAGTGAGAGTAGAGCTGGGATTTTCACAGTTTAAAACAGTGAGAGGAGAGCCAGATATTCACAGTTTAAAACAGCGAGAGGTGAGCTGGGATTTTCACAGTTTAAAACAGCGAGAGGAGAGCTGGGATTTACACAGTTTAAAACAGCCAGAGGAGAGCCAGATTTTCACAGTTTAAAACAGTGAGAGCTGACCCTGAATTTCACAGTTTAAAACAGCGAGAGGAGTGCAGGATTTTCACAGTTTAAAACAGCGAGCCGAGAGCAGGATTTTCACAGTTTAAAACAGCGAGAGGAAAGCAGGATTTTCACAGTTTAAAACAGCAAGAGGAGAGCAGGATTTTCACAGTTTAAAACACCGAGTGGAGAGCAGGATTTTCACAGTTTTAATAAGCAAGAGGGGAGCCGGGATTTTCACAGTTTTGAAACAGCCAGTGGAGCGCAGGATTTTCACTGCTTAAAACAGCGAGAGGTGAGCTGGGATTTTCAAAGTATTGAAGCAGCCAGAGGGCAGCAGGATTTTCACTGTTTAAAACAGCGAGCAGAGAGCCGGATTTTCACACTTTAAAACAATGCGAGGTGAGCACGATTTTCACTGTCTAAAACAACGAGAGGAGAGCTGTGATTTTTACCGTTTCAAACACCGAGAGGAGTGCTGTGATTTTCACAGTTGAAAACAGGGAATGTTGGCCAGGATTTTCGCATTTTAAAACAGCGAGAGGCAAGCAGGAATTTCACAGGCTAAAACAGCCAGAGAAGAGCAGGATTTTCACAATATAAAACAGCGAGAGGTGTGCAGTATTTTCACATTTTAAAACCGCGAGAGACATCTGGATTTTCACAGTTTAAAACAGCGAGAGGGAAGCAGGATTTTCTCAGTTTAAAACAGTGAGAGGAGAGCCGGGATTTTCACATTTTAAAAGAGCCAGAGGAGAGCAGGATTTTCAGAGTTTAAAACAGTGAGAGTAGAGCTGGGATTTTCACAGTTTAAAACAGTGAGAGGAGAGCCAGATATTCACAGTTTAAAACAGCGAGAGGTGAGCTGGGATTTTCACAGTTTAAAACAGCGAGAGGAGAGCTGGGATTTACACAGTTTAAAACAGCCAAGGGGAGCTGGGATTTTCACAGTTTAAAACAGTGAGAGCTGACCCTGATTTTCACAGTTTAAAACAGCGAGAGTTGAGCAGGATTTTCACCGTTTAAAGCAGTGAGAGGAGTGAAGGATTTTCACAATTTAAAACAGCGAGAGGAGAGCAAGATTTTCACACTTTAAAACTGTGAGAAGTGAGCAGTTTTTTCACTGTTTAAAACAGCGAGAGTAGAGCTGGGATTTTCACAGTTCAAAACAGCGAGAGGAAAGCAGGATTTTCACTGTTTCAAACAGCCAGAGGAAAGCGGGATTTTCACAGTTTAAAACAGCCAGAGGAGAGCAGGTATTTTGCAATTTAAAACAGCCAGAGGAGAGCCAGGATTTTCACAGTTTAATTCAGCGAGAGGAGAGAAGGATATTCACGGATTGAAACAGCGAGTGGGGAGCAGGAATTTCAGAGTTTAAAACAGCGAGAGTAGAGCTGGGATTTTCGCAGTTTAAAACAATGCGAGTTGAGCACGATTTTCACAGTTTAAAACAGCGAGAGGAGAGCAGGATTTTCACAGTGTAAAACAACGAGAGGAGAGCTGGTTTTTCACAGTGTAAAACAACGAGAGGAGAGCTGGTTTTTCACAGTGTAAATCAACGAGAGGAGAGCTGGTTTTTCACAGTGTAAAACAACGAGAGGTGAGCTGTGATTTTTACCATTTCAAACACCGAGAGGAGTGCTGCGATTTTCACAGTTGAAAACAGGGAATGTTGGCCAGGATTTTTGCATTTTAAAACAGCGAGAGGACATCAGTATTTTCATAGGTTAAAACACTGAGAGGAGAGCACGATTTTCACAATATAAAACAGCGAGAGGTGTGAAGTATTTTCACAGTTTAAAACCACGAGAGACATCTGGATTTTCACAGTTTAAAACAACGAGAGGGAAGCAGGATTTTCGCAGTTTAAAACAGCGTGAGTTGAGCAGGATTTTCACAGTTTAAAACAACAAGAGGAGAGTCTGTTATTCACAGTTTAAAACAGCGAGAGGAGAGCTGGGATTTTCACAGTTTAAAACAGCGAGAGGTTAGCTGGGATTTTCACAGTTTAAAACAGTGAGAGCTGACCCTGAATTTCACAGTTTAAAACAGCGAGAGGATAGCAGGATTTCCCAGTTTAAAACAGCGAGAGGAGAGCAGGATTTTCACAGTTTAAAACAGCGAGCGGAGAGCAGGATTTTCACAGTTTTGAAACAGCCAGAGGAGCGCAGGATTTTCACTGTTTAAAACAGCGAGAGGAGAGCCGGAATTTCACAGTTTAAAACAGCAAGAGTAGAGCTGTGATTTTCACCGTTTGATACAGCATGAAGTGAGCAGGATTTTCACAGTTTAAAGCAGTGAGAGGTGAGCTGGGATTTTCACAGTTTAAAAAAGCCAGAGGTGAGCAGGTTTTTCACAGTTTAAAACAGCGAGGTGAGCAGGATTTTTACAATTTAAAAAAGCGAGAGGAGAGCAGGAATTTCACAGTTTAAAACAGCGAGAGGAGAGCAGAATTTTCACAGTTTAAAACAGTAAGAGTAGAGCTGGGATTTTCACAGTATTGAAGCAGCCAGAGGGGAGCATGATTTTCACAGTATAAAACAGCGAGAGTAGAGCTGGGATTTTCACAATTTAAAGCAATGCGAGGTGAGTAGGATATTCACAGTGTAAAAAAACGAGAGGAGAGCTGTGATTTTTACCGTTTCAAACACCAAGAGGAGTGCTGTGATTTTCACAGTTGAAAACAGGGAGATGTTGGCCAGGATTTTCGCATTTTAAAACAGCGAGAGGCAAGCAGGATTTTCACAGGTTAAAACTGCGAGAGAAGAGCACGATTTTCACAATATAAAACAGCGAGAGGTGTGCAGTATTTTCACAGTTGAAAACAGGGAGATGTTGGCCAGGATTTTCGCATTTTAAAACAGCGAGAGGAGAGCAGAATTTTCACAGGTTAAATCTGCGAGAGGAGAGCACGATTTTCACAATATAAAACAGCGAGAGGTGTGCAGTATTTTCACAGTTTAAAACCGCGAGAGACATCTGGATTTTCACAGTTTAAAACAGCGAGAGGGAAGCAGGATTTTCACAGTTTAAAACAGCGAGAGGAGAGCCGGGATTTTCACAGTTTAAAACAGCGAGAGGAGAGCAGGATTTTCACAATTTAAAACAGCGAAAGGAGAGCCTGATATTCACAGTTTAAAGCAGCGAGAGGTGTGCTGGGATTTTCATAGTTTAAAACAGCGCGAGGAGAGCCAGATATTCACAGTTTAAAACAGCGAGAGGTGTGCTGGGATTTTCACAGTTTAAAACAGCGAGTGGAAAGCAGGATTTTCACAGTATAAAACAGCGAGCGGTGAGCTGGGATTTTCACAGTATTGAAGCAGCCAGAGGGGAGCAGGATTTTCACTGTTTAAAACAGCTAGAGTAGAGTTGGGATTTTCACACTTTAAAACAGCGAGAGGAAGCAGGATTTTCAGTTTCAAACAGCGAGAGGAGAGCAGGATTTTCACATTTTCAAACAGCCAGAGGGGAGCAGGATTTTCACAGTTTAAAACAGCGAGAGGAGAGCAGGATTTTCACTTTCTAAAGCACCGAGAGGAGTGCTGCGATTTTCACAGTTGAAAACAGGGAATGTTGGCCAGGATTTTCACAATTTAAAGCAGCGAGAGGACAGCAGAATTTTCACAGGTGAAATCTGCGAGAGAAGAGCACGATTTTCACAATATAAAAAAGCGAGAGGTGTGCAGTATTTTCACAGTTTAAAACCGCGAGAGACATCTGGATTTTCACAGTTTAAAACAGTGAGAGGGAAGCAGGATTTTTGCAGTTTGAAACAGTGAGAGGAGAGCCGGGATTTTCACATTTTAAAAGAGCCAGAGGAGAGCAGGATTCTCACAGTTTAAAACAGCGAGAGGTGAGCTGGGATTTTCACAGTTTAAAACAGCGAGAGGTGAGCTGGGATTTACACAGTTTAAAACAGCCAGAGGAGAGCCGGATTTTCACAGTTTAAAACAGTGAGAGCTGACACTGAATTTCACAGTTTAAAACAGCGAGAGGAGAGCAGGATTTCCCAGTATAAAACAGCGAGCGGAGAGCAGGATTTTCACAGTTTAAAACAGCGAGAGTGGAGCTGGGATTTTCACACTTTAAAACTGTGAGAAGTGAGCAGGATTTTCAAGTTTAAAACAGCGAAAGGAAAGCAGGATTTTCGCAGTTTAAAACAGCGAGAGGAGAGCCGGATTTTCACAGTTTAAAACACAGAGAGGAGAGCAGGATTTTCACAGTTTTAATCAGCGTGAGGGGAGCCGGGAATTTCACAGTTTTGAAACAGCCAGAGGAGCGCTGGATTTTTACTTTTTAAAACAGCGAGAGGAGAGCAGGAATTTCACAGTTTAAAACAGCGAGAGTCGAGCTGGGATTTTCACCGTTTAAAACAGCGTGAAGTGAGCAGGATTTTCACAGTTTAAAGCAGTGAGAGGTGAGCAGGATTTTCTCAGTTTAAAACAGCGAGAGGTGAGAAGGGATTTTCACAGTTTAAAACAGTGAGAGGGGAGCAGGATTTTCACAGTTTAAAACAGCGAGAGTAGAGCTGGGATTTTCACATTTTAAAACAGTGAGAAGTGAGCAGGATTTTCACAGTTTAAAACAGCGAGAGGAAAGCAGGATTTTCACAGTTTAAAACAGCGTGAAGTGAGCAGGATTTTCACAGTTTAAAACAGCAAGAGGAGAGAAGGATTTTCACAGTTTAAAACACCGAGAGGAGAGCAGGATTTTCACAGTTTTAATCAGCGAGAGGGGAGCCGGGATTTTCACAGTTTTGAAACAGCCAGTGGAGCGCAGGATTTTCACTGTTTAAAACAGCGAAAGGAGAGCAGGAATTTCACAGTTTAAAACAGCGAGAGGTGAGCTGGGATTTTCACAGTATTGAAGCAGCCAGAGGGCAGCAGGATTTTGACTGTTTAAAACAGCGAGCAGAGAGCCGGATTTTCACACTTTAAACAATGCGAGGTGAGCACGATTTTCACTGTCTAAAACAACGAGAGGAGAGCTGTGATTTTTACCGTTTCAAACACCGAGAGGAGTGCTGTGATTTTCACAGTTGAAAACAGGGAATGTTGGCCAGGATTTTCGCATTTTAAAACAGCGAGAGGCAAGCAGGAATTTCACAGGTTAAAACAGCCAGAGAAGAGCAGGATTTTCACAATATAAAACAGCGAGAGGTGTGCAGTATTTTCACAGTTTAAAACCGCGAGAGACATCTGGATTTTCACAGTTTAAAACAGTGAGAGTAGAGCTGGGATTTTCACAGTTTAAAACAGTGAGAGGAGAGCCAGATATTCACAGTTTAAAACAGCGAGAGGTGAGCTGGGATTTTCACAGTTTAAAACAGCGAGAGGAGAGCTGGGATTTACACAGTTTAAAACAGCCAGAGGAGAGCCAGATTTTCACAGTTTAAAACAGTGAAAGCTGACCCTGAATTTCACAGTTTAAAACAGCGAGAGGAGTGCAGGATTTTCACAGTTTAAAACAGCGAACGGAGAGCAGGATTTTCACAGTTTAAAACAGCGAGAGGTGAGCTGGGATTTTCAAAGTATTGAAGCAGCCAGAGGGGAGCAGGTATTTTCACAGTTTAATTCAACGAGAGGAGAGAAGGATATTCACGGATTAAATTGCGAGTGGAGTGCAAGAATTTCACAGTTTAAAACAGTGAGAGTAGAGCTGGGAGTTTCACAGTTTAAAACAGCGAGAGTAGAGCTCGGATTATCACCCTTTAAAACTGTGAGAATTGAGCAGGATTGTCACTGTTTACAGCAGTGAGAGGTGAGCAGGAATTTCACAGTTTAAAACAGCGAGAGGTGAGCTGGGATTTTCAGTGTATTGAAGCAGCCAGAGGGAAGCAGGATTTTCACTGTTTAAAACAGCGAGCAGAGTGCCGGATTTTCACACTTTAAAACAATGCGAGGTGAGCACGATTTTCACAGTGTAAAACAACGAGAGGTTGAGCTGTGATTTTTACCGTTTCAAACACCGAGAGGAGTGCTGTGATTTTCCCAGTTGAAAACAGGGAATGTTGGCCAGGATTTTCGCATTTTAAAACAGCTAGAGGACAGCAGGATTTTCACAGGTTAAAACAGCGAGAGGTGAGCTGGGATTTTCACAGTTTAAAACAGTGAGAGTTGACCCTGAATTTCACAGTTTAAAACAGTGAGAGTTGAGCAGGATTTTCACAGTTTAAAACAGCGAGAGGAGAGCAGGAATTCCACAGTTGAAAAGAGCGAGAATAGAGCTGTGATTTTAACCGTTTAAAACAGCGTGAAGAGAGCAGGAATTTCACAGTTTAAAACAGCGAGAGGTGAGCTGGGATTTTCACAGTATTGAAGCAGCCAGAGGGGAGGAGGATTTTCACTGTTTAAAACAGCATGAGTAGAGCTGGGATTTTCGCAGTTTAAAACAACGAGAAGAGAGCTGTGATTTTTACCGTTTCAAACACCGAGAGGAGTGCTGTGATTTTCACAGTTGAAAACAGGGAGATGTTGGCCAGGATTTTCGCAATTTAAAACAGCGAGAGGACAGCGGAATTTTCACAGGTTAAATCTGCGAGAGAAGAGCAGGATTTTCACAATATAAAACAGCGAGAGGTTTGCAGTACTTTCACAGTTTAAAACCGCGAGAGACATCTGGATTTTCACAGTTTAGTACAGCGAGAGGGAAGCAGGATTTTCGCAGTTTGAAACAGTGAGAGGAGAGCCGGGATTTTCACATTTTAAAAGAGCCAGAGGAGAGCAGGATTTTCACAGTTTAAAACAGCAAGAGGAGAGCCCGATATTCACAGTTTAAAACAGCGAGAGGTGAGCTGGGATTTTCACCGTTTAAAACAGCGAGAGGAGAGCAGGATTTTCACAGTTTAAAACAGCGAGAGGTGAGCTGGGATTTTCACAGTATTGAAGCAGCCAGAGGGGAGCAGGTAATTTCACAGTTTAATTCAACGAGATGAGAGAAGGATATTCACGGATTAAATTGCGAGTGGAGAGCATGAATTTCACAGTTTAAAACAGCAAGAGTAGAGCTGGGATTTTCACCCTTTAAAACTGTGAGAAGTGAGCAGGATTTTCACAGTTTAAAACAGTGAGAGGAGAGCAGGATTTTCACAGTTTAAAACACCGAGAGGAGAGCAGGATTTTCACAGTTTTAATCAGCGAGAAGGGAGCCGGGATTTTCACAGTTTTGAAACAGCCAGAGGAGCGCTGGATTTTCACTGTTTAAAACAGCGAGAGGACAGCCGCATTTTCACAGGTTAAATCTGCGAGAGAAGAGCACGATTTTCACAATATAAAACAGCGAGAGGTGTGCAGTATTTTCACAGTTTAGAACCGCGAGAGACATCTGGATTTTCACAGTTTAAAACAGCGAGAGTTGAGCAGGATTTTCACCGTTTAAAGCAGTGAGAGGAGAGCAAGATTTTCACAATTTAAAACTGTGAGAAGTGAGCAGGTTTTTCACTGTTTAAAACAGCGAGAGGTGAGCTGGGATTTTCACAGTATTGAAGCAGCCAGAGGTGAGCAGGAATTTCACAGTTTAAAACAGCGAGAGGAGAGCAGGATTTTCACTGTTTAAAACAGCGAGAGGAGAGCAGGATTTTCACAGTTTCAAACACCAAGAGGAGAGCAGGATTTTCACAGTTTTAAACAGCGACAGGAGAGCAGGTATTTTGCAATTTAAAACAGCCAGAGGAGAGCCAGGATTTTCACAGTTTAATTCAGCGAGAGGAGAGAAGGATATTCACGGATTGAAACAGCGAGTGGGGAGCAGGAATTTCACAGTTTAAAACAGCGAGAGTAGAGCTGGGATTTTCGCAGTTTAAAACAATGCCAGTTGAGCACGATTTTCACAGTTTAAAACAGCGAGAGGAGACCAGGATTTTCACAGTGTAAAACAACGAGAGGGGAGCTGGTTTTTCACAGTGTAAAACAACGAGAGGAGAGCTGGTTTTTCACAGTGTAAAACAACGAGAGGAGAGCAGGTTTTTCACAGTGTAAAACAACGAGAGGAGAGCTGGTTTTTCACAGTGTAAAACAACGAGAGGAGAGCTGTGATTTTTACCGTTTCAAACACCGAGAGGAGTGCTGCGATTTTCACAGTTGAAAACAGGTAATGTTGGCCAGGATTTTTGCATTTTAAAACAGCGAGAGGACAGCAGTATTTTCATAGGTTAAAACAGTGAGAGGAGAGCAGGATTTTCACAATATAAAACAGCGAGAGGTGTGCAGTATTTTCACAGTTTAAAACCGCGAGAGACATCTGGATTTTCACAGTTTAAAACAGCGAGAGGGAAGCAGGATTTTCGCAGTTTAAAACAGCGAGAGTTGAGCAGGATTTTCACAGTTTAAAACAGCGAGAGGAGAGCCAGATATTCACAGTTTAAAACAGCGAGAGGAGAGCTGGGATTTTCACAGTTTAAAACAGCGAGAGGTTATCTGGGATTTTCACAGTTTAAAACAGTGAGAGCTGACCGTGAATTTCACAGTTTTAAACAGCGAGAGGATAGCAGGATTTCCCAGTATAAAACAGCGAGAGGAGAGCTGGGATTTTCACAGTTTAAAACAGCGAGAGGTTATCTGGGATTTTCACAGTTTAAAACAGTGAGAGCTGACCGTGAATTTCACAGTTTTAAACAGCGAGAGGATAGCAGGATTTCCCAGTGTAAAACAGCGAGAGGAGAGCAGGATTTTCACAGTTTAAAACAGCGAGCGGAGAGCAGGATTTTCACAGTTTTAATCAGTGAGAGGGGAGACGGGATTTTCACAGTTTTGAAACAGCCAGAGGAGCGCAGGATTTTCACTGTTTAAAACAGTGAGAGGAGAGCAGGAATTTCATAGTTTAAAATAGCGAGAGGAGAGCCGGGATTTTCACATTTTAAAAGAGCCAGAGGAGAGCAGGATTTTCACAGTTTAAAACAGCGAGAGGAGAGCAGGAATTTCACAGTTTAAAACAGCGAGAGGTGAGCTGGGATTTTCACAGTATTGAAGCAGCCAGAGGGGAGCAGGATTTTCACTGTTTAAAACAGCATGAGTAGAGCTGGGATTTTCGCAGTTTAAAACAACGAGAAGAGAGCTGTGATTTTTACCGTTTCAAACACCGAGAGGAGTGCTGTGATTTTCACAGTTGAAAACAGGGAGATGTTGGCCAGGATTTTCGCAATTTAAAACAGCGAGAGGACAGCGGAATTTTCACAGGCTAAATCTGCGAGAGAAGAGCAGGATTTTCACAATATAAAACAGCGAGAGGTTTGCAGTACTTTCACAGTTTAAAACCGCGAGAGACATCTGGATTTTCACAGTTTAGTACAGCGAGAGGGAAGCAGGATTTTCGCAGTTTGAAACAGTGAGAGGAGAGCCGGGATTTTCACATTTTAAAAGAGCCAGAAGAGAGCAGGATTTTCACAGTTTAAAACAGCAAGAAGATAGCCCGATATTCACAGTTTAAAACAGCGAGAGGTGAGCTGGGATTTTCACCGTTTAAAACAGCGAGAGGAGAGCAGGATTTTCACAGTTTAAAACAGCGAGAGGTGAGCTGGGATTTTCACAGTATTGAAGCAGCCAGAGGGGAGCAGGTAATTTCACAGTTTAATTCAACGAGAGGAGAGAAGGATATTCACGGATTAAATTGCGAGTGGAGAGCATGAATTTCACAGTTTAAAACAGCGAGAGTAGAGCTGGGATTTTCACCCTTTAAAACTGTGAGAAGTGAGCAGGATTTTCACAGTTTAAAACAGCGAGAGGAGAGCAGGATTTTCACAGTTTTAATCAGCGAGAAGGGAGCCGGGATTTTCACAGTTTTGAAACAGCCAGAGGAGCGCTGGATTTTCACTGTTTAAAACAGCGAGAGGACAGCAGCATTTTCACAGGTTAAATCTGCGAGAGAAGAGCACGATTTTCACAATATAAAGCAGCGAGAGGTGTGCAGTATTTTCACAGTTTAGAACTGCGAGAGACATCTGGTTTTTCACAGTTTAAAACAGCGAGAGTTGAGCAGGATTTTCACCGTTTAAAGCAGTGAGAGGAGAGCAGGATTTTCACAATTTAAAACAGCGAGAGGAGAGCAAGATTTTCACACTTTAAAACTGTGAGAAGTGAGCAGGTTTTTCACTGTTTAAAACAGCGAGAGGTGAGCTGGGATTTTCACAGTATTGAAGCAGCCAGAGGTGAGCAGGATTTTCACAGTTTAAAACAGGGAGAGGAAAGCAGGATTTTCACAGTTTAAAACAGCGAGAGGAAAGCAGGATTTTCACAGTTTCAAACACCAAGAGGAGAGCAGGATTTTCACAGTTTTAATCAGCGAGAGGAGAGCAGGATTTTTACAATTTTAAACAGCGACAGGAGAGCAGGTATTTTGCAATTTAAAACAGCCAGAGGAGAGCCAGGATTTTCACAGTTTAATTCAGCGAGAGGAGAGAAGGATATTCACGGATTGAAACAGCGAGTGGGGAGCAGGAATTTCAGAGTTTAAAACAGTGAGAGGAGAGCTGGGATTTTCGCAGTTTAAAACAATGCGAGTTGAGCACGATTTTCACAGTTTAAAACAGCGAGAGGAGAGCAGGATTTTCACAGTGTAAAACAACGAGAGGAGAGCTGGTTTTTCACAGTGTAAAACAACGAGAGGAGAGCTGGTTTTTCACAGTGTAAAACAACGAGAGGAGAGCTGGTTTTTCACAGTGTAAAACAACGAGAGGAGAGCTGGTTTTTCACAGTGTAAAACAACGAGAGGTGAGCTGTGATTTTTACCGTTTCAAACACCGAGAGGAGTGCTGCGATTTTCACAGTTGAAAACAGGGAATGTTGGCCAGGATTTTTGCATTTTAAAACAGCGAGAGGACATCAGTATTTTCATAGGTTAAAACAGTGAGAGGAGAGCACGATTTTCACAATATAAAACAGCGAGAGGTGTGAAGTATTTTCACAGTTTAAAACCACGAGAGACATCTGGATTTTCACAGTTTAAAACAACGAGAGGGAAGCAGGATTTTCGCAGTTTAAAACAGCGTGAGTTGAGCAGGATTTTCACAGTTTAAAACAACAAGAGGAGAGTCAGTTATTCACAGTTTAAAACAGCGAGAGGAGAGCTGGGATTTTCACAGTTTAAAACAGCGAGAGGTTAGCTGTGATTTTCACAGTTTAAAACAGTGAGAGCTGACCCTGAATTTCACAGTTTAAAACAGCGAGAGGATAGCAGGATTTCCCAGTTTAAAACAGCGAGAGGAGAGCAGGATTTTCACAGTTTAAAACAGCGAGCGGAGAGCAGGATTTTCACAGTTTGAAACACCGAGAGGAGAGCAGGATTTTCACAGTTTTAATCAGCGAGAGGGGAGCCGGGATTTTCACAGTTTTGAAACAGCCAGAGGAGCGCAGGATTTTCACTGTTTAAAACAGCGAGAGGAGAGCAGGAATTTCACAGTTTAAAACAGCGAGAGTAGAGCTGTGATTTTCACCGTTTAAAACAGCGTGAAGTGAGCAGGATTTTCACAGTTTAAAGCAGTGAGAGGTGAGCTGGGATTTTCACAGTTTAAAACAGCCAGAGGTGAGCAGGTTTTTCACAGTTTAAAACAGCGAGAAGTGAGCAGGATTTTTACAATTTAAAAAAGCGAGAGGAGAGCAGGAATTTCACAGTTTAAAACAGCGAGAGGAGAGCAGGATTTTCACAGTTTAAAACAGCGAAGGTTGAGCTGGATTTTCACAGTTTAAAACAGCGAGAGGAGAGCCTGATATTGACAGTATAAAACAGCGAGAGGTGTGCTGGGATTTTCACAGTTTAAAACAGCGCGAGGAGAGCCAGATATTCACAGTTTAAAACAGCGAGAGGTGTGCTGGGATTTTCACAGTTTAAAACAGTGAGAGGAGAGCCAGATATTCACAGTTTAAAACAGCGAGAGGAGAGCTGGGATTTTCACATTTTAAAACAGTGAGAGCTGACCCTGAATTTCACAGTTTAAAACAGCGAGAGTTGAGCAGGATTTTCACAGTTTAAAACAGCGAGAGGAGAGCAGGATTTTCACAGTTTAAAACAGCGAGTGGAAAGCAGGATTTTCACAGTATAAAACACCGAGAGGAGAGCAGGATTTTCACAGTTTAAAACAGCGAGAGGTGGGCTGTGATTTTCACCGTTTAAAACAGCGTGAAGTGAGCAGGATTTTCACTGTTTAAAGCAGTGAGAGGTGAGCAGGATTTTCACAGTTCAAAACAGCGAGCGGTGAGCTGGGATTTTCACAGTATTGAAGCAGCCAGAGGGGAGCAGGATTTTCACTGTTTAAAACAGCGAGAGTAGAGCTGGGATTTTCACACTTTAAAACAGCGAGAGGAGAGCAGGATTTTCACAGTTTCAAACAGCGAGAGGAGAGCAGGATTTTCACATTTTCAAACAGCCAGAGGAGAGCAGGTATTTTCACAGTTTAATTCAGCAAGAGGGGAGAAGGATATTCACGGATTAAAACAGCGAGTGGAGAGCAGGATTTTCACTGTTTCAAACAGCCAGAGGAGAGCAGGTATTTTGCAGTTTAAAACAGCGAGATTAGAGCAGGGATTTCAGAGTTTAAAACAGCGAGAAGAGAGCAGGGATTTCACTGTGTAAAACAGTGAGAGGAGAGCAGGGTTTTCACAGATTAAAACAGTGAGAGGAGAGCAGGAATTTCACAGTTTAAAACAGCGAGAGTAGAGCTGGGATTTTTCGCAGTTTAAAACAATGCGAGGTGAGCACGATTTTCACCGTTTAAAACAGCGAGAGTAGAGCTGGGATTTTCACAGTTTGAAACAGCGAGAGGAGAGCAGCATTTTCAAAGTCTAAAACAACGAGAGGAGAGCTGTGATTTTTACCGTTTCAAACACCAAGAGGAGTGCTGTGATTTTCACAGTTTAAAACAGCGAGAGGAGAGCCAGATATTCACAGTTTAAAACAGCGAGAGGAGAGCTGGGATTTTCACATTTTAAAAGAGCCAGAGGAGAGCAGGAATTTCACAGTTTAAAACACCGAGAGTTGAGCAGGATTTTCACAGTTTAAAACAGCGAGAGGAGAGCAGGATTTTCACTGTTTAAAACAGCGAGAGGTGAGCTGTGATTTTCACCGTTTAAAACAGCGTGATTTGAGCAGAATTTTCACTGTTTAAAGCAGTGAGAGGTGAGCAGGACATTCACAGTTTAAAACAGCGAGCGGTGAGCTGGGATTTTCATAGTATTGAAGAAGCCACAGTGGAGCAGGATTTTCACTTTTTAAAACAGCGAGAGTAGAGCTGGGATTTTCACACTTTAAAACAGCGAGAGGAAAGCAGGATTTTCACAGTTTCAAACAGCCAGAGGAGAGCCGGTATTTTCACTGATTAATTCAGCAATAGGGGAGAAGGATATTCACGGATTAAAACAGCGAGTGGAGAGCAGGATTTTCACTGTTTCAAACAGCCAGAGGAGAGCAGGTATTTTGCAGTTTAAAACAGCGAGAGTAGAGCAGGGATTTCACAGTTTAAAACAGCGAGAGTAGAGCAGGGATTTCACAGTTTAAAACAGCAAGAGGAGAGCAGGAATTTTTACCGTTTCAAACACCGAGTGGAGTGGTGCGATTTTCAAAGTTGAAAACAGGGTGATGTTGGCCAGGATTTTCGCATTTTAAAACAGCGAGAGGACAGCAGAATTTTCACAGGTTAAATCTGCGAGAGAAGAGCACGATTTTCACAATATAAAACAGCGAGAGGTGTGCAGTATTTTCACAGTTTAAAACCGCGAGATACATCTGTATTTTCAGTTTAAAACCGCGAGAGACATCTGGATTTTCACATTTTAAAAGGGCCAGAGTTGAGCAGGATTTTCGCAGTTTAAAACACCGAGAGGAGAGCAAGATTTTCACAGTTTAAAACAGTGAGAGCTGACCCTTAATTTCACAGTTTAAAACAGCGAGAGTTAAGCAGGATTTTCACAGTTTAAAACTGCGAGAGAAGAGCATGATTTTCACAATATAAAACAGCGAGAGGTGTGCAGTATTTTCACAGTTGAAAACAGGGAGATGTTGGCCAGGATTTTTGCATTTTAAAACAGCGAGAGGAGAGCAGAATTTTCACAGGTTAAATCTGCGAGAGGAGAGCACGATTTTCACAATATAAAACAGCGAGAGGTGTGCAGTATTCTCACAGTTTAAAACCGCGAGAGACATCTGGATTTTCACAGTTTAAAACAGCGAGAGGCAAGCAGGATTTTCACAGTTTAAAACAGTGAGAGGAGAGCCGGGATTTTCACATTTTAAAAGAGCCAGAGGAGAGCAGGATTTTCACAGTGTAAAACAACGAGAGGAGAGCTGGTTTTTCACAGTGTAAAACAACGAGAGGAGAGCTGGTTTTTCACAGTGTAAAACAACGAGAGGAGAGCTGGTTTTTCACAGTGTAAAACAACGAGAGGAGAGCTGTGATTTTCACCGTTTCAAACACCGAGAGGAGTGCTGCGATTTTCACAGTTGAAAACAGGGAATGTTGGCCAGGATTTTTGCATTTTAAAACAGCGAGAGGACAGCAGTATTTTCATAGGTTAAAACAGTGAGAGGAGAGCAGGATTTTCACAATATAAAACAGCGAGAGCTGTGCAGTATTTTCACAGTTTAAAACCGCGAGAGACATCTGGATTTTCACAGTTTAAAACAGCGAGAGGGAAGCAGGATTTTCGCAGTTTTAAACAGTGAGAGGAGAGCAGGGATTTTCACATTTTAAAAGAGCCAGAGGAGAGCAGGATTTTCACAGTTTAAAACAGCGAGAGGAGAGCCAGATATTCACAGTTTAAAACAGCGAGAGGAGAGCTGGGATTTTCACAGTTTAAAACAGCGAGAGGTTAGCTGGGATTTTCACAGTTTAAAACAGCGAGCGGAGAGCAGGATTTTCACAGTTTAAAACACCGAGAGGAGAGCAGGATTTTCACAGTTTTAATCAGTGAGAGAGGAGCCGGGATTTTCACAGTTTTGAAACAGCCAGAGGAGCGCTGGATTTTCACTGTTTAAAACAGCGAGAGGAGAGCAGGAATTTCACAGTTTAAAACTGCAAGAGTAGAGCTGTGATTTTCACAGTTTAAAACAGCGAGAGGTGAGCTGGGATTTTCACAGTTTAAAACAGCCAGAGGTGAGCAGGTTTTTCACAGTTTAAAACAGCGAGAAGTGAGCAGGATTTTCACAGTTTAAAGCAGTGAGAGGTGAGCTGGGATTTTCACAGTTTAAAACAGCCAGAGGTGAGCAGGTTTTTCACAGTTTAAAACAGCGAGAAGTGAGCAGGATTTTAACAATTTAAAAAAGCGAAACGAGAGCAGGAATTTCACAGTTTAAAACAGTGAGAGTAGAGCTGGGATTTTCACAGCATTGAAGCAGCCAGAGGGGAGCAGGATTTTCACAGTTTAAAACAGCGAGAGTAGAGCTGGGATTTTCACAATTTAAAACAATGCGAGGTGAGCAGGATATTCACAGTGTAAAACAACGAGAGGAGAGCTGTGATTTTTACCGTTTCAAACACCAAGAGGAGTGCTGTGATTTTCACAGTTGAAAACAGGGAGATGTTGGCCTGGATTTTCGCATTTTAAAACAGCGAGAGGCAAGCAGGATTTTCACAGGTTAAAACTGCGAGAGAAGAGCATGACTTTCACAATATAAAACAGCGAGAGGTGTGCAGTATTTTCACATTTCAAAACCGCGAGAGACATCTGGATTTTCACAGTTTAAAACAGCGAGAGGGAAGCAGGATTTTCACAGTTTAAAACAGCGAGAGGAGAGCCGGGATTTTCACAGTTTAAAACAGCGAGAGGAGAGCAGGATTTTCACAGTTTAAAACAGCGAGTGTTGAGCTGGATTTTCACAGTTTAAAACAGCGAGAGCAGAGCCAGATATTCACAGTTTAAAGCAGCGAGAGGTGGGCTGGGATTTTCACAGATTAAAACAGCGAGAGGAGAGCCAGATACTCACAGTTTAAAACAGCGAGAGGAGAGCTGGGATTTTCACATTTTAAAAGAGCCAGAGGAGAGCAGGATTTTCATAGTTTAAAACAGTGAGAGCTGACCCTGAATTTCACAGTTTAAAACAGCGAGAGTTGAGTTGGGATTTTCACAGTTTAAAACTGCAAGAGGTGAGCTGGGATTTTCACAGTTTAAAACAGCGAGAGGTGAGCTGGGATTTTCACAGTTTAAAACAGCGAGAGGTGAGCTGGGATTTTCACAGTTTAAAACAGCGAGAGGTGAGCTGGGATTTACACAGTTTAAAACAGCCAGAGGAGAGCCGGATTTTCACGGTTTAAAAGACTGAGAGCTGACCCTGAATTTCACATTTTAAAACAGTGAGAGGTGAGCTGGGATTTTCACCCTTTAAAACTGTGAGAAGTGAGCAGGATTTTCAAAGTTTAAAACAGCGAGAGGAGAGCAGGATTTTCACAGTTTAAAACAGCGAGAGGAGAGCAGGATTTTCACATTTTTAATCAGCGAGTGGGGAGCCGGGATTTTCACAGTTTTGAAACAGCCAGAGGAGCGCTGGATTTTTACTGTTTAAAACAGCGAGAGGAGAGCAGGAATTTCACAGTTTAAAACAGCGAGAGGAGAGCAGGAATTTCACAGTTTAAAACAGCGAGAGTAGAGCTGTGATTTTAACCGTTTAAAACAGCATGAAGTGAGCAGGATTTTCAATGTTTACAGCAGTGAGAGGTGAGCAGGAGTTTCACAGTTTAAAACAGCGAGAGGAGAGCCGGATTTTCACACTTTAAAACTATGCGAGGTGAGCACGATTTTCACAGTGTAAAACAGCGAGAGGAGAGCTGGATTTTTACCATTTCAAACACCGAGAGGAGTGCTGTTGATTTTCACAGTTGAAAACAGGGAGTTGTTGGCCAGGATTTTCGCATTTTAAAACAGCGAGAGGCAAACAGGAATTTCACAGGTTAAATCTGCGAGAGCAGAGCACGTTTTTCACAATATAAAACAGCAAGAGGTGTGCAGTATTTTCACAGTTTAAAACCGCGAGAGACATCTGGATTTTCACAGTTTTAAACACCGAGAGGGAAGCAGGATTTTCGCAGGTTAAAACAGCGAGAGGAGAGCCTGGATTTTCACAGTTTAAAACAGCGAGAGGGTAGCAGGATTTTCGCAGTTTAAAACAGCGAGAGCTGTGCAGTATTTTCACAGTTTAAAACCGCGAGAGACATCTGGACTTTCACAGTTTAAAACACCGATAGGGAAGCAGGATTTTCGCAGGTTAAAACAGTGAGAGGATTCCCTGAATTTCACAGTTTAAAACAGCGAGAGTAGAGCAGGGATTTTAACCGTTTAAAACAGCATGAAGTGAGCAGGATTTTCACTGTTTACAGCAGTGAGAGGTGAGCAGGAATTTCACAGTTTAAAACAGCGAAAGGTGAGCTGCATTTTCACAGTGTAAAACAACGAGAAGAGAGCTGTGATTTTTACCGTTTCAAACAGTGAGAGGAGTGCTGCGATTTTCACAGTTGAAAACAGGGAGATGTTGGCTAGGATTTTCACAATTTAAAACAGCGAGAGGAGAGCAGGATTTTCACAGGTTAAAACAGCGAGAGGGAAGCCGGATTTTCGCATTTTAAAACAGCGAGAAGAGAGTCGGGATTTTCACATTTTAAAAGAGCCAGAGGAGAGCCCGATATTCACAGTTTAAAACACCGAGAGGTGAGTTGGGATTTTCACAGTTTAAAGCAGCGCGAGGTGAGCTTGGATTTTCACAGTTTAAAACAGCGAGAGGTGAGCTGGGATTTTCACAGTTTAAAACAGCGAGAGGTGAGCTGGGATTTTCACAGTTTAAAACAGCGAGAGGTGAGCTGGGATTTACACAGTTTAAAACAGCCAGAGGAGAGCCGGATTTTCACAGTTTAAAAGACTGAGAGCTGACCCTGAATTTCACAGTTTAAAACAGTGAGAGGTGAGCTGGGATTTTCGCCCTTTAAAACTGTGAGAAGTGAGCAGGATTTTCACAGTTTAAAACAGCTAGAGGAAAGCAGGATTTTCACAGTTTAAAACAGCAAGAGGAGAGCAGGATTTTCACATTTTTAATCAGCGAGTGGGGAGCCGGGATTTTCACAGTTTTGAAACAGCCAGAGGAGCGCTGGATTTTTACAGTTTAAAACAGCGAGAGGAGAGCAGGAATTTCACAGTTTAAAACAGCGAGAGGAGAGCAGGAATTTCACAGTTTAAAACAGTGAGAGTAGAGCTGTGATTTTCACCGTTTAAAGCAGCGTGAAGTGAGCAGGATTTTCACAGTTTAAAGCAGTGAGAGGTGACCAGGATTTTCTCAGTTTAAAACAGCGAGAGGTGAGCTGGGATTTACACAGTTTAAAAGAGCCAGAGGAGAGCCGGATTTTCACATTTTAAAAGACTGAGAGCTGACCCTGAATTTCACAGTTTAAAACAGTGAGAGTTGAGCTGGGATTTTCACCCTTTAAAACTGTGAGAAGTGAGCAGGATTTTCGCAGTTTAAAACAGCGAGAGGAGAGCAGGAAATTCACAGTTTAAAACAGCGAGAGTAGAGCTGGGATTTTCACCATTTAAAGCAGCGTGAAGTGAGCAGGATTTTCACAGTTTAAAGCAGTGAGAGGTGAGCAGGATTTTCTCAGTTTAAAACAATGAGAGGTGAGCAGGATTTTCACACTTTAAAACTGTGAGAAGGGAGCAGGATTTTCACAGTTTAAAACATCGAGAGGAAAGCAGGATTTTCACAGTTCAAAACACCGAGAGGAGAGCAGGATTTTCACAGTTTTAATCAGCCAGAGGGGAGCCGGGATTTTCACAGTTTTGAAACAGCCAGTGGTGTTCAGGATTTCCACTGTTTAAAACAGCGAAAGGAGAGCAGGAATTTCACAGTTTAAAACAGCGAGAGGTGAGCTGGGATTTTCACAGTATTAAAGCAGCCAGAGGGGAGCAGGATTTTCAATGTTTAAAACAGCGAGCAGAGAGCCGGATTTTCACACTTTAAAACAATGCGAGGTGAGCACGATTTTCACACTGTAAAACAACGAGAGGAGAGCTGTGATTTTTACCGTTTCAAACACCGAGAGGAGTGCTGTGATTTTCACAGTTGAAAACAGGGAATGTTGGCCAGGATTTTCGCATTTTAAAACAGCGAGAGGCAAGCAGGAATTTCACAGGTTAAAACAGCGAGAGGAGAGCAGGATTTTCACAGGTTAAATCTGCGAGAGAAGAGCACGATTTTCACAATATAAAACAGCGAGAGGTGTGCAGTATTTTCACAGTTTAAAACTGCGAGAGATATCTGGATTTTAACAGTTTAAAACAGTGAGAGGAGAGCTGGGATTCTCACAGTTTAAAAGAGCCAGAGGAGAGCAGGATTTTCACAGTTTAAAACAGTGTGAGTTGACCCTGAATTTCACAGTTTAAAACAGCGAGAGTTGAGCAGGATTTTCACTGTTTAAAACAGCGAGAGGAAGAGCAGTAATTCCACAGTTTAAAACAGTGAAAGTAGAGCTGTGATTTTAACCGTTCAAAACAGCGTGAAGTGAGCAGGATTTTCACTGTTTACAGCACTGAGAGGTGAGCAGGAATTTCACAGTTTAAAACAGCGAGAGGAGAGCAGGATTTTCACAGTTTAAAACAGCGAGAGGAGAGCAGGATTTTCACAGTTTAAAACAGCGAGAGGTGAGCGCGATTTTCACAGTGTAAAACAGCGAGAGGAGTGCTGCGATTTTCACAGTTGAAAACAGGGAGATGATGACCAGGATTTTCGCAATTTAAAACAGCGAGAGGCAAGCAGGATTTTCACAGGTTAAATCTGCGAGAGAAGAGCACGATTTTCACAACATAAAACAGCGAGAGGAGTGCAGTATTTTCACTGTTTAAAACCGCGAGAGACATCTGGATTTTCACAGTTTTAAACAGCGAGAGGGAAGCAGGATTTTCGCAGTTTGAAACAGTGAGAGGAGAGCCGGGATTTTCACATTTTAAAAGAGCCAGAGTAGAGCCCGATATTCACTGTTTAAAACAGCGAGAGGAGAGCCGGATTTTCGCAGTTCAAAACAGTGAGAGCTGACCCTGAATTTCACAGTTTAAAACAGCGAGAGGTGAGCAGGATTTTCAAAGTATTGAAGCAGCCTGAGGAGAGCAGGATTTTCGCAGTTTGAAACAGTGAGAGGAGAGCCGGGATTTTCACTTTTTAAAAGAGCCAGAGGAGAGCAGGATTTTCACAGTTTAAAACAATGAGAGGTGAGCACGATTTTCACAGTGTAAAACAACGAGAGGAGAGCTGTTATTTTTACCGTTTCAAACACCGAGAGGATTGCTGCGATTTTCATCGTTGAAAACAGGGAGATGTTGGCCAGTATTTTCGCATTTTAAAACTGCGAGAGGACAGCAGAATTTTCACCGGTTAAAACAGTGAGAGAAGAGCAGGATTTTCACGATATAAAACAGCGAGAGGTGTGCAGTTTTTTCACAGTTTAAAACCACGAGAGACATCTGCATTTTCACAGTTTGAAACAGCGAGAGGGAAGCAGGATTTTCGCAGTTTAATACAGTGAGAGGAGAGCCGGGATTTTCACATTTTTAAAGAGCCAGAGGAGAGCAGGATTTTCACAGTTTAAAACACCGAGAGGAGTGCTGTGATTTTCACAGTTTAAAACAGGGAATGTTGGCCAGGATTTTCGCATTTTAAAACAGTGAGAGGCGAGCATGAATTTCACAGGTTAAAACAGCGAGAGAAGAGCACGATTTTCACCATATAAAACAGCGAGAGGTGTGCAGTATTTTCACAGTTTAAAACCGCGAGAGACAGCTGGATTTTCACAGTTTAAAACAGCGAGAGTGAAGCAGGATTTTCGCAGGTTAAAACAGCGAGAGGAGAGCCGGGATTTTCACAGTTTTAAACAGCGAGAGGGAAGCAGGAATTTCACAGTTTAAAACAGCGAGAGAAGAGCAGGATTTTCACAGGTTAAATCTGCGAGAGAAGAGTACGATTTTCACAATATAAAACAGCGAGAGGTGTGCAGTATTTTCACAGTTTAAAACCGCGAGAGACATCTGGATTTTCACAGTTTAAAACAGCGAGAGGAGAGCCGGATTTTCACAGTCTAAAACAGCGAGAGGAGAGCCGGGATTTTCACTGTTTCAAGCAGCGAGAGGAGAGCAGGATTTTCACAGTTTAAAACAGCAAGAGTAGAGCTGGGATTTTCACAGTTTAAAACACCGAGAGGAGAGCAGGATTTTCACAGTTTTAATCAGCGAGAGGGGAGCCGGGATTTTCACAGTTTTAAACAGCGAGAGGGAAGCAGGAATTTCACAGTTTAAAACAGCGAGAGAAGAGCAGGATTTTCACAGGTTAAATCTGCGAGAGAAGAGCACGATTTTCACAATATAAAACAGCGAGAGCTGTGCAGTATTTTCACAGTTTAAAACCGCGAGAGACATCTGGATTTTCACAGTTTAAAACACCGATAGGGAAGCAGGATTTTCGCAGGTTAAAACAGTGAGAGGATTCCCTGAATTTCACATTTTAAAACAGCGAGAGTAGAGCTGGGATTTTAACCGTTTAAAACAGCATGAAGTGAGCAGGATTTTCACTGTTTACAGCAGTGAGAGATGAGCAGGAATTTCACAGTTTAAAACAGCGAAAGGTGAGCTGCATTTTCACAGTGTAAAACAACGAGAAGAGAGCTGTGATTTTTACCGTTTCATACAGCGAGAGGAGTGCTGCGATTTTCACAGTTGAAAACAGGGAGATGTTGGCTATGATTTTCACAATTTAAAACAGCGAGAGGAGAGCAGGATTTTCACAGGTTAAAACAGCGAGAGGGAAGCCGGATTTTCGCATTTTAAAACAGCGAGAGGAGAGTCGGGATTTTCACATTTTAAAAGAGCCAGAGAAGAGCCGGATATTCACAGTTTAAAACACCGAGAGGTGAGTTGGGATTTTCACAGTTTAAAACAGCGAGAGGTGAGCTGGGATTTTCACAGTTTAAAACAGCGAGAGGTGAGCTGGGATTTTCACAGTTTAAAACAGCGAGAGGTGAGCTGGGATTTTCACAGTTTAAAACAGCGAGAGGTGAGCTGGGATTTACACAGTTTAAAACAGCCAGAGGAGAGCCGGATTTTCACAGTTTAAAAGACTGAGAGCTGACCCTGAATTTCACAGTTTAAAACAGTGAGAGGTGAGCTGGGATTTTCACCCTTTAAAACTGTGAGAAGTGAGCAGGATTTTCACGGTTTAAAACAGCTAGAGGAAAGCAGAATTTTCACAGCTTAAAATAGCAAGAGGAGAGCAGGATTTTCACATTTTTAATCAGCGAGTGGGGAGCCGGGATTTTCACAGTTTTGAAACAGCCAGAGGAGCGCTGGATTTTTACAGTTTAAAACAGCGAGAGGAGAGCAGGAATTTCAGTTTAAAACAGCGAGAGGAGAGCAGGAATTTCACAGTTTAAAACAGCGAGAGTAGAGCTGTGATTTTCACCGTTTAAAGCAGCGTGAAGTGAGCAGGATTTTCACAGTTTAAAGCAGTGAGAGGTGAGCAGGATTTTCTCAGTTTAAAACAGCGAGAGGTGAGCTGGGATTTACACAGTTTAAAACAGCCAGAGGAGAGCCGGATTTGCACAGTTTAAAAGACTGAGAGCTGACCCTGAATTTCACAGTTTAAAACAGTGAGAGGTGAGCTGGGATTTTCACCCTTTAAAACTGTGAGAAGTGAGCAGGATTTTCACAGTTTAAAACAGCGAGAGGAAAGCAGGATTTTCACATTTTAAAAGAGCCAGAGGAGAGCCGGATATTCACAGTTTAAAACACCGAGAGGTGAGTTGGGATTTTCACAGTTTAAAACAGCGAGAGGTGAGCTGGGATTTTCACAGTTTAAAACAGCGAGAGGTGAGCTGGGATTTTCACAGTTTAAAACAGCGAGAGGTGAGCTGGGATTTTCACAGTTTAAAACAGCGAGAGGTGAGCTGGGATTTACACAGTTTAAAACAGCGAGAGGAGAGCAGGATTTTCACAGGTTAAATCTGCGAGAGAAGAGCACGATTTTCACAATATAAAACAGCGAGAGGTGTGCAGTATTTTCACAGTTTAAAACCGCGAGAGACATCTGGATTTTCACAGTTTAAAACAGCGAGAGGAGAGCCGGATTTTCACAGTCTAAAACAGCGAGAGGAGAGCCGGGATTTTCACTGTTTCAAGCAGCGAGAGGAGAGCAGGATTTTCACAGTTTAAAACAGCAAGAGTAGAGCTGGGATTTTCACAGTTTAAAACACCGAGAGGAGAGCAGGATTTTCACAGTTTTAATCAGCGAGAGGGGAGCCGGGATTTTCACAGTTTTAAACAGCGAGAGGGAAGCAGGAATTTCACAGTTTAAAACAGCGAGAGAAGAGCAGGATTTTCACAGGTTAAATCTGCGAGAGAAGAGCACGATTTTCACAATATAAAACAGCGAGAGCTGTGCAGTATTTTCACAGTTTAAAACCGCGAGAGACATCTGGATTTTCACAGTTTAAAACACCGATAGGGAAGCAGGATTTTCGCAGGTTAAAACAGTGAGAGGATTCCCTGAATTTCACAGTTTAAAACAGCGAGAGTAGAGCTGGGATTTTAACCGTTTAAAACAGCATGAAGTGAGCAGGATTTTCACTGTTTACAGCAGTGAGAAGTGATCAGGAATTTCACAGTTTAAAACAGCGAAAGGTGAGCTGCATTTTCACAGTGTAAAACAACGAGAAGAGAGCTGTGATTTTTACCGTTTCATACAGCGAGAGGAGTGCTGCGATTTTCACAGTTGAAAACAGGGAGATGTTGGCTATGATTTTCACAATTTAAAACAGCGAGAGGAGAGCAGGATTTTCACAGGTTAAAACAGCGAGAGGGAAGCCGGATTTTCGCATTTTAAAACAGCGAGAGGAGAGTCGGGATTTTCACATTTTAAAAGAGCCAGAGGAGAGCCGGATATTCACAGTTTAAAACACCGAGAGGTGAGTTGGGATTTTCACAGTTTAAAACAGCGAGAGGTGAGCTGGGATTTTCACAGTTTAAAACAGCGAGAGGTGAGCTGGGATTTTCACAGTTTAAAACAGCGAGAGGTGAGCTGGGATTTTCACAGTTTAAAACAGCGAGAGGTGAGCTGGGATTTACACAGTTTAAAACAGCGAGAGGAGAGCAGGATTTTCACAGGTTAAATCTGCGAGAGAAGAGCACGATTTTCACAATATAAAACAGCGAGAGCTGTGCAGTATTTTCACAGTTTAAAACCGCGAGAGACATCTGGATTTTCACAGTTTAAAGCACCGATAGGGAAGCAGGATTTTCACAGTTTAAAACACTGAGAGGAGAGCAGGATTTTCACATTTTTAATCAGCGAGTGGGGAGCCGGGATTTTCACAGTTTTGAAACAGCCAGAGGAGCGCTGGATTTTTACAGTTTAAAACAGCGAGAGGAGAGCAGGAATTTCACAGTTTAAAACAGCGAGAGGAGAGCAGGAATTTCACAGTTTAAAACAGCGAGAGTAGAGCTGTGATTTTCACCGTTTAAAGCAGCGTGAAGTGAGCAGGATTTTCACAGTTTAAAGCAGTGAGAGGTGAGCAGGATTTTCTCAGTTTAAAACAGCGAGAGGTGAGCCGGGATTTACACAGTTTAAAACAGCCAGAGGAGAGCCGGATTTGCACAGTTCAAAAGACTGAGAACTGACCCTGAATTTCACAGTTTAAAACAGTGAGAGGTGAGCTGGGATTTTCACCCTTTAAAACTGTGAGAAGTGAGCAGGATTTTCACAGTTTAAAACAGCGAGAGGAAAGCAGGATTTTCACAGTTTAAAACACCGAGAGGAGAGCAGGATTTTCACAGTTTTAATCAGCGAGAGGGGAGCCGGGATTTTCACAGTTTTAAACAGCGAGAGGGAAGCAGGAATTTCACAGTTTAAAACAGCGAGAGAAGAGCAGGATTTTCACAGGTTAAATCTGCGAGAGAAGAGCACGATTTTCACAATATAAAACAGCGAGAGCTGTGCAGTATTTTCACAGTTTAAAACCGCGAGAGACATCTGGATTTTCACAGTTTAAAACACCGATAGGGAAGCAGGATTTTCGCAGGTTAAAACAGTGAGAGGATTCCCTGAATTTCACATTTTAAAACAGCGAGAGTAGAGCTGGGATTTTAACCGTTTAAAACAGCATGAAGTGAGCAGGATTTTCACTGTTTACAGCAGTGAGAGATGAGCAGGAATTTCACAGTTTAAAACAGCGAAAGGTGAGCTGCATTTTCACAGTGTAAAACAACGAGAAGAGAGCTGTGATTTTTACCGTTTCATACAGCGAGAGGAGTGCTGCGATTTTCACAGTTGAAAACAGGGAGATGTTGGCTATGATTTTCACAATTTAAAACAGCGAGAGGAGAGCAGGATTTTCACAGGTTAAAACAGCGAGAGGGAAGCCGGATTTTCGCATTTTAAAACAGCGAGAGGAGAGTCGGGATTTTCACATTTTAAAAGAGCCAGAGAAGAGCCGGATATTCACAGTTTAAAACACCGAGAGGTGAGTTGGGATTTTCACAGTTTAAAACAGCGAGAGGTGAGCTGGGATTTTCACAGTTTAAAACAGCGAGAGGTGAGCTGGGATTTTCACAGTTTAAAACAGCGAGAGGTGAGCTGGGATTTTCACAGTTTAAAACAGCGAGAGGTGAGCTGGGATTTACACAGTTTAAAACAGCCAGAGGAGAGCCGGATTTTCACAGTTTAAAAGACTGAGAGCTGACCCTGAATTTCACAGTTTAAAACAGTGAGAGGTGAGCTGGGATTTTCACCCTTTAAAACTGTGAGAAGTGAGCAGGATTTTCACGGTTTAAAACAGCTAGAGGAAAGCAGAATTTTCACAGCTTAAAATAGCAAGAGGAGAGCAGGATTTTCACATTTTTAATCAGCGAGTGGGGAGCCGGGATTTTCACAGTTTTGAAACAGCCAGAGGAGCGCTGGATTTTTACAGTTTAAAACAGCGAGAGGAGAGCAGGAATTTCAGTTTAAAACAGCGAGAGGAGAGCAGGAATTTCACAGTTTAAAACAGCGAGAGTAGAGCTGTGATTTTCACCGTTTAAAGCAGCGTGAAGTGAGCAGGATTTTCACAGTTTAAAGCAGTGAGAGGTGAGCAGGATTTTCTCAGTTTAAAACAGCGAGAGGTGAGCTGGGATTTACACAGTTTAAAACAGCCAGAGGAGAGCCGGATTTGCACAGTTTAAAAGACTGAGAGCTGACCCTGAATTTCACAGTTTAAAACAGTGAGAGGTGAGCTGGGATTTTCACCCTTTAAAACTGTGAGAAGTGAGCAGGATTTTCACAGTTTAAAACAGCGAGAGGAAAGCAGGATTTTCACAGTTTAAAACACCGAGAGGAGAGCAGGATTTTCACAGTTTTAATCAGCCAGAGGGGAGCCGGGATTTTCACAGTTTTGAAACAGCCAGAGGAGCGCTGGATTTTCACAGTTTAAAACAGCGAGAGGAGAGCAGGAAATTCACAGTTTAAAACAGCGAGAGTAGAGCTGGGATTTTCACCATTTAAAGCATCGTGAAGTGAGCAGGATTTTCACAGTTTAAAGCAGTGAGAGGTGAGCAGGATTTTCTCAGTTTAAAACAATGAGAGGTGAGCAGGATTTTCACACTTTAAAACTGTGAGAAGGGAGCAGGATTTTCACAGTTTAAAACATCGAGAGGAAAGCAGGATTTTCACAGTTCAAAACACCGAGAGGAGAGCAGGATTTTCACAGTTTTAATCAGCCAGAGGGGAGCCGGGATTTTCACAGTTTTGAAACAGCCAGTGGTGTTCAGGATTTCCACTGTTTAAAACAGCGAAAGGAGAGCAGGAATTTCACAGTTTAAAACAGCGAGAGGTGAGCTGGGATTTTCACAGTATTAAAGCAGCCAGAGGGGAGCAGGATTTTCAATGTTTAAAACAGCGAGCAGAGAGGCGGATTTTCACACTTTAAAACAATGCGAGGTGAGCACGATTTTCACACTGTAAAACAACGAGAGGAGAGCTGTGATTTTTACCGTTTCAAACACCGAGAGGAGTGCTGTGATTTTCACAGTTGAAAACAGGGAATGTTGGCCAGGATTTTCGCATTTTAAAACAGCGAGAGGCAAGCAGGAATTTCACAGGTTAAAACAGCAAGAGGAGAGCAGGATTTTCACAGGTTAAATCTGCGAGAGAAGAGCACGATTTTCACAATATAAAACAGCGAGAGGTGTGCAGTATTTCCACAGTTTAAAACCGCGAGAGATATCTGGATTTTAACAGTTTAAAACAGTGAGAGGAGAGCTGGGATTCTCACAGTTTAAAAGAGCCAGAGGAGAGCAGGATTTTCACAGTTTAAAACAGTGTGAGTTGACCCTGAATTTCACAGTTTAAAACAGCGAGAGTTGAGCAGGATTTTCGCAGTTTAAAACAGCGAGAGGAAGAGCAGTAATTCCACAGTTTAAAACAGTGAAAGTAGAGCTGTGATTTTAACCGTTCAAAACAGCGTGAAGTGAGCAGGATTTTCACTGTTTACAGCACTGAGAGGTGAGCAGGAATTTCACAGTTTAAAACAGCGAGAGGAGAGCATGATTTTCACAGTTTAACACAGCGAGAGGAGAGCAGGATTTTCACAGTTTAAAACAGCGAGAGGTGAGCGCGATTTTCACAGTGTAAAACAGCGAGAGGAGTGCTGCGATTTTCACAGTTGAAAACAGGGAGATGATGACCAGGATTTTCGCAATTTAAAACAGCGAGAGGCAAGCAGGATTTTCACAGGTTAAATCTGCGAGAGAAGAGCACGATTTTCACAACATAAAACAGCGAGAGGAGTGCAGTATTTTCACTGTTTAAAACCGCGAGAGACATCTGGATTTTCACAGTTTTAAACAGCGAGAGGGAAGCAGGATTTTCGCAGTTTGAAACAGTGAGAGGAGAGCCGGGATTTTCACATTTTAAAAGAGCCAGAGTAGAGCCCGATATTCACAGTTTAAAACAGCGAGAGGAGAGCTGGGATTTTCACTGTTTAAAACAGCGAGAGGAGAGCCGGATTTTCGCAGTTCAAAACAGTCAGAGCTGACCCTGAATTTCTCAGTTTAAAACAGCGAGAGGTGAGCAGGATTTTCACAGTATTGAAGCAGCCTGAGGAGAGCAGGATTTTCGCAGTTTGAAACAGTGAGAGGTGAGCCGGGATTTTCACTTTTTAAAAGAGCCAGAGGAGAGCAGGATTTTCACAGTTTAAAACAATGAGAGGTGAGCACGATTTTCACAGTGTAAAACAACGAGAGGAGAGCTGTTATTTTTACCGTTTCAAACACCGAGAGGATTGCTGCGATTTTCATCGTTGAAAACAGGGAGATGTTGGCCAGTATTTTCGCATTTTAAAACTGCGAGAGGACAGCAGAATTTTCACCGGTTATAACAGTGAGAGAAGAGCAGGATTTTCACGATATAAAACAGCGAGAGGTGTGCAGTTTTTTCACAGTTTAAAACCACGAGAGACATCTGCATTTTCACAGTTTGAAACAGCGAGAGGGAAGCAGGATTTTCGCAGTTTAATACAGTGAGAGGAGAGCCGGGATTTTCACATTTTAAAAGAGCCAGAGGAGAGCAGGATTTTCACAGTTTAAAACAGCGAGAGGAGTGCTGTGATTTACACAGTTTAAAACAGGGAATGTTGGCCAGGATTTTCGCATTTTAAAACAGTGAGAGGCGAGCAGGAATTTCACAGGTTAAAACAGCGAGAGAAGAGCACGATTTTCACAATATAAAACAGCGAGAGGTGTGCAGTATTTTCACAGTTTAAAACCGCGAGAGACAGCTGGATTTTCACAGTTTAAAACAGCGAGAGTGAAGCAGGATTTTCGCAGGTTAAAACAGCGAGAGGAGAGCCGGGATTTTCACAGTTTTAAACAGCGAGAGGGAAGCAGGAATTTCACAGTTTAAAACAGCGAGAGAAGAGCAGGATTTTCACAGGTTAAATCTGCGAGAGAAGAGCACGATTTTCACAATATAAAACAGCGAGAGGTGTGCAGTATTTTCACAGTTTAAAACCGCGAGAGACATCTGGATTTTCACAGTTTAAAACAGGGAGAGGAGAGCCGGATTTTCACAGTCTAAAACAGCGAGAGGAGAGCCGGGATTTTCACTGTTTCAAGCAGCGAGAGGAGAGCAGGAATTTCACAGTTTAAAACAGCAAGAGTAGAGCTGGGATTTTCACCGCTTAAAACAACGTGAAGTGAGCAGGATTTTCACAGTTTAAAGCAGTGAGAGTAGAGCTGGGATTTTCACCGTTTAAAGCAGCGTGAAGTGAGCAAGATTTTCACAGTTTAAAGCAGTGAGAGGAGAGCTGGGATTTTCACCGTTTAAAGCAGCGTGAAGTGAGCAAGATTTTCACAGTTTAAAGCAGTGAGAGTAGAGCTGGGATTTTCACCGTGTAAAGCAGCGTGAAGTGAGCAGGATTTTCACAGTTTAAAACAGCGAGAGGAGGGCTGGGATTTTCACACTTTAAAACTGTGAGATGTGAGCAGGTTTTTCACAGTTTAAAACAGCGAGAGGAGAGCAGGATTTTCACAGGTTAAATCTGCGAGAGAAGAGCACGATTTTCACAATATAAAACAGCGAGAGGTGTGCAGTATTTTCACAGTTTAAAACCGCGAGAGTCATCTGGATTTTAACTGTTTAAAACAGTGAGAGGAGAGCTGGGATTTTCACAGTTTAAAACAGCCAGATGAGAGCAGGATTTTCACTGTTTAAAACGGCGAGAGGAGAGCATCAATTCCACAGTTTAAAACAGCGAAAGTAGAGCTGTGATTTTAACCGTTCAAAACAGCGTGAAGTGAGCAGGATTTTCACTGTTTACAGCAATGAGAGGTGAGCAGGAATTTCACAGTATAAAACAGCGAGATGTGAGCTCGATTTTCACAGTGTAAAACAGCGAGAGGAGTGCGGCGATTTTCACAGTTGAAATCAAGGAGATGTTGGCCAGGATTTTTGCATTTTAAAACAGCGAGAGGCAAGCAGGATTTTCACAGGTTAAATCTGCGAGAGAAGAGCACGATTTTCACAACATAAAACAGCGAGAGGAGTGCAGTATTTTCACTGTTTAAAACTGCGCGAGACATCTGGATTTTCACAGTTGTAAACAGCGAGAGGGAAGCAGTATTTTCGCAGTTTGAAACATTGAGAGGAGAGCCGGGATTTTCACATTTTAAAGCAGCGAGAGGAGAGCTGGGATTTTCACAGTTTAAAACAGCGAGAGGAGATCTGAGATTTACACAGTTTAAAACAGCCAGAGGAGAGCCGGATTTTCGCAGTTCAAAACAGTGAGAGCTGACCCTGAATTTCACAGTTTAAAACAGCGAGAGGAGAGCAGGATTTTCACTGTTTAAAACAGCCAGAGGTGAGCTGGGATTTTCACAGTATTGAAGCAGCCAGAGGGGAGCAGGTATATTCATAGTTTAATTCAACGAGAGGAGAGAAGGATATTCACGGATTAAAACAGCGAGTGGAGAGCAGGAATTTCACAGTTTAAAACAGCGAGAGGAGAGCTGAGATTTACACAGTTTAAAACAGCCAGAGGAGAGCCGGATTTTCGCAGTTCAAAACAGTGATAGCTGACCCTGAATTTCACAGTTTAAAACAGCGAGAGGAGAGCAGGATTTTCACTGTTTAAAACAGCCAGAGGTGAGCTGGGATTTTCACAGTATTGAAGCAGCCAGAGGGGAGCAGGTATTTTCATAGTTTAATTCAACGATAGGAGAGAAGGATATTCACGGATTAAAACAGCGAGTGGAGAGCAGGAATTTCACAGTTTAAAACAGCGAGAGGAGAGCTGAGATTTACACAGTTTAAAACAGCCAGAGGAGAGCCAGATTTTCGCAGTTCAAAACAGTGAGAGCAGACCCTGAATTTCACAGTTTAAAACAGCGAGAGGAAAGCAGGTTTTTCACAGATTAAAACACCGAGAGGAGAGCAGGATTTTCACAGTTTAAAACAGCGAGAGGAGAGCAGGATTTTCACTGTTTAAAGCAGTGAGAGGTGAGCAGAATTTTCACAGTTTAAAACAGCGAGAGGAGAGCAGGATTTTCACAGATTAAAACACCGAGAGGAGAGCAGGATTTTCACAGTTTAAAACAGCCAGATGTGAGCTGGGATTTTCACAGTATTGAAGCAGCCAGAGGGGAGCAGGTATTTTCACAGTTTAATTCAACGAGAGGAGAGAAGGATATTCACGGATTATAACAGCGATTGGAGAGCAGGAATTTCACAGTTTAAAACAGCGAGAGTAGAGCTGGGATTTACACAGTTTAAAACAGCCAGAGGAGAGCCGGATTTTCACAGTTTAAAAGACTGAGAGCTGACCCTGAATTTCACAGATTAAAACAGCGAGAGGTGAGCCGGGATTTTCACATTTTAAAAGAGCCAGAGGTGAGCAGGATTTTCACAATTTAAAACAGCGAGAGGAAAGCAGGATTTTCACAGATTAAAACATAGAGAGGAGAGCAGGATTTTCACAGTTTAAAACAGCGAGAGGAAAGCAGGATTTTCAGAGATTAAAACATCGAGAGGAGAGCAGGATTTTCACAGTTTAAAACAGCGAGAGGAGAGCAGGATTTTCACAGTTTAAAACAGCCAGAGGAGAGCAGGATTTTCACAGTTTTAATCAGCGAGAGGGGAGCCGGGATTTTCACTTTTTTGAAACAGCCAGAGGAGCGCTGGATTTTTACTGTTTAAAACAGCGAGAGGAGAGCAGGATTTCCATCGTTTAAAACAGCGTGAAGTGAGCAGGATTTTCACAGGTTAAAGCAGTGAGGGGTGAGCAGGATTTTCTCAGTTTAAGATAGCGAGAGGAGAGCAGGGTTTTCACTGTTTAAAACAGCGAGAGGAGAGCAGGAATTTCACAGTTTAAAACAGCGAGAGGTGAGCAGGATTTTCACAGTTTAAAGCAGTGAGAGGAGAGCAGGAATTTCACAGTTTAAAACAGCAAGAGTAGAGCTGGGATTTTCACACTTTAAAACTGTGAGAAGTGAGCAGGATTTTCACAGTTTAAAACAGCGAGAGGAAAGCAGGATTTTCTCAGTTTAAAACACCGAGAGGAGATCAAGATTTTCACAGTCTAAAACAGCGAGAGGAGAGCCGGGATTTTCACTGTTTCAAGCAGCGAGAGGAGAGCAGGAATTTCACAGTTTAAAACAGCAAGAGTAGAGCTGGGATTTTCACCGCTTAAAACAACGTGAAGTGAGCAGGATTTTCACAGTTTAAAGCAGTGAGAGTAGAGCTGGGATTTTCACCGTTTAAAGCAGCGTGAAGTGAGCAAGATTTTCACAGTTTAAAGCAGTGAGAGGAGAGCTGGGATTTTCACCGTTTAAAGCAGCGTGAAGTGAGCAAGATTTTCACAGTTTAAAGCAGTGAGAGTAGAGCTGGGATTTTCACCGTGTAAAGCAGCGTGAAGTGAGCAGGATTTTCACAGTTTAAAACAGCGAGAGGAGGGCTGGGATTTTCACACTTTAAAACTGTGAGATGTGAGCAGGTTTTTCACAGTTTAAAACAGCGAGAGGAGAGCAGGATTTTCACAGGTTAAATCTGCGAGAGAAGAGCACGATTTTCACAATATAAAACAGCGAGAGGTGTGCAGTATTTTCACAGTTTAAAACCGCGAGAGTCATCTGGATTTTAACTGTTTAAAACAGTGAGAGGAGAGCTGGGATTTTCACAGTTTAAAACAGCCAGATGAGAGCAGGATTTTCACTGTTTAAAACGGCGAGAGGAGAGCATCAATTCCACAGTTTAAAACAGCGAAAGTAGAGCTGTGATTTTAACCGTTCAAAACAGCGTGAAGTGAGCAGGATTTTCACTGTTTACAGCAATGAGAGGTGAGCAGGAATTTCACAGTTTAAAACAGCGAGATGTGAGCTCGATTTTCACAGTGTAAAACAGCGAGAGGAGTGCGGCGATTTTCACAGTTGAAATCAAGGAGATGTTGGCCAGGATTTTTGCATTTTAAAACAGCGAGAGGCAAGCAGGATTTTCACAGGTTAAATCTGCGAGAGAAGAGCACGATTTTCACAACATAAAACAGCGAGAGGAGTGCAGTATTTTCACTGTTTAAAACTGCGCGAGACATCTGGATTTTCACAGTTGTAAACAGCGAGAGGGAAGCAGTATTTTCGCAGTTTGAAACATTGAGAGGAGAGCCGGGATTTTCACATTTTAAAGCAGCGAGAGGAGAGCTGGGATTTTCACAGTTTAAAACAGCGAGAGGAGATCTGAGATTTACACAGTTTAAAACAGCCAGAGGAGAGCCGGATTTTCGCAGTTCAAAACAGTGAGAGCTGACCCTGAATTTCACAGTTTAAAACAGCGAGAGGAGAGCAGGATTTTCACTGTTTAAAACAGCCAGAGGTGAGCTGGGATTTTCACAGTATTGAAGCAGCCAGAGGGGAGCAGGTATATTCATAGTTTAATTCAACGAGAGGAGAGAAGGATATTCACGGATTAAAACAGCGAGTGGAGAGCAGGAATTTCACAGTTTAAAACAGCGAGAGGAGAGCTGAGATTTACACAGTTTAAAACAGCCAGAGGAGAGCCGGATTTTCGCAGTTCAAAACAGTGATAGCTGACCCTGAATTTCACAGTTTAAAACAGCGAGAGGAGAGCAGGATTTTCACTGTTTAAAACAGCCAGAGGTGAGCTGGGATTTTCACAGTATTGAAGCAGCCAGAGGGGAGCAGGTATTTTCATAGTTTAATTCAACGAGAGGAGAGAAGGATATTCACGGATTAAAACAGCGAGTGGAGAGCAGGAATTTCACAGTTTAAAACAGCGAGAGGAGAGCTGAGATTTACACAGTTTAAAACAGCCAGAGGAGAGCCAGATTTTCGCAGTTCAAAACAGTGAGAGCAGACCCTGAATTTCACAGTTTAAAACAGCGAGAGGAAAGCAGGTTTTTCACAGATTAAAACACCGAGAGGAGAGCAGGATTTTCACAGTTTAAAACAGCGAGAGGAGAGCAGGATTTTCACTGTTTAAAGCAGTGAGAGGTGAGCAGAATTTTCACAGTTTAAAACAGCGAGAGGAGAGCAGGATTTTCACAGATTAAAACACCGAGAGGAGAGCAGGATTTTCACAGTTTAAAACAGCCAGATGTGAGCTGGGATTTTCACAGTATTGAAGCAGCCAGAGGGGAGCAGGTATTTTCACAGTTTAATTCAACGAGAGGAGAGAAGGATATTCACGGATTATAACAGCGATTGGAGAGCAGGAATTTCACAGTTTAAAACAGCGAGAGTAGAGCTGGGATTTACACAGTTTAAAACAGCCAGAGGAGAGCCGGATTTTCACAGTTTAAAAGACTGAGAGCTGACCCTGAATTTCACAGATTAAAACAGCGAGAGGTGAGCCGGGATTTTCACATTTTAAAAGAGCCAGAGGTGAGCAGGATTTTCACAATTTAAAACAGCGAGAGGAAAGCAGGATTTTCACAGATTAAAACATAGAGAGGAGAGCAGGATTTTCACAGTTTAAAACAGCGAGAGGAAAGCAGGATTTTCAGAGATTAAAACATCGAGAGGAGAGCAGGATTTTCACAGTTTAAAACAGCGAGAGGAGAGCAGGATTTTCACAGTTTAAAACAGCCAGAGGAGAGCAGGATTTTCACAGTTTTAATCAGCGAGAGGGGAGCCGGGATTTTCACTTTTTTGAAACAGCCAGAGGAGCGCTGGATTTTTACTGTTTAAAACAGCGAGAGGAGAGCAGGATTTCCATCGTTTAAAACAGCGTGAAGTGAGCAGGATTTTCACAGGTTAAAGCAGTGAGGGGTGAGCAGGATTTTCTCAGTTTAAGATAGCGAGAGGAGAGCAGGGTTTTCACTGTTTAAAACAGCGAGAGGAGAGCAGGAATTTCACAGTTTAAAACAGCGAGAGGTGAGCAGGATTTTCACAGTTTAAAGCAGTGAGAGGAGAGCAGGAATTTCACAGTTTAAAACAGCAAGAGTAGAGCTGGGATTTTCACACTTTAAAACTGTGAGAAGTGAGCAGGATTTTCACAGTTTAAAACAGTGAGAGGAGAGCAGGATTTTCACAGTTTAAAACACCGAGAGGAGATCAAGATTTTCACAGTTTAAAACAGTGAGAGGAGAGCCGGGATTTTCACAGTTTTGAAACAGCGAGAGGAGAGCAGGATTTTCACTGTTTAAAACAGCGAAAGGAGAGCAGGAATTTCACAGTTTAAAACTGCGAGAGGTGAGCTGGGATTTTCACAGTATTGAAGCAGCCAGAGGGAAGCAGGATTTTCACTGTTTAAAGCAGCGAGCAGAGAGCCGGATTTTCACACTTTAATACTATGCGAGGTGAGCACGATTTTCACAGTGTAAAACAACGAGAGGAGAGCTGTGATTTTTACCGTTTCAAACACCGAGAGGAGTGCTGTGATTTTCACAGTTGAAAACAGGGAGTTGTTGGCCAGGATTTTCGCATTTTAAAACAGCGAGAGGCAAGCAGGAATTTCACAGGTTAAATCTGCGAGAGAAGAGCACGTTTTTCACAATATAAAACAGCGAGAGGTGTGCAGTATTTTCACAGTTTAAAACCGCGAGAGACATCTGGATTTTCACAGTTTAAAACAGCGAGAGGGAAGCAGGATTTTCGCAGGTTAAAACAGCGAGAGGAGAGCAGGGTTTTCACTGTTTAAAACGGCGAGAGGAGAGCAGGAATTTCACAGTTTAAAACAGCGAGAGTAGAGCTGGGATTTTCACACCTTAAAACTGTGAGAAGTGAGCCGGGATTTTCACATTTTAAAAGAGCCAGAGGAGAGCCCGATATTCACAGTTTAAAACACCGAGAGGTGCGCTGGGATTTTCACAGTTTAAAACAGCGAGAGGTCAGCTGGGATTTACACAGTTTAAAACAGCCAGAGGAGAGCCGGATTTTCACAGTTTAAAAGACTGAGAGCTGACCCTGAATTTCACAGTTTAAAACAGCGAGAGGTGAGCTGGGATTTTCACCCTTTAAAACTGTGAGAAGTGAGCAGGATTTTCACAGTTTAAAACTGCGAGAGGAAAGCAGGATTTTCACAGTTTAAAACAGCGAGAGGAAAGCAGGATTTTCACAGTTTAAAACATCGAGAGGAGAGCTGGATTTTCACAATTTAAAACAACGAGAGGAGAGCAGGATTTTTACTGTTTAAAACAGCGACAGGAGAGCAGAAATTTTACAGTTTAAAACAGCGAGAGTAGAGCTGGGATTTTCACAGTTTAAAACAGCGTGAAGTGAGCAGGATTTTCACAGTTTAAAGCAGTGAGAGGTGAGCAGGATTTTCTCAGTTTAAAACAGCGAGAGGTGAGCAGGATTTTCACAGTTTAAAACAGCGAGAGGCGAGTAGGATTTTCACAGGTGAAATCTGCGAGAGAAGAGCACGATTTTCACAGTGTAAAACAGCGAGAGGTGTGCAGTATTTTCACAGTTTGAAACCACGAGAGACATCTGGATTTTAACAGTTTAAAACAGCGAGAGTTGACCCTGAATTTCACAGTTTAAAACAGCGAGAGTTGAGCAGGATTTTCACAGTTTAAAACAGCGAGAGGAGAGCAGGGTTTTCACAGTTTAAAACAGAGAAAGTAGAGCTGTGATTTTAACCGTTCAAAACAGCGTGAAGTGAGCAGGATTTTCACTGTTTACAGCACTGAGAGGTTAGCAGGAATTTCACAGTTTAAAACAGCGAGAGGAGAGCAGGAATTTCACAATTTAAAACAGTGAGAGGAGTGCTCCGATTTTCACAGTTGAAAACAGGGAGATGATGACCAGGATTTTCGTAATTTAAAACAGCGAGAGGCAAGCAGGATTTTCACAGGTTAAATCTGCGAGAGAAGAGCAGAATTTTCACAACATAAAACAGCGAGAGGTGAACTGGGATTTTCACAGTATTGAAGCAGCCAGAGGGGAGCAGGATTTTCACTGTTTAAAACAGCGAGCAGAGAGCCGGATTTTCACACTTTAAAAGTATGCGAGGTGAGCACGATTTTCACAGTGTAAAACAACGAGAGGAGAGCTGTGATTTTTACCGTTTCAAACAGCGAGAGGAGTGCTGCGATTTTCACAGTTGAAAACAGGGAGATGATGGCCAGGATTTTCGCAATTTAAAACAGCAAGAGGAGAGCAGGATTTTCACAGGTTAAAACAGCGAGAGAAGAGCATGATTTTCACAATATAAAACAGCGAGAGGCGTGCAGTATTTTCACAGTTTAAAACCGCGAGAGACATCTTGATTTTCGCATTTTAAAACAGCGAGAGGGACGCAGGATTTTCACAGGTTAAATCTGTGAGAGAAGAGCACGATTTTCACAATATAAAACAGGGAGAGGTGTGCAGTATTTTCACAGTTTAAAACCGCGAGAGAAATCTGGATTTTCAAAGTTTAAAACAGCGAGAGGGGAGCCGGATTTTCGCAGTTTGAAACAGCGAGAGGAGAGCAGGATTTTCACAGTTTAAAACAGCGAGAGGAAAGCAGGATTTTCACAGTTTAAAACATCGAGAGGAGAGCTGGATTTTCACAATTTAAATCAACGAGAGTAGAGCTGGGATTTTCACACTTTAAAACTGTGAGAAGTGAGCAGCAATTTCACAGTTTAAAACAGCGAGAGTAGAGCTGGGATTTTCACAGTTTAAAACAGCGTGAAGTGAGCAGGATTTTCACAGTTTAAAACAGTGAGAGGTGAGCAGGATTTTCTCAGTTTAAAACAGCGAGAGGTGAGCAGGATTTTCACAGTTTAAAACAGCGAGAGGCGAGTAGGATTTTCACAGGTGAAATCTGCGAGAGAAGAGCACGATTTTCACAGTGTAAAACAGCGAGAGGTGTGCAGTATTTTCACAGTTTGAAACCGCGAGAGACATCTGGATTTTAACAGTTTAAAACAGCGAGAGTTGACCCTGAATTTCACAGTTTAAAACAGCGAGAGTTGAGCAGGATTTTCACAGTTTAAAACAGCGAGAGGAGAGCAGGGTTTTCACAGTTTAAAACAGAGAAAGTAGAGCTGTGATTTTAACCGTTCAAAACAGCGTGAAGTGAGCAGGATTTTCACTGTTTACAGCACTGAGAGGTTAGCAGGAATTTCACAGTTTAAAACAGCGAGAGGAGAGCAGGAATTTCACAATTTAAAACAGTGAGAGGAGTGCTGCGATTTTCACAGTTGAAAACAGGGAGATGATGACCAGGATTTTCGTAATTTAAAACAGCGAGAGGCAAGCAGGATTTTCACAGGTTAAATCTGCGAGAGAAGAGCAGAATTTTCACAACATAAAACAGCGAGAGGTGAACTGGGATTTTCACAGTATTGAAGCAGCCAGAGGGGAGCAGGATTTTCACTGTTTAAAACAGTGAGAGGAGAGCCGGGATTTTCACATTTTAAAAGAGTCAGAGGAGAGCCCGATATTCACAGTTTAAAACAGCGAGAGGTGAGCATGATTTTCACAATATAAAACAGCGAGAGGCGTGCAGTATTTTCACAGTTTAAAACCGCGAGAGACATCTTGATTTTCGCATTTTAAAACAGCGAGAGGGACGCAGGATTTTCACAGGTTAAATCTGTGAGAGAAGAGCACGATTTTCACAATATAAAACAGGGAGAGGTGTGCAGTATTTTCACAGTTTAAAACCGCGAGAGAAATCTGGATTTTCAAAGTTTAAAACAGCGAGAGGGGAGCCGGATTTTCGCAGTTTGAAACAGTGAGAGGAGAGCCGGGATTTTCACATTTTAAAAGAGTCAGAGGAGAGCCCGATATTCACAGTTTAAAACAGCGAGAGGTGAGCTGGGATTTACACAGATTAAAACAGCCAGAGGAGAGCCGGATTTTCACAGTTTAAAAGACTGAGAGCTGACCCTGAATTTCACAGTTTAAAACAGCGAGAGGTGAGCTGGGATTTTCACCCTTTAAAACTGTGAGAAGTGTGCAGTGTTTTCACAGTTTAAAACCGCGAGAGAAATCTGGATTTTCAAAGTTTAAAACAGCGAGAGGGGAGCCGGATTTTCGCAGTTTGAAACAGTGAGAGGAGAGCCGGGATTTTCACATTTTAAAAGAGTCAGAGGAGAGCCCGATATTCACAGTTTAAAACAGCGAGAGGTGAGCTGGGATTTACACAGATTAAAACAGCCAGAGGAGAGCCGGATTTTCACAGTTTAAAAGACTGAGAGCTGACCCTGAATTTCACAGTTTAAAACAGCGAGAGGTGAGCTGGGATTTTCACCCTTTAAAACTGTGAGAAGTGAGCAGGATTTTCACAGTTTAAAACAGCGAGAGGAAAGCAGGATTTTCACAGTTTAAAACAGCGAGAGGAAAGCAGGATTTTCACAGTTTAAAACATCGAGAGGAGAGCTGGATTTTCACAATTTAAAACAACGAGAGGAGCGCTGGATTTTTACTGTTTAAAACAGCGACAGGAGAGCAGGAATTTTACAGTTTAAAACAGCGAGAGTAGAGCTGGGATTTTCACAGTTTAAAACAGCGTGAAGTGAGCAGGATTTTCACAGTTTAAAGCAGTGAGAGGTGAGCAGGATTTTCTCAGTTTAAAACAGCGATAGGTGAGCAGGATTTTCACAGTTTAAAACAGCGAGAGGCGAGTAGGATTTTCACAGGTGAAATCTGCGAGAGAAGAGCACGATTTTCACAGTGTAAAACAGCGAGAGGTGTGCAGTATTTTCACAGTTTGAAACCGCGAGAGACATCTGGATTTTAACAGTTTAAAACAGCGAGAGTTGACCCTGAATTTCACAGTTTAAAACAGCGAGAGTTGAGCAGGATTTTCACAGTTTAAAACAGCGAGAGGAGAGCAGGGTTTTCACAGTTTAAAACAGAGAAAGTAGAGCTGTGATTTTAACCGTTCAAAACAGCGTGAAGTGAGCAGGATTTTCACTGTTTACAGCACTGAGAGGTTAGCAGGAATTTCACAGTTTAAAACAGCGAGAGGAGAGCAGGAATTTCACAATTTAAAACAGTGAGAGGAGTGCTGCGATTTTCACAGTTGAAAACAGGGAGATGATGACCAGGATTTTCGTAATTTAAAACAGCGAGAGGCAAGCAGGATTTTCACAGGTTAAATCTGCGAGAGAAGAGCAGAATTTTCACAACATAAAACAGCGAGAGGTGAACTGGGATTTTCACAGTATTGAAGCAGCCAGAGGGGAGCAGGATTTTCACTGTTTAAAACAGCGAGCAGAGAGCCGGATTTTCACACTTTAAAAGTATGCGAGGTGAGCACGATTTTCACAGTGTAAAACAACGAGAGGAGAGCTGTGATTTTTACCGTTTCAAACAGCGAGAGGAGTGCTGCGATTTTCACAGTTGAAAACAGGGAGATGATGGCCAGGATTTTCGCAATTTAAAACAGCAAGAGGAGAGCAGGATTTTCACAGGTTAAAACAGCGAGAGAAGAGCATGATTTTCACAATATAAAACAACGAGAGGCGTGCAGTATTTTCACAGTTTAAAACCGCGAGAGACATCTTGATTTTCGCATTTTAAAACAGCGAGAGGGACGCAGGATTTTCACAGGTTAAATCTGTGAGAGAAGAGCACGATTTTCACAATATAAAACAGGGAGAGGTGTGCAGTATTTTCACAGTTTAAAACCGCGAGAGAAATCTGGATTTTCAAAGTTTAAAACAGCGAGAGGGGAGCCGGATTTTCGCAGTTTGAAACAGTGAGAGGAGAGCCGGGATTTTCACATTTTAAAAGAGTCAGAGGAGAGCCCGATATTCACAGTTTAAAACAGCGAGAGGTGAGCTGGGATTTACACAGATTAAAACAGCCAGAGGAGAGCCGGATTTTCACAGTTTAAAAGACTGAGAGCTGACCCTGAATTTCACAGTTTAAAACAGCGAGAGGTGAGCCGGGATTTTCACATTTTAAAAGAACCAGAGGAGAGCAGGATTTTCACAATTTAAAACAGCGAGAGGAAAGCAGGATTTTCACAGATTAAAACACTGAGAGGAGAGCAGGATTTTCACAGTTTAAAACAGCGAGAGGAAAGCAGGATTTTCACAGATTAAAACAACGAGTGGAGAGCAGGATTTTCACAGTTTAAAACAGCGAGAGGAAAGCAGGATTTTCACAGATTAAAACACCGAGAGGAGAGCAGGATTTTCACAGTTTTAATCAGCGAGAGGGGAGCCAGGATTTTCACAGTTTTGAAACAGCCAGAGGAGCGCTGGATTTTTACTGTTTAAAACAGCGAGAGGAGAGATGGAATTTCACAGTTTAAAACAGCGAGAGTAGAGCTGGGATTTTCACCGTTTAAAAAAGCGTGAAGTGAGCAGGATTTTCACAGTTTTAAGCAGTGAGGGGTGAGCAGGATTTTCTCAGTTTAAGATAGCGAGAGGAGAGCAGGGTTTTCACTGTTTAAAACAGCGAGAGGAGAGCAGGAATTTCACAGTTTAAAACAGCGAGAGTAGAGCTGGGATTTTCACACTTTAAAACTGTGAGAAGTGAGCAGCAATTTCACAGTTTAAAACAGCGAGAGGTGAGCTGGGATTTTCACAGTATTGAAGCAGCCAGAGGGAAGCAGGATTTTCACTGTTTAAAACAGCGAGCAGAGAACCGGATTTTCACACTTTAAAACTATGCGATGTGAGCACGATTTTCACAGTGTAAAACAACGAGAGGAGAGCTGTGATTTTTACCGTTTCAAACACCGAGAGGAGTGCTGTGATTTTCACAGTTGAAAACAGGGAGTTTTTGGCCAGGATTTTCGCATTTTAAAACAGCGAGAGGCGAGCAGGAATTTCACAGGCTAAATCTGCGAGAGTAGAGCACGTTTTTCACAATATAAAACAGCGAGAGGTGTGCAGTATTTTTACAGTTAAAAACCGCGAGAGACATCTGGATTTTCACAGTTTAAAACAGCGAGAGGGAAGCAGGATTTTCGCAGTTTGAAACCGCGAGAGACATCTGGATTTTAACAGTTTAAAACAGCGAGAGTTGACCCTGAATTTCACAGTTTAAAACAGCGAGAGTTGAGCAGGATTTTCACAGTTTAAAACAGCGAGAGGAGAGCAGGGTTTTCACAGTTTAAAACAGAGAAAGTAGAGCTGTGATTTTAACCGTTCAAAACAGCGTGAAGTGAGCAGGATTTTCACTGTTTACAGCACTGAGAGGTTAGCAGGAATTTCACAGTTTAAAACAGCGAGAGGAGAGCAGGAATTTCACAATTTAAAACAGTGAGAGGAGTGCTGCGATTTCCACAGTTGAAAACAGGGAGATGATGACCAGGATTTTCGTAATTTAAAACAGCGAGAGGCAAGCAGGATTTTCACAGGTTAAATCTGCGAGAGAAGAGCAGAATTTTCACAACATAAAACAGCGAGAGGTGAACTGGGATTTTCACAGTATTGAAGCAGCCAGAGGGGAGCAGGATTTTCACTGTTTAAAACAGCGAGCAGAGAGCCGGATTTTCACACTTTAAAAGTATGCGAGGTGAGCACGATTTTCACAGTGTAAAACAACGAGAGGAGAGCTGTGATTTTTACCGTTTCAAACAGCGAGAGGAGTGCTGCGATTTTCACAGTTGAAAACAGGGAGATGATGGCCAGGATTTTCGCAATTTAAAACAGCAAGAGGAGAGCAGGATTTTCACAGGTTAAAACAGCGAGAGAAGAGCATGATTTTCACAATATAAAACAACGAGAGGCGTGCAGTATTTTCACAGTTTAAAACCGCGAGAGACATCTTGATTTTCGCATTTTAAAACAGCGAGAGGGACGCAGGATTTTCACAGGTTAAATCTGTGAGAGAAGAGCACGATTTTCACAATATAAAACAGGGAGAGGTGTGCAGTATTTTCACAGTTTAAAACCGCGAGAGAAATCTGGATTTTCAAAGTTTAAAACAGCGAGAGGGGAGCCGGATTTTCGCAGTTTGAAACAGTGAGAGGAGAGCCGGGATTTTCACATTTTAAAAGAGTCAGAGGAGAGCCCGATATTCACAGTTTAAAACAGCGAGAGGTGAGCTGGGATTTACACAGATTAAAACAGCCAGAGGAGAGCCGGATTTTCACAGTTTAAAAGACTGAGAGCTGACCCTGAATTTCACAGTTTAAAACAGCGAGAGGTGAGCCGGGATTTTCACATTTTAAAAGAACCAGAGGAGAGCAGGATTTTCACAATTTAAAACAGCGAGAGGAAAGCAGGATTTTCACAGATTAAAACACTGAGAGGAGAGCAGGATTTTCACAGTTTAAAACAGCGAGAGGAAAGCAGGATTTTCACAGATTAAAACAACGAGTGGAGAGCAGGATTTTCACAGTTTAAAACAGCGAGAGGAAAGCAGGATTTTCACAGATTAAAACACCGAGAGGAGAGCAGGATTTTCACAGTTTTAATCAGCGAGAGGGGAGCCAGGATTTTCACAGTTTTGAAACAGCCAGAGGAGCGCTGGATTTTTACTGTTTAAAACAGCGAGAGGAGAGATGGAATTTCACAGTTTAAAACAGCGAGAGTAGAGCTGGGATTTTCACCGTTTAAAAAAGCGTGAAGTGAGCAGGATTTTCACAGTTTAAAGCAGTGAGGGGTGAGCAGGATTTTCTCAGTTTAAGATAGCGAGAGGAGAGCAGGGTTTTCACTGTTTAAAACAGCGAGAGGAGAGCAGGAATTTCACAGTTTAAAACAGCGAGAGTAGAGCTGGGATTTTCACACTTTAAAACTGTGAGAAGTGAGCAGCAATTTCACAGTTTAAAACAGCGAGAGGTGAGCTGGGATTTTCACAGTATTGAAGCAGCCAGAGGGAAGCAGGATTTTCACTGTTTAAAACAGCGAGCAGAGAACCGGATTTTCACACTTTAAAACTATGCGATGTGAGCACGATTTTCACAGTGTAAAACAACGAGAGGAGAGCTGTGATTTTTACCGTTTCAAACACCGAGAGGAGTGCTGTGATTTTCACAGTTGAAAACAGGGAGTTTTTGGCCAGGATTTTCGCATTTTAAAACAGCGAGAGGCGAGCAGGAATTTCACAGGCTAAATCTGCGAGAGTAGAGCACGTTTTTCACAATATAAAACAGCGAGAGGTGTGCAGTATTTTTACAGTTAAAAACCGCGAGAGACATCTGGATTTTCACAGTTTAAAACAGCGAGAGGGAAGCAGGATTTTCGCAGTTTGAAACCGCGAGAGACATCTGGATTTTAACAGTTTAAAACAGCGAGAGTTGACCCTGAATTTCACAGTTTAAAACAGCGAGAGTTGAGCAGGATTTTCACAGTTTAAAACAGCGAGAGGAGAGCAGGGTTTTCACAGTTTAAAACAGAGAAAGTAGAGCTGTGATTTTAACCGTTCAAAACAGCGTGAAGTGAGCAGGATTTTCACTGTTTACAGCACTGAGAGGTTAGCAGGAATTTCACAGTTTAAAACAGCGAGAGGAGAGCAGGAATTTCACAATTTAAAACAGTGAGAGGAGTGCTGCGATTTTCACAGTTGAAAACAGGGAGATGATGACCAGGATTTTCGTAATTTAAAACAGCGAGAGGCAAGCAGGATTTTCACAGGTTAAATCTGCGAGAGAAGAGCAGAATTTTCACAACATAAAACAGCGAGAGGTGAACTGGGATTTTCACAGTATTGAAGCAGCCAGAGGGGAGCAGGATTTTCACTGTTTAAAACAGCGAGCAGAGAGCCGGATTTTCACACTTTAAAAGTATGCGAGGTGAGCACGATTTTCACAGTGTAAAACAACGAGAGGAGAGCTGTGATTTTTACCGTTTCAAACAGCGAGAGGAGTGCTGCGATTTTCACAGTTGAAAACAGGGAGATGATGGCCAGGATTTTCGCAATTTAAAACAGCAAGAGGAGAGCAGGATTTTCACAGGTTAAAACAGCGAGAGAAGAGCATGATTTTCACAATATAAAACAGCGAGAGGCGTGCAGTATTTTCACAGTTTAAAACCGCGAGAGACATCTTGATTTTCGCATTTTAAAACAGCGAGAGGGACGCAGGATTTTCACAGGTTAAATCTGTGAGAGAAGAGCACGATTTTCACAATATAAAACAGGGAGAGGTGTGCAGTATTTTCACAGTTTAAAACCGCGAGAGAAATCTGGATTTTCAAAGTTTAAAACAGCGAGAGGGGAGCCGGATTTTCGCAGTTTGAAACAGTGAGAGGAGAGCCGGGATTTTCACATTTTAAAAGAGTCAGAGGAGAGCCCGATATTCACAGTTTAAAACAGCGAGAGGTGAGCTGGGATTTACACAGATTAAAACAGCCAGAGGAGAGCCGGATTTTCACAGTTTAAAAGACTGAGAGCTGACCCTGAATTTCACAGTTTAAAACAGCGAGAGGTGAGCCGGGATTTTCACATTTTAAAAGAACCAGAGGAGAGCAGGATTTTCACAATTTAAAACAGCGAGAGGAAAGCAGGATTTTCACAGATTAAAACACTGAGAAGAGAGCAGGATTTTCACAGTTTAAAACAGCGAGAGGAAAGCAGGATTTTCACAGATTAAAACAACGAGTGGAGAGCAGGATTTTCACAGTTTAAAACAGCGAGAGGAAAGCAGGATTTTCACAGATTAAAACACCGAGAGGAGAGCAGGATTTTCACAGTTTTAATCAGCGAGAGGGGAGCCAGGATTTTCACAGTTTTGAAACAGCCAGAGGAGCGCTGGATTTTTACTGTTTAAAACAGCGAGAGGAGAGATGGAATTTCACAGTTTAAAACAGCGAGAGTAGAGCTGGGATTTTCACCGTTTAAAAAAGCGTGAAGTGAGCAGGATTTTCACAGTTTAAAGCAGTGAGGGGTGAGCAGGATTTTCTCAGTTTAAGATAGCGAGAGGAGAGCAGGGTTTTCACTGTTTAAAACAGCGAGAGGAGAGCAGGAATTTCACAGTTTAAAACAGCGAGAGTAGAGCTGGGATTTTCACACTTTAAAACTGTGAGAAGTGAGCAGCAATTTCACAGTTTAAAACAGCAAGAGGTGAGCTGGGATTTTCACAGTATTGAAGCAGCCAGAGGGAAGCAGGATTTTCACTGTTTAAAACAGCGAGCAGAGAACCGGATTTTCACACTTTAAAACTATGCGATGTGAGCACGATTTTCACAGTGTAAAACAACGAGAGGAGAGCTGTGATTTTTACCGTTTCAAACACCGAGAGGAGTGCTGTGATTTTCACAGTTGAAAACAGGGAGTTTTTGGCCAGGATTTTCGCATTTTAAAACAGCGAGAGGCGAGCAGGAATTTCACAGGCTAAATCTGCGAGAGTAGAGCACGTTTTTCACAATATAAAACAGCGAGAGGTGTGCAGTATTTTTACAGTTAAAAACCGCGAGAGACATCTGGATTTTCACAGTTTAAAACAGCGAGAGGGAAGCAGGATTTTCGCAGGTTAAAAGAGCGAGAGGAGAGCCGGGATTTTCACAGTTTTAAACAGCGAGAGGGAAGCAGGATTTTCGCAGTTTAAAACAGCGAGAGGGAAGCAGGATTTTCGCAGTTTGAAACACTGAGAGGAGAGCCGGGATTTTCACATTTTAAAAGAGCCAGAGGAGAGCCCGATATTCACAGTTTAAAACACCGAGAGGTGAGCTGGGATTTTCACAGTTTAAAACAGCGAGAGGTGAGCTGGGATTTACACAGTTTAAAACAACCTGAGGAGGGCCGGATTTTCACAGTTTAAAAGACTGAGAGCTGACCCTGAATTTCACAGTTTAAAACAGCGAGAGGTGAGCCGGGATTTTCACATTTTAAAAGAGCCAGAGGAGAGCAGGATTTTCACAGTTTAAAACAGCGAGAGGAAAGCAGGATTTTCACAGTTTAAAACAGTGAGAGTTGACCATGAATTTCACAGTTTAAAACAGCGAGAGTTGAGCAGGATTTTCACTGTTTAAAACAGCGAGAGGAGAGCAGGATTTTCACTGTTTAAAACAGCGAGAGGAGAGCAGGAATTCCACAGTTTAAAACAGCAAAAGTAGACCTGTGATTTTAACCATTCAAAACAGCGTGAAGTGAGCAGGATTTTCACTGTTTACAGCACTGAGAGGTGAGCAGGAATTTTACAGTTTAAAACAGCGAGAGGAGAACAGGATTTTCACAGTTTAAAACAGTGAGAGGAGAGCCGGGATTTTCACATTTTAAAAGAGCCAGAGTAGAACAGGATTTTCACAGTTTAAAACAGCGAGCGGAGAGTCGTATTTTCACAAAATGAAACAACGAGAGGAGAGCTGTGATTTTTACCATTTCAAACACCGAGAGGAGTGCTGTGATTTTCACAGTTGAAAACAGGGAGATGTTAGCCAGGATTTTCGCAATTTAAAACAGCGAGAGGCAAGCAGGAATTTCACAGGTTAAATCTGCGAGAGAAGAGCACGATTTTCACAACATAAAACAGCGAGAGGAGTGCAGTATTTTCACAGTTTAAAACCGCGAGATACATCTGGATTTTCACAGTTTTAAACAGCGAGAGGAAAGCAGGATTTTCGCAGTTTGAAACAGTGAGAGGAGAGCCGGGATTTTCACATTTTAAAAGAGCCAGAGGAGAGCCCGATATTCACAGTTTAAAACACCGAGAGGTGAGCTGGGATTTTCACAGTTTAAAACAGCGAGAGGTGAGCTGGGATTTACACAGTTTAAAACAGCCAGAGGAGACCCGGATTTTCACAGTTTAAAAGACTGAGAGCTGATCCTGAATTTCACAGTTTAAAACAGTGAGAGGTGAGCTGGGATTTTCACCCTTCAAAACTGTGAGAAGTGAGGAGGATTTTCACAGTTTAAAACATCGAGAGGAAAGCAGGATTTTCACAGTTTAAAACAGTGAGAGGAAAGCAGGATTTTCACAGTGTAAAACACCGAGAGGAGAGCAGGATTTTCACAGTTTTAATCAGCGAGAGGGGAGCCGGGATTTTCACAGTTTTGAAACAGCCAGAGGAGCGCTGGATTTTTACTGTTTAAAACAGCCAGAGGAGAGCAGGAATTTCACAGTTTAAAACAGCGAGAGGTGAGCTGGGATTTTCACCGTTTTAAGCAGCGTGAAGTGAGCAGGATTTTCACAGTTTAAAGCAGTGAGAGGTGAGCAGGATTTTCACAGTTTAAAACAACGAGAGGTGAGCAGGATTTTCACTGTTTAAAACAGCGAGAGGAGAGCAGGATTTTCTCTGTTTAAAACAGCGAGAGGAGAGCAGGATTTTCACTGTTTAAAACAGCGAGAGGATGGCAGGAATTCCACAGTTTAAAACAACGAGCGGAGAGTCGGATTTTCACAGTATAAAACAACGAGAGGAGAGCTGTTATTTTTACCGTTTCAAACACCGAGAGGAGTGCTATGATATTCACAGTTGAAAACAGGGAGATGTTGGCCAGGATTTTCGCAATTTAAAACAGCGAGAGGCAAGCAGGAATTTCACAGGTTAAATCTGCGAGAGAAGAGCACGATTTTCACAACATAAAACAGTGAGAGGAGTGCAGTATTTTCACAGTTTAAAACTGCGAGATACATCTGGATTTTCACAGTTTTAAACAGCGAGAGGAAAGCAGGATTTTTGCAGTTTGAAACAGTGAGAGGAGAGCCGGGATTTTCACATTTTAAAAGAGCTAGAGGAGAGTCCGATATTCACAGTTTAAAACACCGAGAGGTGAGCTGGGATTTTCACAGTTTAAAACAGCGAGAGGTGAGCTGGGATTTACACAGTTTAAAACAGCCAGAGGAGAGCCGCATTTTCACAGTTTAAAAGACTGAGAGCTGACCCTGAATTTCACAGTTTAAAACAGCGAGAGTAGAGCTGGGATTTTCACCCTTTAAAACTGTGAGAAGTGAGCAGGATTTTCACAGTTTAAAACAGCGAGAGGAAAGCAGGATTTTCACAGTTTAAAACAGCCAGAGGAGAGCAGGATTTTCACAGTTTAAAACATCGAGAGGAGAGCAGGATTTTCACAGTTTTAATCAGCGAGAGGGGAGCCGGGATTTTCACAGTTTTGAAACAGCCAGAGGAGCGCTGGATTTTTACTGTTTAAAACAGTGAGAGGAGAGCAGGAATTTCACAGTTTAAAACAGCGAGAGTAGAGCTGCGATTTTCACCGTTTAAAGCAGCGTGAAGTGAGCAGGATTTTCACAGATTAAAGCAGTGAGAGGTGAGCATGATTTTCTCAGTTTAAAACAACGAGAGGTGAGCAGGATTTTCACAGTTTAAAACAGTGAGAGGGGAGCAGGATTTTCACAGTTTAAAACAGCGAGAGGAGAGCAGGATTTTCACAGTTCAAAACACCGAGAGGTGAGCAGGATTTTCACAGTTTTAATCTGCCAGAGGGGAGCCGGGATTTTCACAGTTTTGAAACAGCCAGAGGAGCGCTGGATTTTTACTGTTTAAAACAGTGAGAGGAGAGCAGGATTTTTACTGTTTAAAACAGCGAAAGGAGAGCAGGAATTTCACAGTTTAAAACAGCGAGAGTTGAGCAGGATTTTCACTGTTTAAAACAGCGAGAGGAATAGCAGTAATTCCACAGTTTAAAACAGCGAAAGTAGAGCTGTGATTTTAACCGTTCAAAACAGCGTGAAGTGAGCTGGATTTTCACTGTTTACAGCACTGAGAGGTGAGCAGGAATTTCACAGTTTAAAACAGCGAGAGGAGAACAGGATTTTCACAGTTTAAAACAATGAGAGGAGAGCAGGATTTTCACAGTTTAAAAGAGCCAGAGGAGAACAGGATTTTCACAGTTTAAAACAGTGAGAGGAGAGCCTGGATTTTCACATTTTAAAAGAGCCAGAGGAGAACAGGATTTTCACAGTTTAAAACAGCGGGCGGAGAGTCGGATTTTCACAGTATAAAATAACGAGAGGAGAGCTGTGATTTTTACCGTTTCAAACACCGAGAGGAGTGCTGCGATTTTCACAGTTGAAAACAGGGAGTTGTTGCCCAGGATTTTTGCAATTTAAAACAGCGAGAGGCAAGCAGGAATTTCACAGGTTAAATCTGCGAGAGAAGAGCACGATTTTCACAACATAAAACAGCAAGAGGAGTGCAGTATTTTCACTGTTTAAAACCGCGTGATATTTCTGGATTTTTACAGTTTTAAACAGCGAGAGGAAGGCAGGATTTTCGCAGTTTGAAACAGTGAGAGGAGAGCCGGGATTTTCACATTTTAAAAGAGCCAGAGGAGAGCCCGATATTCACAGTTTAAAACAGCGAGAGGTGAGCCAGGATTTTCACACTTTAAAACAGCGAGAGGCTGCTGAGATTTACACAGTTTAAAACAGCCAGAGGAGAGCCAGATTTTCGTAGTTCAAAACAGTGAGAGTTGACCCTGAATTTCGCAGTTTAAAACAGCCAGAGGAGAGCAGGAGTTTCACTCTTTAAAGCAGTGAGAGGTGAACAGAATTTTCACAGTCTAAAACAGCGAGAGGAGAGCCGGGATTTTTACAGTATAAAACAACGAGAAGAGAGCTGTGATTTTTAACGTTTCAAACAGCGAGAGGAGTGCTGCGATTTTCACAGTTGAAAACAGAGAGATGATGGCCAGGATTTTCGCAATTTAAAACAGCGAGAGGTGTGCAGTATTTTCACAGTTTAAAACCGCGAGAGAAGAGCACGATTTTCACAACATAAAACAGCGAGAGGAGTGCAGTATTTTCACAGTTTAAAACCGCGAGATACATCTGGATTTTCACAGTTTGAAACAGCGAGAGGAAAGCAGGATTTTCGCAGTTTGAAACAGTGAGAGGAGAGCCGGTATTTTCACATTTTAAAAGAGCCAGAGGAGAGCCCGATATTCACAGTTTAAAACACCGAGAAGTGAGCTGGGATTTTCACAGTTTAAAACAGTGAGAGGTGAGCTGGGATTTTCACCCTTTCAAACTGTGAGAAGTGAGCAAGATTTTCACAGTTTAAAACAGCGAGAGGAGAGCAGGATTTTCACAGTTTTAATCAGCGAGAGGGGACCTGGGATTTTCACAGTTTTGAAACAGCCAGAGGAGCGCTGGATTTTTACTGTTTAAAACAGCGAGAGGAGAGCAGGAATTTCACAGTTTAAAACAGCGAGAGTAGAGCTGGGATTTTCACCATTTAAAGCAGCGTGAAGTGAGCAGGATTTTCACATGTTAAAGCAGTCAGAGGTGAGCAGGATTTTCTCAGTTTAAAACAGCGAGAGGTGAGCTGGGATTTACACAGTTTAAAACAGCCAGAGGAGAGCCGGATTTTCACAGTTTAAAAGACTGAGAGCTGACCCTGAATTTCACAGTTTAAAACAGTGAGAGGAGAGCTGGGATTTTCACCCTTTAAAACTGTGAGAAGTGAGCAGGATTTTCACAGTTTAAAACAGCGAGAGGAAAGCAGGATTTTCACAGTTTAAAACAGCGAGAGGAAAGCAGGATTTTCACAGTTCAAAACACCGAGAGGAGAGCAGGATTTTCACAGTTTTAATCAGCCAGAGGGGAGCCGGGTTTTTCACAGTTTTGAAACAGCCAGAGGAGCGCTGGTTTTTTACTGTTTAAAACAGCGAGAGGAGAGCAGGAATTTCACAGTTTAAAACAGCGAAAGGAGAGCAGGAATTTCACAGTTTAAAATAGCGAGAGGTGAGCTGGGATTTTCACAGTATTGAAGCAGCCAGAGGGGAGCAGGATTTTCACTGTTTAAAACAGCGAGCAGAGAGCCGGATTTTCACACTTTAAAACAATGCGAGGTGAGCACGATTTTCACAGTGTAAAACAACGAGAGGAGAGCTGTGTTTTTTACCGTTTAAAACAACGAGAGGAGTGCTGTGATTTTCACAGTTTAAAAGAGGGAATGTTGGCCAGGATTTTCGCATTTTAAAACAGCGAGAGGCAAGCAGGAATTTCAGAGGTTAAAACAGCGAGAGGAGAGCAGGATTTTCAGAGGTTAAATCTGCGAGAGAAGAGCACGATTTTCACAAAATAAAACAGCGAGAGGTGTGCAGTATTTTCACAGTTTAAAACCGCGAGAGACATCTGGATTTTAACTGTTTAAAACAGTGAGAGGAGAGCAGGATTTTCACAGTTTAAAACAGTGAGAGTTGAGCAGGATTTTCACTGTTTAAAACAGCGAGAGGAAGAGCAGTAATTCCACAGTTTAAAACCGCGAAAGTAGAGCTGTGATTTTAACCGTTCAAAACAGCGTGAAGTGAGCAGGATTTTCACTGTTTACAGCACTGAGAGGTGAGCAGGAATTTCACAGTTTAAAATAGCGAGAGGAGAACAGAATTTTCACAGTTTAAAACAGTGAGAGGAGATCAGGATTTTCACAGTTTAAAAGAGCCAGAGGAGAACAGGATTTTCACAGTTTAAAACAGTGAGAGGAGAGCCGGGATTTTCACATTTTAAAAGAGCCAGAGGAGAACAGGATTTTCACAGTGTAAAACAGCGAGCGGAGAGTCGCATTTTCACAGTATAAAACAACAAGAGGTGAGCTGTGATTTTTACCGTTTCAAACACCAAGAGGAGTGCTGCGATTTTCACAGTTGAAAACAGGGAGATGTTGCCAAGGATTTTCACAATTTAAAACAGCGAGAGGCAAGCAGGAATTTCACAGGTTAAATCTGCGAGAGAAGAGCACGATTTTCACAATATAAAACAGCGAGAGGTGTGCAGTATTTTCACAGTTTAAAACCGTGTGAGACATCTGGATTTTAACTGTTTAAAACAGTGAGAGGAGAGCTGGGATTTTCACAGTTTAAAACAGCCAAAGGAGAGCAGGATTTTCACAGTTTAAAACAGTGAGAGTTGACCCTGAATTTCACAGTTTAAGACAGCGAGAGTTGAGCAGGATTTTCAATGTTTAAAACAGCGAGAGAAATAGCAGTAATTCCACAGTTTAAAACAGCGAAAGTAGAGCTGTGATTTTAACCGTTCAAAACAGCGTGAAGTGAGCAGGATTTTCACTGTTTACAGCACTGAGAGGTGAGCAGGAATTTCACAGTTTAAAACAGCGATAGGAGAACAGGATTTTCACAGCTTAAAACAGTGAGAGGAGAGCAGGATTTTCACAGTTTAAAAGAGCCAGAGGAGAGCCCGAAATTCACAGTTTAAAACAGCAAGAGGTGAGCAGGATTTTCACAGTTTAAAACAGCCAGAGGAGAGCCAGATTTTCGTAGTTCAAAACAGTGAGAGTTGACCCTGAATTTCACAGTTTAAAACAGCGAGAGGAGAGCTGGAGTTTCACTCTTTAAAGCAGTGAGAGGTGAACAGAATTTTCACAGTCTAAAACAGCGAGAGGAGAGCAGCATTTTCACAGTGTAAAACAACGAGAAGAGTGCTGTGATTTTTACCGTTTCAAACACCGAGAGGAGTGGTGCGATTTTCACAGTTGAAAACAGGGAGATGATGGCAAGGATTTTCGCAATTTAAAACAGCGAGAGGTGTGCAGTATTATCACAGTTTAAAACCGCGAGAGAACAGCACGATTTTCACAGGTTAAATCTGCGAGAGAAGAGCACGATTTTCACAACATAAAACAGCGAGAGGAGTGCAGTATTTTCACAGTTTAAAACCGCGAGATACATCTGGATTTTCACAGTTTTAAACAGCGAGAGGAAAGCAGGATTTCCGCAGTTTGAAACAGTGAGAGGAGTGCCGGGATTTTCACATTTTAAAAGAGCCAGAGGAGAGCCCGATATTCAGAGTTTAAAACACCGAGAGGTGAGCTGGGATTTTCACAGTTTAAAACAGTGAGAGGTGAGCTGGGATTTTCACCCTTTCAAACTGTGAGAAGTGAGCAAGATTTTCACAGTTTAAAACAGCGAGAGGAGAGCAGGATTTTCACAGTTTAAAACACCGAGAGGAGAGCAGGATTTTCACAGTTTTAATCAGCGAGAGGGGACCTGGGATTTTCACAGTTTTGAAACAGCCAGAGGAGCGCTGGATTTTTACTGTTTAAAACAGCGAGAGGAGAGCAGGAATTTCACAGTTTAAAACAGCGAGAGTAGAGCTGGGATTTTCACCATTTAAAGCAGCGTGAAGTGAGCAGGATTTTCACATGTTAAAGCAGTCAGAGGTGAGCAGGATTTTCTCAGTTTAAAACAGCGAGAGGTGAGCTGGGATTTACACAGTTTAAAACAGCCAGAGGAGAGCCGGATTTTCACAGTTTAAAAGACTGAGAGCTGACCCTGAATTTCACAGTTTAAAACAGTGAGAGGAGAGCTGGGATTTTCACCCTTTAAAACTGTGAGAAGTGAGCAGGATTTTCACAGTTTAAAACAGCGAGAGGAAAGCAGGATTTTCACAGTTTAAAACAGCGAGAGGAAAGCAGGATTTTCACAGTTCAAAACACCGAGAGGAGAGCAGGATTTTCACAGTTTTAATCAGCCAGAGGGGAGCCGGGTTTTTCACAGTTTTGAAACAGCCAGAGGAGCGCTGGATTGTTACAGTTTAAAACAGCGAGAGGAGAGCAGGAATTTCACAGTTTAAAACAGCGAAAGGAGAGCAGGAATTTCACAGTTTAAAATAGCGAGAGGTGAGCTGGGATTTTCACAGTATTGAAGCAGCCAGAGGGGAGCAGGATTTTCACTGTTTAAAACAGCGAGCAGAGAGCCGGATTTTCACACTTTAAAACAATGCGTGGTGAGCACGATTTTCACAGTGTAAAACAACGAGAGGAGAGCTGTGTTTTTTACCGTTTAAAACAACGAGAGGAGTGCTGTGATTTTCACAGTTTAAAAGAGGGAATGTTGGCCAGGATTTTCGCATTTTAAAACAGCGAGAGGCAAGCAGGAATTTCAGAGGTTAAAACAGCGAGAGGAGAGCAGGATTTTCAGAGGTTAAATCTGCGAGAGAAGAGCACGATTTTCACAAAATAAAACAGCGAGAGGTGTGCAGTATTTTCACAGTTTAAAACCGCGAGAGACATCTGGATTTTAACTGTTTAAAACAGCGAGAGGAGAGCCGGGATTTTCACAGTTTAAAACAGCCAAAGGAGAGCAGGATTTTCACAGTTTAAAACAGTGAGAGTTGAGCAGGATTTTCACTGTTTAAAACAGCGAGAGGAAGAGCAGTAATTCCACAGTTTAAAACCGCGAAAGTAGAGCTGTGATTTTAACCGTTCAAAACAGCGTGAAGTGAGCAGGATTTTCACTGTTTACAGCACTGAGAGGTGAGCAGGAATTTCACTGTTTAAAATAGCGAGAGGAGAACAGAATTTTCACAGTTTAAAACAGTGAGAGGAGATCAGGATTTTCACAGTTTAAAAGAGCCAGAGGAGAACAGGATTTTCACAGTTTAAAACAGTGAGAGGAGAGCCGGGATTTTCACATTTTAAAAGAGCCAGAGGAGAACAGGATTTTCACAGTGTAAAACAGCGAGCGGAGAGTCGCATTTTCACAGTATAAAACAACAAGAGGTGAGCTGTGATTTTTACCGTTTCAAACACCAAGAGGAGTGCTGCGATTTTCACAGTTGAAAACAGGGAGATGTTGCCAAGGATTTTCACAATTTAAAACAGCGAGAGGCAAGCAGGAATTTCACAGGTTAAATCTGCGAGAGAAGAGCACGATTTTCACAATATAAAACAGCGAGAGGTGTGCAGTATTTTCACAGTTTAAAACCGCGTGAGACATCTGGATTTTAACTGTTTAAAACAGTGAGAGGAGAGCTGGGATTTTCACAGTTTAAAACAGCCAAAGGAGAGCAGGATTTTCACAGTTTAAAACAGTGAGAGTTGACCCTGAATTTCACAGTTTAAAACAGCGAGAGTTGAGCAGGATTTTCAATGTTTAAAACAGCGAGAGAAATAGCAGTAATTCCACAGTTTAAAACAGCGAAAGTAGAGCTGTGATTTTAACCGTTCAAAACAGCGTGAAGTGAGCAGGATTTTCACTGTTTACAGCACTGAGAGGTGAGCAGGAATTTCACAGTTTAAAACAGCGATAGGAGAACAGGATTTTCACAGCTTAAAACAGTGAGAGGAGAGCAGGATTTTCACATTTTAAAAGAGCCAGAGGAGAGCCCGAAATTCACAGTTTAAAACAGCAAGAGGTGAGCCGGATTTTCACAGTTTAAAACAGCCAGAGGAGAGCCAGATTTTCGTAGTTCAAAACAGTGAGAGTTGACCCTGAATTTCACAGTTTAAAACAGCGAGAGGAGAGCTGGAGTTTCACTCTTTAAAGCAGTGAGAGGTGAACAGAATTTTCACAGTCTAAAACAGCGAGAGGAGAGCAGCATTTTCACAGTGTAAAACAACGAGAAGAGTGCTGTGATTTTTACCGTTTCAAACACCGAGAGGAGTGCTGCGATTTTCACAGTTGAAAACAGGGAGATGATGGCCAGGATTTTCGCAATTTAAAACAGCGAGAGGTGTGCAGTATTATCACAGTTTAAAACCGCGAGAGAACAGCACGATTTTCACAGGTTAAATCTGCGAGAGAAGAGCACGATTTTCACAACATAAAACAGCGAGAGGAGTGCAGTATTTTCACAGTTTAAAACCGCGAGATACATCTGGATTTTCACAGTTTTAAACAGCGAGAGGAAAGCAGGATTTCCGCAGTTTGAAACAGTGAGAGGAGTGCCGGGATTTTCACATTTTAAAAGAGCCAGAGGAGAGCCCGATATTCACAGTTTAAAACACCGAGAGGTGAGCTGGGATTTTCACAGTTTAAAACAGCGAGAGGAAAGCAGGATTTTCACAGTTTAAAACACCGAGAGGAGAGCAGGATTTTCACAGTTTTAATCAGCGAGATTGGAGCCCGGATTTTCACAGTTTTGAAACAGCCAGAGGACCGCTGGATTTTTACTGTTTAAAACACCGAGAGGAGAGCAGGAATTTCACAGTTTTAATCAGCCAGAGGGGAGCCGGGATTTTCACAGTTTTGAAACAGCCAGAGGAGCGCTGGATTTTTACTGTTTAAAACAGCGAGAGGAGAGCAGGAATTTCACAGTTTAAAACAGCGAGAGTAGAGCTGTGATTTTCACCGTTTAAAGCAGCGTGAAGTGAGCAGGATTTTCACCGTTTAAAACAGCGAAAGGAGAGCAAGAATTTCACAGTTTAAAACAGCGAGAGGTGAGCTGGGATTTTCACAGTATTGAAGCAGCCAGAGGAGTGCAGGATTTTCACAGTTTAACACAGCGAGCAGAGAGCCGGATTTTCACACTTTAAAACAATGCGAGGTGAGCACGATTTTCACTGTCTAAAACAACGAGAGGAGAGCTGTAATTTTTACCGTTTCAAACACCGAGAGGAGTGCTGTGATTTTCACAGTTGAAAACAGGGAGATGTTGGCCAGGATTTTCGCATTTTAAAACAGCGAGAGGAGAGCAGGATTTTCACAGGTTAAATCGGCGAGAGAAGAGCACGATTTTCACAATATAAAACAGCGAGAGGTGTGCAGTATTTTCACAGTTTAAAACACCGAGAGGAGAGCAGGATTTTCACAGTTTTAATCAGCGAGAGGGGAGCCGGGATTTTCACAGTTTTGAAACAGCCAGAGGAGCGCTGGATTTTCACAGTTTAAAACAGTGAGAGGTGAGCAGGATTTTCACAGTTTAAAACAGCGAGAGGAGAGCAAGATTTTCACAGTTTTAATCAGCGAGAGGGGAGCCGGGATTTTCACAGTTTTGAAACAGCCAGAGGAGCGCAGGATTTTCACTGTTTAAAACAGCGAAAGGAGAGCAGGAATTTCACACTTTAAAACAGCGAGAGGTGAGCTGGGATTTTCACAGTATTGAAGCAGCCAGAGGGAAGCAGGATTTTCCCTGTTTAAAACAGCGAGCAGAGAGCCGGATTTTCACACTTTAAAACTATGCGAGGTGAGCACGATTTTCACAGTGTAAAACAACGAGAGGAGAGCTGTGATTTTTACCGTTTCAAACACCGAGAGGAGTGCTGTGATTTTCACAGTTGAAAACAGGGAGTTGTTGGCCAGGATTTTCGCATTTTAAAACAGCGGGAGGCAAGCAAGAATTTCACAGGTTAAATCTGCGAGAGAAGAGCTCGTTTTTCACAATATAAAACAGCGAGAGGTGTGCAGTATTTACACAGTTTAATACCGCGAGAGACATCTGGATTTTCACAGTTTAAAACAGCGAGAGGGAAGCAGGATTTTCGCAGGTTAAAACAGTGAGATGAGAGCCGGGATTTTCACATTTTAAAAGAGCCAGAGGAGAGCTGGATTTTCACAGCTTAAAACAGTGACAGTTGACCCTGAATTTCACAGTTTAAAACAGCAAGAGGGAAGCAGGATTTTCGCAGTTTGAAACTGTGAGAGGAGAGTCGGAATTTTCCCATTTTAAAAGAGCCAGAGGAGAGCCCGATATTCACTCTTTAAAACACCGAGAGGTGAGCTGGGATTTTCACAGTTTAAAACAGCCAGAGGGGAGCCGGATTTTCACACTTTAACAGACTGAGAGCTGACCATGAATTTCACAGTTTAAAACAGCGAGAGGTGAGCTGGGATTTTCACCCTTTAAAACTGTGAGAAGTGAGCAGGATTTTCACAGTTTAAAACAGCGAGAGGAAAGCAGGATTTTCACAGTTTAAAACAGCGAGAAGAGAGCAGGATTTTCACAATTTACAACAGCGAGAGGAAAGCAGGATTTTCACAGTTTAAAACACCGAGAGGAGAGCCGGATTTTCACAGTTTAAAACAGCGAGAGTAGAGCTGGGATTTTCAACGTTTAAAGCAGCGTGAAGTGAGCAGGATTTTCACAGTTCGAAGCAGTGAGAGGTGAGCAGGATTTTCACAGTTTAAAACAGCGAGTGGAGAGCTGGGATTTTCACAGTTTAAATCAGCGTGAAGTGAGCAGGATTTTCACAGTTTAAAACAGTGAGAGGGAACAGGAATTTTACAGTTTAAAACAGCGAGAGTAGAGCTGGGATTTCACAGTTTAAAACAGCGAGAGTAGAGCTGGGATTTTCACACTTTGAAACTGTGAGAAGTGAGCAGGATTTTCACAGTTTAAAACAGCGAGAGGAAAGCAGGATTTTCACAGTTTAAAACACCGAGAGGAGAGCAGGATTTTCACAGTTTTAATCAGCGAGAGGGGAGCCGGGATTTTCACAGTTTTGAAACAGCCAGAGGAGCGCTGGATTTTTACTGTTTAAAACAGCGAGAGGAGAGCAGGAATTTCACAGTTTAAAACAGCGAGAGTAGAGCTGGGATTTTCACCGTTTAAAACAGCATGAAGTGAGCAGGATTTTCACAGTTTAAAGCAGTGAGGGGTGAGCAGGATTTTCACAGTTTAAGATAGCGAGAGGAGAGCAGGGTTTTCACTGTTTAAAACAGCGAGAGGAAAGCAGGATTTTCACAGTTTAAAACAGCGAGAGGAAAGCAGGATTTTCACAGTTTAAAACAGCGAGAGGAAAGCAGGATTTTCACAGTTTAAAACAGCGAGAGGAAAGCAGGATTTTCACAGTTTAAAACACCGAGAGGAGAGCAGGATTTTCACAGTTTAAAACAGCGAGAGTAGAGCTGGGATTTTCAACGTTTAAAGCAGCGTGAAGTGAGCAGGATTTTCACAGTTCGAAGCAGTGAGAGGTGAGCAGGATTTTCACAGTTTAAAACAGCGAGTGGAGAGCTGGGATTTTCACAGTTTAAAACAGCGTGAAGTGAGCAGGATTTTCACAGTTTAAAACAGTGAGAGGGAACAGGAATTTTACCGTTTAAAACAGCGAGAGTAGAGCTGGGATTTCACAGTTTAAAACAGCGAGAGTAGAGCTGGGATTTTCACACTTTGAAACTGTGAGAAGTGAGCAGGATTTTCACAGTTTAAAACAGCGAGAGGAAAGCAGGATTTTCACAGTTTAAAACACCGAGAGGAGAGCAGGATTTTCACAGTTTTAATCAGCGAGAGGGGAGCCGGGATTTTCACAGTTTTGAAACAGCCAGAGGAGCGCTGGATTTTTACTGTTTAAAACAGCGAGAGGAGAGCAGGAATTTCACAGTTTAAAACAGCGAGAGTAGAGCTGGGATTTTCACCGTTTAAAACAGCATGAAGTGAGCAGGATTTTCACAGTTTAAAGCAGTGAGGGGTGAGCAGGATTTTCACAGTTTAAGATAGCGAGAGGAGAGCAGGGTTTTCACTGTTTAAAACAGCGAGAGGAAAGCAGGATTTTCACAGTTTAAAACAGCGAGAGGAAAGCAGGATTTTCACAGTTTAAAACACCGAGAGGAGAGCATGATTTTCACAGTTTTAATCAGCGAGAGGGGAGCCGGGATTTTCACAGTTTTGAAACAGCCAGAGGAGCGCTGGATTTTTACTGTTTAAAACAGCGAGAGGAGAGCAGGAATTTCACAGTTTAAAACAGCGAGAGTAGAGCTGTGATTTTCACCATTTAAAACAGCATGAAGTGAGCAGGAATTTCACAGTTTAAAACAGCGAGAGTAGAGCTGGGAATTTCACACTTTAAAACTGTGAGAAGTGAGCAGGATTTTCACAGTTTAAAACAGCGAGAGGAAAGCAGGATTTTCACAGTTTAAAACACCGAGAGGAGAGCAGGAATTTCACAGTTTAAAACAGCGAGAGTAGAGCTGGGATTTTCACCGTTTAAAACAGCGTGAAGTGAGCAGGATTTTCACAGTTTAAAGCAGTGAGGGGTGAGCAGGATTTTCTCAGTTTAAGATAGCGAGAGGAGAGCAGGGTTTTCACTGTTTAAAACAGCGATAGGTGAGCAGGATTTTCACAGTTTAAAACAGCGAGAGGAGAGCAGGATTTTCACAATTTAAAACAGCGAGAGGTGAGCAGGATTTTCACAGTTTAAAACTGTGAGAGGGGAGCAGGATTTTCACAGTTTAAAACAGCGAGAGAAGAGCTGGGATTTTCACACTTTAAAACTGTGAGAAGTGAGCAGGATTTTCACAGTTTAAAACGGCGAGTGGAGAGCAGGAATTTCACAGTTTAAAACAGCGAGAGTAGAGCAGGGATTTTCACCGTATAAAACAGCATGAAGTGAGCAGGATTTTCACAGTTTAAAGCAGTGAGGGGTGAGCAGGATTTTCTCAGTTTAAGATAGCGAGAGTAGAGCAGGGTTTTCACTGTTTAAAACAGCTATAGGTGAGCAGGAATTTCACAGTTTAAAACAGCGAGAGTAGAGCTGGGATTTTCACACTTTAAAACTGTGAGAAGTGAGCAGGATTTTCACAGTTTAAAACACCGAGAGGAGAGCAAGATTTTCACAGTTTTAATCAGCGAGAGGGGAGCCTGGATTTTCACAGTTTTGAAACAGCCAGAGGAGCGCAGGATTTTCACTGTTTAAAACAGCGAAAGGAGAGCAGGAATTTCACACTTTAAAACAGCGAGAGGTGAGCTGGGATTTTCACAGTATTGAAGCAGCCAGAGGGAAGCAGGATTTTCCCTGTTTAAAACAGCGAGCAGAGAGCCGGATTTTCACACTTTAAAACTATGCGAGGTGAGCACGATTTTCACAGTGTAAAACAACGAGAGGAGAGCTGTGATTTTTACCGTTTCAAACACCGAGAGGAGTGCTGTGATTTTCACAGTTGAAAACAGGGAGTTGTTGGCCAGGATTTTCGCATTTTAAAACAGCGAGAGGCAAGCAAGAATTTCACAGCTAAATCTGCGAGAGAAGAGCTCGTTTTTCACAATATAAAACAGCGAGAGGTGTGCAGTATTTACACAGTTTAATACCGCGAGAGACATCTGGATTTTCACAGTTTAAAACAGCGAGAGGGAAGCAGGATTTTCGCAGGTTAAAACAGTGAGATGAGAGCCGGGATTTTCACATTTTAAAAGAGCCAGAGGAGAGCTGGATTTTCACAGCTTAAAACAGTGACAGTTGACCCTGAATTTCACAGTTTAAAACAGCAAGAGGGAAGCAGGATTTTCGCAGTTTGAAACTGTGAGAGGAGAGTCGGAATTTTCCCATTTTAAAAGAGCCAGAGGAGAGCCCGATATTCACTCTTTAAAACACCGAGAGGTGAGCTGGGATTTTCACAGTTTAAAACAGCGAGAGGAGAGCTGGGATTTTCACAGTTTAAAACAGCGTGAAGTGAGCAGGATTTTCACAGTTCAAAACAGCGAGAGTAGAGCTGGGATTTTCACACTTTAAAACTGTGAGTGGAGAGCAGGATTTTCTCAGTTTAAGATAGCGAGAGGTGAGCAGGTTTTTCATTGTTTAAAACAGCGACAGGTGAGCAGGTTTTTCACAGTTTAAAACAGCGAGAGGAGAGCAGGAATTTCACAGTTTAAAACAGCGAGAGGTGAGCTGGGATTTTCAACGTTTAAAGCAGTGTGAAGTGAGCAGGATTTTCACAGTTTAAAGCAGTGAGAGGTGAGCAGGATTTTCACAGTTTAAAACAGCGAGAGGAGAGCTGGGATTTTCACAGTTTAAAACAGCGTGAAGTGAGCAGGATTTTCACAGTTTAAAACAGTGAGAGGGGAGCAGGAATTTCACAGTTTAAAACAGTGAGAGGTGAGCTGGGATTTTCACCCTTTAAAACTGTGAGAAGTGAGCAGGATTTTCACAGTTTAAAACAGCGAGAGGAATGCAGGATTTTCACAGTTTAAAACAGCGAGAGGAGAGCAGGATTTTCACATTTTAAAACAGCGAGAGGAGAGCAGGATTTTCACAGTTTAAAACACCGTGAGGAGAGCAGGATTTTCACAGTTTTAATCAGCGAGAGGGGAGCCGGGATTTTCACAGTTTTGAACCAGCCAGAGGAGCGCTGGATTTTTACTGTTTAAAACAGCGAGAGGAGAGCAGGAATTTCACAGTTTAAAACAGCGAGAGTAGAGCTGGGATTTTCACCGTTTAAAGCAGCGTGAAGTGAGCTGGATTTTCACAGTTTAAAGCAGTGAGAGGTGAGGAGGATTTTCGCAGGTTAAAACAGCGAGAGGAGAGCCGGGATTTTCACTGTTTTAAACAGCGAGAAGGAAGCAGGATTTTCACAGTTAAAAACAGCGAGAGGAGAGCAGGATTTTCACAGGTTAAATCTGCGAGAGAAGAGCACGATTTTCACAATATAAAACAGCGAGAGGTGTGCAGTATTTTCACAGTTGAAAACCGCGAGAGACATCTGGATTTTCACAGTTTAAAACAGCGAGAGGAGAGCCGGATTTTCACAGTCTAAAACAGCGAGAGGAGAGCCGTGATTTTCACAGTTTAAAACAGCGAGAGGAGAGCAGCATTTTCACAGTGTAAAACAACGTGAAGAGAGCTGTGATTTTTACCGTTTCAAGCAGCGAGAGGAGTGCTGCGATTTTGACAGTTGAAAACAGGGAGATGATGGCCAGGATTTTCGCAATTTAAAACAGCAAGAGGAGAGCAGGATTTTCACAGATTAAAACACCGAGAGGAGAGCAGGATTTTCACAGTTTAAAACAGCGAGAGGAGAGCAGGATTTTCACAGATTAAAACACCGAGAGGAGAGCAGGATTTTCACAGTATTGAAGCAGCCAGAGGGAAGCAGGATTTTCACTGTTTAAAACAGCGAGCAGAGAGCCGGATTTTCACACTTTAAAACTATGCGAGGTGAGCACGATTTTCACAGTGTAAAACAACGAGAGTAGAGCTGTGATTTTTACTGTTTCAAACACCGAGAGGAGTGCTGTGATTTTCACAGTTGAAAACAGGGAGTTGTTGGCCAGGATTTTCGCATTTTAAAACAGCGAGAGGCGAGCAGGAATTTCACAGGTTAAATCTGCGAGAGAAGAGCACGTTTTTCACAATATAAAACAGCGAGAGGTGTGCAGTATTTTTACAGTTTAAAACCGCGAGAAACATCTGGAATTTCACAGTTTAAAACAGCGAGAGGGAAGCAGGATTTTCGCAGGTTAAAACAGCGAGAGGAGAGCACGATTTTCACAATATAAAACAGCGAGAGGTGTGCAGTATTTTCACAGTTTAAAACAGCGAGAGACATCTGGATTTTCACAGTTGAAAACAGCGAGAGGGAAGCAGGATTTTCGCAATTTAATACAGTGAGAGGAAAGCCGGGATTTTCACATTTTAAAAGAGCCAGAGGAGAGCCCGATATTCACAGTTTAAAACACCGAGAGGTGAGCTGGGATTTTCACAGTTTTAAACAGCGAGAGGTGAGCTGGGATTTACACAGTTTAAAACAGCCAGAGGAGAGCCGGATTTTCACAGTTTAAAAGACTGAGAGCTGACCCTGAATTTCACAGTTTAAAACAGCGAGCAGAGAGCCGGATTTTCACACTTTAAAACTATGCGAGGTGAGCACGATTTTCACAGTGTAAAACAACGAGAGGAGAGCAGTGATTTTTAGCGTTTCAAACACCGAGAGGAGTGCTGTGATTTTCACAGTTGAAAACAGGGAGTTGTTGGCCACGATTTTCGCATTTTAAAACAGCGAGAGGCGAGCAGGAATTTCACAGGTTAAATCTGCGAGAGAAGAGCACGTTTTTCACAATATAAAACAGAGACAGGTGTGCATTATTTTTACAGTTTAAAACCGCGAGAGACATCTGGATTTTCACAGTTTAAAACAGCGAGAGAGAAGCAGGATTTTCACAGGTTAAAACAGCGAGAGGAGAGCCGGGATTTTCACAGTTTAAAACAGCGAGAGGGAAGCAGGATTTTCGCAGTTTGAAACAGTGAGAGGAGAGCTGTGATTTTCACATTTTAAAAGAGCCAGAGGAGAGCCCGATATTCACAGTTTAAAACACCGAGAGGTGAGCTGGGTTTTTCTTAGTTTAAAACAGCGAGAGGTGAGCTGGGATTTACACAGTTTAAAACAGCCAGAGGAGAGCCGGATTTTCACAGTTTAAAACAGCGAGAGGTGAGCTGGGATTTTCACCCTTTAAAACTGTGAGAAGTGAGCAGGATTTTCACAGTTTAAAACAGCGAGAGGAGAGCAGGATTTTCACAGTTTAAAACAGCGAGAGGAAAGCAGGATTTTCACAGTTTAAAACACCGAGAGGAGAGCAGGATTTTCACAGTTTAAAACAACGAGAGGAGCGCTGGATTTTTACTGTTTAAAACAGCGAGAGGAGAGCAGGAATTTTACAGTTTAAAACAGCGAGAGTAGAGCTGGGATTTTCACAGTTTAAAACAGTGTGAAGTGAGCAGGATTTTCTCAGTTTAAAGCAGTGAGAGGTGAGCAGGATTTTCACAGTTTAAAACAGCGAGAGTCGAGCTGGGACTTTCACACTTTAAAACAACGAGAGGAGAGCAGGATTTTCACAGTTTTAATCAGCCAGAGGGGAGCCGGGATTTTCACAGTTTTGAAACAGCCAGAGGAGCGCAGGATTTTCACTGTTTAAAACAGTGAAAGGAGAGCAGGAATTTCACAGTTTAAAACAGCGAGAGGTGAGCTGGGATTTTCACAGTATTGAAGCAGCCAGAGGGGAGCAGGATTTTCACTGTTTAAAACAGCGAGCAGAGAGCCGGATTTTCACACTTTAAAACAATGCGAGGTGAGCACGATTTTCACAGTGTAAAACAGCGAGAGGTGTGCAGTATTTTCACAGTTTAAAACCGCGAGAGACATCTGGATTTTAACAGTTTAAAACAGCGAACGGTGAGCTGGGATTTTCACAGTTTAAAACAGTGAGAGGAGAGCTGGGATTTTCACAGTTTCAAACAGACAGAGGAGAGCAGGATTTTCACAGTTTAAAACAGTGAGAGTTGACCCTGAATTTCACAGTTTAAAACAGCGAGAGTTGAGCAGGATTTTCACAGTTTAAAACAGCGAGTGGAGAGCAGTATTTTCACAGTTTAAAACAATGAGCGGAGAGCAGGATTTTCACAGTTTAAAACAGCGAGAGGTGAGCTGTGATTTTTATCGTTTCAAACACCGAGAGGAGTGCTGCGATTTTCACAGTTGAAATCAGGGAGATGTTGGCCAGGATTTTCGCATTTTAAAACAGCGAGAGGACAGCAGAATTTTCACAGGTTAAAACAGTGAGAGAAGAGCACGATTTTCACAGAATAAAACAGCGAGAGGTGTGCAGTATTTTCACAGTTTAAAACGGAGAGAGACATATGGATTTTCACAGTTTAAAACAGCGAGAGGTGAGCTGGGATTTTCACAGTTTAAAACAGCAAGAGGTGAGCTGGGATTTTCACTGTTTAAAACAGCGAGAGGAGAGCAGGATTTTCACATTTTAAAACAGCGAGAGGAGAGCAGGATTTTCACAGTTTAATACAGCGATAGCTGAGCAGCATTTTCACAGTTTAAAACAGCGAGTGGAGAGCAGGATTTTCACAGTTTAAAACAGCAAGCGGAGAGCAGGATTTTCACAGTTTAAAACAGCGAGAGGAGAGCAGGATTTTCATAGTTTAAAACACCGAGAGGAGAGCAAGATTTTCACAGTTTTAATCAGCGAGAGGGGAGCCGGGATTTTCACAGTTTTGAAACAGCCGGAGGAGCGCTGGATTTTCACGGTTAAAAACAGCGAGAGGAGAGCAGGAATTTCACAGTTTAAAACAGCGAGAGTAGAGCTGTGATATTCACCGTTTAAAACAGCGTGAAGTGAGCAGGATTTTCATTGTTTAAATCAGTGAGAGGTGTGCTGGGATTTTCACAGTTTAAAACAGCGAGAGGAGAGCTGGGATTTTCACAGTTTAAAACAGCCAGAGGAGCGCTGGAATTTTACTGTTTAAAACAGCGAAAGGAGAGCAGGAATTTCACAGTTTAAAACAGCGAGAGGTGAGCTGGGATTTTCACAGTATTGAAGCAGCCAGAGGGGAGCAGGATTTTCACAGTTTAAAACAGCCAGAGGAGAGCAGGTATTTTGCAGTTTAAAACAACCAGAGGAGAGCCGGGATTTTCACAGTTTAAAACAGCGAGAGGAGAGCAGGAATTTCACGGATTAAAACAGCGAGTGGAGAGCAGGAATTTCACAGTTGAAAACAGCGAGTGGAGCGCCGGATTTGCACAGTTTGAAACAGCGAGAGTAGAGCTATGATTTTCGCAGTTTAAAACAGCGAGAGGTGAGCAGCATTTTCACAGTGTAAAACAACAAGAGGAGAGCTGTGATTTTTACCGTTTCAAACACCGAGAGGAGTGCTCCGATTTTCACAGTTGAAATCAGGGAGATGTTGGCCAGGATTTTCGCATTTTAAAACAGCGAGAGGACAGCAGAATTTTCACAGATTAAAACAGTGAGAGAAGAGCACGATTTTCACAGAATATGACAGCGAGAGGTGTGCAGTATTTTCACAGTTAAAAACGGAGAGAGACATCTGGATTTTCACAGTTTAAAACAGCGAGAGGTGAGCTGGGATTTTCACAGTTTAAAACAGCAAGAGGTGAGCTGGGATTTTCACTGTTTAAAACAGCGAGAGGAGAGCAGGATTTTCACAGTTTAAAACAGCGAGAGGAGAGCAGGATTTTCACAGTTTAAAACAGCGAGAGTTGAGCAGGATTTTCACAGTTTAAAACAGCGAGAGGAGAGCAGGATTTTCAGAGTTTAAAACAGCGAGAGGAGAACAGGTTTTTCACAGTTTAAAACAGCGAGAGGAGAGCTGGAATTTCACAGTTTAAAACAGCGAGAGGAGAGCAGGATTTTCACAGTTTAAAACAGCGAGAGGAGAGCAGGATTTTCACAGTTTAAATCAGTGAGAGGTGAGCAGGATGTTCACGTTTAAAACAGCGAGAGGAGAGCAGGATTTTTACAATTTGAAACAGCGAGAGCTGAGCTGGGATTTTTACAGTTTTGAAGCAGCCAGAGGGGAGCTGGATTTTCACTGTTTAAAACAGCGAGAGGAGAGCAGCATTTTCACAGTGTAAAACAACAAGAGGAGAGCAGGATTTTCACAGTTTAAAACAGCGAGCGGAGAGCCGGATTTTCACAGTTTAAAACAGCAAGAGGATGAGCAGCATTTTCACAGTGTAAAACAACGAGAGGAGAGCTGTGATTTTTACCGTTTCAAACACCGAGAGGAGTGCTGCAATTTTCACAGTTGAAATCAGGGAGATGTTGGCCAGGATTTTCGCATTTTAAAACAGGGAGAGGACAGCAGAAGTTTCACAGGTTAAATCTGCGAGAGAAGAGCACGATTTTCACAGAATAAAACAGCGAGAGGTGTGCAGTATTTTCACAGTTTAAAACGGCGAGAGACATCTGGATTTTCACTGTTTAAAACAGCGAGAGGTGAGCTGGGATTTTCACAGTTTAAAACAGCAAGAGGTGAGCTGGGATTTTCACTGTTTAAAACAGCGAGAGGAGAGCAGGATTTTCACAGTTTAAAACAGCGAGAGACATCTGGATTTTCTAAGTTCAAAACAGCGAGAGTGAAGCCGGATTTTCGCAGTTTGAAACAGTGAGAGGAGAGCCGGATTTTCACATTTTAAAAGAGCCAGAGGAGAGCCCGATATTCACAGTTTAAAACAGCGAGAGGTGAGCTGGGATTTACACAGATTAAAACAGCCAGAGGAGAGCAGGATTTTCACAGTGTAAAAGACTGAGAGCTGACCCTGAATTTCACAGTTTAAAACAGCGATAGGTGAGCAGGATTTTCACAGTTTAAAACAGCGAGAGGAAAGCAGGATTTTCACAGTTTAAAACAGCGAGAGTTGAGCAGGATTTTCACAGTTTAAAACAGCGAGAGGAGAGCAGGATTTTCAGAGTTTAAAACAGCGAGAGGAGAACAGGTTTTTCACAGTTTAAAACAGCGAGAGGAGAGCTGGAATTTCACAGTTTAAAACAGCGAGAGGAGAGCAGGATTTTCACAGTTTAAAACAGCGAGAGGAGAGCAGGATTTTCACAGTTTAAATCAGTGAGAGGTGAGCAGGATGTTCACGTTTAAAACAGCGAGAGGAGAGCAGGATTTTTACAATTTGAAACAGCGAGAGCTGAGCTGGGATTTTTACAGTTTTGAAGCAGCCAGAGGGGAGCTGGATTTTCACTGTTTAAAACAGCGAGAGGAGAGCAGCATTTTCACAGTGTAAAACAACAAGAGGAGAGCAGGATTTTCACAGTTTAAAACAGCGAGCGGAGAGCCGGATTTTCACAGTTTAAAACAGCAAGAGGATGAGCAGCATTTTCACAGTGTAAAACAACGAGAGGAGAGCTGTGATTTTTACCGTTTCAAACACCGAGAGGAGTGCTGCAATTTTCACAGTTGAAATCAGGGAGATGTTGGCCAGGATTTTCGCATTTTAAAACAGGGAGAGGACAGCAGAAGTTTCACAGGTTAAATCTGCGAGAGAAGAGCACGATTTTCACAGAATAAAACAGCGAGAGGTGTGCAGTATTTTCACAGTTTAAAACGGCGAGAGACATCTGGATTTTCACTGTTTAAAACAGCGAGAGGTGAGCTGGGATTTTCACAGTTTAAAACAGCAAGAGGTGAGCTGGGATTTTCACTGTTTAAAACAGCGAGAGGAGAGCAGGATTTTCACAGTTTAAAACAGCGAGAGACATCTGGATTTTCTAAGTTCAAAACAGCGAGAGTGAAGCCGGATTTTCGCAGTTTGAAACAGTGAGAGGAGAGCCGGATTTTCACATTTTAAAAGAGCCAGAGGAGAGCCCGATATTCACAGTTTAAAACAGCGAGAGGTGAGCTGGGATTTACACAGATTAAAACAGCCAGAGGAGAGCAGGATTTTCACAGTGTAAAAGACTGAGAGCTGACCCTGAATTTCACAGTTTAAAACAGCGATAGGTGAGCAGGATTTTCACAGTTTAAAACAGCGAGAGGAAAGCAGGATTTTCACAGTTTAAAACAGCGAGAGTTGAGCAGGATTTTCACAGTTTAAAACAGCGAGAGGAGAGCAGGATTTTCAGAGTTTAAAACAGCGAGAGGAGAACAGGTTTTTCACAGTTTAAAACAGCGAGAGGAGAGCTGGAATTTCACAGTTTAAAACAGCGAGAGGAGAGCAGGATTTTCACAGTTTAAAACAGCGAGAGGAGAGCAGGATTTTCACAGTTTAAATCAGTGAGAGGTGAGCAGGATGTTCACGTTTAAAACAGCGAGAGGAGAGCAGGATTTTTACAATTTGAAACAGCGAGAGCTGAGCTGGGATTTTTACAGTTTTGAAGCAGCCAGAGGGGAGCTGGATTTTCACTGTTTAAAACAGCGAGAGGAGAGCAGCATTTTCACAGTGTAAAACAACAAGAGGAGAGCAGGATTTTCACAGTTTAAAACAGCGAGCGGAGAGCCGGATTTTCACAGTTTAAAACAGCAAGAGGATGAGCAGCATTTTCACAGTGTAAAACAACGAGAGGAGAGCTGTGATTTTTACCGTTTCAAACACCGAGAGGAGTGCTGCAATTTTCACAGTTGAAATCAGGGAGATGTTGGCCAGGATTTTCGCATTTTAAAACAGGGAGAGGACAGCAGAAGTTTCACAGGTTAAATCTGCGAGAGAAGAGCACGATTTTCACAGAATAAAACAGCGAGAGGTGTGCAGTATTTTCACAGTTTAAAACGGCGAGAGACATCTGGATTTTCACTGTTTAAAACAGCGAGAGGTGAGCTGGGATTTTCACAGTTTAAAACAGCAAGAGGTGAGCTGGGATTTTCACTGTTTAAAACAGCGAGAGGAGAGCAGGATTTTCACAGTTTAAAACAGCGAGAGACATCTGGATTTTCTAAGTTCAAAACAGCGAGAGTGAAGCCGGATTTTCGCAGTTTAAAACAGCGAGAGGTGAGCTGGGATTTACACAGATTAAAACAGCCAGAGGAGAGCCGGATTTTCACAGTGTAAAAGACTGAGAGCTGACCCTGAATTTCACAGTTTAAAACAGCGAGAGGTGAGCAGGATTTTCACAGTTTAAAACAGCGAGAGGAAAGCAGGATTTTCACAGATTAAAACAACGAGAGGAGAGCAGGATTTTCACAATTTAAAACAGCGAGAGGAAAGCAGGATTTTCACAGATTAAAACACCGAGAGTTGAGCAGGATTTTCACAGTTTAAAACAGCGAGAGGAAAGCAGAATTTTCACAGTTTTAAGCAGCGAGAGGGGAGCCGGGATTTTCACAGTTTTGAAACAGCCAGAGGAGAGCAGGATTTTCACTGTTTAAAACAGCGAAAGGAGAGCAGGAATTTCACACTTTAAAACAGCGAGAGGTGAGCTGGGATTTTCACAGTATTGAAGCAGCCAGAGGGAAGCAGGATTTTCACTGTTTAAAACAGCGAGCAGAGAGCCGGATTTTCACACTTTAAAACTATGCGAGGTGAGCACGATTTTCACAGTGTAAAACAACGAGAGGAGAGCAGTGATTTTTAGCGTTTCAAACACCGAGAGGAGTGCTGTGATTTTCACAGTTGAAAACAGGGAGTTGTTGGCCACGATTTTCGCATTTTAAAACAGCGAGAGGCGAGCAGGAATTTCACAGGTTAAATCTGCGAGAGAAGAGCACGTTTTTCACAATATAAAACAGAGACAGGTGTGCATTATTTTTACAGTTTAAAACCGCGAGAGACATCTGGATTTTCACAGTTTAAAACAGCGAGAGAGAAGCAGGATTTTCACAGGTTAAAACAGCGAGAGGAGAGCCGGGATTTTCACAGTTTAAAACAGCGAGAGGGAAGCAGGATTTTCGCAGTTTGAAACAGTGAGAGGAGAGCTGGGATTTTCACATTTTAAAAGAGCCAGAGGAGAGCCCGATATTCACAGTTTAAAACACCGAGAGGTGAGCTGGGTTTTTCTTAGTTTAAAACAGCGAGAGGTGAGCTGGGATTTACACAGTTTAAAACAGCCAGAGGAGAGCCGGATTTTCACAGTTTAAAACAGCGAGAGGTGAGCTGGGATTTTCACCCTTTAAAACTGTGAGAAGTGAGCAGGATTTTCACAGTTTAAAACAGCGAGAGGAGAGCAGGATTTTCACAGTTTAAAACAGCGAGAGGAAAGCAGGATTTTCACAGTTTAAAACACCGAGAGGAGAGCAGGATTTTCACAGTTTAAAACAACGAGAGGAGCGCTGGATTTTTACTGTTTAAAACAGCGAGAGGAGAGCAGGAATTTTACAGTTTAAAACAGCGAGAGTAGAGCTGGGATTTTCACAGTTTAAAACAGTGTGAAGTGAGCAGGATTTTCTCAGTTTAAAGCAGTGAGAGGTGAGCAGGATTTTCACAGTTTAAAACAGCGAGAGTCGAGCTGGGACTTTCACACTTTAAAACAACGAGAGGAGAGCAGGATTTTCACAGTTTTAATCAGCCAGAGGGGAGCCGGGATTTTCACAGTTTTGAAACAGCCAGAGGAGCGCAGGATTTTCACTGTTTAAAACAGTGAAAGGAGAGCAGGAATTTCACAGTTTAAAACAGCGAGAGGTGAGCTGGGATTTTCACAGTATTGAAGCAGCCAGAGGGGAGCAGGATTTTCACTGTTTAAAACAGCGAGCAGAGAGCCGGATTTTCACACTTTAAAACAATGCGAGGTGAGCACGATTTTCACAGTGTAAAACAGCGAGAGGTGTGCAGTATTTTCACAGTTTAAAACCGCGAGAGACATCTGGATTTTAACAGTTTAAAACAGCGAACGGTGAGCTGGGATTTTCACAGTTTAAAACAGTGAGAGGAGAGCTGGGATTTTCACAGTTTCAAACAGACAGAGGAGAGCAGGATTTTCACAGTTTAAAACAGTGAGAGTTGACCCTGAATTTCACAGTTTAAAACAGCGAGAGTTGAGCAGGATTTTCACAGTTTAAAACAGCGAGTGGAGAGCAGTATTTTCACAGTTTAAAACAATGAGCGGAGAGCAGGATTTTCACAGTTTAAAACAGCGAGAGGTGAGCTGTGATTTTTATCGTTTCAAACACCGAGAGGAGTGCTGCGATTTTCACAGTTGAAATCAGGGAGATGTTGGCCAGGATTTTCGCATTTTAAAACAGCGAGAGGACAGCAGAATTTTCACAGGTTAAAACAGTGAAAGAAGAGCACGATTTTCACAGAATAAAACAGCGAGAGGTGTGCAGTATTTTCACAGTTTAAAACGGAGAGAGACATATGGATTTTCACAGTTTAAAACAGCGAGAGGTGAGCTGGGATTTTCACAGTTTAAAACAGCAAGAGGTGAGCTGGGATTTTCACTGTTTAAAACAGCGAGAGGAGAGCAGGATTTTCACATTTTAAAACAGCGAGAGGAGAGCAGGATTTTCACAGTTTAATACAGCGATAGCTGAGCAGCATTTTCACAGTTTAAAACAGCGAGTGGAGAGCAGGATTTTCACAGTTTAAAACAGCAAGCGGAGAGCAGGATTTTCACAGTTTAAAACAGCGAGAGGAGAGCAGGATTTTCATAGTTTAAAACACCGAGAGGAGAGCAAGATTTTCACAGTTTTAATCAGCGAGAGGGGAGCCGGGATTTTCACAGTTTTGAAACAGCCGGAGGAGCGCTGGATTTTCACGGTTAAAAACAGCGAGAGGAGAGCAGGAATTTCACAGTTTAAAACAGCGAGAGTAGAGCTGTGATATTCACCGTTTAAAACAGCGTGAAGTGAGCAGGATTTTCATTGCTTAAATCAGTGAGAGGTGTGCTGGGATTTTCACAGTTTAAAACAGCGAGAGGAGAGCTGGGATTTTCACAGTTTAAAACAGCCAGAGGAGCGCTGGAATTTTACTGTTTAAAACAGCGAAAGGAGAGCAGGAATTTCACAGTTTAAAACAGCGAGAGGTGAGCTGGGATTTTCACAGTATTGAAGCAGCCAGAGGGGAGCAGGATTTTCACAGTTTAAAACAGCCAGAGGAGAGCAGGTATTTTGCAGTTTAAAACAACCAGAGGAGAGCCGGGATTTTCACAGTTTAAAACAGCGAGAGGAGAGCAGGAATTTCACGGATTAAAACAGCGAGTGGAGAGCAGGAATTTCACAGTTGAAAACAGCGAGTGGAGCGCCGGATTTGCACAGTTTGAAACAGCGAGAGTAGAGCTATGATTTTCGCAGTTTAAAACAGCGAGAGGTGAGCAGCATTTTCACAGTGTAAAACAACAAGAGGAGAGCTGTGATTTTTACCGTTTCAAACACCGAGAGGAGTGCTCCGATTTTCACAGTTGAAATCAGGGAGATGTTGGCCAGGATTTTCGCATTTTAAAACAGCGAGAGGACAGCAGAATTTTCACAGATTAAAACAGTGAGAGAAGAGCACGATTTTCACAGAATATGACAGCGAGAGGTGTGCAGTATTTTCACAGTTAAAAACGGAGAGAGACATCTGGATTTTCACAGTTTAAAACAGCGAGAGGTGAGCTGGGATTTTCACAGTTTAAAACAGCAAGAGGTGAGCTGGGATTTTCACTGTTTAAAACAGCGAGAGGAGAGCAGGATTTTCACAGTTTAAAACAGCGAGAGGAGAGCAGGATTTTCACAGTTTAAAACAGCGAGAGTTGAGCAGGATTTTCACAGTTTAAAACAGCGAGAGGAGAGCAGGATTTTCAGAGTTTAAAACAGCGAGAGGAGAACAGGTTTTTCACAGTTTAAAACAGCGAGAGGAGAGCTGGAATTTCACAGTTTAAAACAGCGAGAGGAGAGCAGGATTTTCACAGTTTAAAACAGCGAGAGGAGAGCAGGATTTTCACAGTTTAAATCAGTGAGAGGTGAGCAGGATGTTCACGTTTAAAACAGCGAGAGGAGAGCAGGATTTTTACAATTTGAAACAGCGAGAGCTGAGCTGGGATTTTTACAGTTTTGAAGCAGCCAGAGGGGAGCTGGATTTTCACTGTTTAAAACAGCGAGAGGAGAGCAGCATTTTCACAGTGTAAAACAACAAGAGGAGAGCAGGATTTTCACAGTTTAAAACAGCGAGCGGAGAGCCGGATTTTCACAGTTTAAAACAGCAAGAGGATGAGCAGCATTTTCACAGTGTAAAACAACGAGAGGAGAGCTGTGATTTTTACCGTTTCAAACACCGAGAGGAGTGCTGCAATTTTCACAGTTGAAATCAGGGAGATGTTGGCCAGGATTTTCGCATTTTAAAACAGGGAGAGGACAGCAGAAGTTTCACAGGTTAAATCTGCGAGAGAAGAGCACGATTTTCACAGAATAAAACAGCGAGAGGTGTGCAGTATTTTCACAGTTTAAAACGGCGAGAGACATCTGGATTTTCACTGTTTAAAACAGCGAGAGGTGAGCTGGGATTTTCACAGTTTAAAACAGCAAGAGGTGAGCTGGGATTTTCACTGTTTAAAACAGCGAGAGGAGAGCAGGATTTTCACAGTTTAAAACAGCGAGAGACATCTGGATTTTCTAAGTTCAAAACAGCGAGAGTGAAGCCGGATTTTCGCAGTTTGAAACAGTGAGAGGAGAGCCGGATTTTCACATTTTAAAAGAGCCAGAGGAGAGCCCGATATTCACAGTTTAAAACAGCGAGAGGTGAGCTGGGACTTACACAGATTAAAACAGCCAGAGGAGAGCAGGATTTTCACAGTGTAAAAGACTGAGAGCTGACCCTGAATTTCACAGTTTAAAACAGCGATAGGTGAGCAGGATTTTCACAGTTTAAAACAGCGAGAGGAAAGCAGGATTTTCACAGTTTAAAACAGCGAGAGTTGAGCAGGATTTTCACAGTTTAAAACAGCGAGAGGAGAGCAGGATTTTCAGAGTTTAAAACAGCGAGAGGAGAACAGGTTTTTCACAGTTTAAAACAGCGAGAGGAGAGCTGGAATTTCACAGTTTAAAACAGCGAGAGGAGAGCAGGATTTTCACAGTTTAAAACAGCGAGAGGAGAGCAGGATTTTCACAGTTTAAATCAGTGAGAGGTGAGCAGGATGTTCACGTTTAAAACAGCGAGAGGAGAGCAGGATTTTTACAATTTGAAACAGCGAGAGCTGAGCTGGGATTTTTACAGTTTTGAAGCAGCCAGAGGGGAGCTGGATTTTCACTGTTTAAAACAGCGAGAGGAGAGCAGCATTTTCACAGTGTAAAACAACAAGAGGAGAGCAGGATTTTCACAGTTTAAAACAGCGAGCGGAGAGCCGGATTTTCACAGTTTAAAACAGCAAGAGGATGAGCAGCATTTTCACAGTGTAAAACAACGAGAGGAGAGCTGTGATTTTTACCGTTTCAAACACCGAGAGGAGTGCTGCAATTTTCACAGTTGAAATCAGGGAGATGTTGGCCAGGATTTTCGCATTTTAAAACAGGGAGAGGACAGCAGAAGTTTCACAGGTTAAATCTGCGAGAGAAGAGCACGATTTTCACAGAATAAAACAGCGAGAGGTGTGCAGTATTTTCACAGTTTAAAACGGCGAGAGACATCTGGATTTTCACTGTTTAAAACAGCGAGAGGTGAGCTGGGATTTTCACAGTTTAAAACAGCAAGAGGTGAGCTGGGATTTTCACTGTTTAAAACAGCGAGAGGAGAGCAGGATTTTCACAGTTTAAAACAGCGAGAGACATCTGGATTTTCTAAGTTCAAAACAGCGAGAGTGAAGCCGGATTTTCGCAGTTTGAAACAGTGAGAGGAGAGCCGGATTTTCACATTTTAAAAGAGCCAGAGGAGAGCCCGATATTCACAGTTTAAAACAGCGAGAGGTGAGCTGGGATTTACACAGATTAAAACAGCCAGAGGAGAGCAGGATTTTCACAGTGTAAAAGACTGAGAGCTGACCCTGAATTTCACAGTTTAAAACAGCGATAGGTGAGCAGGATTTTCACAGTTTAAAACAGCGAGAGGAAAGCAGGATTTTCACAGTTTAAAACAGCGAGAGTTGAGCAGGATTTTCACAGTTTAAAACAGCGAGAGGAGAGCAGGATTTTCAGAGTTTAAAACAGCGAGAGGAGAACAGGTTTTTCACAGTTTAAAACAGCGAGAGGAGAGCTGGAATTTCACAGTTTAAAACAGCGAGAGGAGAGCAGGATTTTCACAGTTTAAAACAGCGAGAGGAGAGCAGGATTTTCACAGTTTAAATCAGTGAGAGGTGAGCAGGATGTTCACGTTTAAAACAGCGAGAGGAGAGCAGGATTTTTACAATTTGAAACAGCGAGAGCTGAGCTGGGATTTTTACAGTTTTGAAGCAGCCAGAGGGGAGCTGGATTTTCACTGTTTAAAACAGCGAGAGGAGAGCAGCATTTTCACAGTGTAAAACAACAAGAGGAGAGCAGGATTTTCACAGTTTAAAACAGCGAGCGGAGAGCCGGATTTTCACAGTTTAAAACAGCAAGAGGATGAGCAGCATTTTCACAGTGTAAAACAACGAGAGGAGAGCTGTGATTTTTACCGTTTCAAACACCGAGAGGAGTGCTGCAATTTTCACAGTTGAAATCAGGGAGATGTTGGCCAGGATTTTCGCATTTTAAAACAGGGAGAGGACAGCAGAAGTTTCACAGGTTAAATCTGCGAGAGAAGAGCACGATTTTCACAGAATAAAACAGCGAGAGGTGTGCAGTATTTTCACAGTTTAAAACGGCGAGAGACATCTGGATTTTCACTGTTTAAAACAGCGAGAGGTGAGCTGGGATTTTCACAGTTTAAAACAGCAAGAGGTGAGCTGGGATTTTCACTGTTTAAAACAGCGAGAGGAGAGCAGGATTTTCACAGTTTAAAACAGCGAGAGACATCTGGATTTTCTAAGTTCAAAACAGCGAGAGTGAAGCCGGATTTTCGCAGTTTGAAACAGTGAGAGGAGAGCCGGATTTTCACATTTTAAAAGAGCCAGAGGAGAGCCCGATATTCACAGTTTAAAACAGCGAGAGGTGAGCTGGGATTTACACAGATTAAAACAGCCAGAGGAGAGCAGGATTTTCACAGTGTAAAAGACTGAGAGCTGACCCTGAATTTCACAGTTTAAAACAGCGATAGGTGAGCAGGATTTTCACAGTTTAAAACAGCGAGAGGAAAGCAGGATTTTCACAGTTTAAAACAGCGAGAGTTGAGCAGGATTTTCACAGTTTAAAACAGCGAGAGGAGAGCAGGATTTTCAGAGTTTAAAACAGCGAGAGGAGAACAGGTTTTTCACAGTTTAAAACAGCGAGAGGAGAGCTGGAATTTCACAGTTTAAAACAGCGAGAGGAGAGCAGGATTTTCACAGTTTAAAACAGCGAGAGGAGAGCAGGATTTTCACAGTTTAAATCAGTGAGAGGTGAGCAGGATGTTCACGTTTAAAACAGCGAGAGGAGAGCAGGATTTTTACAATTTGAAACAGCGAGAGCTGAGCTGGGATTTTTACAGTTTTGAAGCAGCCAGAGGGGAGCTGGATTTTCACTGTTTAAAACAGCGAGAGGAGAGCAGCATTTTCACAGTGTAAAACAACAAGAGGAGAGCAGGATTTTCACAGTTTAAAACAGCGAGCGGAGAGCCGGATTTTCACAGTTTAAAACAGCAAGAGGATGAGCAGCATTTTCACAGTGTAAAACAACGAGAGGAGAGCTGTGATTTTTACCGTTTCAAACACCGAGAGGAGTGCTGCAATTTTCACAGTTGAAATCAGGGAGATGTTGGCCAGGATTTTCGCATTTTAAAACAGGGAGAGGACAGCAGAAGTTTCACAGGTTAAATCTGCGAGAGAAGAGCACGATTTTCACAGAATAAAACAGCGAGAGGTGTGCAGTATTTTCACAGTTTAAAACGGCGAGAGACATCTGGATTTTCACTGTTTAAAACAGCGAGAGGTGAGCTGGGATTTTCACAGTTTAAAACAGCAAGAGGTGAGCTGGGATTTTCACTGTTTAAAACAGCGAGAGGAGAGCAGGATTTTCACAGTTTAAAACAGCGAGAGACATCTGGATTTTCTAAGTTCAAAACAGCGAGAGTGAAGCCGGATTTTCGCAGTTTGAAACAGTGAGAGGAGAGCCGGATTTTCACATTTTAAAAGAGCCAGAGGAGAGCCCGATATTCACAGTTTAAAACAGCGAGAGGTGAGCTGGGATTTACACAGATTAAAACAGCCAGAGGAGAGCAGGATTTTCACAGTGTAAAAGACTGAGAGCTGACCCTGAATTTCACAGTTTAAAACAGCGATAGGTGAGCAGGATTTTCACAGTTTAAAACAGCGAGAGGAAAGCAGGATTTTCACAGTTTAAAACAGCGAGAGTTGAGCAGGATTTTCACAGTTTAAAACAGCGAGAGGAGAGCAGGATTTTCAGAGTTTAAAACAGCGAGAGGAGAACAGGTTTTTCACAGTTTAAAACAGCGAGAGGAGAGCTGGAATTTCACAGTTTAAAACAGCGAGAGGAGAGCAGGATTTTCACAGTTTAAAACAGCGAGAGGAGAGCAGGATTTTCACAGTTTAAATCAGTGAGAGGTGAGCAGGATGTTCACGTTTAAAACAGCGAGAGGAGAGCAGGATTTTTACAATTTGAAACAGCGAGAGCTGAGCTGGGATTTTTACAGTTTTGAAGCAGCCAGAGGGGAGCTGGATTTTCACTGTTTAAAACAGCGAGAGGAGAGCAGCATTTTCACAGTGTAAAACAACAAGAGGAGAGCAGGATTTTCACAGTTTAAAACAGCGAGCGGAGAGCCGGATTTTCACAGTTTAAAACAGCAAGAGGATGAGCAGCATTTTCACAGTGTAAAACAACGAGAGGAGAGCTGTGATTTTTACCGTTTCAAACACCGAGAGGAGTGCTGCAATTTTCACAGTTGAAATCAGGGAGATGTTGGCCAGGATTTTCGCATTTTAAAACAGGGAGAGGACAGCAGAAGTTTCACAGGTTAAATCTGCGAGAGAAGAGCACGATTTTCACAGAATAAAACAGCGAGAGGTGTGCAGTATTTTCACAGTTTAAAACGGCGAGAGACATCTGGATTTTCACTGTTTAAAACAGCGAGAGGTGAGCTGGGATTTTCACAGTTTAAAACAGCAAGAGGTGAGCTGGGATTTTCACTGTTTAAAACAGCGAGAGGAGAGCAGGATTTTCACAGTTTAAAACAGCGAGAGACATCTGGATTTTCTAAGTTCAAAACAGCGAGAGTGAAGCCGGATTTTCGCAGTTTGAAACAGTGAGAGGAGAGCCGGATTTTCACATTTTAAAAGAGCCAGAGGAGAGCCCGATATTCACAGTTTAAAACAGCGAGAGGTGAGCTGGGATTTACACAGATTAAAACAGCCAGAGGAGAGCAGGATTTTCACAGTGTAAAAGACTGAGAGCTGACCCTGAATTTCACAGTTTAAAACAGCGATAGGTGAGCAGGATTTTCACAGTTTAAAACAGCGAGAGGAAAGCAGGATTTTCACAGTTTAAAACAGCGAGAGTTGAGCAGGATTTTCACAGTTTAAAACAGCGAGAGGAGAGCAGGATTTTCAGAGTTTAAAACAGCGAGAGGAGAACAGGTTTTTCACAGTTTAAAACAGCGAGAGGAGAGCTGGAATTTCACAGTTTAAAACAGCGAGAGGAGAGCAGGATTTTCACAGTTTAAAACAGCGAGAGGAGAGCAGGATTTTCACAGTTTAAATCAGTGAGAGGTGAGCAGGATGTTCACGTTTAAAACAGCGAGAGGAGAGCAGGATTTTTACAATTTGAAACAGCGAGAGCTGAGCTGGGATTTTTACAGTTTTGAAGCAGCCAGAGGGGAGCTGGATTTTCACTGTTTAAAACAGCGAGAGGAGAGCAGCATTTTCACAGTGTAAAACAACAAGAGGAGAGCAGGATTTTCACAGTTTAAAACAGCGAGCGGAGAGCCGGATTTTCACAGTTTAAAACAGCAAGAGGATGAGCAGCATTTTCACAGTGTAAAACAACGAGAGGAGAGCTGTGATTTTTACCGTTTCAAACACCGAGAGGAGTGCTGCAATTTTCACAGTTGAAATCAGGGAGATGTTGGCCAGGATTTTCGCATTTTAAAACAGGGAGAGGACAGCAGAAGTTTCACAGGTTAAATCTGCGAGAGAAGAGCACGATTTTCACAGAATAAAACAGCGAGAGGTGTGCAGTATTTTCACAGTTTAAAACGGCGAGAGACATCTGGATTTTCACTGTTTAAAACAGCGAGAGGTGAGCTGGGATTTTCACAGTTTAAAACAGCAAGAGGTGAGCTGGGATTTTCACTGTTTAAAACAGCGAGAGGAGAGCAGGATTTTCACAGTTTAAAACAGCGAGAGACATCTGGATTTTCTAAGTTCAAAACAGCGAGAGTGAAGCCGGATTTTCGCAGTTTAAAACAGCGAGAGGTGAGCTGGGATTTACACAGATTAAAACAGCCAGAGGAGAGCCGGATTTTCACAGTGTAAAAGACTGAGAGCTGACCCTGAATTTCACAGTTTAAAACAGCGAGAGGTGAGCAGGATTTTCACAGTTTAAAACAGCGAGAGGAAAGCAGGATTTTCACAGATTAAAACAACGAGAGGAGAGCAGGATTTTCACAATTTAAAACAGCGAGAGGAAAGCAGGATTTTCACAGATTAAAACACCGAGAGGAGAGCAGGATTTTCACAGTTTAAAACAGCGAGAGGAAAGCAGAATTTTCACAGTTTTAAGCAGCGAGAGGGGAGCCGGGATTTTCACAGTTTTGAAACAGCCAGAGGAGAGCTGGATTTTCACTGTTTAAAACAGCGAAAGGAGAGCAGGAATTTCACACTTTAAAACAGCGAGAGGTGAGCTGGGATTTTCACAGTATTGAAGCAGCCAGAGGGAAGCAGGATTTTCACTGTTTAAAACAGCGAGCAGAGAGCCGGATTTTCACACTTTAAAACTATGCGAGGTGAGCACGATTTTCACAGTGTAAAACAACGAGAGGAGAGCAGTGATTTTTAGCGTTTCAAACACCGAGAGGAGTGCTGTGATTTTCACAGTTGAAAACAGGGAGTTGTTGGCCACGATTTTCGCATTTTAAAACAGCGAGAGGCGAGCAGGAATTTCACAGGTTAAATCTGCGAGAGAAGAGCACGTTTTTCACAATATAAAACAGAGACAGGTGTGCATTATTTTTACAGTTTAAAACCGCGAGAGACATCTGGATTTTCACAGTTTAAAACAGCGAGAGAGAAGCAGGATTTTCACAGGTTAAAACAGCGAGAGGAGAGCCGGGATTTTCACAGTTTAAAACAGCGAGAGGGAAGCAGGATTTTCGCAGTTTGAAACAGTGAGAGGAGAGCTGGGATTTTCACATTTTAAAAGAGCCAGAGGAGAGCCCGATATTCACAGTTTAAAACACCGAGAGGTGAGCTGGGTTTTTCTTAGTTTAAAACAGCGAGAGGTGAGCTGGGATTTACACAGTTTAAAACAGCCAGAGGAGAGCCGGATTTTCACAGTTTAAAACAGCGAGAGGTGAGCTGGGATTTTCACCCTTTAAAACTGTGAGAAGTGAGCAGGATTTTCACAGTTTAAAACAGCGAGAGGAGAGCAGGATTTTCACAGTTTAAAACAGCGAGAGGAAAGCAGGATTTTCACAGTTTAAAACACCGAGAGGAGAGCAGGATTTTCACAGTTTAAAACAACGAGAGGAGCGCTGGATTTTTACTGTTTAAAACAGCGAGAGGAGAGCAGGAATTTTACAGTTTAAAACAGCGAGAGTAGAGCTGGGATTTTCACAGTTTAAAACAGTGTGAAGTGAGCAGGATTTTCTCAGTTTAAAGCAGTGAGAGGTGAGCAGGATTTTCACAGTTTAAAACAGCGAGAGTCGAGCTGGGACTTTCACACTTTAAAACAACGAGAGGAGAGCAGGATTTTCACAGTTTTAATCAGCCAGAGGGGAGCCGGGATTTTCACAGTTTTGAAACAGCCAGAGGAGCGCAGGATTTTCACTGTTTAAAACAGTGAAAGGAGAGCAGGAATTTCACAGTTTAAAACAGCGAGAGGTGAGCTGGGATTTTCACAGTATTGAAGCAGCCAGAGGGGAGCAGGATTTTCACTGTTTAAAACAGCGAGCAGAGAGCCGGATTTTCACACTTTAAAACAATGCGAGGTGAGCACGATTTTCACAGTGTAAAACAGCGAGAGGTGTGCAGTATTTTCACAGTTTAAAACCGCGAGAGACATCTGGATTTTAACAGTTTAAAACAGCGAACGGTGAGCTGGGATTTTCACAGTTTAAAACAGTGAGAGGAGAGCTGGGATTTTCACAGTTTCAAACAGACAGAGGAGAGCAGGATTTTCACAGTTTAAAACAGTGAGAGTTGACCCTGAATTTCACAGTTTAAAACAGCGAGAGTTGAGCAGGATTTTCACAGTTTAAAACAGCGAGTGGAGAGCAGTATTTTCACAGTTTAAAACAATGAGCGGAGAGCAGGATTTTCACAGTTTAAAACAGCGAGAGGTGAGCTGTGATTTTTATCGTTTCAAACACCGAGAGGAGTGCTGCGATTTTCACAGTTGAAATCAGGGAGATGTTGGCCAGGATTTTCGCATTTTAAAACAGCGAGAGGACAGCAGAATTTTCACAGGTTAAAACAGTGAGAGAAGAGCACGATTTTCACAGAATAAAACAGCGAGAGGTGTGCAGTATTTTCACAGTTTAAAACGGAGAGAGACATATGGATTTTCACAGTTTAAAACAGCGAGAGGTGAGCTGGGATTTTCACAGTTTAAAACAGCAAGAGGTGAGCTGGGATTTTCACTGTTTAAAACAGCGAGAGGAGAGCAGGATTTTCACATTTTAAAACAGCGAGAGGAGAGCAGGATTTTCACAGTTTAATACAGCGATAGCTGAGCAGCATTTTCACAGTTTAAAACAGCGAGTGGAGAGCAGGATTTTCACAGTTTAAAACAGCAAGCGGAGAGCAGGATTTTCACAGTTTAAAACAGCGAGAGGATAGCAGGATTTTCATAGTTTAAAACACCGAGAGGAGAGCAAGATTTTCACAGTTTTAATCAGCGAGAGGGGAGCCGGGATTTTCACAGTTTTGAAACAGCCGGAGGAGCGCTGGATTTTCACGGTTAAAAACAGCGAGAGGAGAGCAGGAATTTCACAGTTTAAAACAGCGAGAGTAGAGCTGTGATATTCACCGTTTAAAACAGCGTGAAGTGAGCAGGATTTTCATTGTTTAAATCAGTGAGAGGTGTGCTGGGATTTTCACAGTTTAAAACAGCGAGAGGAGAGCTGGGATTTTCACAGTTTAAAACAGCCAGAGGAGCGCTGGAATTTTACTGTTTAAAACAGCGAAAGGAGAGCAGGAATTTCACAGTTTAAAACAGCGAGAGGTGAGCTGGGATTTTCACAGTATTGAAGCAGCCAGAGGGGAGCAGGATTTTCACAGTTTAAAACAGCCAGAGGAGAGCAGGTATTTTGCAGTTTAAAACAACCAGAGGAGAGCCGGGATTTTCACAGTTTAAAACAGCGAGAGGGGAGCAGGAATTTCACGGATTAAAACAGCGAGTGGAGAGCAGGAATTTCACAGTTGAAAACAGCGAGTGGAGCGCCGGATTTGCACAGTTTGAAACAGCGAGAGTAGAGCTATGATTTTCGCAGTTTAAAACAGCGAGAGGTGAGCAGCATTTTCACAGTGTAAAACAACAAGAGGAGAGCTGTGATTTTTACCGTTTCAAACACCGAGAGGAGTGCTGCGATTTTCACAGTTGAAATCAGGGAGATGTTGGCCAGGATTTTCGCATTTTAAAACAGCGAGAGGACAGCAGAATTTTCACAGATTAAAACAGTGAGAGAAGAGCACGATTTTCACAGAATATGACAGCGAGAGGTGTGCAGTATTTTCACAGTTAAAAACGGAGAGAGACATCTGGATTTTCACAGTTTAAAACAGCGAGAGGTGAGCTGGGATTTTCACAGTTTAAAACAGCAAGAGGTGAGCTGGGATTTTCACTGTTTAAAACAGCGAGAGGAGAGCAGGATTTTCACAGTTTAAAACAGCGAGAGGAGAGCAGGATTTTCACAGTTTAAAACAGCGAGAGTTGAGCAGGATTTTCACAGTTTAAAACAGCGAGAGGAGAGCAGGATTTTCAGAGTTTAAAACAGCGAGAGGAGAACAGGTTTTTCACAGTTTAAAACAGCGAGAGGAGAGCTGGAATTTCACAGTTTAAAACAGCGAGAGGAGAGCAGGATTTTCACAGTTTAAATCAGTGAGAGGTGAGCAGGATGTTCACGTTTAAAACAGCGAGAGGAGAGCAGGATTTTTACAATTTGAAACAGCGAGAGCTGAGCTGGGATTTTTACAGTTTTGAAGCAGCCAGAGGGGAGCTGGATTTTCACTGTTTAAAACAGCGAGAGGAGAGCAGCATTTTCACAGTGTAAAACAACAAGAGGAGAGCAGGATTTTCACAGTTTAAAACAGCGAGCGGAGAGCCGGATTTTCACAGTTTAAAACAGCAAGAGGATGAGCAGCATTTTCACAGTGTAAAACAACGAGAGGAGATCTGTGATTTTTACCGTTTCAAACACCGAGAGGAGTGCTGCAATTTTCACAGTTGAAATCAGGGAGATGTTGGCCAGGATTTTCGCATTTTAAAACAGGGAGAGGACAGCAGAAGTTTCACAGGTTAAATCTGCGAGAGAAGAGCACGATTTTCACAGAATAAAACAGCGAGAGGTGTGCAGTATTTTCACAGTTTAAAACGGCGAGAGACATCTGGATTTTCACTGTTTAAAACAGCGAGAGGTGAGCTGGGATTTTCACAGTTTAAAACAGCAAGAGGTGAGCTGGGATTTTCACTGTTTAAAACAGCGAGAGGAGAGCAGGATTTTCACAGTTTAAAACAGCGAGAGCTGAGCAGCATTTTCACAGTTTAAAACAGCGAGAGTTGAGCAGGATTTTCACAGTTAAACAGCGAGAGGAGAGCAGGATTTTCACAGTTTAAAACAGCGAGCGGAGAGCAGGATTTTCACAGTTTAAAACAGCAAGAGGAGAGCAGAATTTTCACAGTTTAAAATTGGGAGAGGGGAGCAGGAATTTCACAGTTTAAAACAGCGAGCAGAGAGCAGAATTTTCACAGTTTAAAACAGCGAGAGGGGAGCCGGGATTTTCACAGTTTTGAAACAGCCAGAGGAGCGCTGGATTTTTACGGTTTAAAACAGCGAAAGGAGAGCAGGAATTTCACAGTTTAAAACAGCGAGAGGTGAGCTGGGATTTTCACCGTTTAAAACAGCATGAAGTGAGCAGGATTTTCACAGTTTAAAGCAGTGAGAGGTGAGCTGGGATTTTCACAGTTTAAAACAGCCAGAGGTGTGCAGGATTTTTACAATTTAAAACAGCGAGGGGTGAGCTGGATTTTCACAGTTTAAAACAGCGAGAGGAGAGCCACATATTCACAGTTTTAAACAGCGAGAGGAGAGCTGGGATTTTCACAGTTTAAAACAGCCAGAGGAGAGCAGGATTTTCACAGTTCAAAACAGCGAGCAGAAAGCAGGATTTTCACAGTTTAAAACAGCGAGAGGAGAGCCGTGATCTTCACCGTTTCAAACAGCGTGAAGTGAGCAGGATTTTCACTGTTTAAAGCAGTGAGAGGTGAGCAGGATTTTCACGTTTAAAACAGCGAGAGGTGAGCAGGATTTTTACAATTTGAAACAGCGAGAGCTGAGCTGGGATTTTTACAGTTTTGAAGCAGCCAGAGGGGAGCTGGATTTTCACTGTTTAAAACAGCGAGAGGAGAGCAGTAATTTCACAGTTTAAAACAGCGAGAGTAGAGCTGGGATTTTCACACTTTAAAACAGCGAGAGGAAAGCAGGATATTCACGGATTAAAACAGCGAGTGGAGAGCAGGAATTTCACAGTTTAAAACAGCGAGAGGAGAGCAGAATTTTCACAGGTTAAAACAGCGAGAGAAGAGCACGATTTTCACAATATAAAACAGCGAGAGGTGTGCAGTATTTTCACAGTTTAAAACCGCGAGAGACATCTGGATTTTTACAGTTTAAAACAGCGAGAGGGAAGCAGGATTTTTGCAGTTTGAAACAGTGAGAGGAGAGCCGGGATTTTCACATTTTAAAAGAGCCAGAGGAGAGCAGGATTTTCACAGTTTAAAACAGCGAGAGGAGAGCCTGATATTCACAGTTTAAAACAGCGAGAGGTGAGCTGGGATTTTCACAATTTAAAACAGCGAGAGGTGAGCTGGGATTTTCACAGTTTAAAACAGCGAGAGGAGAGCTGGGATTTTCACAGTTTAAAACAGCCAGAGGATACCAGGATTTTCAGTGTAAAACAGTGAGAGCTGACCCTGAATTTCACAGTTTAATACAGCGATAGCTGAGCAGCATTTTCACAGTTTAAAACAGCGAGTGGAGAGCAGGATTTTCACAGTTTAAAACAGCAAGCGGAGAGCAGGATTTTCACAGTTTAAAACAGCGAGAGTAGAGCTGTGATATTCACCGTTTAAAACAGCGTGAAGTGAGCAGGATTTTCATTGTTTAAATCAGTGAGAGGTGTGCTGGGATTTTCACAGTTTAAAACAGCGAGAGGAGAGCTGGGATTTTCACAGTTTAAAACAGCCAGAGGAGCGCTGGAATTTTACTGTTTAAAACAGCGAAAGGAGAGCAGGAATTTCACAGTTTAAAACAGCGAGAGGTGAGCTGGGATTTTCACAGTATTGAAGCAGCCAGAGGGGAGCAGGATTTTCACAGTTTAAAACAGCCAGAGGAGAGCAGGTATTTTGCAGTTTAAAACAACCAGAGGAGAGCCGGGATTTTCACAGTTTAAAACAGCGAGAGGAGAGCAGGAATTTCACGGATTAAAACAGCGAGTGGAGAGCAGGAATTTCACAGTTGAAAACAGCGAGTGGAGCGCCGGATTTGCACAGTTTGAAACAGCGAGAGTAGAGCTATGATTTTCGCAGTTTAAAACAGCGAGAGGTGAGCAGCATTTTCACAGTGTAAAACAACAAGAGGAGAGCTGTGATTTTTACCGTTTCAAACACCGAGAGGAGTGCTGCGATTTTCACAGTTGAAATCAGGGAGAATGTTGGCCAGGATTTTCGCATTTTAAAACAGCGAGAGGACAGCAGAATTTTCACAGGTTAAAACAGTGAGAGAAGAGCACGATTTTCACAGAATAAAACAGCGAGAGGTGTGCAGTATTTTCACAGTTAAAAACGGAGAGAGACATCTGGATTTTCACAGTTTAAAACAGCGAGAGGTGAGCTGGGATTTTCACAGTTTAAAACAGTAAGAGGTGAGCTGGGATTTTCACTGTTTATAACAGCGAGAGGAGAGCAGGATTTTCACAGTTTAAAACAGCGAGAGGAGAGCAGGATTTTCACAGTTTAAAACAGCGAGAGTTGAGCAGGATTTTCACAGTTTAAAACAGCGAGAGGAGAGCAGGATTTTCAGAGTTTAAAACAGCGAGAGGAGAGCAGGATTTTCACAGTTTAAAACAGCGAGAGGAGAGCAGGAATTTCACAGTTTAAAACAGCGAGAAGAGTGCAGGGTTTTCAAAGTATAAAACAGCGAGAGCAGAGATGGAATTTCACAGTTTAAAACAGCGAGAGGAGAGCAGGAATTTCACAGATTAAAACAGCGAGAGGAGAGCAGGAATTTCACAGTTTAAAACAGCGAGAGGAGAGCAGGGTTTTCACAGTTTAAAACAGCGAGAGGAGAGCAGGGTTTTCACAGTTGAAAACAGCAAGAGGAGAGCAGGGTTTTCACAGTTTAAAACAGCGTGAGGAGAGCAGGGTTTTCACAGTTTAAAACAGCAAGAGGAGAGCAGGGTTTTCACAGTTTAAAACAGCGAGAGTAGAGCAGGTTTTTCACAGTTTAAAACAGCGAGAGGAGAGCACGGTTTTCACAGTTTAAAACAGCGAGAGGAGAGCAGGGTTTCACAGTTTAAAACAGCGAGAGGAGAACAGGTTTTTCACAGTTTAAAACAGCGAGAGGAGAAAAGTTTTTTCACAGTTTAAAACAGCGAGAGGAGAGCAGGGTTTTCACACTTTAAAACAGCGAGAGGAGAGCAGGAATTTCACTGTTTAAAACAGCGAGAGGAGAGCAGGAATTTCACAGTTTAAAACAGCGAGAGGAGAGCACGGTTTTCACAATTTAAAACAACGAGAGGTGAGCAGGTTTTTCACAGTTTAAAACAGCGAGAGGAGAGCAGGATTTTCACAGTTTAAAACAGCGAGAGGAGAGCAGGGTTTTCACAGTTTAAAATAGCGAGAGGAGAGCAGGAATTTCACAGTTTAAAACAGCGAGAGGAGAGCAGGGTTATCACAGTTTAAAACAACGAGAGGTGAGCAGGTATTTCACAGTTTAAAACAGACAGATGAGAACAGGGTTTTCACTGTTTAAAACAGCGAGAGGAGAGCAGGGTTTTCACAGTTTAAAACAGCGAGAGGAGAGCAGGAATTTCACAGGTTAAAACAGCTAGAGGACAGAAGGGTTTTCACAGTGTAAAACAGCGAGTGGAGAGCAGGAATTTCACAGTTTAAAACAGCGAGAGGAGAGCAGGAATTTCACAGTTTAAAACAGCGAGAGGAGAGCACGGTTTTCACAATTTAAAACAACGAGAGGTGAGCAGGTTTTTCACAGTTTAAAACAGCGAGAGGAGAGCAGGATTTTCACAGTTTAAAACAGCGAGAGGAGAGCAGGGTTTTCACAGTTTAAAATAGCGAGAGGAGAGCAGGAATTTCACAGTTTAAAACAGCGATAGCTGAGCAGCATTTTCACAGTTTAAAACAGCGAGTGGAGAGCAGGATTTTCACAGTTTAAAACAGCAAGCGGAGAGCAGGATTTTCACAGTTTAAAACAGCGAGAGGATAGCAGGATTTTCATAGTTTAAAACACCGAGAGGAGAGCAAGATTTTCACAGTTTTAATCAGCGAGAGGGGAGCCGGGATTTTCACAGTTTTGAAACAGCCGGAGGAGCGCTGGATTTTCACGGTTAAAAACAGCGAGAGGAGAGCAGGAATTTCACAGTTTAAAACAGCGAGAGTAGAGCTGTGATATTCACCGTTTAAAACAGCGTGAAGTGAGCAGGATTTTCATTGTTTAAATCAGTGAGAGGTGTGCTGGGATTTTCACAGTTTAAAACAGCGAGAGGAGAGCTGGGATTTTCACAGTTTAAAACAGCCAGAGGAGCGCTGGAATTTTACTGTTTAAAACAGCGAAAGGAGAGCAGGAATTTCACAGTTTAAAACAGCGAGAGGTGAGCTGGGATTTTCACAGTATTGAAGCAGCCAGAGGGGAGCAGGATTTTCACAGTTTAAAACAGCCAGAGGAGAGCAGGTATTTTGCAGTTTAAAACAACCAGAGGAGAGCCGGGATTTTCACAGTTTAAAACAGCGAGAGGGGAGCAGGAATTTCACGGATTAAAACAGCGAGTGGAGAGCAGGAATTTCACAGTTGAAAACAGCGAGTGGAGCGCCGGATTTGCACAGTTTGAAACAGCGAGAGTAGAGCTATGATTTTCGCAGTTTAAAACAGCGAGAGGTGAGCAGCATTTTCACAGTGTAAAACAACAAGAGGAGAGCTGTGATTTTTACCGTTTCAAACACCGAGAGGAGTGCTGCGATTTTCACAGTTGAAATCAGGGAGATGTTGGCCAGGATTTTCGCATTTTAAAACAGCGAGAGGACAGCAGAATTTTCACAGATTAAAACAGTGAGAGAAGAGCACGATTTTCACAGAATATGACAGCGAGAGGTGTGCAGTATTTTCACAGTTAAAAACGGAGAGAGACATCTGGATTTTCACAGTTTAAAACAGCGAGAGGTGAGCTGGGATTTTCACAGTTTAAAACAGCAAGAGGTGAGCTGGGATTTTCACTGTTTAAAACAGCGAGAGGAGAGCAGGATTTTCACAGTTTAAAACAGCGAGAGGAGAGCAGGATTTTCACAGTTTAAAACAGCGAGAGTTGAGCAGGATTTTCACAGTTTAAAACAGCGAGAGGAGAGCAGGATTTTCAGAGTTTAAAACAGCGAGAGGAGAACAGGTTTTTCACAGTTTAAAACAGCGAGAGGAGAGCTGGAATTTCACAGTTTAAAACAGCGAGAGGAGAGCAGGATTTTCACAGTTTAAATCAGTGAGAGGTGAGCAGGATGTTCACGTTTAAAACAGCGAGAGGAGAGCAGGATTTTTACAATTTGAAACAGCGAGAGCTGAGCTGGGATTTTTACAGTTTTGAAGCAGCCAGAGGGGAGCTGGATTTTCACTGTTTAAAACAGCGAGAGGAGAGCAGCATTTTCACAGTGTAAAACAACAAGAGGAGAGCAGGATTTTCACAGTTTAAAACAGCGAGCGGAGAGCCGGATTTTCACAGTTTAAAACAGCAAGAGGATGAGCAGCATTTTCACAGTGTAAAACAACGAGAGGAGATCTGTGATTTTTACCGTTTCAAACACCGAGAGGAGTGCTGCAATTTTCACAGTTGAAATCAGGGAGATGTTGGCCAGGATTTTCGCATTTTAAAACAGGGAGAGGACAGCAGAAGTTTCACAGGTTAAATCTGCGAGAGAAGAGCACGATTTTCACAGAATAAAACAGCGAGAGGTGTGCAGTATTTTCACAGTTTAAAACGGCGAGAGACATCTGGATTTTCACTGTTTAAAACAGCGAGAGGTGAGCTGGGATTTTCACAGTTTAAAACAGCAAGAGGTGAGCTGGGATTTTCACTGTTTAAAACAGCGAGAGGAGAGCAGGATTTTCACAGTTTAAAACAGCGAGAGCTGAGCAGCATTTTCACAGTTTAAAACAGCGAGAGTTGAGCAGGATTTTCACAGTTAAACAGCGAGAGGAGAGCAGGATTTTCACAGTTTAAAACAGCGAGCGGAGAGCAGGATTTTCACAGTTTAAAACAGCAAGAGGAGAGCAGAATTTTCACAGTTTAAAATTGGGAGAGGGGAGCAGGAATTTCACAGTTTAAAACAGCGAGCAGAGAGCAGAATTTTCACAGTTTAAAACAGCGAGAGGGGAGCCGGGATTTTCACAGTTTTGAAACAGCCAGAGGAGCGCTGGATTTTTACGGTTTAAAACAGCGAAAGGAGAGCAGGAATTTCACAGTTTAAAACAGCGAGAGGTGAGCTGGGATTTTCACCGTTTAAAACAGCATGAAGTGAGCAGGATTTTCACAGTTTAAAGCAGTGAGAGGTGAGCTGGGATTTTCACAGTTTAAAACAGCCAGAGGTGTGCAGGATTTTTACAATTTAAAACAGCGAGGGGTGAGCTGGATTTTCACAGTTTAAAACAGCGAGAGGAGAGCCACATATTCACAGTTTTAAACAGCGAGAGGAGAGCTGGGATTTTCACAGTTTAAAACAGCCAGAGGAGAGCAGGATTTTCACAGTTCAAAACAGCGAGCAGAAAGCAGGATTTTCACAGTTTAAAACAGCGAGAGGAGAGCCGTGATCTTCACCGTTTCAAACAGCGTGAAGTGAGCAGGATTTTCACTGTTTAAAGCAGTGAGAGGTGAGCAGGATTTTCACGTTTAAAACAGCGAGAGGTGAGCAGGATTTTTACAATTTGAAACAGCGAGAGCTGAGCTGGGATTTTTACAGTTTTGAAGCAGCCAGAGGGGAGCTGGATTTTCACTGTTTAAAACAGCGAGAGGAGAGCAGTAATTTCACAGTTTAAAACAGCGAGAGTAGAGCTGGGATTTTCACACTTTAAAACAGCGAGAGGAAAGCAGGATATTCACGGATTAAAACAGCGAGTGGAGAGCAGGAATTTCACAGTTTAAAACAGCGAGAGGAGAGCAGAATTTTCACAGGTTAAAACAGCGAGAGAAGAGCACGATTTTCACAATATAAAACAGCGAGAGGTGTGCAGTATTTTCACAGTTTAAAACCGCGAGAGACATCTGGATTTTTACAGTTTAAAACAGCGAGAGGGAAGCAGGATTTTTGCAGTTTGAAACAGTGAGAGGAGAGCCGGGATTTTCACATTTTAAAAGAGCCAGAGGAGAGCAGGATTTTCACAGTTTAAAACAGCGAGAGGAGAGCCTGATATTCACAGTTTAAAACAGCGAGAGGTGAGCTGGGATTTTCACAATTTAAAACAGCGAGAGGTGAGCTGGGATTTTCACAGTTTAAAACAGCGAGAGGAGAGCTGGGATTTTCACAGTTTAAAACAGCCAGAGGATACCAGGATTTTCAGTGTAAAACAGTGAGAGCTGACCCTGAATTTCACAGTTTAATACAGCGATAGCTGAGCAGCATTTTCACAGTTTAAAACAGCGAGTGGAGAGCAGGATTTTCACAGTTTAAAACAGCAAGCGGAGAGCAGGATTTTCACAGTTTAAAACAGCGAGAGTAGAGCTGTGATATTCACCGTTTAAAACAGCGTGAAGTGAGCAGGATTTTCATTGTTTAAATCAGTGAGAGGTGTGCTGGGATTTTCACAGTTTAAAACAGCGAGAGGAGAGCTGGGATTTTCACAGTTTAAAACAGCCAGAGGAGCGCTGGAATTTTACTGTTTAAAACAGCGAAAGGAGAGCAGGAATTTCACAGTTTAAAACAGCGAGAGGTGAGCTGGGATTTTCACAGTATTGAAGCAGCCAGAGGGGAGCAGGATTTTCACAGTTTAAAACAGCCAGAGGAGAGCAGGTATTTTGCAGTTTAAAACAACCAGAGGAGAGCCGGGATTTTCACAGTTTAAAACAGCGAGAGGAGAGCAGGAATTTCACGGATTAAAACAGCGAGTGGAGAGCAGGAATTTCACAGTTGAAAACAGCGAGTGGAGCGCCGGATTTGCACAGTTTGAAACAGCGAGAGTAGAGCTATGATTTTCGCAGTTTAAAACAGCGAGAGGTGAGCAGCATTTTCACAGTGTAAAACAACAAGAGGAGAGCTGTGATTTTTACCGTTTCAAACACCGAGAGGAGTGCTGCGATTTTCACAGTTGAAATCAGGGAGAATGTTGGCCAGGATTTTCGCATTTTAAAACAGCGAGAGGACAGCAGAATTTTCACAGGTTAAAACAGTGAGAGAAGAGCACGATTTTCACAGAATAAAACAGCGAGAGGTGTGCAGTATTTTCACAGTTAAAAACGGAGAGAGACATCTGGATTTTCACAGTTTAAAACAGCGAGAGGTGAGCTGGGATTTTCACAGTTTAAAACAGTAAGAGGTGAGCTGGGATTTTCACTGTTTATAACAGCGAGAGGAGAGCAGGATTTTCACAGTTTAAAACAGCGAGAGGAGAGCAGGATTTTCACAGTTTAAAACAGCGAGAGTTGAGCAGGATTTTCACAGTTTAAAACAGCGAGAGGAGAGCAGGATTTTCAGAGTTTAAAACAGCGAGAGGAGAGCAGGATTTTCACAGTTTAAAACAGCGAGAGGAGAGCAGGAATTTCACAGTTTAAAACAGCGAGAAGAGTGCAGGGTTTTCAAAGTATAAAACAGCGAGAGCAGAGATGGAATTTCACAGTTTAAAACAGCGAGAGGAGAGCAGGAATTTCACAGATTAAAACAGCGAGAGGAGAGCAGGAATTTCACAGTTTAAAACAGCGAGAGGAGAGCAGGGTTTTCACAGTTTAAAACAGCGAGAGGAGAGCAGGGTTTTCACAGTTGAAAACAGCAAGAGGAGAGCAGGGTTTTCACAGTTTAAAACAGCGTGAGGAGAGCAGGGTTTTCACAGTTTAAAACAGCAAGAGGAGAGCAGGGTTTTCACAGTTTAAAACAGCGAGAGTAGAGCAGGTTTTTCACAGTTTAAAACAGCGAGAGGAGAGCACGGTTTTCACAGTTTAAAACAGCGAGAGGAGAGCAGGGTTTCACAGTTTAAAACAGCGAGAGGAGAACAGGTTTTTCACAGTTTAAAACAGCGAGAGGAGAAAAGTTTTTTCACAGTTTAAAACAGCGAGAGGAGAGCAGGGTTTTCACACTTTAAAACAGCGAGAGGAGAGCAGGAATTTCACTGTTTAAAACAGCGAGAGGAGAGCAGGAATTTCACAGTTTAAAACAGCGAGAGGAGAGCACGGTTTTCACAATTTAAAACAACGAGAGGTGAGCAGGTTTTTCACAGTTTAAAACAGCGAGAGGAGAGCAGGATTTTCACAGTTTAAAACAGCGAGAGGAGAGCAGGGTTTTCACAGTTTAAAATAGCGAGAGGAGAGCAGGAATTTCACAGTTTAAAACAGCGAGAGGAGAGCAGGGTTATCACAGTTTAAAACAACGAGAGGTGAGCAGGTATTTCACAGTTTAAAACAGACAGATGAGAACAGGGTTTTCACTGTTTAAAACAGCGAGAGGAGAGCAGGGTTTTCACAGTTTAAAACAGCGAGAGGAGAGCAGGAATTTCACAGGTTAAAACAGCTAGAGGACAGAAGGGTTTTCACAGTGTAAAACAGCGAGTGGAGAGCAGGAATTTCACAGTTTAAAACAGCGAGAGGAGAGCAGGAATTTCACAGTTTAAAACAGCGAGAGGAGAGCACGGTTTTCACAATTTAAAACAACGAGAGGTGAGCAGGTTTTTCACAGTTTAAAACAGCGAGAGGAGAGCAGGATTTTCACAGTTTAAAACAGCGAGAGGAGAGCAGGGTTTTCACAGTTTAAAATAGCGAGAGGAGAGCAGGAATTTCACAGTTTAAAACAGCGAGAGGAGAGCAGGGTTATCACAGTTTAAAACAACGAGAGGTGAGCAGGTATTTCACAGTTTAAAACAGACAGATGAGAACAGGGTTTTCACTGTTTAAAACAGCGAGAGGAGAGCAGGATTTTCACAGTTTAAAACAGCGAGAGGAGAGCAGGAATTTCACAGTTTAAAACAGCGAGAAGAGTGCAGGGTTTTCAAAGTATAAAACAGCGAGAGGAGAGATGGAATTTCACAGTTTAAAACAGCGAGAGGAGAGCAGGAATTTCACTGTTTAAAACAGTGAGAGGAGAGCAGGAATTTCACAGTTTAAAACAGCGAGAGGAGAGCAGGAATTTCACAGTGTAAAACAGCGAGAGGAGAGCAGGAATTTTACACTTTAAAACAGCGAGAGGAGAGCAGGAATTTCACAGTTTAAAACAGCGAGAGGAGAGCAGGTTTTTCACAGTTTAAAACAGCGAGAGAACAGCACGATTTTCACAGTTTAAAACAGCAAGAGGAGAGCAGGTTTTTCACAGTTTAAAACAGCGAGAGGAGAGCAGGGTTTTCACAGTTTAAAACAACGAGAGGAGAACAGGATTTTCACAGTTTAAAACAGCGAGAGGAGAGCAGGGTTTTCACAGTTTAAAACAGCGAGAGGAGAACAGGCTTTTCACAGTTTAAAACAGCGAGAGGAGAGCAGGGTTTTCACAGTTTAAAACAGCGAGAGGAGAACAGGTTTTTCACAGTTTAAAACAGCGAAAGGAGAGCAGGGTTTTCACAGTTTAAAACAGCTAGAGAAGACCAGGTTTTTCACAGTTTAAAACAGCGAGAGGAGAGCAGGAATTTCACAGTTTAAAACAGCGAGAGGAGTGCAGGAATTTCACAGGTTAAAACAGCTAGAGGACAGAAGGGTTTTCACAGTTTAAAACAGCGAGTGGAGAGCAGGAAATTCACAGTTTGAAACAGCGAGAGGAGAGCAGGAATTTCACAGTTTAAAACAGCGAGAGGAGAGCAGGGTTATCACAGTTTAAAACAACGAGAGGTGAGCAGGTTTTTCACAGTTTAAAACAGCCAGATGAGAACAGGGTTTTCACAGTTTAAAACAGCGAGAGGAGAGCAGGATTTTCACAGTTTAAAACAGCGAGAGGAGAGCAGGAATTTCACAGTTTAAAACAGCGAGAAGAGTGCAGGGTTTTCAAAGTATAAAACAGCGAGAGGAGAGATGGAATTTCACAGTTTAAAACAGCGAGAGGAGAGCAGGAATTTCACAGTTTAAAACAGCGAGAGGAGAGCAGGAATTTCACAGTTTAAAACAGCGAGAGGAGAGCAGGAATTTCACAGTGTAAAACAGCGAGAGGAGAGCAGGAATTTAACAGTTTAAAACAGCGAGAGGAGAGCAGGAATTTCACAGTTTAAAACAGCGAGAGGAGAGCAGGTTTTTCACAGTTTAAAACAGCGAGAGAACAGCACGATTTTCACAGTTTAAAACAGCAAGAGGAGAGCAGGTTTTTCACAGTTTAAAACAGCGAGAGGAGAGCAGGGTTTTCACAGTTTAAAACAGCGAGAGGAGAACAGGTTTTTCACAGTTTAAAACAGCGAGAGGAGCGCTGGGATTTTCACAGTTTAAAACAGCGAGAGGAGAGCTGGGATTTTCACAGTTTAAAACAGCCAGAGGATACCAGGATTTTCAATGTAAAACAGTGAGAGCTGACCCTGAATTTCACAGTTTAATACAGCGATAGCTGAGCAGCATTTTCACAGTTTAAAACAGCGAGTGGAGAGCAGGATTTTCACAGTTTAAAACAGCAAGCGGAGAGCAGGATTTTCACAGTTTAAAACAGCGAGAGTAGAGCTGTGATATTCACCGTTTAAAACAGCGTGAAGTGAGCAGGATTTTCATTGTTTAAATCAGTGAGAGGTATGCTGGGATTTTCACAGTTTAAATCAGCGAGAGGAGAGCTGGGATTTTCACAGTTTAAAACAGCCAGAGGAGCGCTGGAATTTTACTGTTTAAAACAGCGAAAGGAGAGCAGGAATTTCACAGTTTAAAACAGCGAGAGGTGAGCTGGGATTTTCACAGTATTGAAGCAGCCAGAGGGGAGCAGGATTTTCACAGTTTAAAACAGCCAGAGGAGAGCAGGTATTTTGCAGTTTAAAACAACCAGAGGAGAGCCGGGATTTTCACAGTTTAAAACAGCGAGAGGAGAGCAGGAATTTCACGGATTAAAACAGCGAGTGGAGAGCAGGAATTTCACAGTTGAAAACAGCGAGTGGAGCGCCGGATTTGCACAGTTTGAAACAGCGAGAGTAGAGCTATGATTTTCGCAGTTTAAAACAGCGAGAGGTGAGCAGCATTTTCACAGTGTAAAACAACAAGAGGAGAGCTGTGATTTTTACCGTTTCAAACACCGAGAGGAGTGCTGCGATTTTCACAGTTGAAATCAGGGAGATGTTGGCCAGGATTTTCGCATTTTAAAACAGCGAGAGGACAGCAGAATTTTCACAGGTTAAAACAGTGAGAGAAGAGCACGATTTTCACAGAATAAAACAGCGAGAGGTGTGCAGTATTTTCACAGTTTAAAACGGAGAGAGACATCTGGATTTTCACAGTTTAAAACAGCGAGAGGTGAGCTGGGATTTTCACAGTTTAAAACAGTAAGAGGTGAGCTGGGATTTTCACTGTTTAAAACAGCGAGAGGAGAGCAGTATTTTCACAGTTTAAAACAGCGAGAGGAGAGCAGGATTTTCACAGTTTAAAACAGCGAGAGTTGAGCAGGATTTTCACAGTTTAAAACAGCGAGAGGAGAGCAGGATTTTCAGAGTTTAAAACAGCGAGAGGAGAGCAGGATTTTCACAGTTTAAAACAGCGAGAGGAGAGCAGGAATTTCACAGTTTAAAACAGCGAGAAGAGTGCAGGGTTTTCAAAGTATAAAACAGCGAGAGGAGAGATGGAATTTCACAGTTTAAAACAGCGAGAGGAGAGCAGGAATTTCACAGTTTAAAACAGCGAGAGGAGAGCAGGAATTTCACAGTTTAAAACAGCGAGAGGAGAGCAGGGTTTTCACAGTTTAAAACAGCGAGAGGAGAGCAGGGTTTTCACAGTTGAAAACAGCAAGAGGAGAGCAGGGTTTTCACAGTTTACAACAGCGTGAGGAGAGCAGGGTTTTCACAGTTTAAAACAGCAAGAGGAGAGCAGGGTTTTCAAAGTTTAAAACAGCGAGAGGAGAGCAGGTTTTTCACAGTTTAAAACAGCAAGAGGAGAGCAGGGATTTCAGTTTAAAACGGAGAGAGACATCTGGATTTTCACAGTTTAAAACAGCGAGAGGTGAGCTGGGATTTTCACAGTTTAAAACAGTAAGAGGTGAGCTGGGATTTTCACTGTTTAAAACAGCGAGAGGAGAGCAGGATTTTCACAGTTTAAAACAGCGAGAGGAGAGCAGGATTTTCACAGTTTAAAACAGCGAGAGTTGAGCAGGATTTTCACAGTTTAAAACAGCGAGAGGAGAGCAGGATTTTCACAGTTTAAAACGGAGAGAGACATCTGGATTTTCACAGTTTAAAACAGCGAGTGGAGCGCCGGATTTGCACAGTTTGAAACAGCGAGAGTAGAGCTATGATTTTCGCAGTTTAAAACAGCGAGAGGTGAGCAGCATTTTCACAGTGTAAAACAACAAGAGGAGAGCTGTGATTTTTACTGTTTCAAACACCGAGAGGAGTGCTGCGATTTTCACAGTTGAAATCAGGGAGATGTTGGCCAGGATTTTCGCATTTTAAAACAGCGAGAGGACAGCAGAATTTTCACAGTTTAAAACAGTGAGAGAAGAGCACTATTTTCACAGAATAAAACAGCGAGAGGAGAGCAGTATTTTCACAGTTTAAAACGGAGAGAGACATCTGGATTTTCACAGTTTAAAACAGCGAGAGGTGAGCTGGGATTTTCACAGTTTAAAACAGTAAGAGGTGAGCTGGGATTTTCACTGTTTAAAACAGCGAGAGGAGAGCAGTATTTTCACAGTTTAAAACAGCGAGAGGAGAGCAGGATTTTCACAGTTTAAAACAGCGAGAGTTGAGCAGGATTTTCACAGTTTAAAACAGCGAGAGGAGAGCAGGATTTTCAGAGTTTAAAACAGCGAGAGGAGAGCAGGATTTTCACAGTTTAAAACAGCGAGAGGAGAGCAGGAATTTCACAGTTTAAAACAGCGAGAAGAGTGCAGGGTTTTCAAAGCATAAAACAGCGAGAGGAGAGATGGAATTTCACAGTTTAAAACAGCGAGAGGAGAGCAGGAATTTCACAGTTTAAAACAGCGAGAGGAGAGCAGGAATTTCACAGTTTAAAACAGCGAGAGGAGAGCAGGGTTTTCACAGTTTATAACAGCGAGAGGAGAGCAGGGTTTTCACAGTTGAAAACAGCAAGAGGAGAGCAGGGTTTTCACAGTTTAAAACAGCGTGAGGAGAGCAGGGTTTTCACAGTTTAAAACAGCAAGAGGAGTGCAGGGTTTTCACAGTTTAAAACAGCGAGAGGAGAGCAGGTTTTTCACAGTTTAAAACAGCGAGAGGAGTGCAGGAATTTCACAGGTTAAAACAGCGAGAGGAGAGCAGGGTTTCACAGTTTAAAACAGCGAGAGGAGAACAGGTTTTTCACAGTTTAAAACAGCGAGAGGAGAAAAGTTTTTTCACAGTTTAAAACAGCGAGAGGAGAGCAGGGTTTTCACACTTTAAAACAGCGAGAGGAGAGCAGGAATTTCACTGTTTAAAACAGCGAGAGGAGTGCAGGAATTTCACAGGTTAAAACAGCTAGAGGACAGAAGGGTTTTCACAGTTTAAAACAGCGAGTGGAGAGCAGGAATTTCACAGTTTAAAACAGCGAGAGGAGAGCACGGTTTTCACAATTTAAAACAACGAGAGGTGAGCAGGTTTTTCACAGTTTAAAACAGCGAGAGGAGAGCAGGATTTTCACAGTTTAAAACAGCTAGAGGAGAGCAGGGTTTTCACAGTTTAAAATAGCGAGAGGAGAGCAGGAATTTCACAGTTTAAAACAGCGAGAGGAGAGCAGGGTTATCACAGTTTAAAACAACGAGAGGTGAGCAGGTATTTCACAGTTTAAAACAGACAGATGAGAACAGGGTTTTCACTGTTTAAAACAGCGAGAGGAGAGCAGGATTTTCACAGTTTAAAACAGCGAGAGGAGAGCAGGAATTTCACAGTTTAAAACAGCGAGAAGAGTGCAGGGTTTTCAAAGTATAAAACAGCGAGAGGAGAGATGGAATTTCACAGTTTAAAACAGCGAGAGGAGAGCAGGAATTTCACTGTTTAAAACAGTGAGAGGAGAGCAGGAATTTCACAGTTTAAAACAGCGAGAGGAGAGCAGGAATTTCACAGTGTACAACAGCGAGAGGAGAGCAGGAATTTTACACTTTAAAACAGCGAGAGGAGAGCAGGAATTTCACAGTTTAAAACAGCGAGAGGAGAGCAGGTTTTTCACAGTTTAAAACAGCGAGAGAACAGCACGATTTTCACAGTTTAAAACAGCAAGAGGAGAGCAGGTTTTTCACAGTTTAAAACAGCGAGAGGAGAACAGGGTTTTCACAGTTTAAAACAGCGAGAGGAGAACAGGTTTTTCACAGTTTAAAACAGCGAGAGGAGAGCAGGGTTTTCACAGTTTAAAACAGCGAGAGGAGAACAGGCTTTTCACAGTTTAAAACAGCGAGAGGAGAGCAGGGTTTTCACAGTTTAAAACAGCGAGAGGAGAACAGGTTTTTCACAGTTTAAAACAGCGAAAAGAGAGCAGGGTTTTCACAGTTTAAAACAGCTAGAGAAGAACAGGTTTTTCACAGTTTAAAACAGCGAGAGGAGAGCAGGAATTTCACAGTTTAAAACAGCGAGAGGAGTGCAGGAATTTCACAGGTTAAAACAGCTAGAGGACAGAAGGGTTTTCACAGTTTAAAACAGCGAGTGGAGAGCAGGAAATTCACAGTTTGAAACAGCGAGAGGAGAGCAGGAATTTCACAGTTTAAAACAGCGAGAGGAGAGCAGGGTTATCACAGTTTAAAACAACGAGAGGTGAGCAGGTTTTTCACAGTTTAAAACAGCCAGATGAGAACAGGGTTTTCACAGTTTAAAACAGCGAGAGGAGAGCAGGATTTTCACAGTTTAAAACAGCGAGAGGAGAGCAGGAATTTCACAGTTTAAAACAGCGAGAAGAGTGCAGGGTTTTCAAAGTATAAAACAGCGAGAGGAGAGATGGAATTTCACAGTTTAAAACAGCGAGAGGAGAGCAGGAATTTCACAGTTTAAAACAGTGAGAGGAGAGCAGGAATTTCACAGTTTAAAACAGCGAGAGGAGAGCAGGAATTTCACAGTGTAAAACAGCGAGAGGAGAGCAGGAATTTTACACTTTAAAACAGCGAGAGGAGAGCAGGGTTTTCACAGTTTAAAACAGCAAGAGGAGAGCAGGGTTTTCACAGTTTAAAACAGCGAGAGGAGAGCAGGTTTTTCACAGTTTAAAACAGCGAGAGGAGAGCAGGGTTTCACAGTTTAAAACAGCGAGAGGAGAACAGGTTTTTCACAGCGTAAAACAGCGAGAGGAGAAAAGGTTTTTCACAGTTTAAAACAGCGAGAGGAGAGCAGGGTTTTCACACTTTAAAACAGCGAGAGGAGAGCAGGAATTTCACAGTTTAAAACAGCGAGAGGAGTGCAGGAATTTCACAGGTTAAAACAGCTAGAGGACAGAAGGGTTTTCACAGTTTAAAACAGCGAGTGGAGAGCAGGAATTTCACAGTTTAAAACAGCGAGTGGAGATCAGGAATTTCACAGTTTAAAACAGCGAGAGGAGAGCAGGAATTTCACAGTTTAAAACAGCGAGAGGAGAGCACGGTTTTCACAATTTAAAACAACGAGAGGTGAGCAGGTTTTTCACAGTTTAAAACAGCGAGAGGAGAGCAGGATTTTCACAGTTTAAAACAGCGAGAGGAGAGCAGGGTTTTCACAGTTTAAAATAGCGAGAGGAGAGCAGGAATTTCACAGTTTAAAACAGCGAGAGGAGAGCAGGGTTATCACAGTTTATAACAACGAGAGGTGAGCAGGTATTTCACAGTTTAAAACAGACAGATGAGAACAGGGTTTTGACAGTTTAAAACAGCGAGAGGAGAGCAGGATTTTCACAGTTTAAAACAGCGAGAGGAGAGCAGGAATTTCATAGTTTAAAACAGCGAGAAGAGTTCAGAGTTTTCAAAGTATAAAACAGCGAGAGGAGAGATGGAATTTCACAGTTTAAAACAGCGAGAGGAGAGCAGGAATTTCACAGTTTAAAACAGTGAGAGGAGAGCAGGAATTTCACAGTTTAAAACAGCGAGAGGAGAGCAGGAATTACACAGTGTAAAACAGCGAGAGGAGAGCAGGAATTTTACACTTTAAAACAGCGAGAGGAGAGCAGGAATTTCACAGTTTAAAACAGCGAGAGGAGAGCAGGTTTTTCACAGTTTAAAACAGCGAGAGAACAGCACGATTTTCACAGTTTAAAACAGCAAGATGAGAGCAGGTTTTTCACAGTTTAAAACAGCGAGAGGAGAGCAGGGTTTTCACAGTTTAAAACAGCGAGAGGAGAACAGGTTTTTCACAGTTTAAAACAGCGAGAGGAGAGCAGGGTTTTCACAGTTTAAAACAGCGAGAGGAGAACAGGCGTTTCACAGTTTAAAACAGCGAGAGGAGAGCAGGGTTTTCACAGTTTAAAACAGGGAGAGGAGAACAGGTTTTTCACAGTTTAAAACAGCGAGAGGAGAGCAGGGTTTTCACAGTTTAAAACAGCTAGAGGAGAACAGGTTTTTCACAGTTTAAAACAGCGAGAGGAGAACAGGTTTTTCACTGTTTAAAACAGCGAGAGGAGTGCAGGAATTTCACAGGTTAAAACAGCTAGAGGACAGAAGGGTTTTCACAGTTTAAAACAGGGAGTGGAGAGCAGGAATTTCACAGTTTAAAACAGCGAGAGGAGTGCAGGAATTTCACAGGTTAAAACAGCTAGAGGACAGAAGGGTTTTCACAGTTTAAAACAGCGAGTGGAGAGCAGGAAATTCACAGTTTAAAACAGCGAGAGGAGAGCAGGAATTTCACAGTTTAAAACAGCGAGAGGAGAGCAGGGTTTTCACAATTTAAAACAACGAGAGGTGAGCAGGTTTTTCACAGTTTAAAACAGCGAGAGGAGAGCAGGGTTTTCACAGTTTAAAATAGCCAGAGGAGAGCAGGAATTTCACAGTTTAAAACAGTGAGACGAGAGCAGCGTTTTCACATTTTAAAACAGCAAGAGGAGAGCAGGAATTTCACAGTTTAAAACAGCGAGAGGAGTGCAGGGTTATCACAGTTTAAAACAACGAGAGGTGAGCAGGTTTTTCACAGTTTAAAACAGAGAGATGAGAACAGGATTTTCACAGTTTAAAACAGCAAGAGGAGAGCAGGAATTTCACAGTTTAAAACAGCGAGAGGAGAGCAGGAATTTCACAGTTTAAAACAGCGAGAGGAGAGCAGGGATTTCACAGTTTAAAACAGCGAGAGTGGAGCAGGAATTTCACAGTTTAAAACAGCGAGAGGAGAGCAGGGTTTTCACAGTTTAAAACAGCAAGAGGAGAGCAGGGTTTTCACAGTTTAAAACAGCAAGAGGAGAGCAGGGTTTTCACAGTTTAAAACAGCAAGAGGAGAGCAGGGTTTTCACAGTTTAAAACAGCGAGAGGAGAACAGGTTTTTCACAGTTTAAAACACCGAGAGGAGAGCAGGGTTTTCACAGTTTAAAACAACGAGAGGAGAGCAGGAATTTCACAGTTTAAAACAGCGAGAGGAGTGCAGGAATTTCACAGGTTAAAACAGCTAGAGGAGAGCAGGAATTTCACAGTTGAAAACAGCGAGAGGAGAGCAGGGTTTTCACAGTTTAAAACAGCGAGAGGAGAGCAGGATTTTCACAGTTTAAAACAGCGAGAGGAGAGCAGGGTTTTCACAGGTTAAAACAGCAAGAGGAGAGCAGGGTTTTCACAGTTTAAAACAGCGAGAGGAGAGCAGGTTTTTCACAGTTTAAAACAGCGAGAGGAGAGCAGGGTTTCACAGTTTAAAACAGCGAGAGGAGAACAGGTTTTTCACAGTGTAAAACAGCGAGAGGAGAGAAGGTTTTTCAGAGTTTAAAACAGCGAGAGGAGAGCAGGGTTTTCACACTTTAAAACAGCGAGAGGAGAGCAGGAATTTCACAGCTTAAAACAGCGAGAGGAGAGCAGGAATTTCACAGTTTAAAACAGCGAGAGGAGAGCACGGTTTTCACAATTTAAAACAACGAGAGGTGAGCAGGTTTTTCACAGTTTAAAACAGCGAGAGGAGAGCAGGATTTTCACAGTTTAAAACAGCGAGAGGAGAGCAGGGTTTTCACAGTTTAAAATAGCGAGAGGAGAGCAGGAATTTCACAGTTTAAAACAGCGAGAGGAGAGCAGGGTTATCACAGTTTATAACAACGAGAGGTGAGCAGGTATTTCACAGTTTAAAACAGACAGATGAGAACAGGGTTTTCACAGTTTAAAACAGCGAGAGGAGAGCAGGATTTTCACAGTTTAAAACAGCGAGAGGAGAGCAGGAATTTCATAGTTTAAAACAGCGAGAAGAGTTCAGAGTTTTCAAAGTATAAAACAGCGAGAGGAGAGATGGAATTTCACAGTTTAAAACAGCGAGAGGAGAGCAGGAATTTCACAGTTTAAAACAGTGAGAGGAGAGCAGGAATTTCACAGTTTAAAACAGCGAGATGAGAGCAGGAATTACACAGTGTAAAACAGCGAGAGGAGAGCAGGAATTTTACACTTTAAAACAGCGAGAGGAGAGCAGGAATTTCACAGTTTAAAACAGCGAGAGGAGAGCAGGTTTTTCACAGTTTAAAACAGCGAGAGAACAGCACAATTTTCACAGTTTAAAACAGCAAGATGAGAGCAGGTTTTTCACAGTTTAAAACAGCGAGAGGAGAGCAGGGTTTTCACAGTTTAAAACAGCGAGAGGAGAGCAGGGTTTTCACAGTTTAAAACAGCGAGAGGAGAGCAGGGTTTTCACAGTTTAAAACAGCGAGAGGAGAACAGGCGTTTCACAGTTTAAAACAGCGAGAGGAGAGCAGGGTTTTCACAGTTTAAAACAGGGAGAGGAGAACAGGTTTTTCACAGTTTAAAACAGCGAGAGGAGAGCAGGGTTTTCACAGTTTAAAACAGCTAGAGGAGAACAGGTTTTTCACAGTTTAAAACAGCGAGAGGAGAACAGTTTTTCACTGTTTAAAACAGCGAGAGGAGTGCAGGAATTTCACAGGTGAAAACAGCTAGAGGACAGAAGGGTTTTCACAGTTTAAAACAGGGAGTGGAGAGCAGGAATTTCACAGTTTAAAACAGCGAGAGGAGTGCAGGAATTTCACAGGTTAAAACAGCTAGAGGACAGAAGGGTTTTCACAGTTTAAAACAGCGAGTGGAGAGCAGGAAATTCACAGTTTAAAACAGCGAGAGGAGAGCAGGAATTTCACAGTTTAAAACAGCGAGAGGAGAGCCTGGTTTTCACAATTTAAAACAACGAGAGGTGAGCAGGTTTTTCACAGTTTAAAACAGCGAGAGGAGAGCAGGGTTTTCACAGTTTAAAATAGCCAGAGGAGAGCAGGAATTTCACAGTTTAAAACAGTGAGACGAGAGCAGCGTTTTCACATTTTAAAACAGCAAGAGGAGAGCAGGAATTTCACAGTTTAAAACAGCGAGAGGAGTGCAGGGTTATCACAGTTTAAAACAACGAGAGGTGAGCAGGTTTTTCACAGTTTAAAACAGAGAGATGAGAACAGGGTTTTCACAGTTTAAAACAGCGAGAGGAGAGCAGGATTTTCACAGTTTAAAACAGCAAGAGGAGAGCAGGAATTTCACAGTTTAAAACAGCGAGAGGAGAGCAGGAATTTCACAGTTTAAAACAGCGAGAGGAGAGCAGGGATTTCACAGTTTAAAACAGCGAGAGTGGAGCAGGAATTTCACAGTTTAAAACAGCGAGAGGAGAGCAGGGTTTTCACAGTTTAAAACAGCAAGAGGAGAGCAGGGTTTTCACAGTTTAAAACAGCAAGAGGAGAGCAGGGTTTTCACAGTTTAAAACAGCAAGAGGAGAGCAGGGTTTTCACAGTTTAAAACAGCGAGAGGAGAGCAGGGTTTTCACAGTTTAAAACAGCGAGAGGAGAGCAGGAATTTCACAGTTTAAAACAGCGAGAGGAGTGCAGGAATTTCACAGGTTAAAACAGCTAGAGGACAGAAGGGTTTTCTCTGTTTTAAACAGCGAGTGGAGAGCAGGAATTTCACAGTTTAAAACAGCGAGAGGAGTGCAGGAATTTCACAGGTTAAAACAGCTAGAGGACAGAAGGGTTTTCACAGTTTAAAACAGCGAGTGGAGAGCAGGAATTTCACAGTTTAAAACAGCGAGAGGAGTGCAGGAATTTCACAGTTTAAAACAGCGAGAGGAGAGCACGGTTTTCACAATTTAAAGCAACGAGATGTCAGCAGGGTTTTCACAGTTTAAAACAGCGAGAGGAGAGCAGGATTTTCACAGTTTAAAACAGCGAGAGGAGAGCAGCTTTTTCACAGTTTAAAACAGCGAGAGGAGAGCAGGGTTTTCACAGTTTAAAATAGCGAGAGGAGAGCAGGAATTTCACAGTTTAAAACAGTGAGACGAGAGCAGCGTTTTCACATTTTAAAACAGCGAGAGGAGAGCAGGGTTTCACAGTTTAAAACAGCGAGAGGAGAACAGGTTTTTCACAGTTTAAAACAGCGAGAGGAGAAAAGGTTTTTCACAGTTTAAAACAGCGAGAGGAGAGCAGGGTTTTCACACTATAAAACAGCGAGAGTAGAGCAGGAATTTCACAGTTTAAAACAGCGAGAGGAGTGCAGGAATTTCACAGGTTAAAACAGCTATAGGACAGAAGGGTTTTCACAGTTTAAAACAGCGAGTGGAGAGCAGGAATTTCACAGTTTAAAACAGCGAGAGGAGAGCAGAAATTTCACAGTTTAAAACAGCGAGAGGAGAGCAGGAATTTCACAGTTTAAAACAGCGAGAGGAGAGCAGGAATTTCACAGTTTAAAACAGCGAGAGGAGAGCACGGTTTTCACAATTTAAAACAACGAGAGGTGAGCAGGTTTTTCACAGTTTAAAACAGCGAGAGGAGAGCAGGATTTTCACAGTTTAAAACAGCGAGAGGAGAGCAGGGTTTTCACAGTTTAAAATAGCGAGAGGAGAGCAGGAATTTCACAGTTTAAAACAGCGAGAGGAGAGCAGGGTTATCACAGTTTATAACAACGAGAGGTGAGCAGGTATTTCACAGTTTAAAACAGACAGATGAGAACAGGGTTTTCACAGTTTAAAACAGCGAGAGGAGAGCAGGATTTTCACAGTTTAAAACAGCGAGAGGAGAGCAGGAATTTCACAGTTTAAAACAGCGAGAAGAGTGCAGAGTTTTCAAAGTATAAAACAGCGAGAGGAGAGATGGAATTTCACAGTTTAAAACAGCGAGAGGAGAGCAGGAATTTCACAGTTTAAAACAGTGAGAGGAGAGCAGGAATTTCACAGTTGAAAACAGCGAGAGGAGAGCAGGGTTTTCACAGTTTAAAACAGCGAGAGGAGAGCAGGATTTTCACAGTTTAAAACAGCGAGAGGAGAGCAGGGTTTTCACAGTTTAAAACAGCAAGAGGAGAGCAGGGTTTTCACAGTTTAAAACAGCGAGAGGAGAGCAGGTTTTTCACAGTTTAAAACAGCGAGAGGAGAGCAGGGTTTCACAGTTTAAAACAGCGAGAGGAGAACAGGTTTTTCACAGTGTAAAACAGCGAGAGGAGAAAAGGTTTTTCACAGTTTAAAACAGCGAGAGGAGAGCAGGGTTTTCACACTTTAAAACAGCGAGAGGAGAGCAGGAATTTCACAGTTTAAAACAGCGAGAGGAGTGCAGGAATTTCACAGGTTAAAACAGCTAGAGGACAGAAGGGTTTTCACAGTTTAAAACAGCGAGTGGAGAGCAGGAATTTCACAGTTTAAAACAGCGAGAGGAGAGCAGGAATTTCACAGTTTAAAACAGCGAGAGGAGAGCACGGTTTTCACAATTTAAAACAACGAGAGGTGAGCAGGTTTTTCACAGTTTAAAACAGCGAGAGGAGAGCAGGATTTTCACAGTTTAAAACAGCGAGAGGAGAGCAGGGTTTTCAGAGTTTAAAATAGCGAGAGGAGAGCAGGAATTTCACAGTTTAAAACAGCGAGAGGAGAGCAGGGTTATCACAGTTTATAACAACGAGAGGTGAGCAGGTATTTCACAGTTTAAAACAGACAGATGAGAACAGGGTTTTCACAGTTTAAAACTGCGAGAGGAGAGCAGGATTTTCACAGTTTAAAACAGCGAGAGGAGAGCAGGAATTTCATAGTTTAAAACAGCGAGAAGAGTTCAGAGTTTTCAAAGTATAAAACAGCGAGAGGAGAGATGGAATTTCACAGTTTAAAACAGCGAGAGGAGAGCAGGAATTTCACAGTTTAAAACAGTGAGAGGAGAGCAGGAATTTCACAGTTTAAAACAGCGAGAGGAGAGCAGGAATTACACAGTGTAAAACAGCGAGAGGAGAGCAGGAATTTCACAGTTTAAAACAGCGAGAGGAGAGCAGGGTTTTCACAATTTAAAACAACGAGAGGTGAGCAGGTTTTTCACAGTTTAAAACAGCGAGAGGAGAGCAGGGTTTTCACAGTTTAAAATAGCCAGAGGAGAGCAGGAATTTCACAGTTTAAAACAGTGAGACGAGAGCAGCGTTTTCACATTTTAAAACAGCAAGAGGAGAGCAGGAATTTCACAGTTTAAAACAGCGAGAGGAGTGCAGGGTTATCACAGTTTAAAACAACGAGAGGTGAGCAGGTTTTTCACAGTTTAAAACAGAGAGATGAGAACAGGGTTTTCACAGTTTAAAACAGCGAGAGGAGAGCAGGATTTTCACAGTTTAAAACAGCAAGAGGAGAGCAGGAATTTCACAGTTTAAAACAGCGAGAGGAGAGCAGGAATTTCACAGTTTAAAACAGCGAGAGGAGAGCAGGGATTTCACAGTTTAAAACAGCGAGAGTGGAGCAGGAATTTCACAGTTTAAAACAGCGAGAGGAGAGCAGGGTTTTCACAGTTTAAAACAGCAAGAGGAGAGCAGGGTTTTCACAGTTTAAAACAGCAAGAGGAGAGCAGGGTTTTCACAGTTTAAAACAGCAAGAGGTGAGGAGGGTTTTCACAGTTTAAAACAGCGAGAGGAGAACAGGTTTTTCACAGTTTAAAACACCGAGAGGAGAGCAGGGTTTTCACAGTTTAAAACAGCGAGAGGAGAGCAGGAATTTCACAGTTTAAAACAGCGAGAGGAGTGCAGGAATTTCACAGGTTAAAACAGCTAGAGGAGAGCAGGAATTTCACAGTTGAAAACAGCGAGAGGAGAGCAGGGTTTTCACAGTTTAAAACAGCGAGAGGAGAGCAGGATTTTCACAGTTTAAAACATCGAGAGGAGAGCAGGGTTTTCACAGTTTAAAACAGCAAGAGGAGAGCAGGGTTTTCACAGTTTAAAACAGCGAGAGGAGAGCAGGTTTTTCACAGTTTAAAACAGCGAGAGGAGAGCAGGGTTTCACAGTTTAAAACAGCGAGAGGAGAACAGGTTTTTCACAGTGTAAAACAGCGAGAGGAGAGAAGGTTTTTCAGAGTTTAAAACAGCGAGAGGAGAGCAGGGTTTTCACACTTTAAAACAGCGAGAGGAGAGCAGGAATTTCACAGTTTAAAACAGCGAGAGGAGAGCAGGAATTTCACAGTTTAAAACAGCGAGAGGAGAGCACGGTTTTCACAATTTAAAACAACGAGAGGTGAGCAGGTTTTTCACAGTTTAAAACAGCGAGAGGAGAGCAGGATTTTCACAGTTTAAAACAGCGAGAGGAGAGCAGGGTTTTCACAGTTTAAAATAGCGAGAGGAGAGCAGGAATTTCACAGTTTAAAACAGCGAGAGGAGAGCAGGGTTATCACAGTTTATAACAACGAGAGGTGAGCAGGTATTTCACAGTTTAAAACAGACAGATGAGAACAGGGTTTTCACAGTTTAAAACAGCGAGAGGAGTGCAGGAATTTCACAGGTTAAAACAGCTAGAGGACAGAAGGGTTTTCACAGTTTAAAACAGCGAGTGGAGAGCAGGAATTTCACAGTTTAAAACAGCGAGAGGAGAGCAGAAATTTCACAGTTTAAAACAGCGAGAGGAGAGCAAGAATTTCACAGTTTAAAACAGCGAGAGGAGAGCAGGAATTTCACAGTTTAAAACAGCGAGAGGAGAGCACGGTTTTCACAATTTAAAACAACGAGAGGTGAGCAGGTTTTTCACAGTTTAAAACAGCGAGAGGAGAGCAGGATTTTCACAGTTTAAAACAGCGAGAGGAGAGCAGGGTTTTCACAGTTTAAAATAGCGAGAGGAGAGCAGGAATTTCACAGTTTAAAACAGCGAGAGGAGAGCAGGAATTTCACAGTTTAAAACAGCGAGAGGAGAGCAGGGTTTTCACAATTTAAAACAACGAGAGGTGAGCAGGTTTTTCACAGTTTAAAACAGCGAGAGGAGAGCAGGGTTTTCACAGTTTAAAATAGCCAGAGGAGAGCAGGAATTTCACAGTTTAAAACAGTGAGACGAGAGCAGCGTTTTCACATTTTAAAACAGCAAGAGGAGAGCAGGAATTTCACAGTTTAAAACAGCGAGAGGAGTGCAGGGTTATCACAGTTTAAAACAACGAGAGGTGAGCAGGTTTTTCACAGTTTAAAACAGAGAGATGAGAACAGGGTTTTCACAGTTTAAAACAGCGAGAGGAGAGCAGGATTTTCACAGTTTAAAACAGCAAGAGGAGAGCAGGAATTTCACAGTTTAAAACAGCGAGAGGAGAGCAGGAATTTCACAGTTTAAAACAGCGAGAGGAGAGCAGGGATTTCACAGTTTAAAACAGCGAGAGTGGAGCAGGAATTTCACAGTTTAAAACAGCGAGAGGAGAGCAGGGTTTTCACAGTTTAAAACAGCAAGAGGAGAGCAGGGTTTTCACAGTTTAAAACAGCAAGAGGAGAGCAGGGTTTTCACAGTTTAAAACAGCAAGAGGAGAGCAGGGTTTTCACAGTTTAAAACAGCGAGAGGAGAACAGGTTTTTCACAGTTTAAAACACCGAGAGGAGAGCAGGGTTTTCACAGTTTAAAACAGCGAGAGGAGAGCAGGAATTTCACAGTTTAAAACAGCGAGAGGAGTGCAGGAATTTCACAGGTTAAAACAGCTAGAGGAGAGCAGGAATTTCACAGTTGAAAACAGCGAGAGGAGAGCAGGGTTTTCACAGTTTAAAACAGCGAGAGGAGAGCAGGATTTTCACAGTTTAAAACAGCGAGAGGAGAGCAGGGTTTTCACAGTTTAAAACAGCAAGAGGAGAGCAGGGTTTTCACAGTTTAAAACAGCGAGAGGAGAGCAGGTTTTTCACAGTTTAAAACAGCGAGAGGAGAGCAGGGTTTCACAGTTTAAAACAGCGAGAGGAGAACAGGTTTTTCACAGTGTAAAACAGCGAGAGGAGAGAAGGTTTTTCAGAGTTTAAAACAGCGAGAGGAGAGCAGGGTTTTCACACTTTAAAACAGCGAGAGGAGAGCAGGAATTTCACAGTTTAAAACAGCGAGAGGAGAGCAGGAATTTCACAGTTTAAAACAGCGAGAGGAGAGCACGGTTTTCACAATTTAAAACAACGAGAGGTGAGCAGGTTTTTCACAGTTTAAAACAGCGAGAGGAGAGCAGGATTTTCACAGTTTAAAACAGCGAGAGGAGAGCAGGGTTTTCACAGTTTAAAATAGCGAGAGGAGAGCAGGAATTTCACAGTTTAAAACAGCGAGAGGAGAGCACGGTTTTCACAATTTAAAACAACGAGAGGTGAGCAGGTTTTTCACAGTTTAAAACAGCGAGAGGAGAGCAGGATTTTCACAGTTTAAAACAGCGAGAGGAGAGCAGGGTTTTCAGAGTTTAAAATAGCGAGAGGAGAGCAGGAATTTCACAGTTTAAAACAGCGAGAGGAGAGCAGGGTTATCACAGTTTATAACAACGAGAGGTGAGCAGGTATTTCACAGTTTAAAACAGACAGATGAGAACAGGGTTTTCACAGTTTAAAACTGCGAGAGGAGAGCAGGATTTTCACAGTTTAAAACAGCGAGAGGAGAGCAGGAATTTCATAGTTTAAAACAGCGAGAAGAGTTCAGAGTTTTCAAAGTATAAAACAGCGAGAGGAGAGATGGAATTTCACAGTTTAAAACAGCGAGAGGAGAGCAGGAATTTCACAGTTTAAAACAGTGAGAGGAGAGCAGGAATTTCACAGTTTAAAACAGCGAGAGGAGAGCAGGAATTACACAGTGTAAAACAGCGAGAGGAGAGCAGGAATTTCACAGTTTAAAACAGCGAGAGGAGAGCAGGGTTTTCACAATTTAAAACAACGAGAGGTGAGCAGGTTTTTCACAGTTTAAAACAGCGAGAGGAGAGCAGGGTTTTCACAGTTTAAAATAGCCAGAGGAGAGCAGGAATTTCACAGTTTAAAACAGTGAGACGAGAGCAGCGTTTTCACATTTTAAAACAGCAAGAGGAGAGCAGGAATTTCACAGTTTAAAACAGCGAGAGGAGTGCAGGGTTATCACAGTTTAAAACAACGAGAGGTGAGCAGGTTTTTCACAGTTTAAAACAGAGAGATGAGAACAGGGTTTTCACAGTTTAAAACAGCGAGAGGAGAGCAGGATTTTCACAGTTTAAAACAGCAAGAGGAGAGCAGGAATTTCACAGTTTAAAACAGCGAGAGGAGAGCAGGAATTTCACAGTTTAAAACAGCGAGAGGAGAACAGGGATTTCACAGTTTAAAACAGCGAGAGTGGAGCAGGAATTTCACAGTTTAAAACAGCGAGAGGAGAGCAGGGTTTTCACAGTTTAAAACAGCAAGAGGAGAGCAGGGTTTTCACAGTTTAAAACAGCAAGAGGAGAGCAGGGTTTTCACAGTTTAAAACAGCAAGAGGTGAGGAGGGTTTTCACAGTTTAAAACAGCGAGAGGAGAACAGGTTTTTCACAGTTTAAAACACCGAGAGGAGAGCAGGGTTTTCACAGTTTAAAACAGCGAGAGGAGAGCAGGAATTTCACAGTTTAAAACAGCGAGAGGAGTGCAGGAATTTCACAGGTTAAAACAGCTAGAGGAGAGCAGGAATTTCACAGTTGAAAACAGCGAGAGGAGAGCAGGGTTTTCACAGTTTAAAACAGCGAGAGGAGAGCAGTATTTTCACAGTTTAAAACATCGAGAGGAGAGCAGGGTTTTCACAGTTTAAAACAGCAAGAGGAGAGCAGGGTTTTCACAGTTTAAAACAGCGAGAGGAGAGCAGGTTTTTCACAGTTTAAAACAGCGAGAGGAGAGCAGGGTTTCACAGTTTAAAACAGCGAGAGGAGAACAGGTTTTTCACAGTGTAAAACAGCGAGAGGAGAGAAGGTTTTTCAGAGTTTAAAACAGCGAGAGGAGAGCAGGGTTTTCACACTTTAAAACAGCGAGAGGAGAGCAGGAATTTCACAGTTTAAAACAGCGAGAGGAGAGCAGGAATTTCACAGTTTAAAACAGCGAGAGGAGAGCACGGTTTTCACAATTTAAAACAACGAGAGGTGAGCAGGTTTTTCACAGTTTAAAACAGCGAGAGGAGAGCAGGATTTTCACAGTTTAAAACAGCGAGAGGAGAGCAGGGTTTTCACAGTTTAAAATAGCGAGAGGAGTGCAGGAATTTCACAGTTTAAAACAGCGAGAGGAGAGCAGGGTTATCACAGTTTATAACAACGAGAGGTGAGCAGGTATTTCACAGTTTAAAACAGACAGATGAGAACAGGGTTTTCACAGTTTAAAACAGCGAGAGGAGAGCAGGATTTTCACAGTTTAAAACAGCGAGAGGAGAGCAGGAATTTCATAGTTTAAAACAGCGAGAAGAGTTCAGAGTTTTCAAAGTATAAAACAGCGAGAGGAGAGATGGAATTTCACAGTTTAAAACAGCGAGAGGAGAGCAGGAATTTCGCAGTTTAAAACAGTGAGAGGAGAGCAGGAATTTCACAGTTTAAAACAGCGAGAGGAGAGCAGGAATTACACAGTGTAAAACAGCGAGAGGAGAGCAGGAATTTTACACTTTAAAACAGCGAGAGGAGAGCAGGAATTTCACAGTTTAAAACAGCGAGAGGAGAGCAGGTTTTTCACAGTTTAAAACAGCGAGAAGCGAGCAGGGTTTTCACAGTTTAAAACAGCGAGAGGAGAACAGGTTTTTCACAGTTTAAAACAGCGAGAGGAGAGCAGGGTTTTCACAGTTTAAAACAGCGAGAGGAGAACAGGCGTTTCACAGTTTAAAACAGCGAGAGGAGAGCAGGGTTTTCACAGTTTAAAACAGGGAGAGGAGAACAGGTTTTTCACAGTTTAAAACAGCGAGAGGAGAGCAGGGTTTTCACAGTTTAAAACAGCTAGAGGAGAACAGGTTTTTCACAGTTTAAAACAGCGAGAGGAGAACAGGTTTTTCACTGTTTAAAACAGCGAGAGGAGTGCAGGAATTTCACAGGTTAAAACAGCTAGAGGACAGAAGGGTTTTCACAGTTTAAAACAGGGAGTGGAGAGCAGGAATTTCACAGTTTAAAACAGCGAGAGGAGTGCAGGAATTTCACAGGTTAAAACAGCTAGAGGACAGAAGGGTTTTCACAGTTTAAAACAGCGAGTGGAGAGCAGGAAATTCACAGTTTAAAACAGCGAGAGGAGAGCAGGAATTTCACAGTTTAAAACAGCGAGAGGAGAGCCTGGTTTTCACAATTTAAAACAACGAGAGGTGAGCAGGTTTTTCACAGTTTAAAACAGCGAGAGGAGAGCAGGGTTTTCACAGTTTAAAATAGCCAGAGGAGAGCAGGAATTTCACAGTTTAAAACAGTGAGACGAGAGCAGCGTTTTCACATTTTAAAACAGCAAGAGGAGAGCAGGAATTTCACAGTTTAAAACAGAGAGAGGAGTGCAGGGTTATCACAGTTTAAAACAACGAGAGGTGAGCAGGTTTTTCACAGTTTAAAACAGAGAGATGAGAACAGGGTTTTCACAGTTTAAAACAGCGAGAGGAGAGCAGGATTTTCACAGTTTAAAACAGCAAGAGGAGAGCAGGAATTTCACAGTTTAAAACAGCGAGAGGAGAGCAGGAATTTCACAGTTTAAAACAGCGAGAGGAGAGCAGGGATTTCACAGTTTAAAACAGCGAGAGTGGAGCAGGAATTTCACAGTTTAAAACAGCGAGAGGAGAGCAGGGTTTTCACAGTTTAAAACAGCAAGAGGAGAGCAGGGTTTTCACAGTTTAAAACAGCAAGAGGAGAGCAGGGTTTTCACAGTTTAAAACAGCAAGAGGAGAGCAGGGTTTTCACAGTTTAAAACAGCGAGAGGAGAGCAGGGTTTTCACAGTTTAAAACAGCGAGAGGAGAGCAGGAATTTCACAGTTTAAAACAGCGAGAGGAGTGCAGGAATTTCACAGGTTTTAACAGCTAGAGGACAGAAGGGTTTTCTCTGTTTTAAACAGCGAGTGGAGAGCAGGAATTTCACAGTTTAAAACAGCGAGAGGAGTGCAGGAATTTCACAGGTTAAAACAGCTAGAGGACAGAAGGGTTTTCACAGTTTAAAACAGCGAGTGGAGAGCAGGAATTTCACAGTTTAAAACAGCGAGAGGAGTGCAGGAATTTCACAGTTTAAAACAGCGAGAGGAGAGCACGGTTTTCACAATTTAAAGCAACGAGATGTCAGCAGGGTTTTCACAGTTTAAAACAGCGAGAGGAGAGCAGGATTTTCACAGTTTAAAACAGCGAGAGGAGAGCAGCTTTTTCACAGTTTAAAACAGCGAGAGGAGAGCAGGGTTTTCACAGTTTAAAATAGCGAGAGGAGAGCAGGAATTTCACAGTTTAAAACAGTGAGACGAGAGCAGCGTTTTCACATTTTAAAACAGCGAGAGGAGAGCAGGGTTTCACAGTTTAAAACAGCGAGAGGAGAACAGGTTTTTCACAGTTTAAAACAGCGAGAGGAGAAAAGGTTTTTCACAGTTTAAAACAGCGAGAGGAGAGCAGGGTTTTCACACTATAAAACAGCGAGAGTAGAGCAGGAATTTCACAGTTTAAAACAGCGAGAGGAGTGCAGGAATTTCACAGGTTAAAACAGCTAGAGGACAGAAGGGTTTTCACAGTTTAAAACAGCGAGTGGAGAGCAGGAATTTCACAGTTTAAAACAGCGAGAGGAGAGCAGAAATTTCACAGTTTAAAACAGCGAGAGGAGAGCAGGAATTTCACAGTTTAAAACAGCGAGAGGAGAGCAGGAATTTCACAGTTTAAAACAGCGAGAGGAGAGCACGGTTTTCACAATTTAAAACAACGAGAGGTGAGCAGGTTTTTCACAGTTTAAAACAGCGAGAGGAGAGCAGGATTTTCACAGTTTAAAACAGCGAGAGGAGAGCAGGGTTTTCACAGTTTAAAATAGCGAGAGGAGAGCAGGAATTTCACAGTTTAAAACAGCGAGAGGAGAGCAGGAATTTCACAGTTTAAAACAGCGAGAGGAGAGCAGGGTTTTCACAATTTAAAACAACGAGAGGTGAGCAGGTTTTTCACAGTTTAAAACAGCGAGAGGAGAGCAGGGTTTTCACAGTTTAAAATAGCCAGAGGAGAGCAGGAATTTCACAGTTTAAAACAGTGAGACGAGAGCAGCGTTTTCACATTTTAAAACAGCAAGAGGAGAGCAGGAATTTCACAGTTTAAAACAGCGAGAGGAGTGCAGGGTTATCACAGTTTAAAACAACGAGAGGTGAGCAGGTTTTTCACAGTTTAAAACAGAGAGATGAGAACAGGGTTTTCACAGTTTAAAACAGCGAGAGGAGAGCAGGATTTTCACAGTTTAAAACAGCAAGAGGAGAGCAGGAATTTCACAGTTTAAAACAGCGAGAGGAGAGCAGGAATTTCACAGTTTAAAACAGCGAGAGGAGGCAGGGATTTCACAGTTTAAAACAGCGAGAGTGGAGCAGGAATTTCACAGTTTAAAACAGCGAGAGGAGAGCAGGGTTTTCACAGTTTAAAAACAGCAAGAGGAGAGCAGGGTTTTCACAGTTTAAAACAGCAAGAGGAGAGCAGGGTTTTCACAGTTTAAAACAGCAAGAGGAGAGCAGGGTTTTCACAGTTTAAAACAGCGAGAGGAGAACAGGTTTTTCACAGTTTAAAACACCGAGAGGAGAGCAGGGTTTTCACAGTTTAAAACAGCGAGAGGAGAGCAGGAATTTCACAAGTTTAAAACAGCGAGAGGAGTGCAGGAATTTCACAGGTTAAAACAGCTAGAGGAGAGCAGGAATTTCACAGTTGAAAACAGCGAGAGGAGAGCAGGGTTTTCACAGTTTAAAACAGCGAGAGGAGAGCAGGATTTTCACAGTTTAAAACAGCGAGAAGAGTTCAGAGTTTTCAAAGTATAAAACAGCGAGAGGAGAGATGGAATTACACAGTGTAAAACAGCGAGAGGAGAGCAGGAATTTTACACTTTAAAACAGCGAGAGGAGAGCAGGAATTTCACAGTTTAAAACAGCGAGAGGAGAGCAGGTTTTTCACTGTTTAAAACAGCGAGAGAACAGCACGATTTTCACAGTTTAAAACAGCAAGATGAGAGCAGGTTTTTCACAGTTTAAAACAGCGAGAGGAGAGCAGGGTTTTCACAGTTTAAAACAGGGAGAGGAGAACAGGTTTTTCACAGTTTAAAACAGCGAGAGGAGAGCAGGGTTTTCACAGTTTAAAACAGCGAGAGGAGAACAGGCGTTTCACAGTTTAAAACAGCGAGAGGAGGCAGGGTTTTCACAGTTTAAAAACAGGGAGAGGAGAAACAGGTTTTTCACAGTTTAAAACAGCGAGAGGAGAGCAGGGTTTTCACAGTTTAAAACAGCTAGAGGAGAACAGGTTTTTCACAGTTTAAAACAGCGAGAGGAGAACAGGTTTTTCACTGTTTAAAACAGCGAGAGGAGTGCAGGAATTTCACAGGTTAAACAGCTAGAGGGACAGAAGGGTTTTCACAGTTTAAAACAGGGAGTGGAGAGCAGGAATTTCACAGTTTAAAACAGCGAGAGGAGTGCAGGAATTTCACAGGTTAAAACAGCTAGAGGACAGAAGGGTTTTCACAGTTTAAAACAGCGAGTGGAGAGCAGGAAATTCACAGTTTAAAACAGCGAGAGGAGAGCAGGAATTTCACAGTTTAAAACAGCGAGAGGAGAGCAGGGTTTTCACAATTTAAAACAACGAGAGGTGAGCAGGTTTTTCACAGTTTAAAACAGCGAGAGGAGAGCAGGGTTTTCACAGTTTAAAATAGCCAGAGGAGAGCAGGAATTTCACAGTTTAAAACAGTGAGACGAGAGCAGCGTTTTCACATTTTAAAACAGCAAGAGGAGAGCAGGAATTTCACAGTTTAAAACAGCGAGAGGAGTGCAGGAATTTCACAGGTTAAAACAGCTAGAGGAGAGCAGGAATTTCACAGTTGAAAACAGCGAGAGGAGAGCAGGGTTTTCACAGTTTAAAACAGCGAGAGGAGAGCAGGATTTTCACAGTTTAAAACAGCGAGAGGAGAGCAGGGTTTTCACAGTTTAAAACAGCAAGAGGAGAGCAGGGTTTTCACAGTTTAAAACAGCGAGAGGAGAGCAGGTTTTTCACAGTTTAAAACAGCGAGAGGAGAGCAGGGTTTCTCAGTATAAAACAGCGAGAGGAGAACAGGTTTTTCACAGTGTAAAACAGCGAGAGGAGAAAAGGTTTTTCAGAGTTTAAAACAGCGAGAGGAGAGCAGGGTTTTCACACTTTAAAACAGCGAGAGGAGAGCAGGAATTTCACAGTTTAAGACAGCGAGAGGAGAGCAGGAATTTCACAGTTTAAAACAGCGAGAGGAGAGCACGGTTTTCACAATTTAAAACAACGAGAGGTGAGCAGGTTTTTCACAGTTTAAAACAGCGAGAGGAGAGCAGGATTTTCACAGTTTAAAACAGCGAGAGGAGAGCAGGGTTTTCACAGTTTAAAATAGCGAGAGGAGAGCAGGAATTTCACAGTTTAAAACAGCGAGAGGAGAGCAGGGTTATCACAGTTTATAACAACGAGAGGTGAGCAGGTTTTTCACAGTTTAAAACAGCGAGAGGAGAGCAGGAATTTCACAGTTTAAAACTGCGAGAGGAGAGCATGGTTTTCACAGTTTAAAACAGCGAGAGGGGAGCAGGAATTTCACAGTTTAAAACAGTGAGACGAGAGCAGCTTTTTCACATTTTAAAACAGCAAGAGGAGAGCAGGAATTTCACAGTTTAAAACAGCGAGAGGAGTGCAGGGTTATCACAGTTTAAAACAACGAGAGGTGAGCAGGTTTTTCACAGTTTAAAACAGAGAGATGAGAACAGGGTTTTCACAGTTTAAAACAGCGAGAGGAGAGCAGGATTTTCACAGTTTAAAACAGCAAGAGGAGAGCAGGAATTTCACAGTTTAAAACAGCGAGAGGAGAGCAGGAATTTCACAGTTTAAAACAGCGAGAGGAGAACAGGGATTTCACAGTTTAAAACAGCGAGAGTGGAGCAGGAATTTCACAGTTTAAAACAGCGAGAGGAGAGCAGGGTTTTCACAGTTAAAAACAGCAAGAGGAGAGCAGGGTTTTCACAGTTTAAAACAGCAAGAGGAGAGCAGGGTTTTCACAGTTTAAAACAGCAAGAGGTGAGGAGGGTTTTCACAGTTTAAAACAGCGAGAGGAGAACAGGTTTTTCACAGTTTAAAACACCGAGAGGAGAGCAGGGTTTTCACAGTTTAAAACAGCGAGAGGAGAGCAGGAATTTCACAGTTTAAAACAGCGAGAGGAGTGCAGGAATTTCACAGGTTAAAACAGCTAGAGGAGAGCAGGAATTTCACAGTTGAAAACAGCGAGAGGAGAGCAGGGTTTTCACAGTTTAAAACAGCGAGAGGAGAGCAGGATTTTCACAGTTTAAAACATCGAGAGGAGAGCAGGGTTTTCACAGTTTAAAACAGCAAGAGGAGAGCAGGGTTTTCACAGTTTAAAACAGCGAGAGGAGAGCAGGTTTTTCACAGTTTTAAAACAGCGAGAGGAGAGCAGGGTTTCACAGTTTAAAACAGCGAGAGGAGAACAGGTTTTTCACAGTGTAAAACAGCGAGAGGAGAGAAGGTTTTTCAGAGTTTAAAACAGCGAGAGGAGAGCAGGGTTTTCACACTTTAAAACAGCGAGAGGAGAGCAGGAATTTCACAGCTTAAAACAGCGAGAGGAGAGCAGGAATTTCACAGTTTAAAACAGCGAGAGGAGAGCACGGTTTTCACAATTTAAAACAACGAGAGGTGAGCAGGTTTTTCACAGTTTAAAACAGCGAGAGGAGAGCAGGATTTTCACAGTTTAAAACAGCGAGAGGAGAGCAGGGTTTTCACAGTTTAAAATAGCGAGAGGAGAGCAGGAATTTCACAGTTTAAAACAGCGAGAGGAGAGCAGGGTTATCACAGTTTATAACAACGAGAGGTGAGCAGGTATTTCACAGTTTAAAACAGACAGATGAGAACAGGGTTTTCACAGTTTAAAACAGCGAGAGGAGAGCAGGATTTTCACAGTTTAAAACAGCGAGAGGAGAGCAGGAATTTCATAGTTTAAAACAGCGAGAAGAGTTCAGAGTTTTCAAAGTATAAAACAGCGAGAGGAGAGATGGAATTTCACAGTTTAAAACAGCGAGAGGAGAGCAGGAATTTCACAGTTTAAAACAGTGAGAGGAGAGCAGGAATTTCACAGTTTAAAACAGCGAGAGGAGAGCAGGAATTACACAGTGTAAAACAGCGAGAGGAGAGCAGGAATTTTACACTTTAAAAAAGCGAGAGGAGAGCAGGAATTTCACAGTTTAAAACAGCGAGAGGAGAGCAGGTTTTTCACAGTTTAAAACAGCGAGAGGAGAGCAGGGTTTTCACAGTTTAAAACAGCGAGAGGAGAACAGGTTTTTCACAGTTTAAAACAGCGAGAGGAGAGCAGGGTTTTCACAGTTTAAAACAGCGAGAGGAGAACAGGCGTTTCACAGTTTAAAACAGCGAGAGGAGAGCAGGGTTTTCACAGTTTAAAACAGGGAGAGGAGAACAGGTTTTTCACAGTTTAAAACAGCGAGAGGAGAGCAGGGTTTTCACAGTTTAAAACAGCTAGAGGAGAACAGGTTTTTCACAGTTTAAAACAGCGAGAGGAGAACAGGTTTTTCACTGTTTAAAACAGCGAGAGGAGTGCAGGAATTTCACAGGTTAAAACAGCTAGAGGACAGAAGGGTTTTCACAGTTTAAAACAGGGAGTGGAGAGCAGGAATTTCACAGTTTAAAACAGCGAGAGGAGTGCAGGAATTTCACAGGTTAAAACAGCTAGAGGACAGAAGGGTTTTCACAGTTTAAAACAGCGAGTGGAGAGCAGGAAATTCACAGTTTAAAACAGCGAGAGGAGAGCAGGAATTTCACAGTTTAAAACAGCGAGAGGAGAGCCTGGTTTTCACAATTTAAAACAACGAGAGGTGAGCAGGTTTTTCACAGTTTAAAACAGCGAGAGGAGAGCAGGGTTTTCACAGTTTAAAATAGCCAGAGGAGAGCAGGAATTTCACAGTTTAAAACAGTGAGACGAGAGCAGCGTTTTCACATTTTAAAACAGCAAGAGGAGAGCAGGAATTTCACAGTTTAAAACAGAGAGAGGAGTGCAGGGTTATCACAGCTTAAAACAACGAGAGGTGAGCAGGTTTTTCACAGTTTAAAACAGAGAGATGAGAACAGGGTTTTCACAGTTTAAAACAGCGAGAGGAGAGCAGGATTTTCACAGTTTAAAACAGCAAGAGGAGAGCAGGAATTTCACAGTTTAAAACAGCGAGAGGAGAGCAGGAATTTCACAGTTTAAAACAGCGAGAGGAGAGCAGGGATTTCACAGTTTAAAACAGCGAGAGTGGAGCAGGAATTTCACAGTTTAAAACAGCGAGAGGAGAGCAGGGTTTTCACAGTTTAAAACAGCAAGAGGAGAGCAGGGTTTTCACAGTTTAAAACAGCAAGAGGAGAGCAGGGTTTTCACAGTTTAAAACAGCAAGAGGAGAGCAGGGTTTTCACAGTTTAAAACAGCGAGAGGAGAGCAGGGTTTTCACAGTTTAAAACAGCGAGAGGAGAGCAGGAATTTCACAGTTTAAAACAGCGAGAGGAGTGCAGGAATTTCACAGGTTAAAACAGCTAGAGGGCAGAAGGGTTTTCTCTGTTTTAAACAGCGAGTGGAGAGCAGGAATTTCACAGTTTAAAACAGCGAGAGGAGTGCAGGAATTTCACAGGTTAAAACAGCTAGAGGACAGAAGGGTTTTCACAGTTTAAAACAGCGAGTGGAGAGCAGGAATTTCACAGTTTAAAACAGCGAGAGGAGTGCAGGAATTTCACAGTTTAAAACAGCGAGAGGAGAGCACGGTTTTCACAATTTAAAGCAACGAGATGTCAGCAGGGTTTTCACAGTTTAAAACAGCGAGAGGAGAGCAGGATTTTCACAGTTTAAAACAGCGAGAGGAGAGCAGCTTTTTCACAGTTTAAAACAGCGAGAGGAGAGCAGGGTTTTCACAGTTTAAAATAGCGAGAGGAGAGCAGGAATTTCACAGTTTAAAACAGTGAGACGAGAGCAGCGTTTTCACATTTTAAAACAGCGAGAGGAGAGCAGGGTTTCACAGTTTAAAACAGCGAGAGGAGAACAGGTTTTTCACAGTTTAAAACAGCGAGAGGAGAAAAGGTTTTTCACAGTTTAAAACAGCGAGAGGAGAGCAGGGTTTTCACACTATAAAACAGCGAGAGTAGAGCAGGAATTTCACAGTTTAAAACAGCGAGAGGAGTGCAGGAATTTCACAGGTTAAAACAGCTAGAGGACAGAAGGGTTTTCACAGTTTAAAACAGCGAGTGGAGAGCAGGAATTTCACAGTTTAAAACAGCGAGAGGAGAGCAGAAATTTCACAGTTTAAAACAGCGAGAGGAGAGCAGGAATTTCACAGTTTAAAACAGCGAGAGGAGAGCAGGAATTTCACAGTTTAAAACAGCGAGAGGAGAGCACGGTTTTCACAATTTAAAACAACGAGAGGTGAGCAGGTTTTTCACAGTTTAAAACAGCGAGAGGAGAGCAGGATTTTCACAGTTTAAAACAGCGAGAGGAGAGCAGGGTTTTCACAGTTTAAAATAGCGAGAGGAGAGCAGGAATTTCACAGTTTAAAACAGCGAGAGGAGAGCAGGAATTTCACAGTTTAAAACAGCGAGAGGAGAGCAGGGTTTTCACAATTTAAAACAACGAGAGGTGAGCAGGTTTTTCACAGTTTAAAACAGCGAGAGGAGAGCAGGGTTTTCACAGTTTAAAATAGCCAGAGGAGAGCAGGAATTTCACAGTTTAAAACAGTGAGACGAGAGCAGCGTTTTCACATTTTAAAACAGCAAGAGGAGAGCAGGAATTTCACAGTTTAAAACAGCGAGAGGAGTGCAGGGTTATCACAGTTTAAAACAACGAGAGGTGAGCAGGTTTTTCACAGTTTAAAACAGAGAGATGAGAACAGGGTTTTCACAGTTTAAAACAGCGAGAGGAGAGCAGGATTTTCACAGTTTAAAACAGCAAGAGGAGAGCAGGAATTTCACTGTTTAAAACAGCGAGAGGAGAGCAGGAATTTCACAGTTTAAAACAGCGAGAGGAGAGCAGGGATTTCACAGTTTAAAACAGCGAGAGTGGAGCAGGAATTTCACAGTTTAAAACAGCGAGAGGAGAGCAGGGTTTTCACAGTTTAAAACAGCAAGAGGAGAGCAGGGTTTTCACAGTTTAAAACAGCAAGAGGAGAGCAGGGTTTTCACAGTTTAAAACAGCAAGAGGAGAGCAGGGTTTTCACAGTTTAAAACAGCGAGAGGAGAACAGGTTTTTCACAGTTTAAAACACCGAGAGGAGAGCAGGGTTTTCACAGTTTAAAACAGCGAGAGGAGAGCAGGAATTTCACAGTTTAAAACAGCGAGAGGAGTGCAGGAATTTCACAGGTTAAAACAGCTAGAGGAGAGCAGGAATTTCACAGTTGAAAACAGCGAGAGGAGAGCAGGGTTTTCACAGTTTAAAACAGCGAGAGGAGAGCAGGATTGTCACAGTTTAAAACAGCGAGAGGAGAGCAGGGTTTTCACAGTTTAAAACAGCAAGAGGAGAGCAGGGTTTTCACAGTTTAAAACAGCGAGAGGAGAGCAGGTTTTTCACAGTTTAAAACAGCGAGAGGAGAGCAGGGTTTCACAGTTTAAAACAGCGAGAGGAGAACAGGTTTTTCACAGTGTAAAACAGCGAGAGGAGAGAAGGTTTTTCAGAGTTTAAAACAGCGAGAGGAGAGCAGGGTTTTCACACTTTAAAACAGCGAGAGGAGAGCAGGAATTTCACAGTTTAAAACAGCGAGAGGAGAGCAGGAATTTCACAGTTTAAAACAGCGAGAGGAGAGCACGGTTTTCACAATTTAAAACAACGAGAGGTGAGCAGGTTTTTCACAGTTTAAAACAGCGAGAGGAGAGCAGGATTTTCACAGTTTAAAACAGCGAGAGGAGAGCAGGGTTTTCACAGTTTAAAATAGCGAGAGGAGAGCAGGAATTTCACAGTTTAAAACAGCGAGAGGAGAGCAGGGTTATCACAGTTTATAACAACGAGAGGTGAGCAGGTATTTCACAGTTTAAAACAGACAGATGAGAACAGGGTTTTCACAGTTTAAAACAGCGAGAGGAGAGCAGGATTTTCACAGTTTAAAACAGCGAGAGGAGAGCAGGAATTTCATAGTTTAAAACAGCGAGAAGAGTTCAGAGTTTTCAAAGTATAAAACAGCGAGAGGAGAGATGGAATTACACAGTGTAAAACAGCGAGAGGAGAGCAGGAATTTTACACTTTAAAACAGCGAGAGGAGAGCAGGAATTTCACAGTTTAAAACAGCGAGAGGAGAGCAGGTTTTTCACAGTTTAAAACAGCGAGAGAACAGCACGATTTTCACAGTTTAAAACAGCAAGATGAGAGCAGGTTTTTCACAGTTTAAAACAGCGAGAGGAGAGCAGGGTTTTCACAGTTTAAAACAGCGAGAGGAGAACAGGTTTTTCACAGTTTAAAACAGCGAGAGGAGAGCAGGGTTTTCACAGTTTAAAACAGCGAGAGGAGAACAGGCGTTTCACAGTTTAAAACAGCGAGAGGAGAGCAGGGTTTTCACAGTTTAAAACAGGGAGAGGAGAACAGGTTTTTCACAGTTTAAAACAGCGAGAGGAGAGCAGGGTTTTCACAGTTTAAAACAGCTAGAGGAGAACAGGTTTTTCACAGTTTAAAACAGCGAGAGGAGAACAGGTTTTTCACTGTTTAAAACAGCGAGAGGAGTGCAGGAATTTCACAGGTTAAAACAGCTAGAGGACAGAAGGGTTTTCACAGTTTAAAACAGGGAGTGGAGAGCAGGAATTTCACAGTTTAAAACAGCGAGAGGAGTGCAGGAATTTCACAGGTTAAAACAGCTAGAGGACAGAAGGGTTTTCACAGTTTAAAACAGCGAGTGGAGAGCAGGAAATTCACAGTTTAAAACAGCGAGAGGAGAGCAGGAATTTCACAGTTTAAAACAGCGAGAGGAGGGCAGGGTTTTCACAATTTAAAACAACGAGAGGTGAGCAGGTTTTTCACAGTTTAAAACAGCGAGAGGAGAGCAGGGTTTTCACAGTTTAAAATAGCCAGAGGAGAGCAGGAATTTCACAGTTTAAAACAGTGAGACGAGAGCAGCGTTTTCACATTTTAAAACAGCAAGAGGAGAGCAGGAATTTCACAGTTGAAAACAGCGAGAGGAGTGCAGGAATTTCACAGGTTAAAACAGCTAGAGGAGAGCAGGAATTTCACAGTTGGAAACAGCGAGAGGAGAGCAGGGTTTTCACAGTTTAAAACAGCGAGAGGAGAGCAGGATTTTCACAATTTAAAACAGCGAGAGGAGAGCAGGGTTTTCACAGTTTAAAACAGCAAGAGGAGAGCAGGGTTTTCACAGTTTAAAACAGCGAGAGGAGAGCAGGTTTTTCACAGTTTAAAACAGCGAGAGGAGAGCAGGGTTTCACAGTTTAAAACAGCGAGAGGAGAACAGGTTTTTCACAGTGTAAAACAGCGAGAGGAGAAAAGGTTTTTCAGAGTTTAAAACAGCGAGAGGAGAGCAGGGTTTTCACACTTTAAAACAGCGAGAGGAGAGCAGGAATTTCACAGTTTAAGACAGCGAGAGGAGAGCAGGAATTTCACAGTTTAAAACAGCGAGAGGAGAGCACGGTTTTCACAATTTAAAACAACGAGAGGTGAGCAGGTTTTTCACAGTTTAAAACAGCGAGAGGAGAGCAGGATTTTCACAGTTTAAAACAGCGAGAGGAGAGCAGGGTTTTCACAGTTTAAAATAGCGAGAGGAGAGCAGGAATTTCACAGTTTAAAACAGCGAGAGGAGAGCAGGGTTATCACAGTTTATAACAACGAGAGGTGAGCAGGTTTTTCACAGTTTAAAACAGCGAGAGGAGAGCAGGAATTTCACAGTTTAAAACAGCGAGAGGAGAGCATGGTTTTCACAGTTTAAAACAGCGAGAGGGGAGCAGGAATTTCACAGTTTAAAACAGCGAGAGGAGAGCAGGGTTTTCACAGTTTAAAACAGCGAGAGGAGAGCAGGGTTTTCACAGTTTAAAACAGCGAGAGGAGAGCAGGGTTTTCACAGTTTAAAACAGCCAGAGGAGAGCAGGGTTTTCACAGTTTAAAACAGCGAGAGGAGAGCAGGGTTTTCACAGTTTAAAACAGCAAGAGGAGAGCAGGGTTTTCACAGTTTAAAACAGCGAGAGGAGAACAGGTTTTTCACAGTTTAAAACAGCGAGAGGAGAAAAGGTTTTTCACAGTTTAAAACAGCGAGAGGAGAGCAGGGTTTTCACACTATAAAACAGCGAGAGTAGAGCAGGAATTTCACAGTTTAAAACAGCGAGAGGAGTGCAGGAATTTCACAGGTTAAAACAGCTAGAGGACAGAAGGGTTTTCACAGTTTAAAACAGCGAGTGGAGAGCAGGAATTTCACAGTTTAAAACAGCGAGAGGAGAGCAGAAATTTCACAGTTTAAAACAGCGAGAGGAGAGCAGGAATTTCACAGTTTAAAACAGCGAGAGGAGAACAGGAATTTCACAGTTTAAAACAGCGAGAGGAGAGCACGGTTTTCACAATTTAAAACAACGAGAGGTGAGCAGGTTTTTCACAGTTTAAAACAGCGAGAGGAGAGCAGGATTTTCACAGTTTAAAACAGCGAGAGGAGAGCAGGGTTTTCACAGTTTAAAATAGCGAGAGGAGAGCAGGAATTTCACATTTTAAAACAGCGAGAGGAGAGCTGGAATTTCACAGTTTAAAACAGCGAGAGGAGAGCAGGGTTTTCACAATTTAAAACAACGAGAGGTGAGCAGGTTTTTCACAGTTTAAAACAGCGAGAGGAGAGCAGGGTTTTCACAGTTTAAAATAGCCAGAGGAGAGCAGGAATTTCACAGTTTAAAACAGTGAGACGAGAGCAGCGTTTTCACATTTTAAAACAGCAAGAGGAGAGCAGGAATTTCACAGTTTAAAACAGCGAGAGGAGTGCAGGGTTATCACAGTTTAAAACAACGAGAGGTGAGCAGGTTTTTCACAGTTTAAAACAGAGAGATGAGAACAGGGTTTTCACAGTTTAAAACAGCGAGAGGAGAGCAGGATTTTCACAGTTTAAAACAGCAAGAGGAGAGCAGGAATTTCACAGTTTAAAACAGCGAGAGGAGAGCAGGAATTTCACAGTTTAAAACAGCGAGAGGAGAGCAGGGATTTCACAGTTTAAAACAGCGAGAGTGGAGCAGGAATTTCACAGTTTAAAACAGCGAGAGGAGAGCAGGGTTTTCACAGTTTAAAACAGCAAGAGGAGAGCAGGGTTTTCACAGTTTAAAACAGCAAGAGGAGAGCAGGGTTTTCACAGTTTAAAACAGCAAGAGGAGAGCAGGGTTTTCACAGTTTAAAACAGCGAGAGGAGAACAGGTTTTTCACAGTTTAAAACACCGAGAGGAGAGCAGGGTTTTCACAGTTTAAAACAGCGAGAGGAGAGCAGGAATTTCACAGTTTAAAACAGCGAGAGGAGTGCAGGAATTTCACAGGTTAAAACAGCTAGAGGAGAGCAGGAATTTCACAGTTGAAAACAGCGAGAGGAGAGCAGGGTTTTCACAGTTTAAAACAGCGAGAGGAGAGCAGGATTTTCACAGTTTAAAACAGCGAGAGGAGAGCAGGGTTTTCACAGTTTAAAACAGCAAGAGGAGAGCAGGGTTTTCACAGTTTAAAACAGCGAGAGGAGAGCAGGTTTTTCACAGTTTAAAACAGCGAGAGGAGAGCAGGGTTTCACAGTTTAAAACAGCGAGAGGAGAACAGGTTTTTCACAGTGTAAAACAGCGAGAGGAGAGAAGGTTTTTCAGAGTTTAAAACAGCGAGAGGAGAGCAGGGTTTTCACACTTTAAAACAGCGAGTGGAGAGCAGGAATTTCACAGTTTAAAACAGCGAGAGGAGAGCAGGAATTTCACAGTTTAAAACAGCGAGAGGAGAGCACGGTTTTCACAATTTTAAACAACGAGAGGTGAGCAGGTTTTTCACAGTTTAAAACAGCGAGAGGAGAGCAGGATTTTCACAGTTTAAAACAGCGAGAGGAGAGCAGGGTTTTCACAGTTTAAAATAGCGAGAGGAGAGCAGGAATTTCACAGTTTAAAACAGCGAGAGGAGAGCAGGGTTATCACAGTTTATAACAACGAGAGGTGAGCAGGTATTTCACAGTTTAAAACAGACAGATGAGAACAGGGTTTTCACAGTTTAAAACAGCGAGAGGAGAGCAGGATTTTCACAGTTTAAAACAGCGAGAGGAGAGCAGGAATTTCATAGTTTAAAACAGCGAGAAGAGTTCAGAGTTTTCAAAGTATAAAACAGCGAGAGGAGAGATGGAATTACACAGTGTAAAACAGCGAGAGGAGAGCAGGAATTTTACACTTTAAAACAGCGAGAGGAGAGCAGGAATTTCACAGTTTAAAACAGCGAGAGGAGAGCAGGTTTTTCACAGTTTAAAACAGCGAGAGAACAGCACGATTTTCACAGTTTAAAACAGCAAGATGAGAGCAGGTTTTTCACAGTTTAAAACAGCGAGAGGAGAGCAGGGTTTTCACAGTTTAAAACAGGGAGAGGAGAACAGGTTTTTCACAGTTTAAAACAGCGAGAGGAGAGCAGGGTTTTCACAGTTTAAAACAGCGAGAGGAGAACAGGCGTTTCACAGTTTAAAACAGCGAGAGGAGAGCAGGGTTTTCACAGTTTAAAACAGGGAGAGGAGAACAGGTTTTTCACAGTTTAAAACAGCGAGAGGAGAGCAGGGTTTTCACAGTTTAAAACAGCTAGAGGAGAACAGGTTTTTCACAGTTTAAAACAGCGAGAGGAGAACAGGTTTTTCACTGTTTAAAACAGCGAGAGGAGTGCAGGAATTTCACAGGTTAAAACAGCTAGAGGACAGAAGGGTTTTCACAGTTTAAAACAGGGAGTGGAGAGCAGGAATTTCACCGTTTAAAACAGCGAGAGGAGTGCAGGAATTTCACAGGTTAAAACAGCTAGAGGACAGAAGGGTTTTCACAGTTTAAAACAGCGAGTGGAGAGCAGGAAATTCACAGTTTAAAACAGCGAGAGGAGAGCAGGAATTTCACAGTTTAAAACAGCGAGAGGAGAGCAGGGTTTTCACAATTTAAAACAACGAGAGGTGAGCAGGTTTTTCACAGTTTAAAACAGCGAGAGGAGAGCAGGGTTTTCACAGTTTAAAATAGCCAGAGGAGAGCAGGAATTTCACAGTTTAAAACAGTGAGACGAGAGCAGCGTTTTCACATTTTAAAACAGCAAGAGGAGAGCAGGAATTTCACAGTTTAAAACAGCGAGAGGAGTGCAGGAATTTCACAGGTTAAAACAGCTAGAGGAGAGCAGGAATTTCACAGTTGAAAACAGCGAGAGGAGAGCAGGGTTTTCACAGTTTAAAACAGCGAGAGGAGAGCAGGATTTTCACAGTTTAAAACAGCGAGAGGAGAGCAGGGTTTTCACAGTTTAAAACAGCAAGAGGAGAGCAGGGTTTTCACAGTTTAAAACAGCGAGAGGAGAGCAGGTTTTTCACAGTTTAAAACAGCGAGAGGAGAGCAGGGTTTCACAGTTTAAAACAGCGAGAGGAGAACAGGTTTTTCACAGTGTAAAACAGCGAGAGGAGAAAAGGTTTTTCAGAGTTTAAAACAGCGAGAGGAGAGCAGGGTTTTCACACTTTAAAACAGCGAGAGGAGAGCAGGAATTTCACAGTTTAAGACAGCGAGAGGAGAGCAGGAATTTCACAGTTTAAAACAGCGAGAGGAGAGCACGGTTTTCACAATTTAAAACAACGAGAGGTGAGCAGGTTTTTCACAGTTTAAAACAGCGAGAGGAGAGCAGGATTTTCACAGTTTAAAACAGCGAGAGGAGAGCAGGGTTTTCACAGTTTAAAATAGCGAGAGGAGAGCAGGAATTTCACAGTTTAAAAGAGCGAGAGGAGAGCAGGGTTATCACAGTTTATAACAACGAGAGGTGAGCAGGTATTTCACAGTTTAAAACAGACAGATGAGAACAGGGTTTTCACAGTTTAAAACAGCGAGAGGAGAGCAGGATTTTCACAGTTTAAAACAGCGAGAGGAGAGCAGGAATTTCATAGTTTAAAACAGCGAGAAGAGTTCAGAGTTTTCAAAGTATAAAACAGCGAGAGGAGAGATGGAATTTCACAGTTTAAAACAGCGAGAGGAGAGCAGGAATTTCACAGTTTAAAACAGTGAGAGGAGAGCAGGAATTTCACAGTTTAAAACAGCGAGAGGAGAGCAGGAATTACACAGTGTAAAACAGCGAGAGGAGAGCAGGAATTTTACACTTTAAAACAGCGAGAGGAGAGCAGGAATTTCACAGTTTAAAACAGCGAGAGGAGAGCAGGTTTTTCACAGTTTAAAACAGCGAGAGAACAGCACGATTTTCACAGTTTAAAACAGCAAGAGGAGAGCAGGTTTTTCACAGTTTAAAACAGCGAGAGGAGAGCAGGGTTTTCACAGTTTAAAACAGCGAGAGGAGAACAGGTTTTTCACAGTTTAAAACAGCGAGAGGAGAGCAGGGTTTTCACAGTTTAAAACAGCGAGAGGAGAACAGGCGTTTCACAGTTTAAAACAGCGAGAGGAGTGCAGGGTTTTCACAGTTTAAAACAGGGAGAGGAGAACAGGTTTTTCACAGTTTAAAACAGCGAGAGGAGAGCAGGGTTTTCACAGTTTAAAACAGCTAGAGGAGAACAGGTTTTTCACAGTTTAAAACAGCGAGAGGAGAACAGGTTTTTCACTGTTTAAAACAGCGAGAGGAGTGCAGGAATTTCACAGGTTAAAACAGCTAGAGGACAGAAGGGTTTTCACAGTTTAAAACAGGGAGTGGAGAGCAGGAATTTCACAGTTTAAAACAGCGAGAGGAGTGCAGGAATTTCACAGGTTAAAACAGCTAGAGGACAGAAGGGTTTTCACAGTTTAAAACAGCGAGTGGAGAGCAGGAAATTCACAGTTTAAAAACAGCGAGAGGAGAGCAGGAATTTCACAGTTTAAAACAGCGAGAGGAGAGCCTGGTTTTCACAATTTAAAACAACGAGAGGTGAGCAGGTTTTTCACAGTTTAAAACAGCGAGAGGAGAGCAGGGTTTTCACAGTTTAAAATAGCCAGAGGAGAGCAGGAATTTCACAGTTTAAAACAGTGAGACGAGAGCAGCGTTTTCACATTTTAAAACAGCAAGAGGAGAGCAGGAATTTCACAGTTTAAAACAGCGAGAGGAGTGCAGGAATTTCACAGGTTAAAACAGCTAGAGGACAGAAGGGTTTTCACAGTTTAAAACAGCGAGTGGAGAGCAGGAATTTCACAGTTTAAAACAGCGAGAGGAGAGCAGAAATTTCACAGTTTAAAACAGCGAGAGGAGAGCAGGAATTTCACAGTTTAAAACAGCGAGAGGAGAGCAGGAATTTCACAGTTTAAAACAGCGAGAGGAGAGCACGGTTTTCACAATTTAAAACAACGAGAGGTGAGCAGGTTTTTCACAGTTTAAAACAGCGAGAGGAGAGCAGGATTTTCACAGTTTAAAACAGCGAGAGGAGAGCAGGGTTTTCACAGTTTAAAATAGCGAGAGGAGAGCAGGAATTTCACAGTTTAAAACAGCGAGAGGAGAGCAGGGTTATCACAGTTTATAACAACGAGAGGTGAGCAGGTATTTCACAGTTTAAAACAGACAGATGAGAACAGGGTTTTCACAGTTTAAAACAGCGAGAGGAGAGCAGGATTTTCACAGTTTAAAACAGCGAGAGGAGAACAGGTTTTTCACAGTTTAAAACAGCGAGAGGAGAACAGGTTTTTCACAGTTTAAAACAGCGAGTGGAGAGCAGGGTTTTCACAGTTTAAAACAGCGAGAGGAGAACAGGCGTTTCACAGTTTAAAACAGCGAGAGGAGAGCAGGGTTTTCACAGTTTAAAACAGGGAGAGGAGAACAGGTTTTTCACAGTTTAAAACAGCGAGAGGAGAGCAGGGTTTTCACAGTTTAAAACAGCTAGAGGAGAACAGGTTTTTCACAGTTTAAAACAGCGAGAGGAGAACAGGTTTTTCACTGTTTAAAACAGCGAGAGGAGTGCAGGAATTTCACAGGTTAAAACAGCTAGAGGACAGAAGGGTTTTCACAGTTTAAAACAGGGAGTGGAGAGCAGGAATTTCACAGTTTAAAACAGCGAGAGGAGTGCAGGAATTTCACAGGTTAAAACAGCTAGAGGACAGAAGGGTTTTCACAGTTTAAAACAGCGAGTGGAGAGCAGGAATTTCACAGTTTAAAACAGCGAGAGGAGTGCAGGAATTTCACAGTTTAAAACAGCGAGAGGAGAGCACGGTTTTCACAATTTAAAGCAACGAGATGTCAGCAGGGTTTTCACAGTTTAAAACAGCGAGAGGAGTGCAGGGTTATCACAGTTTAAAACAACGAGAGGTGAGCAGGTTTTTCACAGTTTAAAACAGAGAGATGAGAACAGGGTTTTCACAGTTTAAAACAGCGAGAGGAGAGCAGGATTTTCACAGTTTAAAACAGCAAGAGGAGAGCTGGAATTTCACAGTTTAAAACAGCGAGAGGAGAGCAGGAATTTCACAGTTTAAAACAGCGAGAGGAGAGCAGGGATTTCACAGTTTAAAACAGCGAGAGTGGAGCAGGAATTTCACAGTTTAAAACAGCGAGAGGAGAGCAGGGTTTTCACAGTTTAAAACAGCAAGAGGAGAGCAGGGTTTTCACAGTTTAAAACAGCAAGAGGAGAGCAGGGTTTTCACAGTTTAAAACAGCAAGAGGAGAGCAGGGTTTTCACAGTTTAAAACAGCGAGAGGAGAACAGGTTTTTCACAGTTTAAAACACCGAGAGGAGAGCAGGGTTTTCACAGTTTAAAACAGCGAGAGGAGAGCAGGAATTTCACAGTTTAAAACAGCGAGAGGAGTGCAGGAATTTCACAGGTTAAAACAGCTAGAGGACAGAAGGGTTTTCTCTGTTTTAAACAGCGAGTGGAGAGCAGGAATTTCACAGTTTAAAACAGCGAGAGGAGTGCAGGAATTTCACAGGTTAAAACAGCTAGAGGACAGAAGGGTTTTCACAGTTTAAAACAGCGAGTGGAGAGCAGGAATTTCACAGTTTAAAACAGCGAGAGGAGTGCAGGAATTTCACAGTTTAAAACAGCGAGAGGAGAGCACGGTTTTCACAATTTAAAGCAACGAGATGTCAGCAGGGTTTTCACAGTTTAAAACAGCGAGAGGAGAGCAGGATTTTCACAGTTTAAAACAGCGAGAGGAGAGCAGCTTTTTCACAGTTTAAAACAGCGAGAGGAGAGCAGGGTTTTCACAGTTTAAAATAGCGAGAGGAGAGCAGGAATTTCACAGTTTAAAACAGTGAGACGAGAGCAGCGTTTTCACATTTTAAAACAGCGAGAGGAGAGCAGGGTTTCACAGTTTAAAACAGCGAGAGGAGAACAGGTTTTTCACAGTTTAAAACAGCGAGAGGAGAAAAGGTTTTTCACAGTTTAAAACAGCGAGAGGAGAGCAGGGTTTTCACACTATAAAACAGCGAGAGTAGAGCAGGAATTTCACAGTTTAAAACAGCGAGAGGAGTGCAGGAATTTCACAGGTTAAAACAGCTAGAGGACAGAAGGGTTTTCACAGTTTAAAACAGCGAGTGGAGAGCAGGAATTTCACAGTTTAAAACAGCGAGAGGAGAGCAGAAATTTCACAGTTTAAAACAGCGAGAGGAGAGCAGGAATTTCACAGTTTAAAACAGCGAGAGGAGAGCAGGAATTTCACAGTTTAAAACAGCGAGAGGAGAGCACGGTTTTCACAATTTAAAACAACGAGAGGTGAGCAGGTTTTTCACAGTTTAAAAAAGCGAGAGGAGAGCAGGATTTTCACAGTTTAAAACAGCGAGAGGAGAGCAGGGTTTTCACAGTTTAAAATAGCGAGAGGAGAGCAGGAATTTCACAGTTTAAAACAGCGAGAGGAGAGCAGGGTTATCACAGTTTATAACAACGAGAGGTGAGCAGGTATTTCACAGTTTAAAACAGACAGATGAGAACAGGGTTTTCACAGTTTAAAACAGCGAGAGGAGAGCAGGATTTTCACAGTTTAAAACAGCGAGAGGAGAGCAGGAATTTCACAGTTTAAAACAGCGAGAAGAGTGCAGAGTTTTCAAAGTATAAAACAGCGAGAGGAGAGATGGAATTTCACAGTTTAAAACAGCGAGAGGAGAGCAGGAATTTCACAGTTTAAAACAGTGAGAGGAGAGCAGGAATTTCACAGTTGAAAACAGCGAGAGGAGAGCAGGGTTTTCACAGTTTAAAACAGCGAGAGGAGAGCAGGATTTTCACAGTTTAAAACAGCGAGAGGAGAGCAGGGTTTTCACAGTTTAAAACAGCAAGAGGAGAGCAGGGTTTTCACAGTTTAAAACAGCGAGAGGAGAGCAGGTTTTTCACAGTTTAAAACAGCGAGAGGAGAGCAGGGTTTCACAGTTTAAAACAGCGAGAGGAGAACAGGTTTTTCACAGTGTAAAACAGCGAGAGGAGAAAAGGTTTTTCACAGTTTAAAACAGCGAGAGGAGAGCAGGGTTTTCACACTTTAAAACAGCGAGAGGAGAGCAGGAATTTCACAGTTTAAAACAGCGAGAGGAGTGCAGGAATTTCACAGGTTAAAACAGCTAGAGGACAGAAGGGTTTTCACAGTTTAAAACAGCGAGTGGAGAGCAGGAATTTCACAGTTTAAAACAGCGAGAGGAGAGCAGGAATTTCACAGTTTAAAACAGCGAGAGGAGAGCACGGTTTTCACAATTTAAAACAACGAGAGGTGAGCAGGTTTTTCACAGTTTAAAACAGCGAGAGGAGAGCAGGATTTTCACAGTTTAAAACAGCGAGAGGAGAGCAGGGTTTTCACAGTTTAAAATAGCGAGAGGAGAGCAGGAATTTCACAGTTTAAAACAGCGAGAGGAGAGCAGGGTTATCCCAGTTTATAACAACGAGAGGTGAGCAGGTATTTCACAGTTTTAAACAGACAGATGAGAACAGGGTTTTCACAGTTTAAAACAGCGAGAGGAGAGCAGGATTTTCACAGTTTAAAACAGCGAGAGGAGAGCAGGAATTTCATAGTTTAAAACAGCGAGAAGAGTTCAGAGTTTTCAAAGTATAAAACAGCGAGAGGAGAGATGGAATTTCACAGTTTAAAACAGCGAGAGGAGAGCAGGAATTTCACAGTTTAAAACAGTGAGAGGAGAGCAGGAATTTCACAGTTTAAAACAGCGAGAGGAGAGCAGGAATTACACAGTGTAAAACAGCGAGAGTAGAGCAGGAATTTTACACTTTAAAACAGCGAGAGGAGAGCAGGAATTTCACAGTTTAAAACAGCGAGAGGAGAGCAGGTTTTTCACAGTTTAAAACAGCGAGAGAACAGCACGATTTTCACAGTTTAAAACAGCAAGATGAGAGCAGGTTTTTCACAGTTTAAAACAGCGAGAGGAGAACAGGTTTTTCACAGTTTAAAACAGCGAGAGGAGAACAGGTTTTTCACAGTTTAAAACAGCGAGAGGAGAGCAGGGTTTTCACAGTTTAAAACAGCGAGAGGAGAACAGGCGTTTCACAGTTTAAAACAGCGAGAGGAGAGCAGGGTTTTCACAGTTTAAAACAGGGAGAGGAGAACAGGTTTTTCACAGTTTAAAACAGCGATGGTGAGCAGGGTTTTCACAGTTTAAAACAGCTAGAGGAGAACAGGTTTTTCACAGTTTAAAACAGCGAGAGGAGAACAGGTTTTTCACTGTTTAAAACAGCGACAGGAGTGCAGGAATTTCACAGGTTAAAACAGCTAGAGGACAGAAGGGTTTTCACAGTTTAAAACAGGGAGTGGAGAGCAGGAATTTCACAGTTTAAAACAGCGAGAGGAGTGCAGGAATTTCACAGGTTAAAACAGCTAGAGGACAGAAGGGTTTTCACAGTTTAAAACAGCGAGTGGAGAGCAGGAAATTCACAGTTTAAAACAGCGAGAGGAGAGCAGGAATTTCACAGTTTAAAACAGCGAGAGGAGAGCAGGGTTTTCACAATTTAAAACAACGAGAGGTGAGCAGGTTTTTCACAGTTTAAAACAGCGAGAGGAGAGCAGGGTTTTCACAGTTTAAAATAGCCAGAGGAGAGCAGGAATTTCACAGTTTAAAACAGTGAGACGAGAGCAGCGTTTTCACATTTTAAAACAGCAAGAGGAGAGCAGGAATTTCACAGTTTAAAACAGCGAGAGGAGTGCAGGAATTTCACAGGTTAAAACAGCTAGAGGAGAGCAGGAATTTCACAGTTGAAAACAGCGAGAGGAGAGCAGGGTTTTCACAGTTTAAAACAGCGAGAGGAGAGCAGGATTTTCACAGTTTAAAACAGCGAGAGGAGAGCAGGGTTTTCACAGTTTAAAACAGCAAGAGGAGAGCAGGGTTTTCACAGTTTAAAACAGCGAGAGGAGAGCAGGTTTTTCACAGTTTAAAACAGCGAGAGGAGAGCAGGGTTTCACAGTTTAAAACAGCGAGAGGAGAACAGGTTTTTCACAGTGTAAAACAGCGAGAGGAGAAAAGGTTTTTCAGAGTTTAAAACAGCGAGAGGAGAGCAGGGTTTTCACACTTTAAAACAGCGAGAGGAGAGCAGGAATTTCACAGTTTAAGACAGCGAGAGGAGAGCAGGAATTTCACAGTTTAAAACAGCGAGAGGAGAGCACGGTTTTCACAATTTAAAACAACGAGAGGTGAGCAGATTTTTCACAGTTTAAAACAGCGAGAGGAGAGCAGGATTTTCACAGTTTAAAACAGCGAGAGGAGAGCAGGGTTTTCACAGTTTAAAATAGCGAGAGGAGAGCAGGAATTTCACAGTTTAAAACAGCGAGAGGAGAGCAGGGTTATCACAGTTTATAACAACGAGAGGTGAGCAGGTATTTCACAGTTTAAAACAGACAGATGAGAACAGGGTTTTCACAGTTTAAAACAGCGAGAGGAGAGCAGGATTTTCACAGTTTAAAACAGCGAGAGGAGAGCAGGAATTTCACAGTTTAAAACAGCGAGAAGAGTGCAGAGTTTTCAAAGTATAAAACAGCGAGAGGAGAGATGGAATTTCACAGTTTAAAACAGCGAGAGGAGAGCAGGAATTTCACAGTTTAAAACAGTGAGAGGAGAGCAGGAATTTCACAGTTTAAAACAGCGAGAGGAGAGCAGGAATTACACAGTGTAAAACAGCGAGAGGAGAGCAGGAATTTTACACTTTAAAACAGCGAGAGGAGAGCAGGAATTTCACAGTTTAAAACAGCGAGAGGAGAGCAGGTTTTTCACAGTTTAAAACAGCGAGAGAACAGCACGATTTTCACAGTTTAAAACAGCAAGATGAGAGCAGGTTTTTCACAGTTTAAAACAGCGAGAGGAGAGCAGGGTTTTCACAGTTTAAAACAGCAAGAGGAGAGCAGGGTTTTCACAGTTTAAAACAGCGAGAGGAGAACAGGCGTTTCACAGTTTAAAACAGCGAGAGGAGAGCAGGGTTTTCACAGTTTAAAACAGCGAGAGGAGAACAGGTTTTTCACAGTTTAAAACAGCGAGAGGAGAGCAGGGTTTTCACAGTTTAAAACAGCTAGAGGAGAACAGGTTTTTCACAGTTTAAAACAGCTAGAGGAGAACAGGTTTTTCACAGTTTAAAACAGCAAGAGGAGTGCAGGAATTTCACAGGTTAAAACAGCTAGAGGACAGAAGGGTTTTCACAGTTTAAAACAGCGAGTGGAGAGCAGGAAATTCACAGTTTTAAAACAGCGAGAGGAGAGCAGGAATTTCACAGTTTAAAAAAGCGAGAGGAGAGCAGAGTTTTCACAATTTAAAACAACGAGAGGTGAGCAGGTTTTTCACAGTTTAAAACAGCAAGAGGAGAGCAGGTTTTTCACAGTTTAAAATAGATAGAGGAGAGCAGGAATTTCACAGTTTAAAACAGTGAGACGAGAGCAGCGTTTTCACATTTTAAAACAGCAAGAGGAGAGCAGGAATTTCACAGTTTAAAACAGCGAGAGGAGTGCAGGGTTATCACAGTTTAAAACAACGAGAGGTGAGCAGGTTTTTCACAGTTTAAAACAGAGAGAGGAGAGCAGGAATTTCACAGTTTAAAACAGCGAGAGGAGTGCAGGAATTTCACAGGTTAAAACAGCTAGAGGACAGAAGGGTTTTCTCTGTTTTAAACAGCGAGTGGAGAGCAGGAATTTCACAGTTTAAAACAGCGAGAGGAGTGCAGGAATTTCACAGGTTAAAACAGCTAGAGGACAGAAGGGTTTTCACAGTTTAAAACAGCGAGTGGAGAGCAGGAATTTCACAGTTTAAAACAGCGAGAGGAGTGCAGGAATTTCACAGTTTAAAACAGCGAGAGGAGAGCACGGTTTTCACAATTTAAAGCAACGAGATGTCAGCAGGGTTTTCACAGTTTAAAACAGCAAGAGGAGAGCAGGATTTTCACAGTTTAAAACAGCGAGAGGAGAGCAGGTTTTTCACAGTTTAAAACAGCGAGAGGAGAGCAGGGTTTTCACAGTTTAAAATAGCGAGAGGAGAGCAGGAATTTCACAGTTTAAAACAGTGAGACGAGAGCAGCGTTTTCACATTTTAAAACAGCAAGAGGAGAGCTGGAATTTCACAGTTTAAAACAGCGAGAGGAGAGCAGGGTTATCACAGTTTAAAACAACGAGAGGTGAGCAGGTTTTTCAAATTTCAAAACAGAGAGCTGAGAACAGGATTTTCACAGTTTAAAACAGCGAGAGGAGAGCAGGATTTTTACAGTTTAAAACAGCGAGAGGAGAGCTGGAATTTCACAGTTTAAAACAGTGAGAGGAGAGCAGGAATTTCACTGTTTAAAACAGCGAGAGGAGAGCAGGAATTTCACAGTTTAAAACAGCGAGAGGAGAGCAGGAATTTCACAGTTTAAACAGCGAGAGGAGAGCAGGAATTTCACAGTTTAAAACAGCGAGAGGAGAGCAGGTTTTTCACAGTTTAAAACAGCGAGAGAACAGCACGATTTTCACAGTTTAAAACAGCAAGAGGAGAGCAGGTTTTTCACAGTTTAAAACAGCGAGAGGAGAGCAGGGTTTTCACAGTTTAAAACAGCGAGAGGAGAACAGGTTTTTCACAGTTTAAAACAGCGAGAGGAGAGCAGGGTTTTCACAGTTTAAAACAGCGAGTGGAGAACAGGCTTTTCACAGTTTATAACAGCGAGAGGAGAGCAGGGTTTTCAATGTTTAAAACAGCGAGAGGAGAACAGGTTTTTCACAGTTTAAAACAGCGAGAGGAGAGCAGGGTTTTCACAGTTTAAAACAGCAAGAGTAGAGCAGGTTTTTCACAGTTTAAAACAGCGAGAGGAGAGCAGGAATTTCACAGTTTAAAACAGCGAGAGGAGAGCAGGGTTTTCACAGTTTAAAACAGCGAGAGGGGAGCAGGAATTTCACAGTTTAAAACAGCGAGAGGAGAGCAGCGTTTTCACAGTTTAAAACAGCGAGAGGAGAGCAGGGTTTTCACAGTTTAAAACAGCGAGAGGAGAGCAGGGTTTTCACAGTTTAAAACAGCAAGAGGAGAGCAGGGTTTTCACAGTTTATAACAGCAAGAGGAGAGCAGGGTTTTCACAGTTTAAAACAGCAAGAGGAGAGCAGGGTTTTCACAGTTTAAAACAGTGAGAGGAGAACAGGTTTTTCACAGTTTAAAACACCGAGAGGAGAGCAGGGTTTTCACAGTTTAAAACAGCGAGAGGAAAGCAGGGTTTTCACACTTTAAAACAGCGAGAGGAGAGCAGGAATTTCACAGTTTAAAACAGCGAGAGGAGTGCAGGAATTTCACAGGTTAAAACAGCTAGAGGACAGAAGGGTTTTCTCTGTTTTAAACAGCGAGTGGAGAGCAGGAATTTCACAGTTTAAAACAGCGAGAGGAGTGCAGGAATTTCACAGGTTAAAACAGCTAGAGGACAGAAGGGTTTTCACAGTTTAAAACAGCGAGTGGAGAGCCGGAATTTCACAGTTTAAAACAGCGAGAGGAGTGCAGGAATTTCACAGTTTAAAACAGCGAGAGGAGAGCACGGTTTTCACAATTTAAAGCAACGAGATGTCAGCAGGGTTTTCACAGTTTAAAACAGCGAGAGGAGAGCAGGATTTTCACAGTTTAAAACAGCGAGAGGAAAGCAGCTTTTTCACAGTTTAAAACAGCGAGAGGAGAGCAGGGTTTTCACAGTTTAAAATAGCGAGAGGAGAGCAGGAATTTCACAGTTTAAAACAGTGAGACGAGAGCAGCGTTTTCACATTTTAAAACAGCAAGAGGAGAGCTGGAATTTCACAGTTTAAAACAGCGAGAGGAGAGCAGGGTTATCACAGTTTAAAACAACGAGAGGTGAGCAGGTTTTTCACATTTTAAAACAGAGAGCTGAGAACAGGATTTTCACAGTTTAAAACAGCGAGAGGAGAGCAGGATTTTCACAGTTTAAAACAGCGAGAGGAGAGCTGGAATTTCACAGTTTAAAAGAGTGAGAGGAGAGCAGGAATTTCACTGTTTAAAACAGCGAGATGAGAGCAGGAATTTCACAGTTTAAAACAGCGAGAGGAGAGCAGGAATTTCACAGTTTAAAACAGCGAGAGGAGAGCAGGAATTTCACAGTTTAAAACAGCGAGAGGAGAGCAGGTTTTTCACAGTTTAAAACAGCGAGAGAACAGCACGATTTTCACAGTTTAAAACAGCAAGAGGAGAGCAGGTTTTTCACAGTTTAAAACAGCGAGAGGAGAGCAGGGTTTTCACAGTTTAAAACAGCGAGAGGAGAACAGGTTTTTCACAGTTTAAAACAGCGAGAGGAGAGCAGGGTTTTCACAGTTTAAAACAGCGAGTGGAGAACAGGCTTTTCACAGTTTATAACAGCGAGAGGAGAGCAGGGTTTTCAATGTTTAAAACAGCGAGAGGAGAACAGGTTTTTCACAGTTTAAAACAGCGAGAGGAGAGCAGGGTTTTCACAGTTTAAAACAGCAAGAGTAGAGCAGGTTTTTCACAGTTTAAAACAGCGAGAGGAGAGCAGGAATTTCACAGTTTAAAACAGCGAGAGGAGAGCAGGGTTTTCACAGTTTAAAACAGCGAGGGGGAGCAGGAATTTCACAGTTTAAAACAGCGAGAGGAGAGCAGGGTTTTCACAGTTTAAAACAGCGAGAGGAGAGCAGGGTTTTCACAGTTTAAAACAGCAAGAGGAGAGCAGGGTTTTCACAGTTTAAAACAGCAAGAGGAGAGCAGGGTTTTCACAGTTTAAAACAGCAAGAGGAGAGCAGGGTTTTCACAGTTTAAAACAGCGAGAGGAGAACAGGTTTTTCACAGTTTAAAACATCGAGAGGAGAGCAGGGTTTTCACAGTTTAAAACAGCGAGAGGAGAGCAGGGTTTTCACAGTTTAAAACAGCAAGAGGAGAGCAGGGTTTTCACAGTTTAAAACAGCGAGAGGAGAACAGGTTTTTCACAGTTTAAAACATCGAGAGGAGAGCAGGGTTTTCACAGTTTAAAACAGCGAGAGGAGAGCAGGGTTTTCACACTTTAAAACAGCGAGAGGAGAGCAGGAATTTCACAGTTTAAAACAGCGAGAGGAGTGCAGGAATTTCACAGGTTAAAACAGCTAGTGGACAGAAGGGTTTTCACAGTTTAAAACAGCGAGTGGAGAGCAGGAATTTCACAGTTTAAAACAGCGAGAGGAGAGCTCGGTTTTCACAATTTAAAGCAACGAGATGTCAGCAGGGTTTTCACAGTTTAAAACAGCGAGAGGAGAGCTGGATTTTCACAGTTTAAAACAGCGAGAGGAGAGCAGCTTTTTCACAGTTTAAAACAGCGAGAGGAGAGCAGGGTTTTCACAGTTTAAAATAGCGAGAGGAGAGCAGGAATTTCACAGTTTAAAACAGTGAGACGAGAGCAGCGTTTTCACATTTTAAAACAGCAAGAGGAGAGCTGGAATTTCACAGTTTAAAACAGCGAGAGGAGAGCAGGGTTATCACAGTTTAAAACAACGAGAGGTGAGCAGGTTTTTCACATTTTAAAACAGAGAGCTGAGAACAGGATTTTCACAGTTTAAAACAGCGAGAGGAGAGCAGGATTTTCACAGTTTAAAACAGCGAGAGGAGAGCTGGAATTTCACAGTTTAAAACAGTGAGAGGAGAGCAGTAATTTCACTGTTTAAAACAGCGAGAGGAGTGCAGGAATTTCACAGGTTAAAACAGCTAGAGGACAGAAGGGTTTTCACAGTTTAAAACAGCGAGTGGAGAGCAGGAATTTCACAGTTTAAAACAGCGAGAGGAGTGCAGGAATTTCACAGGTTAAAACAGCTAGAGGACAGAAGGGTTTTCACAGTTTAAAACAGCGAGTGGAGAGCAGGAATTTCACAGTTTAAAACAGCGAGAGGAGAGCAGGAATTTCACAGTTTAAAACAGCGAGAGGAGAGCAGGGTTTTCACAGTTGAAAACAGCAAGAAGAGAGCAGGGTTTTCACAGTTTAAAACAGCAAGAGGAGAGCAGGGTTTTCACAGTTTAAAACAGCAAGAGGAGAGCAGGGTTTTCACAGTTTAAAACAGCGAGAGGAGAGCAGGTTTTTCACAGTTTAAAACAGCGAGAGGAGAGCAGGGTTTTCACAGTTTAAAACAGCGAGAGGAGAGCAGGGTTTCACAGTTTAAAACAGCGAGAGGAGAACAGGTTTTTCACAGTTTAAAACAGCGAGAGGAGAAAAGGTTTTTCACAGTTTAAAACAGCGAGTGGAGAGCAGGAATTTCACAGTTTAAAACAGCGAGAGGAGAGCAGGAATTTCACAGTTTAAAACAGCGAGAGGAGAGCACGGTTTTCACATTTTAAAACAACGAGAGGTGAGCAGGTTTTTCACAGTTTAAAACAGCGAGAGGAGAGCAGGATTTTCACAGTTTAAAACAGCGAGAGGAGAGGACAGGCTTTTCACAGTTTAAAATAGCGAGAGGAGAGCAGGAATTTCACAGTTTAAAACAGCGAGAGGAGAGCAGGGTTATCACAGTTTATAACAACGAGAGGTGAGCAGGTATTTCACAGTTTAAAACAGACAGATGAGAGCAGGGTTTTCACAGTTTAAAACAGCGAGAGGAGAGCAGGATTTTCACAGTTTAAAACAGCGAGAGGAGAGCAGGAATTTCACAGTTTAAAACAGCGAGAAGAGTGCTGAGTTTTCAAAGTATAAAACAGCGAGAGGAGAGATGGAATTTCACAGTTTAAAACAGCGAGAGGAGAGCAGGAATTTCACAGTTTAAAACAGTGAGAGGAGAGCAGGAATTTCACAGTTTAAAACAGCGAGAGGAGAGCAGGAATTACACAGTGTAAAACAGCGAGAGGAGAGCAGGAATTTCACAGTTTAAAACAGCGAGAGGAGAACAGGTTTTTCACAATTTAAAACAGCGAGAGGAGAGCAGGGTTTTCACAGTTTAAAACAGCGAGTGGAGAACAGGCTTTTCACAGTTTATAACAGCGAGAGGAGAGCAGGGTTTTCAATGTTTAAAACAGCGAGAGGAGAACAGGTTTTTCACAGTTTAAAACAGCGAGAGGAGAGCAGGGTTTTCACAGTTTAAAACAGCAAGAGTAGAGCAGGTTTTTCACAGTTTAAAACAGCGAGAGGAGAGCAGGAATTTCACAGTTTAAAACAGCGAGAGGAGAGCAGGGTTTTCACAGTTTAAAACAGCGAGAGGGGAGCAGGAATTTCACAGTTTAAAACAGCGAGAGGAGAGCAGGGTTTTCACAGTTTAAAACAGCGAGAGGAGAGCAGGGTTTTCACAGTTTAAAACAGCGAGAGGAGAGCAGGGTTTTCACAGTTTTAAACAGCAAGAGGAGAGCAGGGTTTTCACAGTTTAATACAGCAAGAGGAGAGCAGGGTTTTCACAGTTTAAAACAGCGAGAGGAGAACAGGTTTTTCACAGTTTAAAACACCGAGAGGAGAGCAGGGTTTTCACAGTTTAAAACAGCGAGAGGAAAGGAAGGTTTTCACACTTTAAAACAGCGAGAGGAGAGCAGGAATTTCACAGTTTAAAACAGCGAGAGGAGTGCAGGAATTTCACAGGTTAAAACAGCTAGAGGACAGAAGGGTTTTCACAGTTTAAAACAGCGAGTGGAGAGCCGGAATTTCACAGTTTAAAACAGCGAGAGGAGTGCAGGAATTTCACAGTTTAAAACAGCGAGAGGAGAGCACGGTTTTCACAATTTAAAGCAACGAGATGTCAGTAGGGTTTTCACAGTTTAAAACAGCGAGAGGAGAGCAGGATTTTCACAGTTTAAAACAGCGAGAGGAGAGCAGGTTTTTCACAGTTTAAAACAGCGAGAGGAGAGCAGGGTTTTCACAGTTTAAAATAGCGAGAGGAGAGCAGGAATTTCACAGTTTAAAACAGTGAGACGAGAGCAGCGTTTTCACATTTTAAAACAGCAAGAGTAGAGCTGGAATTTCACAGTTTAAAACAGCGAGAGGAGAGCAGGGTTATCACAGTTTAAAACAACGAGAGGTGAGCAGGTTTTTCACATTTCAAAACAGAGAGCTGAGAACAGGATTTTCACAGTTTAAAACAGCGAGAGGAGAGCAGGATTTTTACAGTTTAAAACAGCGAGAGGAGAGCTGGAATTTCACAGTTTAAAACAGTGAGAGGAGAGCAGGAATTTCACTGTTTAAAACAGCGAGAGGAGAGCAGGAATTTCATAGTTTAAAACAGCGAGAGGAGCGCAGGAATTTCACAGTTTAAACAGCGAGAGGAGAGCAGGAATTTCACAGTTTAAAACAGCGAGAGGAGAGCAGGTTTTTCACAGTTTAAAACAGCGAGAGAACAGCACGATTTTCACAGTTTGAAACAGCAAGAGGAGAGCAGGTTTTTCACAGTTTAAAACAGCGAGAGGAGAGCAGGGTTTTCACAGTTTAAAACAGCGAGAGGAAACAGGTTTTTCACAGTATAAAACAGCGAGAGGAGAGCAGGGTTTCACAGTTTAAAACAGCGAGTGGAGAACAGGTTTTTCACAGTTTAAAACAGCGAGAGGAGAGCAGGGTTTTCAATGTTTAAAACAGCGAGAGGAGAACAGGTTTTTCACAGTTTAAAACAGCGAGAGGAGAGCAGGGTTTTCACAGTTTAAAACAGCAAGAGTAGAGCAGGTTTTTCACAGTTTAAAACAGCGAGAGGAGAGCAGGAATTTCACAGTTTAAAACAGCGAGAGGAGAGCATGGTTTTCACAGTTTAAAACAGCGAGAGGGGAGCAGGAATTTCACAGTTTAAAACAGCGAGAGGAGAGCAGGGTATTCACAGTTTAAAACAGCGAGCAGAGAGCAGGGTTTTCACAGTTTAAAACAGCGAGAGGAGAGCAGGGTTTTCACAGTTTAAAACAGCCAGAGGAGAGCAGGGTTTTCACAGTTTAAAACAGCGAGAGGAGAGCAGGGTTTTCACAGTTTAAAACAGCAAGAGGAGAGCAGGGTTTTCACAGTTTAAAACAGCGAGAGGAGAACAGGTTTTTCACAGTTTAAAACACCGAGAGGAGAGCAGGGTTTTCACAGTTTAAAACAGCGAGAGGAAAGCAGGGTTTTCACAGTTTAAAACAGCGAGAGGAGAGCAGGAATTTCACAGTTTAAAACAGCGAGAGGAGAGCAGGTTTTTCACAGTTTAAAACAGCGAGAGGAGAGCAGGGTTTTCACAGTTTAAAACAGCGAGAGGAGAACAGGTTTTTCACAGTTTAAAACAGCGAGTGGAGAACAGGCTTTTCACAGTTTATAACAGCGAGAGGAGAGCAGGGTTTTCACAGTTTAAAACAGCAACTGTAGAGCAGGTTTTTCACAGTTTAAAACAGCGAGAGGAGAGCAGGAATTTCACAGTTTAAAACAGCGAGAGGAGAGCAGGGTTTTCACAGTTTAAAACAGCGAGAGGGGAGCAGGAATTTCACAGTTTAAAACAGCGAGAGGAGAGCAGGGTTTTCACAGTTTACAACAGCGAGAGGAGAGCAGGGTTTTCACAGTTTAAAACAGCAAGAGGAGAGCAGGGTTTTCACAGTTTAAAACAGCAAGAGGAGAGCAGGATTTTCACAGTTTAAAACAGCGAGAGGAGAGCAGGAATTTCACAGTTTAAAACAGCGAGAAGAGTGCTGAGTTTTCAAAGTATAAAACAGCGAGAGGAGAGATGGAATTTCACAGTTTAAAACAGCGAGAGGAGAGCAGGAATTTCACAGTTTAAAACAGTGAGAGGAGAGCAGGAATTTCACAGTTTAAAACAGCGAGAGGAGAGCAGGAATTACACAGTGTAAAACAGCGAGAGGAGAGCAGGAATTTCACAGTTTAAAACAGCGAGAGGAGAACAGGTTTTTCACAGTTTAAAACAGCGAGAGGAGAGCAGGGTTTTCACAGTTTAAAACAGTGAGTGGAGAACAGGCTTTTCACAGTTTATAACAGCGAGAGGAGAGCAGGGTTTTCAATGTTTAAAACAGCGAGAGGAGAACAGGTTTTTCACAGTTTAAAACAGCGAGAGGAGAGCAGGGTTTTCACAGTTTAAAACAGCAAGAGTAGAGCAGGTTTATCACAGTTTAAAACAGCGAGAGGAGAGCAGGAATTTCACAGTTTAAAACAGCGAGAGGAGAGCAGGGTTTTCACAGTTTAAAACAGCGAGAGGGGAGCAGGAATTTCACAGTTTAAAACAGCGAGAGGAGAGCAGGGTTTTCACAGTTTAAAACAGCGAGAGGAGAGCAGGGTTTTCACAGTTTAAAACAGCGAGAGGAGAGCAGGGTTTTCACAGTTTTAAACAGCAAGAGGAGAGCAGGGTTTTCACAGTTTAATACAGCAAGAGGAGAGCAGGGTTTTCACAGTTTAAAACAGCGAGAGGAGAACAGGTTTTTCACAGTTTAAAACACCGAGAGGAGAGCAGGGTTTTCACAGTTTAAAACAGCGAGAGGAAAGGAAGGTTTTCACACTTTAAAACAGCGAGAGGAGAGCAGGAATTTCACAGTTTAAAACAGCGAGAGGAGTGCAGGAATTTCACAGGTTAAAACAGCTAGAGGACAGAAGGGTTTTCACAGTTTAAAACAGCGAGTGGAGAGCCGGAATTTCACAGTTTAAAACAGCGAGAGGAGTGCAGGAATTTCACAGTTTAAAACAGCGAGAGGAGAGCACGGTTTTCACAATTTAAAGCAACGAGATGTCAGCAGGGTTTTCACAGTTTAAAACAGCGAGAGGAGAGCAGGATTTTCACAGTTTAAAACAGCGAGAGGAGAGCAGGTTTTTCACAGTTTAAAACAGCGAGAGGAGAGCAGGGTTTTCACAGTTTAAAATAGCGAGAGGAGAGCAGGAATTTCACAGTTTAAAACAGTGAGACGAGAGCAGCGTTTTCACATTTTAAAACAGCAAGAGTAGAGCTGGAATTTCACAGTTTAAAACAGCGAGAGGAGAGCAGGGTTATCACAGTTTAAAACAACGAGAGGTGAGCAGGTTTTTCACATTTCAAAACAGAGAGCTGAGAACAGGATTTTCACAGTTTAAAACAGCGAGAGGAGAGCAGGATTTTTACAGTTTAAAACAGCGAGAGGAGTGCTGGAATTTCACAGTTTAAAACAGTGAGAGGAGAGCAGGAATTTCACTGTTTAAAACAGCGAGAGGAGAGCAGGAATTTCATAGTTTAAAACAGCGAGAGGAGCGCAGGAATTTCACAGTTTAAACAGCGAGAGGAGAGCAGGAATTTCACAGTTTAAAACAGCGAGAGGAGAGCAGGTTTTTCACAGTTTAAAACAGCGAGAGAACAGCACGATTTTCACAGTTTAAAACAGCGAGAGGAGAGCAGGTTTTTCACAGTTTAAAACAGCGAGAGGAGAGCAGGGTTTTCACAGTTTAAAACAGCGAGAGGAGAACAGGTTTTTCACAGTATAAAACAGCGAGAGGAGAACAGGGTTTTCACAGTTTAAAACAGCGAGTGGAGAACAGGTTTTTCACAGTTTAAAACAGCGAGAGGAGAGCAGGGTTTTCAATGTTTAAAACAGCGAGAGGAGAACAGGTTTTTCACAGTTTAAAACAGCGAGAGGAGAGCAGGGTTTTCACAGTTTAAAACAGCAAGAGTAGAGCAGGTTTTTCACAGTTTAAAACAGCGAGAGGAGAGCAGGAATTTCACAGTTTAAAACAGCGAGAGGAGAGCATGGTTTTCACAGTTTAAAACAGCGAGAGGGGAGCAGGAATTTCACAGTTTAAAACAGCGAGAGGAGAGCAGGGTTTTCACAGTTTAAAACAGCGAGAGGAGAGCAGGGTTTTCACAGTTTAAAACAGCGAGCGGAGAGCAGGGTTTTCACAGTTTAAAACAGCCAGAGGAGAGCAGGGTTTTCACAGTTTAAAACAGCGAGAGGAGAGCAGGGTTTTCACAGTTTAAAACAGCAAGAGGAGAGCAGGGTTTTCACAGTTTAAAACAGCGAGAGGAGAACAGGTTTTTCACAGTTTAAAACACCGAGAGGAGAGCAGGGTTTTCACAGTTTAAAACAGCGAGAGGAAAGCAGGGTTTTCACAGTTTAAAACAGCGAGAGGAGAGCAGGAATTTCACAGTTTAAAACAGCGAGAGGAGAGCAGGTTTTTCACAGTTTAAAACAGCGAGAGGAGAGCAGGGTTTTCACAGTTTAAAACAGCGAGAGGAGAACAGGTTTTTCACAGTTTAAAACAGCGAGTGGAGAACAGGCTTTTCACAGTTTATAACAGCGAGAGGAGAGCAGGGTTTTCACAGTTTAAAACAGCAACTGTAGAGCAGGTTTTTCACAGTTTAAAACAGCGAGAGGAGAGCAGGAATTTCACAGTTTAAAACAGCGAGAGGAGAGCAGGGTTTTCACAGTTTAAAACAGCGAGAGGGGAGCAGGAATTTCACAGTTTAAAACAGCGAGAGGAGAGCAGGGTTTTCACAGTTTACAACAGCGAGAGGAGAGCAGGGTTTTCACAGTTTAAAACAGCAAGAGGAGAGCAGGGTTTTCACAGTTTAAAACAGCAAGAGGAGAGCAGGATTTTCACAGTTTAAAACAGCGAGAGGAGAGCAGGAATTTCACAGTTTAAAACAGCGAGAAGAGTGCTGAGTTTTCAAAGTATAAAACAGCGAGAGGAGAGATGGAATTTCACAGTTTAAAACAGCGAGAGGAGAGCAGGAATTTCACAGTTTAAAACAGTGAGAGGAGAGCAGGAATTTCACAGTTTAAAACAGCGAGAGGAGAGCAGGAATTACACAGTGTAAAACAGCGAGAGGAGAGCAGGAATTTCACAGTTTAAAACAGCGAGAGGAGAACAGGTTTTTCACAGTTTAAAACAGCGAGAGGAGAGCAGGCTTTTCACAGTTTAAAACAGCGAGTGGAGAACAGGCTTTTCACAGTTTATAACAGCGAGAGGAGAGCAGGGTTTTCAATGTTTAAAACAGCGAGAGGAGAACAGGTTTTTCACAGTTTAAAACAGCGAGAGGAGAGCAGGGTTTTCACAGTTTAAAACAGCAAGAGTAGAGCAGGTTTTTCACAGTTTAAAACAGCGAGAGGAGAGCAGGAATTTCACAGTTTAAAACAGCGAGAGGAGAGCAGGGTTTTCACAGTTTAAAACAGCGAGAGGGGAGCAGGAATTTCACAGTTTAAAACAGCGAGAGGAGAGCAGGGTTTTCACAGTTTAAAACAGCGAGAGGAGAGCAGGGTTTTCACAGTTTAAAACAGCGAGAGGAGAGCAGGGTTTTCACAGTTTTAAACAGCAAGAGGAGAGCAGGGTTTTCACAGTTTAAAACAGCAAGAGGAGAGCAGGGTTTTCACAGTTTAAAACAGCGAGAGGAGAACAGGTTTTTCACAGTTTAAAACACCGAGAGGAGAGCAGGGTTTTCACAGTTTAAAACAGCGAGAGGAAAGGAAGGTTTTCACACTTTAAAACAGCGAGAGGAGAGCAGGAATTTCACAGTTTAAAACAGCGAGAGGAGTGCAGGAATTTCACAGGTTAAAACAGCTAGAGGACAGAAGGGTTTTCACAGTTTAAAACAGCGAGTGGAGAGCCGGAATTTCACAGTTTAAAACAGCGAGAGGAGTGCAGGAATTTCACAGTTTAAAACAGCGAGAGGAGAGCACGGTTTTCACAATTTAAAGCAACGAGATGTCAGCAGGGTTTTCACAGTTTAAAACAGCGAAAGGAGAGCAGGATTTTCACAGTTTAAAACAGCGAGAGGAGAGCAGGTTTTTCACAGTTTAAAACAGCGAGAGGAGAGCCGGGTTTTCACAGTTTAAAATAGCGAGAGGAGAGCAGGAATTTCACAGTTTAAAACAGTGAGACGAGAGAAGCGTTTTCACATTTTAAAACAGCAAGAGTAGAGCTGGAATTTCACAGTTTAAAACAGCGAGAGGAGAGCAGGGTTATCACAGTTTAAAACAACGAGAGGTGAGCAGGTTTTTCACAGTTCAAAACAGAGAGCTGAGAACAGGATTTTCACAGTTTAAAACAGCGAGAGGAGAGCAGGATTTTTACAGTTTAAAACAGCGAGAGGAGAGCTGGAATTTCACAGTTTAAAACAGTGAGAGGAGAGCAGGAATTTCACTGTTTAAAACAGCGAGAGGAGAGCAGGAATTTCATAGTTTAAAACAGCGAGAGGAGCGCAGGAATTTCACAGTTTAAACAGCGAGAGGAGAGCAGGAATTTCACAGTTTAAAACAGCGAGAGGAGAGCAGGTTTTTCACAGTTTAAAACAGCGAGAGAACAGCACGATTTTCACAGTTTAAAACAGCAAGAGGAGAGCAGGTTTTTCACAGTTTAAAACAGCGAGAGGAGAGCAGGGTTTTCACAGTTTAAAACAGTGAGAGGAGAACAGGTTTTTCACAGTTTAAAACAGCGAGAGGAGAGCAGGGTTTTCACAGTTTAAAACAGCGAGTGGAGAACAGGTTTTTCACAGTTTAAAACAGCGAGAGGAGAGCAGGGTTTTCAATGTTTAAAACAGCGAGAGGAGAACAGGTTTTTCACAGTTTAAAACAGCGAGAGGAGAGCAGGGTTTTCACAGTTTAAAACAGCAAGAGTAGAGCAGGTTTTTCACAGTTTAAAACAGCGAGAGGAGAGCAGGAATTTCACAGTTTAAAACAGCGAGAGGAGAACAGGGTTTTCACAGTTTAAAACAGCGAGAGGGGAGCAGGAATTTCACAGTTTAAAACAGCGAGAGGAGAGCAGGGTTTTCACAGTTTAAAACAGCGAGAGGAGAGCAGCGTTTTCACAGTTTAAAACAGCGAGAGGAGAGCAGGGTTTTCACAGTTTAAAACAGCCAGAGGAGAGCAGGGTTTTCACAGTTTAAAACAGCGAGAGGAGAGCAGGGTTTTCACAGTTTAAAACAGCAAGAGGAGAGCAGGGTTTTCACAGTTTAAAACAGCGAGAGGAGAACAGGTTTTTCACAGTTTAAAACACCGAGAGGAGAGCAGGGTTTTCACAGTTTAAAACAGCGAGAGGAAAGCAGGGTTTTCACACTTTAAAACAGCGAGAGGAGAGCAGGAATTTCACAGTTTAAAACAGCGAGAGGAGAGCAGGTTTTTCACAGTTTAAAACAGCGAGAGGAGAGCAGGGTTTTCACAGTTTAAAACAGCGAGAGGAGAACAGGTTTTTCACAGTTTAAAACAGCGAGAGGAGAGCAGGATTTTTACAGTTTAAAACAGCGAGAGGAGTGCTGGAATTTCACAGTTTAAAACAGTGAGAGGAGAGCAGGAATTTCACTGTTTAAAACAGCGAGAGGAGAGCAGGAATTTCATAGTTTAAAACAGCGAGAGGAGCGCAGGAATTTCACAGTTTAAACAGCGAGAGGAGAGCAGGAATTTCACAGTTTAAAACAGCGAGAGGAGAGCAGGTTTTTCACAGTTTAAAACAGCGAGAGAACAGCACGATTTTCACAGTTTAAAACAGCAAGAGGAGAGCAGGTTTTTCACAGTTTAAAACAGCGAGAGGAGAGCAGGGTTTTCACAGTTTAAAACAGCGAGAGGAGAACAGGTTTTTCACAGTATAAAACAGCGAGAGGAGAGCAGGGTTTTCACAGTTTAAAACAGCGAGTGGAGAACAGGTTTTTCACAGTTTAAAACAGCGAGAGGAGAGCAGGGTTTTCAATGTTTAAAACAGCGAGAGGAGAACAGGTTTTTCACAGTTTAAAACAGCGAGAGGAGAGCAGGGTTTTCACAGTTTAAAACAGCAAGCGTAGAGCAGGTTTTTCACAGTTTAAAACAGCGAGAGGAGAGCAGGAATTTCACAGTTTAAAACAGCGAGAGGAGAGCATGGTTTTCACAGTTTAAAACAGCGAGAGGGGAGCAGGAATTTCACAGTTTAAAACAGCGAGAGGAGTGCAGGAATTTCACAGTTTAAAACAGCGAGAGGAGAGCACGGTTTTCACAATTTAAAGCAACGAGATGTCAGCAGGGTTTTCACAGTTTAAAACAGCGAAAGGAGAGCAGGATTTTCACAGTTTAAAACAGCGAGAGGAGAGCAGGTTTTTCACAGTTTAAAACAGCGAGAGGAGAGCCGGGTTTTCACAGTTTAAAATAGCGAGAGGAGAGCAGGAATTTCACAGTTTAAAACAGTGAGACGAGAGAAGCGTTTTCACATTTTAAAACAGCAAGAGTAGAGCTGGAATTTCACAGTTTAAAACAGCGAGAGGAGAGCAGGGTTATCACAGTTTAAAACAACGAGAGGTGAGCAGGTTTTTCACAGTTCAAAACAGAGAGCTGAGAACAGGATTTTCACAGTTTAAAACAGCGAGAGGAGAGCAGGATTTTTACAGTTTAAAACAGCGAGAGGAGAGCTGGAATTTCACAGTTTAAAACAGTGAGAGGAGAGCAGGAATTTCGCTGTTTAAAACAGCGAGAGGAGAGCAGGAATTTCATAGTTTAAAACAGCGAGAGGAGCGCAGGAATTTCACAGTTTAAACAGCGAGAGGAGAGCAGGAATTTCACAGTTTAAAACAGCGAGAGGAGAGCAGGTTTTTCACAGTTTAAAACAGCGAGAGAACAGCACGATTTTCACAGTTTAAAACAGCAAGAGGAGAGCAGGTTTTTCACAGTTTAAAACAGCGAGAGGAGAGCAGGGTTTTCACAGTTTAAAACAGCGAGAGGAGAACAGGTTTTTCACAGTTTAAAACAGCGAGAGGAGAGCAGGGTTTTCACAGTTTAAAACAGCGAGTGGAGAACAGGTTTTTCACAGTTTAAAACAGCGAGAGGAGAGCAGGGTTTTCAATGTTTAAAACAGCGAGAGGAGAACAGGTTTTTTCACAGTTTAAAACAGCGAGAGGAGAGCAGGGTTTTCACAGTTTAAAACAGCAAGAGTAGAGCAGGTTTTTCACAGTTTAAAACAGCGAGAGGAGAGCAGGAATTTCACAGTTTAAAAACAGCGAGAGGAGAACAGGGTTTTCACAGTTTAAAACAGCGAGAGGGGAGCAGGAATTTCACAGTTTAAAACAGCGAGAGGAGAGCAGGGTTTTCACAGTTTAAAACAGCGAGAGGAGAGCAGCGTTTTCACAGTTTAAAACAGCGAGAGGAGAGCAGGGTTTTCACAGTTTAAAAAAGCCAGAGGAGAGCAGGGTTTTCACAGTTTAAAACAGCGAGAGGAGAGCAGGGTTTTCACAGTTTAAAACAGCAAGAGGAGAGCAGGGTTTTCACAGTTTAAAACAGCGAGAGGAGAACAGGTTTTTCACAGTTTAAAAACACCGAGAGGAGAGCAGGGTTTTCACAGTTTAAAACAGCGAGAGGAAAGCAGGGTTTTCACACTTTAAAAACAGCGAGAGGAGAGCAGGAATTTCACAGTTTAAAACAGCGAGAGGAGAGCAGGTTTTTCACAGTTTAAAACAGCGAGAGGAGAGCAGGGTTTTCACAGTTTAAAACAGCGAGAGGAGAACAGGTTTTTCACAGTTTAAAACAGCGAGAGGAGAGCAGGATTTTTACAGTTTAAAACAGCGAGAGGAGTGCTGGAATTTCACAGTTTAAAACAGTGAGAGGAGAGCAGGAATTTCACTGTTTAAAACAGCGAGAGGAGAGCAGGAATTTCATAGTTTAAAACAGCGAGAGGAGCGCAGGAATTTCACAGTTTAAACAGCGAGAGGAGAGCAGGAATTTCACAGTTTTAAAACAGCGAGAGGAGAGCAGGTTTTTCACAGTTTAAAACAGCGAGAGAACAGCACGATTTTCACAGTTTAAAACAGCAAGAGGAGAGCAGGTTTTTCACAGTTTAAAACAGCGAGAGGAGAGCAGGGTTTTCACAGTTTAAAACAGCGAGAGGAGAACAGGTTTTTCACAGTATAAAACAGCGAGAGGAGAGCAGGGTTTTCACAGTTTAAAACAGCGAGTGGAGAACAGGTTTTTCACAGTTTAAAACAGCGAGAGGAGAGCAGGGTTTTCAATGTTTAAAACAGCGAGAGGAGAACAGGTTTTTCACAGTTTAAAACAGCGAGAGGAGAGCAGGGTTTTCACAGTTTAAAACAGCAAGCGTAGAGCAGGTTTTTCACAGTTTAAAACAGCGAGAGGAGAGCAGGAATTTCACAGTTTAAAACAGCGAGAGGAGAGCATGGTTTTCACAGTTTAAAACAGCGAGAGGGGAGCAGGAATTTCACAGTTTAAAACAGCGAGAGGAGAGCAGGGTTTTCACAGTTTAAAACAGCGAGAGGAGAGCAGGGTTTTCACAGTTTAAAACAGCGAGAGGAGAGCAGGGTTTTCACAGTTTAAAACAGCCAGAGGAGAGCAGGGTTTTCACAGTTTAAAACAGCGAGAGGAGAGCAGGGTTTTCACAGTTTAAAACAGCAAGAGGAGAGCAGGGTTTTCACAGTTTAAAACAGCGAGAGGAGAACAGGTTTTTCACAGTTTAAAACACCGAGAGGAGAGCAGGGTTTTCACAGTTTAAAACAGCGAGAGGAAAGCAGGGTTTTCACAGTTTAAAACAGCGAGAGGAGAGCAGGAATTTCACAGTTTAAAACAGCGAGAGGAGAGCAGGTTTTTCACAGTTTAAAACAGCGAGAGGAGAGCAGGGTTTTCACAGTTTAAAACAGCGAGAGGAGAACAGGTTTTTCACAGTTTAAAACAGCGAGTGGAGAACAGGCTTTTCACAGTTTATAAACAGCGAGAGGAGAGCAGGGTTTTCACAGTTTAAAACAGCAAACTGTAGAGCAGGTTTTTCACAGTTTAAAACAGCGAGAGGAGAGCAGGAATTTCACAGTTTAAAACAGCGAGAGGAGAGCAGGGGTTTTCACAGTTTAAAACAGCGAGAGGGGAGCAGGAATTTCACAGTTTAAAACAGCAAGAGGAGAGCAGGGTTTTCACAGTTTACAACAGCGAGAGGAGAGCAGGGTTTTCACAGTTTAAAACAGCAAGAGGAGAGCAGGGTTTTCACAGTTTAAAACAGCAAGAGGAGAGCAGGATTTTCACAGTTTAAAACAGCGAGAGGAGAGCAGGAATTTCACAGTTTAAAACAGCGAGAAGAGTGCTGAGTTTTCAAAGTATAAAACAGCGAGAGGAGAGATGGAATTTCACAGTTTAAAACAGCGAGAGGAGAGCAGGAATTTCACAGTTTAAAACAGTGAGAGGAGAGCAGGAATTTCACAGTTTAAAAACAGCGAGAGGAGAGCAGGAATTACACAGTTTAAAACAGCGAGAGGAGAGCAGGAATTTCACAGTTTAAAACAGCGAGAGGAGAACAGGTTTTTTCACAGTTTAAAACAGCGAGAGGAGAGCAGGGTTTTCACAGTTTAAAACAGCGAGTGGAGAACAGGCTTTTCACAGTTTATAACAGCGAGAGGAGAGCAGGGTTTTCAATGTTTAAAACAGCGAGAGGAGAACAGGTTTTTCACAGTTTAAAACAGCGAGAGGAGAGCAGGGTTTTCACAGTTTAAAACAGCAAGAGTAGAGCAGGTTTTTCACAGTTTAAAACAGCGAGAGGAGAGCAGGAATTTCACAGTTTAAAACAGCGAGAGGAGAGCAGGGTTTTCACAGTTTAAAACAGCGAGAGGGGAGCAGGAATTTCACAGTTTAAAACAGCGAGAGGAGAGCTAGGTTTTCACAGTTTAAAACAGCGAGAGGAGAGCAGGGTTTTCACAGTTTAAAACAGCGAGAGGAGAGCAGGGTTTTCACAGTTTTAAACAGCAAGAGGAGAGCAGGGTTTTCACAGTTTAAAACAGCAAGAGGAGAGCAGGGTTTTCACAGTTTAAAACAGCGAGAGGAGAACAGGTTTTTCACAGTTTAAAACACCGAGAGGAGAGCAGGGTTTTCACAGTTTAAAACAGCGAGAGGAAAGGAAGGTTTTCACACTTTAAAACAGCGAGAGGAGAGCAGGAATTTCACAGTTTAAAACAGCGAGAGGAGTGCAGGAATTTCACAGGTTAAAACAGCTAGAGGACAGAAGGGTTTTCACAGTTTAAAACAGCGAGTGGAGAGCCGGAATTTCACAGTTTAAAACAGCGAGAGGAGTGCAGGAATTTCACAGTTTAAAACAGCGAGAGGAGAGCACGGTTTTCACAATTTAAAGCAACGAGATGTCAGCAGGGTTTTCACAGTTTAAAACAGCGAAAGGAGAGCAGGATTTTCACAGTTTAAAACAGCGAGAGGAGAGCAGGTTTTTCACAGTTTAAAACAGCGAGAGGAGAGCCGGGTTTTCACAGTTTAAAATAGCGAGAGGAGAGCAGGAATTTCACAGTTTAAAACAGTGAGACGAGAGAAGCGTTTTCACATTTTAAAACAGCAAGAGTAGAGCTGGAATTTCACAGTTTAAAACAGCGAGAGGAGAGCAGGGTTATCACAGTTTAAAACAACGAGAGGTGAGCAGGTTTTTCACATTTCAAAACAGAGAGCTGAGAACAGGATTTTCACAGTTTAAAACAGCGAGAGGAGAGCAGGATTTTTACAGTTTAAAACAGCGAGAGGAGAGCTGGAATTTCACAGTTTAAAACAGTGAGAGGAGAGCAGGAATTTCACTGTTTAAAACAGCGAGAGGAGAGCAGGAATTTCATAGTTTAAAACAGCGAGAGGAGCGCAGGAATTTCACAGTTTAAACAGCGAGAGGAGAGCAGGAATTTCACAGTTTAAAACAGCGAGAGGAGAGCAGGTTTTTCACAGTTTAAAACAGCGAGAGAACAGCACGATTTTCACAGTTTAAAACAGCAAGAGGAGAGCAGGTTTTTCATAGTTTAAAACAGCGAGAGGAGAGCAGGGTTTTCACAGTTTAAAACAGCGAGAGGAGAACAGGTTTTTCACAGTTTAAAACAGCGAGAGGAGAGCAGGGTTTTCACAGTTTAAAACAGCGAGTGGAGAACAGGTTTTTCACAGTTTAAAACAGCGAGAGGAGAGCAGGGTTTTCAATGTTTAAAACAGCGAGAGGAGAACAGGTTTTTCACAGTTTAAAACAGCGAGAGGAGAGCAGGGTTTTCACAGTTTAAAACAGCAAGAGTAGAGCAGGTTTTTCACAGTTAAAAACAGCGAGAGGAGAGCAGGGTTTTCACAGTTTAAAACAGCGAGAGGAGAGCAGGGTTTTCACAGTTTAAAACAGCGAGAGGGGAGCAGGAATTTCACAGTTTAAAACAGCGAGAGGAGAGCAGGGTTTTCACAGTTTAAAACAGCGAGAGGAGAGCAGCGTTTTCACAGTTTAAAACAGCGAGAGGAGAGCAGGGTTTTCACAGTTTAAAACAGCCAGAGGAGAGCAGGGTTTTCACAGTTTAAAACAGCGAGAGGAGAGCAGGGTTTTCACAGTTTAAAACAGCGAGAGGAGAACAGGTTTTTCACAGTTTAAAACACCGAGAGGAGAGCAGGGTTTTCACAGTTTAAAACAGCGAGAGGAAAGCAGGGTTTTCACACTTTAAAACAGCGAGAGGAGAGCAGGAATTTCACAGTTTAAAACAGCGAGACGAGAGCAGGTTTTTCACAGTTTAAAACAGCGAGAGGAGTGCAGGGTTTTCACAGTTTAAAACAGCGAGAGGAGAACAGGTTTTTCACAGTTTAAAACAGCGAGTGGAGAACAGGCTTTTCAAAGTTTATAACAGCGAGAGGAGAGCAGGGTTTTCACAGTTTAAAACAGCAAGAGTAGAGCAGGTTTTTCACAGTTTAAAACAGCGAGAGGAGAGCAGGAATTTCACAGTTTAAAACAGCGAGAGGCGAGCAGGGTTTTCACAGTTTAAAACAGCGAGAGGGGAGCAGGAATTTCACAGTTTAAAACAGCGAGAGGAGAGCAGGGTTTTCACAGTTTACAACAGCGAGAGGAGAGCAGGGTTTTCACAGTTTCAAACAGCAAGAGGAGAGCAGGGTTTTCACAGTTTAAAACAGCAAGAGGAGAGCAGGGTTTTCACAGTTTAAAAGAGCAAGAGGAGAGCAGGGTATTCACAGTTTAAAACAGCAAGAGGAGAGCAGGGTTTTCGCAGTTTAAAACAGCGAGAGGAGAACAGGTTTTTCACAGTTTAAAACATCGAGAGGAGAGCAGGGTTTTCACAGTTTAAAACAGCGAGAGGAGAGCAGGGTTTTCACACTTTAAAACAGCGAGAGGAGAGCAGGAATTTCACAGTTTAAAACAGCGAGAGGAGTGCAGGAATTTCACAGGTTAAAACAGCTAGAGGAGAGAAGGGTTTTCTCTGTTTTAAACAGCGAGTGGAGAGCAGGAATTTCACAGTTTAAAACAGCGAGAGGAGTGCAGGAATTTCACAGTTTAAAACAGCGAGAGGAGAGCTCGGTTTTCACAATTTAAAGCAACGAGATGTCAGCAGGGTTTTCACAGTTTAAAACAGCGAGAGGAGAGCAGGGTTTTCACAGTTGAAAACAGCAAGAGGAGAGCAGGGTTTTCACAGTTTAAAACAGCAAGAGGAGAGCAGGGTTTTCACAGTTTAAAACAGCGAGAGGAGAGCAGGTTTTTCACAGTTTAAAACATCGAGAGGAGAGCAGGGTTTTCACAGTTTAAAACAGCGAGAGGAGAGCAGGGTTTCACAGTTTAAAACAGCGAGAGGAGAACAGGTTTTTCACAGTTTAAAACAGCGAGAGGAGAAAAGGTTTTTCACAGTTTAAAACAGCGAGTGGAGAGCAGGAATTTCACAGTTTAAAACAGCGAGAGGAGAGCAGGAATTTCACAGTTTAAAACAGCGAGAGGAGAGCAGGATTTTCACAGTTTAAAACAGCGAGAGGAGAGCAGGAATTTCACAGTTTAAAACAGCGAGAAGAGTGCAGAGTTTTCAAAGTATAAAACAGCGAGAGGAGAGATGGAATTTCACAGTTTAAAACAGCGAGAGGAGAGCAGGAATTTCACAGTTTAAAACAGCGAGAGGAGAGCAGGAATTACACAGTGTAAAACAGCGAGAGGAAAGCAGGAATTTTACACTTTAAAACAGCGAGAGGAGAGCAGGAATTTCACAGTTTAAAACAGCGAGAGGAGAGCAGGAATTTCACAGTTTAAAACAGCGAGAGGAGAGCACGGTTTTCACAGTTTAAAACAGCGAGAGAACAGCACGATTTTCACAGTTTAAAACAGCAAGATGAGAGCAGGTTTTTCACAGTTTAAAACAGCGAGAGGAGAGCAGGGTTTTCACAGTTTAAAACAGCGAGAGGAGAACAGGTTTTTCACAGTTTAAAACAGCGAGAGGAGAGCAGGGTTTTCACAGTTTAAAACAGCGAGAGGAGAACAGGTTTTTCACAGTTTGAAACAGCGAGAGGAGTGCAGGAATTTCACAGGTTAAAACAGCTAGAGGACAGAAGGGTTTTCACAGTTTAAAACAGCGAGTGGAGAGCAGGAAATTCACAGTTTAAAACAGCGAGAGGAGAGCAGGAATTTCACAGTTTAAAACAGCGAGAGGAGAGCAGGGTTTTCACAATTTAAAACAACGAGAGGTGAGCAGGTTTTTCACAGTTTAAAACAGCGAGAGGAGAGCAGGGTTTTCACAGTTTAAAATAGCCAGAGGAGAGCAGGAATTTCACAGTTTAAAACAGTGAGACGAGAGCAGCGTTTTCACATTTTAAAACAGCAAGAGGAGAGCAGGAATTTCACAGTTTAAAACAGCGAGAGGAGTGCAGGGTTATCACAGTTTTAAACAACGAGAGGTGAGCAGGTTTTTCACAGTTTAAAACAGAGAGATGAGAACAGGGTTTTCACAGTTTAAAACAGCGAGAGGAGAGCAGGATTTTCACAGTTAAAAACAGCAAGAGGAGAGCAGGAATTTCACAGTTTAAAACAGCGAGAGGAGAGCAGGAATTTCACAGTTTAAAACAGCGAGAGGAGAGCAGGGATTTCACAGTTTAAAACAGCGAGAGGGGAGCAGGAATTTCACAGTTTAAAACAGCGAGAGGAGAGCAGGGTTTTCACAGTTTAAAACAGCGAGAGGAGAGCAGGGTTTTCACAGTTTAAAACAGCAAGAGGAGAGCAGGGTTTTCACAGTTTAAAACAGCAAGAGGAGAGCAGGGTTTTCACAGTTTAAAACAGCAAGAGGAGAGCAGGGTTTTCACAGTTTAAAACAGCGAGAGGAGAACAGGTTTTTCACAGTTTAAAACACCGAGAGGAGAGCAGGGTTTTCACAGTTTAAAACAGCGAGAGGAGAGCAGGAATTTCACAGTTTGAAACAGCGAGAGGAGTGCCGGAATTTCACAGGTTAAAACAGCTAGAGGACAGAAGGGTTTTCTCTGTTTTAAACAGCGAGTGGAGAGCAGGAATTTCACAGTTTAAAACAGCGAGAGGAGTGCAGGAATTTCACAGTTTAAAACAGCTAGAGGACAGAAGGGTTTTCACAGTTTAAAACAGCGAGTGGAGAGCAGGAATTTCACAGTTTAAAACAGCGAGAGGAGTGCAGGAATTTCACAGTTTAAAACAGCGAGAGGAGAGCACGGTTTTCACAATTTAAAGCAACGAGATGTCAGCAGGTATTTCACAGTTTAAAATAGCGAGAGGAGAGCAGCTTTTTCACAGTTTAAAACAGCGAGAGGAGAGCAGGGTTTTCACAGTTTAAAATAGCGAGAGGAGAGCAGGAATTTCACAGTTTAAAACAGTGAGACGAGAGCAGCGTTTTCACATTTTAAAACAGCAAGAGGAGAGCTGGAATTTCACAGTTTAAAACAACGAGAGGTGAGCAGGTTTTTCACATTTCAAAACAGAGAGCTGAGAACAGGATTTTCACAGTTTAAAACAGCGAGAGGAGAGCAGGATTTTTACAGTTTAAAACAGCGAGAGGAGAGCTGGAATTTCACAGTTTAAAACAGTGAGAGGAGAGCAGGAATTTCACTGTTTAAAACAGCGAGAGGAGAGCAGGAATTTCACAGTTTAAAACAGCGAGAGGAGAGCAGGAATTTCACAGTTTAAACAGCGAGAGGAGAGCAGGAATTTCACAGTTTAAAACAGCGAGAGGAGAGCAGGTTTTTCACAGTTTAAAACAGCGAGAGAACAGCACGATTTTCACAGTTTAATACAGCAAGAGGAGAGCAGGTTTTTCACAGTTTAAAACAGCAAGAGGAGAGCAGGTTTTTCACAGTTTAAAACAGCGAGAGGAGAGCAGGAATTTCACAGTTTAAAACAGCGAGAGGAGAGCAGGGTTTTCACAGTTTAAAACAGCGAGAGGAGAGCAGGATTTTTACAGTTTAAAACAGCGAGAGGAGAGCCGGGTTTTCACAGTTTAAAACAGCGAGACGAGAGCAGGGTTTTCACAGTTTAAAACAGCCAGAGGAGAGCAGGGTTTTCACAGTTTAAAACAGCCAGAGGAGAGCAGGGTTTTCACAGTTTAAAACAGCGAGAGGAGAGCAGGGTTTTCACAGTTTAAAACAGCAAGAGGAGAGCAGGGTTTTCACAGTTTAAAACAGCGAGAGGAGAACAGGCGTTTCACAGTTTAAAACAGCGAGAGGAGAGCAGGGTTTTCACAGTTTAAAACAGCGAGAGGAGAACAGGCGTTTCACAGTTTAAAACAGCGAGAGGAGAGCAGGGTTTTCACAGTTTAAAACAGCGAGAGGAGAACAGGTTTTTCACAGTTTAAAACAGCGAGAGGAGAGCAGGGTTTTCACAGTTTAAAACAGCTAGAGGAGAAGAGGTTTTTCACAGTTTAAAACAGCGAGAGGAGAACAGGTTTTTCACAGTTTGAAACAGCGAGAGGAGTGCAGGAATTTCACAGGTTAAAACAGCTAGAGGACAGAAGGGTTTTCACAGTTTAAAACAGCGAGTGGAGAGCAGGAAATTCACAGTTTAAAACAGCGAGAGGAGAGCAGGAATTTCACAGTTTAAAACAGCGAGAGGAGAGCAGGGTTTTCACAATTTAAAAAAACGAGAGGTGAGCAGGTTTTTCACAGTTTAAAACAGCGAGAGGAGAGCAGGGTTTTCACAGTTTAATATAGCCAGAGGAGAGCAGGAATTTCACAGTTTAAAACAGTGAGACGAGAGCAGCGTTTTCACATTTTAAAACAGCAAGAGGAGAGCAGGAATTTCACAGTTTAAAACAGCGAGAGGAGTGCAGGGTTATCACAGTTTTAAACAACGAGAGGTGAGCAGGTTTTTCACAGTTTAAAACAGAGAGATGAGAACAGGGTTTTCAAGTCTAAAACAGCGAGAGGAGAGCAGGATTTTCTCAGTTAAAAACAGCAAGAGGAGAGCAGGAATTTCACAGTTTAAAACAGCGAGAGGAGAGCAGGAATTTCACAGTTTAAAACAGCGAGAGGAGAGCAGGGATTTCACAGTTTAAAACAGCGAGAGGGGAGCAGGAATTTCACAGTTTAAAACAGCGAGAGGAGAGCAGGGTTTTCACAGTTTAAAACAGTGAGAGGAGAGCAGGGTTTTCACAGTTTAAAACAGCAAGAGGAGAGCAGGGTTTTCACAGTTTAAAACAGCAAGAGGAGAGCAGGGTTTTCACAGTTTAAAACAGCAAGAGGAGAGCAGGGTTTTCACAGTTTAAAACAGCAAGAGGAGAGCAGGGTTTTCACAGTTTAAAACAGCGAGAGGAGAACAGGTTTTTCACAGTTTAAAACACCGAGAGGAGAGCAGGGTTTTCACAGTTTAAAACAGCGAGAGGAGAGCAGGAATTTCACAGTTTGAAACAGCGAGAGGAGTGCCGGAATTTCACAGGTTAAAACAGCTAGAGGACAGAAGGGTTTTCTCTGTTTTAAACAGCGAGTGGAGAGCAGGAATTTCACAGTTTAAAACAGCGAGAGGAGTGCAGGAATTTCACAGGTTAAAACAGCTAGAGGACAGAAGGGTTTTCACAGTTTAAAACAGCGAGTGGAGAGCAGGAATTTCACAGTTTAAAACAGAGAGAGGAGTGCAGGAATTTCACAGTTTAAAACAGCGAGAGGAGAGCACGGTTTTCACAATTTAAAGCAACGAGATGTCAGCAGGTATTTCACAGTTTAAAATAGCGAGAGGAGAGCAGCTTTTTCACAGTTTAAAACAGCGAGAGGAGAGCAGGGTTTTCACAGTTTAAAATAGCGAGAGGAGAGCAGGAATTTCACAGTTTAAAACAGTGAGACGAGAGCAGCGTTTTCACATTTTAAAACAGCAAGAGGAGAGCTGGAATTTCACAGTTTAAAACAGCGAGAGGAGAGCAGGGTTATCACAGTTTAAAACAACGAGAGGTGAGCAGGTTTTTCACATTTCAAAACAGAGAGCTGAGAACAGGATTTTCACAGTTTAAAACAGCGAGAGGAGAGCAGGATTTTTACAGTTTAAAACAGCGAGAGGAGAGCTGGAATTTCACAGTTTAAAACAGTGAGAGGAGAGCAGGAATTTCACTGTTTAAAACAGCGAGAGGAGAGCAGGAATTTCACAGTTTAAAACAGCGAGAGGAGAGCAGGAATTTCACAGTTTAAACAGCGAGAGGAGAGCAGGAATTTCACAGTTTAAAACAGCGAGAGGAGAGCAGGTTTTTCACAGTTTAAAACAGCGAGAGAACAGCACGATTTTCACAGTTTAAAACAGCAAGAGGAGAGCAGGTTTTTCACAGTTTAAAACAGCGAGAGGAGAGCAGGGTTTTCACAGTTTAAAACAGCGAGAGGAGAACAGGTTTTTCACAGTTTAAAACAGCGAGAGGAGAGCAGGGTTTTCACAGTTTAAAACAGCGAGTGGAGAACAGGCTTTTCACAGTTTATAACAGCGAGAGGAGAGCAGGGTTTTCAATGTTTAAAACAGCAAGAGTAGAGCAGGTTTTTCACAGTTTAAAACAGCGAGAGGAGAGCAGGGTTTTCACAGTTTAAAACAGCGAGAGGAAAGCAGGGTTTTCACACTTTAAAACAGCGAGAGGAGAGCAGGAATTTCACAGTTTAAAACAGCGAGAGGAGTGCAGGAATTTCACAGGTTAAAACAGCTAGAGGACAGAAGGGTTTTCACAGGTTAAAACAGCGAGTGGAGAGCCGGAATTTCACAGTTTAAAACAGCGAGAGGAGTGCAGGAATTTCACAGTTTTTAAACAGCGAGAGGAGAGCACGGTTTTCACAATTTAAAGCAACGAGATGTCAGCAGGGTTTTCACAGTTTAAAACAGCGAGAGGAAAGCAGGAATTTCACAGTTTAAAACAGCGAGAGGAAAGCAGCTTTTTCACAGTTTAAAACAGCGAGAGGAGAGCAGGGTTTTCACAGTTTAAAATAGCGAGAGGAGAGCAGGAATTTCACAGTTTAAAACAGTGAGACGAGAGCAGCGTTTTCACATTTTAAAACAGCAAGAGGAGAGCTGGAATTTCACAGTTTAAAACAGCGAGAGGAGAGCAGGGTTATCACAGTTTAAAACAACGAGAGGTGAGCAGGTTTTTCACATTTTAAAACAGAGAGCTGAGAACAGGATTTTCACAGTTTAAAACAGCGAGAGGAGAGCAGGATTTTCACAGTTTAAAACAGCGAGAGGAGAGCTGGAATTTCACAGTTTAAAACAGTGAGAGGAGAGCAGGAATTTCACTGTTTAAAACTGCGAGAGGAGAGCAGGATTTTCACAGTTTAAAACAGCGAGAGGAGAGCAGGAATTTCACAGTTTAAAACAGGGAGAGGAGAGCAGGAATTTCACAGTTTAAAACAGCGAGAGGAGAGCAGGTTTTTCACAGTTTAAAACAGCGAGAGAACAGCACGATTTTCACAGTTTAAAACAGCAAGAGGAGAGCAGGTTTTTCACAGTTTAAAACAGCGAGAGGAGAGCAGGGTTTTCACAGTTTAAAACAGCAAGAGGAGAGCAGGGTTTTCACAGTTTAAAACAGCAAGAGGAGAGCAGGGTTTTCACAGTTTAAAACAGCAAGAGGAGAGCAGGGTTTTCACAGTTTAAAACAGCGAGAGGAGAACAGGTTTTTCACAGTTTAAAAATTCGAGAGGAGAGCAGGGTTTTCACAGTTTAAAACAGCGAGAGGAGAGCAGGGTTTTCACACTTTAAAACAGCGAGAGGAGAGCAGGAATTTCACAGTTTAAAACAGCGAGAGGAGTGCATCAATTTCACAGGTTAAAACAGCTGGAGGACAGAAGGGTTTTCTCTGTTTTAAACAGCGAGTGGAGAGCAGGAATTTCACAGTTTAAAACAGCGAGAGGAGTGCAGGAATTTCACAGTTTAAAACAGCGAGAGGAGTGCAGGAATTTCACAGTTTAAAACAGCGAGAGGAGTGCAGGAATTTCACAGTTTAAAACAGCGAGAGGAGAGCACGGTTTTCACAATTTAAAGCAACGAGATGTCAGCAGGGTTTTCACAGTTTAAAACAGCGAGAGGAGAGCCGGATTTTCACAGTTTAAAACAGCGAGAGGAGAGCAGGTTTTTCACAGTTTAAAACAGCGAGAGGAGAGCAGGGTTTTCACAGTTTAAAATAGCGAGAGGAGAGCAGGAATTTCACAGTTTAAAACAGTGAGACGAGAGCAGCGTTTTCACATTTTAAAACAGCAAGAGGAGAGCTGGAATTTCACAGTTTAAAACAGCGAGAAGAGAGCAGGGTTATCACAGTTTAAAACAACGAGAGGTGAGCAGGTTTTTCACATTTTAAAACAGAGAGCTGAGAACAGGATTTTCACAGTTTAAAACAGCGAGAGGAGAGCAGGATTTTCACAGTTTAAAACAGCGAGAGGAGTGCAGGAATTTCACAGGTTAAAACAGCTGGAGGACAGAAGGGTTTTCACAGTTTAAAACAGCGAGTGGAGAGCAGGAATTTCACAGTTTAAAACAGCGAGAGGAGTGCAGGACACAGGTTAAAACAGCTAGAGGACAGAAGGGTTTTCACAGTTTAAAACAGCGAGTGGAGAGCAGGAATTTCACAGTTTAAAACAGCGAGAGGAGAGCAGGAATTTCACAGTTTAAAACAGCGAGAGGAGAGCAGGGTTTTCACAGTTGAAAACAGCAAGAGGAGAGCAGGGTTTTCACAGTTTAAAACAGCAAGAGGAGAGCAGGGTTTTCACAGTTTAAAACAGCAAGAGAGAGAGCAGGGTTTTCACAGTTTAAAACAGCGAGAGGAGAGCAGGTTTTTCACAGTTTAAAACAGCGAGAGGAGAGCAGGGGTTTCACAGTTTAAAACAGCGAGAGGAGAACAGGTTTTTCACAGTTTAAAACAGCGAGAGGAGAAAAGGTTTTTCCACAGTTTAAAACAGCGAGTGGAGAGCAGGAATTTCACAGTTTAAAACAGCGAGAGGAGAGCAGGAATTTCACAGTTAAAACAGCGAGAGGAGAGCACGGTTTTTCACAATTTAATAACAACGAGAGGTGAGCAGGTTTTTCACAGTTTAAAACAGCGAGAGGAGAGCAGGATTTTCACAGTTTAAAACAGCGAGAGGAGAGGGAGGGTTTTCACAGTTTAAAATAGCGAGAGGAGAGCAGGAATTTCACAGTTTAAAACAGCGAGAGGAGAGCAGGGTTATCACAGTTTATAACAACGAGAGGTGAGCAGGTATTTCACAGTTTAAAACAGACAGATGAGAACAGGGTTTTCACAGTTTAAAACAGCGAGAGGAGAGCAGATTTTCACAGTTTAAAACAGCGAGAGGAGAGCAGATATTTCACAGTTTAAAAACAGCGAGAAGAGTGCAGAGTTTTCAAAGTATAAACAGCGAGAGGAGAGATGGAATTTCACAGTTTAAAACAGGCGAGAGGAGAGCAGGAATTTCACAGTTTAAAACAGCGAGAGGAGAGGCAGGAATTACACAGTGTAAAACAGCGAGAGGAGAGCAGGAATTTCACAGTTTAAAACAGCGAGAGGAGAACAGGTTTTTTCACCAGTTTAAAACAGCGAGAGGAGAGCAGGGTTTTCACAGTTTAAAACACGCGAGTGGAGAACAGTCTTTTCACAGTTTATAACAGCGAGAGGAGAGCAGGGTTTTCAATGTTTTAAACAGCGAGAGGAGAACAGGATTTTCACAGTTTAAAACAGCGAGAGGAGAGCAGGGTTTTTCACAGTTAAAACAGCGAGAGTAGAGCAGGTTTTTCACAGTTTAAACACAGCGAGAGGAGAGCAGAAATTTCACAGTTTAAACAGCGAGAGGAGAGCAGGGTTTTCACAGTTTAAAACAGCGAGAGGAGAGCAGGAATTTCACCAGTTAAAACAGCGAGAGGAGGAGCAGGGTTTTCACAGTTTAAAACAGCGAGAGGAGAGCAGGGTTTTCACAGTTTAAAACAGCGAGAGGAGAGCAGGGGTTTTCACAGTTTAAAACAGCAAGAGGAGAGCAGGGTTTTCACAGTTTAAAACAGCGAGAGGAGAACAGGTTTTTCACAGTTTAAAACACCGAGAGGAGAGCAGGGTTTTCACAGTTTAAAACAGCGAGAGGAGAGCAGGGTTTTCACACTTTAAAAACAGCGAGAGGAGAGGCAGGAATTTCACAGTTTAAAACAGCGAGAGGAGTGCAGGAATTTCACAGGTAAAACAGCTAGAGGACAGAAGCGTTTTCACAGTTTTAAACAGCGAGTGGAGAGCAGGAATTTCACAGTTTAAAACAGCGAGAGGAGTGCAGGAATTTCACAGGTTAAAACAGCTAGAGGACAGAAGGGTTTTTCACAGTTTAAAACAGCGAGTGGAGAGCCGGAATTTCACAGTTTAAAACAGCGAGAGGAGTGCAGGAATTTCACAGTTTAAAACAGCGAGAGGAGAGCACGGTTTTCACAATTTAAAGCAACGAGATGTCAGCAGGGTTTTCACAGTTTAAAACAGCGAGAGGAGAGCAGGATTTTCACAGTTTAAAACAGCGAGAGGAGAGCAGCTTTTTCACATTTTAAACAGCGAGAGTGAGAGCAGGGTTTTCACAGTTTTAAAATAGCGAGAGGAGAGCAGGAATTTCACAGTTTAAAACAGTGAGACGAGAGCAGCGTTTTCACATTTTAAAACAGCAAGAGGAGTGCTGGAATTTCACAGTTTAAAACAGCGAGAGGAGAGCAGGGTTATCACAGTTTAAAACAACGAGAGGTGAGCAGTTTTTCACATTTTAAAACAGAGAGCTGAGAACAGGATTTTCACAGTTTAAAAACAGCGAGAGGAGAGCAGGATTTTCACAGTTTAAATCAGCGAGAGGAGAGCTGGAATTTCACAGTTTAAAACAGTGAGAGGATAGCAGGAATTTCACTGTTTAAAAACTGCGAGAGGAGAGCAGGAATTTCACAGTTTAAACAGCGAGAGGATAGCAGGAATTTCACAGTTTAAAACAGCGAGAGGAGAGCAGGAATTTCACAGTTTAAAACAGCGAGAGGAGAGCAGGTTTTTCACAGTTTAAAACAGCGAGAGAACAGCACGATTTTCACAGTTTAAAACAGCACGAGGAGAGCAGGTTTTTCACCAGTTTAAACAGCGAGAGGAGAGCAGGGTTTTCACAGTTTAAAACAGCGAGAGGAGAACAGGTTTTTCACAGTTTAAAACAGCGAGAGGCGAGCAGGTTTTCACAGTATTAAAACAGCGAGTGGAGAACAGGCTTTTCACAGTTTATAACAGCGAGAGGAGAGCAGGGTTTTTCAATGTTTAAAACAGCGAGAGGAGAACAGGTTTTTCACAGTTTAAAAACAGCGAGAGGAGAGCAGGGTTTTCACAGTTTAAAACAGCAAGTGTAGAGCAAGGTTTTTCACTGTTTAAAACAGCGAGAGGAGAGCAGGAATTTCACAGTTTAAAACAGCGAGAGGAGAGCAGGGTTTTCACAGTTTAAAACAGCGAGAGGGGAGCAGGAATTTCACAGTTTAAAACAGCGAGAGGAGAGCAGGGTTTTCACAGTTTAAAACAGCGAGAGGAGAGCAGGGTTTTCACAGTTTAAAACAGCAAGAGGAAGAGCAGGGTTTTCACAGTTTAAAACAGCAAGAGGAGAGCAGGTTTTCACAGTTTAAAACAGCAAGAGGAGAGCAGGGTATTCACAGTTTAAAACAGCAAGAGGAGAGCAGGGTTTTCACAGTTTAAAACAGCGAGAGGAGAACAGATTTTTCACAGTTTAAAACATCAAGAGGAGAGCAGGGTTTTCACAGTTTAAAACAGCGAGAGGAGAGCAGGGTTTTCACACTTTAAAACAGCGAGAGGAGAGCAGGAATTTCACAGTTTAAAACAGCGAGAGAGGAGTGCAGGAATTTCACAGGTTAAAACAGCTAGAGGGACAGAGGGTTTTCTCTGTTTTAAACAGCGAGTGGAGAGCAGGAATTTCACAGTTTAAAACAGCGAGAGGAGTGCAGGAATTTCACAGGTTAAAACAGCTAGAGGACAGAAGGGTTTTCACAGTTTAAAACAGCGAGTGGAGAGCAGGAATTTCACAGTTTAAAACAGCGAGAGGAGTGCAGGAATTTCACAGTTTAAAACAGCGAGAGGAGAGCAGGGTTTTCACAGTTTAAAACAGCAAGAGGAGAGCAGGGTTTTCACAGTTTAAAACAGCAAGAGGAGAGCAGGGTTTTCACAGTTTAAAACAGCAAGAGGAGAGCAGCGTTTTCACAGTTTAAAACAGCAAGAGGAGAGCAGGGTTTTCACAGTTTAAAACAGCGAGAGGAGAACAGGTTTTTCACAGTTTAAAACATCAAGAGGAGAGCAGGGTTTTCACAGTTTAAAACAGCGAGAGGAGAGCAGGGTTTTCACACTTTAAAACAGCGAGAGGAGAGCAGGAATTTCACAGTTTAAAACAGCGAGAGGAGTGCAGGAATTTCACAGGTTAAAACAGCTAGAGGACAGAAGGGTATTCTCTGTTTTAAACAGCGAGTGGAGAGCAGGAATTTCACAGTTTAAAACAGCGAGAGGAGTGCAGGAATTTCACAGGTTAAAACAGCTAGAGGACAGAAGGGTTTTCACAGTTTAAAACAGCGAGTGGAGAGCAGGAATTTCACAGTTTAAAACAGCGAGAGGAGTGCAGGAATTTCACAGTTTAAACAGCGAGAGGAGAGCTCGGTTTTCACAATTTAAAGCAACGAGATGTCAGCAGGGTTTTCACAGTTTAAAACAGCGAGAGGAGAGCCGGATTTTCACAGTTTAAAACAGCGAGAGGAGAGCAGCTTTTTCACAGTTTAAAACAGCGAGAGGAGAGCAGGGTTTTCACAGTTTAAAATAGCGAGAGGAGAGCAGGAATTTCACAGTTTAAAACAGTGAGACGAGAGCAGCGTTTTCACATTTTAAAACAGCAAGAGTAGAGCGGAATTTCACAGTTTAAAACAGCGAGAGGAGAGCAGGGTTATCACAGTTTAAAACAACGAGAGGTGAGCAGGTTTTTCACATTTAAATCAGAGAGCTGAGAACAGGATTTTCACAGTTTAAAACAGCGAGAGGAGAGCAGGATTTTCACAGTTTAAAACATCGAGAGGAGAGCTGGAATTTCACAGTTTAAAACAGTGAGAGGAGAGCAGTAATTTCACTGTTTAAAACAGCGAGAGGAGTGCAGGAATTTCACAGGTTAAAACAGCTAGAGGACAGAAGGGTTTTCACAGTTTAAAACAGCGAGTGGAGAGCAGGAATTTCACAGTTTAAAACAGCGAGAGGAGTGCAGGAAATTTCACAGGTTAAAACAGCTAGAGGACAGAAGGGTTTTCACAGTTTAAAACAGCGAGTGGAGAGCAGGAATTTCACAGTTTAAAACAGCGAGAGAGAGCAGGAATTTCACAGTTTAAAACAGCGTGAGTAGAGCAGGGTTTTCACAGTTGAAAACAGCAAGAGGAGAGCAGGGTTTTCACAGTTTAAAACAGCAAGAGGAGAGCAGGGTTTTCACAGTTTAAAACAGCAAGAGGAGAGCAGGGTTTTCACAGTTTAAAACAGCGAGAGGAGAGCAGGGTTTTCACAGTTTAAAACAGCGAGAGGAGAGCAGGTTTTTCACAGTTTAAAACAGCGAGAGGAGAGCAGGGTTTCACAGTTTAAAACAGCGAGAGGAGAACAGGTTTTTCACAGTTTAAAACAGCGAGAGGAGAAAAGGTTTTTCACAGTTTAAAACAGCGAGTGGAGAGCAGGAATTTCACAGTTTAAAAACAGCGAGAGGAGAGCAGGAATTTCACAGTTTAAAACAGCGAGAGGAGAGCACGGTTTTCACAATTTTAAACAACGAGAGGTGAGCAGGTTTTTCACAGTTTAAAACAGCGAGAGGAGAGCAGGATTTTCACAGTTTAAAACAGCGAGAGGAGAGGAGGGTTTTCACAGTTTAAAATAGCGAGAGGAGAGCAGGAATTTCACAGTTTAAAACAGCGAGAGGAGAGCAGGGTTATCACAGTTTATAACAACGAGAGGTGAGCAGGTATTTCACAGTTTAAAACAGACAGATGAGAACAGGGTTTCACAGTTTAAAACAGCGAGAGGAGAGCAGGATTTTCACAGTTTAAAACAGCGAGAGGAGAGCAGGAATTTCACAGTTTAAAACAGCGAGAAGAGTGCAGAGTTTTCAAAGTATAAAACAGCGAGAGGAGAGATGGAATTTCACAGTTTAAAACAGCGAGAGGAGAGCAGGAATTTCACAGTTTAAAACAGTGAGAGGAGAGCAGGAATTTCACAGGTTAAAACAGCGAGAGGAGAGCAGGAATTACACAGTGTAAAACAGCGAGAGGAGAGCAGGAATTTTACACTTTAAAACAGCGAGAGGAGAGCAGGAATTTCACAGTTTAAAGCAGCGAGAGGAGAGCAGGTTTTTCACAGTTTAAAACAGCGAGAGAACAGCACGATTTTCACAGTTTAAAACAGCAAGATGAGAGCAGGTTTTTCACAGTTTAAACAGCGAGATGAGAGCAGGGTTTTCACAGTTTAAAACAGCGAGAGGGAGAACAGGTTTTTCACAGTTTAAAACAGCGAGAGGAGAGCAGGGTTTTCACAGTTTTAAAACAGCGAGAGGAGAACAGGCGTTTCACAGTTTAAAACAGCAAGAGGAGAGCAGGGTTTTCACAGTTTAAAACAGCGAGAGGAGAACAGGTTTTTCACAGTTTAAACAGCGAGAGGAGAGCAGGGTTTTCACAGTTTAAAACAGCTAGAGGAGAACAGGTTTTTCACAGTTTAAAACAGCGAGAGGGGAACAGGTTTTTCACAGTTTAAAACAGCGAGAGGAGTGCAGGAATTTCACAGGTTAAAACAGCTAGAGGACAGAAGGGTTTTCACAGTTTAAAACAGCGAGTGGAGAGCAGGAATTTCACAGTTTAAAACAGCGAGAGGAGTGCAGGAATTTCACAGGTTAAAACAGCTAGAGGACAGAAGGGTTTTCACAGTTTAAAACAGCGAGTGGAGAGCAGGAATTTCACAGTTTAAAACAGCGAGAGGAGTGCAGGAATTTCACAGGTTAAAACAGCTAGAGGACAGAAGGGTTTTCACAGTTTTAAAACAGCGAGTGGAGAGCAGGAAATTCACAGTTTAAAACAGCGAGAGGAGAGCAGGAATTTCACAGTTTAAAACAGCGAGAGGAGAGCAGGGTTTTCACAGTTTAAAATAGCCAGAGGAGAGCAGGAATTTCACAGTTTAAAACAGTGAGACGAGAGCAGGAATTTCACAGTTTAAAACAGTGAGACGAGAGCAGCGTTTTCACATTTTAAAACAGCAAGAGGAGAGCAGGAATTTCACAGTTTAAAACAGCGAGAGGAGTGCAGGGTTATCACAGTTTACAACAACGAGAGGTGAGCAGGTTTTTCACAGTTTAAAACAGAGAAATGAGAACAGGGTTTTCACAGTTTAAAACAGCGAGAGGAGAGCAGGATTTTCACAGTTAAAAACAGCAAGAGGAGATCAGGAATTTCACAGTTTAAAACAGCGAGAGGAGAGCAGGAATTTCACAGTTTAAAACAGCGAGAGGAGAGCAGGGATTTCACAGTTTAAAACAGCGAGAGGGGAGCAGGAATTTCACAGTTTAAAACAGCGAGAGGAGAGCAGGGTTTTCACAGTTTAAAACAGCGAGAGGAGAGCAGGGTTTTCACAGTTTAAAACAGCAAGAGGAGAGCAGGGTTTTCACAGTTTAAAACAGCAAGAGGAGAGCAGGGTTTTCACAGTTTAAAATAGCCAGAGGAGAGCAGGAATTTCACAGTTTAAAACAGTGAGACGAGAGCAGCGTTTTCACATTTTAAAACAGCAAGAGGAGAGCAGGAATTTCACAGTTTAAAACAGCGAGAGGAGTGCAGGGTTATCACAGTTTACAACAACGAGAGGTGAGCAGGTTTTTCACAGTTTAAAACAGAGAAATGAGAACAGGGTTTTCACAGTTTAAAACAGCGAGAGGAGAGCAGGATTTTCACAGTTAAAAACAGCAAGAGGAGAGCAGGAATTTCACAGTTTAAAACAGCGAGAGGAGAGCAGGAATTTCACAGTTTAAAACAGCGAGAGGAGAGCAGTGATTTCACAGTTTAAAACAGCGAGAGGGGAGCAGGAATTTCACAGTTTAAAACAGCGAGAGGAGAGCAGGGTTTTTACAGTTTAAAACAGCAAGAGGAGAGCAGGGTTTTCACAGTTTAAAACAGCAAGAGGAGAGCATGGTTTTCACAGTTTAAAACAGCGAGAGGAGAACAGGTTTTTCACAGTTGAAAACACCGAGAGGAGAGCAGGGTTTTCACAGTTTATAACAGCGAGAGGAGAGCAGGAATTTCACAGTTTTTAAACAGCGAGAGGAGTGCAGGAATTTCACAGGTTAAAACAGCGAGAGGAGTGCAGGAATTTCACAGGTTAAAACAGCTAGAGGACAGAAGGGTTTTCACAGTTTAAAACAGCGAGTGGAGCGCAGGAATTTCACAGTTTAAAACAGCGAGAGGAGTGCAGGAATTTCACAGGTTAAAACAGCTAGAGGACAGAAGGGTTTTCACAGTTTAAAACAGCGAGTGGAGAGCAGGAATTTCACAGTTTAAAACAGCGAGAGGAGTGCAGGAATTTCACAGTTTAAAACAGCGAGAGGAGAGCACGGTTTTCACAATTTAAAGCAACGAGATGTCAGCAGGGTTTTCACAGTTTAAAACAGCGAGAGGAGAGCAGGATTTTCACAGTTTAAAACAGCGAGAGGAGAGCAGGTTTTTCACAGTTTAAAACAGCGAGAGGAGAGCAGGGTTTTCACAGTTTAAAATAGCGAGAGGAGAGCAGGAATTTCACAGTTTAAAACAGTGAGACGAGAGCAGCGTTTTCACATTTTAAAACAGCAAGAGGAGAGCTGGAATTTCACAGTTTAAAACAGCGAGAGGAGAGCAGGGTTATCACAGTTTAAAACAACGAGAGGTGAGCAGGTTTTTCACATTTCAAAACAGAGAGCTGAGAACAGTATTTTCACAGTTTAAAACAGCGAGAGGAGAGCAGGATTTTTACAGTTTAAAACAGCGAGAGGAGAGCTGGAATTTCACAGTTTAAAACAGTGAGAGGAGAGCAGGAATTTCACTGTTTAAAACAGCGAGAGGAGAGCAGGAATTTCACATTTTAAAACAGCGAGAGGAGAGCAGGAATTTCACAGTTTAAAACAGCGAGAGGAGAGCAGGAATTTCACAGTTCAAAACAGCGAGAGGAGAGCAGGTTTTTCACAGTTTAAAACAGCGAGAGAACAGCACGATTTTCACAGTTTAAAACAGCAAGAGGAGAGCAGGTTTTTCACAGTTTAAAACAGCGAGAGTAGAGCAGGGTTTTCACAGTTTAAAACAGCGAGAGGAGAACAGGTTTTTCACAGTTTAAAACAGCGAGAGGAGAGCAGGGTTATCACAGTTTAAAACAGCGAGTGGAGAACAGGCTTTTCACAGTTTATAACAGCGAGAGGAGAGCAGGGTTTTCAATGTTTAAAACAGCGAGAGGAGAACAGGTTTTTCACAGTTTAAAACAGCGAGAGGAGAGCAGGGTTTTCACAGTTTAAAACAGCAAGAGTAGAGCAGGTTTTTCACAGTTTATAACAGCGAGAGGAGAGCAGGAATTTCACAGTTTAAAACAGCGAGAGGAGAGCAGGGTTTTCACAGTTTAAAACAGCGAGAGGGGAGCAGGAATTTCACAGTTTAAAACAGCGACAGGAGAGCAGGGTTTTCACAGTTTAAAACAGCGAGAGGAGAGCAGGGTTTTCACAGTTTAAAACAGCGAGAGGAGAGCAGGGTTTTCACAGTTTAAAACAGCAAGAGGAGAGCAGGGTTTTCACAGTTTAAAACAGCAAGAGGAGAGCAGGGTTTTCACAGTTTAAAACAGCAAGAGGAGAGCAGGGTTTTCACAGTTTAAAACAGCGAGAGGAGAACAGGTTTTTCACAGTTTAAAACACCGAGAGGAGAGCAGGGTTTTCACAGTTTAAAACAGCGAGAGGAAAGCAGGGTTTTCACACTTTAAAACAGCGAGAGGCGAGCAGGAATTTCACAGTTTAAAACAGCGAGAGGAGTGCAGGAATTTCACAGGTTAAAACAGCTAGAGGACAGAAGGGTTTTCTCTCTTTTAAACAGCAAGTGGAGAGCAGGAATTTCACAGTTTAAAACAGCGAGAGGAGTGCAGGAATTTCACAGGTTTAAAACAGCTAGAGGACAGAAGGGTTTTCACAGTTTAAAACAGCGAGTGGAGAGCAGGAATTTCACAGTTTAAAACAGCGAGAGGAGAGCAGGAATTTCACAGTTTAAAACAGCGAGAGGAGAGCACGGTTTTCACAATTTAAAGCAACGAGATGTCAGCAGGGTTTTCACAGTTTAAAACAGCGAGAGGAGAGCAGGATTTTCACAGTTTAAAACAGCGAGAGGAGAGCAGCTTTTTCACAGTTTAAAACAGCAAGAGGAGAGCAGGGTTTTCACAGTTTAAAACAGCGAGAGGAGAGCAGGAATTTGACAGTTTAAAACAGTGAGACGAGAGCAGCGCTTTCACATTTTAAAACAGCAAGAGGAGAGCTGGAATTTCACAGTTTAAAACAGCGAGAGGAGAGCAGGGTTATCACAGTTTAAAACAACGAGAGTTGAGCAGGTTTTTCACATTTTAAAACAGAGAGCTGAGAACAGGATTTTCACAGTTTAAAACAGCGAGAGGAGAGCAGGATTTTCACAGTTTAAAACAGCGAGAGGGGAGCTGGAATTTCACAGTTTAAAACAGTGAGAGGAGAGCAGGAATTTCACTGTTTAAAACAGCGAGAGGAGAGCAGGAATTTCACAGTTTAAAACAGCGAGAGGAGAGCAGGAATTTCACAGTTTAAAACAGCGAGAGGAGAGCAGGAATTTCACAGTTTAAAACAGCGAGAGGAGAGCAGGTTTTTCACAGTTTAAAACAGCGAGAGAACAGCACGATTTTCACAGTTTAAAACAGCAAGAGGAGAGCAGGTTTTTCACAGTTTAAAACAGCGAGAGGAGAGCAGGGTTTTCACAGTTTAAAACAGCGAGAGGAGAGCAGGATTTTCACAGTTTAAAACAGCGAGAGGAGAGCAGGGTTTTCACAGTTTAAAACAGCGAGTGGAGAACAGGCTTTTCACAGTTTATAACAGCGAGAGGAGAGCAGGTTTTTCAATGTTTAAAACAGCGCGAGGAGAACAGGTTTTTCACAGTTTAAAACAGCGAGAGGAGAGCAGGGTTCTCACAGTTTAAAAAAGCAAGAGTAGAGCAGGTTTTTCACAGTTTAAAACAGCGAGAGGAGTGCAGGAATTTCACAGTTTAAAACAGCGAGAAAAGAGCAGGGTTTTCACAGTTTAAAACAGCGAGAGGGGAGCAGGAATTTCACAGTTTAAAAGAGCGAGAGGAGAGCAGGGTTTTCACAGTTTAAAACAGCGAGAGGAGAGCAGGGTTTTCACAGTTTAAAACAGCGAGAGGAGAGCAGGGTTTTCACAGTTTAAAACAGCAAGAGGAGAGCAGGGTTTTCACAGTTTAAAACAGCAAGAGGAGAGCAGGGTTTTCACAGTTTAAAACAGCAAGAGGAGAGCAGGGTTTTCACAGTTTAAAACAGCGAGAGCAGAACAGGTTTTTCACAGTTTAAAACAGCGAGAGGAGAGCAGGGTTTTCACAGTTTAAAACAGCGAGAGGAAAGCAGGGTTTTCACACTTTAAAACAGCGAGAGGAGAGCAGGAATTTCACAGTTTAAAACAGCGAGAGGAGTGCAGGAATTTCACAGGTTAAAACAGCTAGAGGACAGAAGGGTTTTCACAGTTTAAAACAGCGAGTGGAGAGCCGGAATTTCACAGTTTAAAACAGCGAGAGGAGTGCAGGAATTTCACAGTTTAAAACAGCGAGAGGAGAGCACGGTTTTCACAATTTAAAGCAACGAGATGTCAGCAGGGTTTTCACAGTTTAAAACAGCGAGAGGAGAGCAGGATTTTCACAGTTTAAAACAGCGAGAGGAAAGCAGCTTTTTCACAGTTTAAAACAGCGAGAGGAGAGCAGGAATTTCACAGTTTAAAACAGCGAGAGGAGAGCACGGTTTTCACAATTTAAAACAACGAGAGGTGAGCAGGTTTTTCACAGTTTAAAACAGCGAGAGGAGAGCAGGATTTTCACAGTTTAAAACAGCGAGAGGAGAGGAGGGTTTTCACAGTTTAAAATAGCGAGAGGAGAGCAGGAATTTCACAGTTTAAAACAGCGAGAGGAGAGCAGGGTTATCACAGTTTATAACAACGAGAGGTGAGCAGGTATTTCACAGTTTAAAACAGACAGATGAGAACAGGGTTTCACAGTTTAAAACAGCGAGAGGAGAGCAGGATTTTCACAGTTTAAAACAGCGAGAGGAGAGCAGGAATTTCTCAGTTTAAAACAGCGAGAAGAGTGCAGAGTTTTCAAAGTATAAAACATCGAGAGGAGAGATGGAATTTCACAGTTTAAAACAGCGAGAGGAGAGCAGGAATTTCACAGTTTAAAACAGTGAGAGGAGAGCAGGAATTTCACAGTTTAAAACAGCGAGAGGAGAGCAGGAATTACACAGTGTAAAACAGCGAGAGGAGAGCAGGAATTTTACACTTTAAAACAGCGAGAGGAGAGCAGGAATTTCACAGTTTAAAACAGCGAGAGGAGAGCAGGTTTTTCACAGTTTAAAACAGCGAGAGAACAGCACGATTTTCACAGTTTAAAACAGCAAGATGAGAGCAGGTTTTTCACAGTTTAAAACAGCGAGATGAGAGCAGGGTTTTCACAGTTTAAAACAGCGAGAGGAGAACAGGTTTTTCACAGTTTAAAACAGCGAGAGGAGAGCAGGGTTTTCACAGTTTAAAACAGCGAGAGGAGAACAGGCGTTTCACAGTTTAAAACAGCAAGAGGAGAGCAGGGTTTTCACAGTTTAAAACAGCGAGAGGAGAACAGGTTTTTCACAGTTTAAAACAGCGAGAGGAGAGCAGGGTTTTCACAGTTTAAAACAGCTAGAGGAGAACAGGTTTTTCACAGTTTAAAACAGCGAGAGGGGAACAGGTTTTTCACAGTTTAAAACAGCGAGAGGAGTGCAGGAATTTCACAGGTTAAAACAGCTAGAGGACAGAAGGGTTTTCACAGTTTAAAACAGCGAGTGGAGAGCAGGAATTTCACAGTTTAAAACAGCGAGAGGAGTGCAGGAATTTCACAGTTTAAAACAGCTAGAGGACAGAAGGGTTTTCACAGTTTAAAACAGCGAGTGGAGAGCAGGAAATTCACAGTTTAAAACAACGAGAGGAGAGCAGGAATTTCACAGTTTAAAACAGCGAGAGGAGAGCAGGGTTTTCACAATTTAAAACAACGAGAGGTGAGCAGGTTTTTCACAGTTTAAAACAGCGAGAGCAGAGCAGGGTTTTCACAGTTTAAAATAGCCAGAGGAGAGCAGGAATTTCACAGTTTAAAACAGTGAGACGAGAGCAGCGTTTTCACATTTTAAAACAGCAAGAGGAGAGCAGGAATTTCACAGTTTAAAACAGCGAGAGGAGTGCAGGGTTATCACAGTTTACAACAACGAGAGGTGAGCAGGTTTTTCACAGTTTAAAACAGAGAAATGAGAACAGGGTTTTCACAGTTTAAAACAGCGAGAGGAGAGCAGGATTTTCACAGTTAAAAACAGCAAGAGGAGAGCAGGAATTTCACAGTTTAAAACAGCGAGAGGAGAGCAGGAATTTCACAGTTTAAAACAGCGAGAGGAGAGCAGGGATTTCACAGTTTAAAACAGCGAGAGGGGAGCAGGAATTTCACAGTTTAAAACAGCAAGAGGAGAGCAGGGTTTTCACAGTTTAAAACAGCAAGAGGAGAGCAGGGTTTTCACAGTTTAAAACAGCAAGAGGAGAGCATGGTTTTCACAGTTTAAAACAGCGAGAGGAGAACAGGTTTTTCACAGTTTAAAACACCGAGAGGAGAGCAGGGTTTTCACAGTTTAAAACAGCGAGAGGAGAGCAGGAATTTCACAGTTTTAAACAGCGAGATGAGTGCAGGAATTTCACAGGTTAAAACAGCGAGAGGAGTGCAGGAATTTCACAGGTTAAAACAGCTAGAGGACAGAAGGGTTTTCGCAGTTTTAAACAGCAAGTGGAGAGCAGGAATTTCACAGTTTAAAACAGCGAGAGGAGTGCAGGAATTTCACAGGTTAAAACAGCTAGAGGACAGAAGGGTTTTCACAGTTTAAAACAGCGAGTGGAGAGCAGGAATTTCACAGTTTAAAACAGCGAGAGGAGTGCAGGAATTTCACAGTTTAAAACAGCGAGAGGAAAGCACGGTTTTCACAATTTAAAGCAACGAGATGTCAGCAGGGTTTTCACAGTTTAAAACAGCGAGAGGAGAGCAGGATTTTCACAGTTTAAAACAGCGAGAGGAGAGCAGGTTTTTCACAGTTTAAAACAGCGAGAGGAGAGCAGGGTTTTCACAGTTTAAAATATCGAGAGGAGAGCAGGAATTTCACAGTTTAAAACAGTGAGACGAGAGCAGCGTTTTCACATTTTAAAACAGCAAGAGGAGAGCTGGAATTTCACAGTTTAAAACAGCGAGAGGAGAGCAGGGTTATCACAGTTTAAAACAAAGAGAGGTGAGCAGGTTTTTCACATTTCAAAACAGAGAGCTGAGAACAGTATTTTCACAGTTTAAAACAGCGAGAGGAGAGCAGGATTTTTACAGTTTAAAACAGCGAGAGGAGAGCAGGAATTTCACAGTTTAAAACAGTGAGAGGTGAGCAGGAATTTCACTGTTTAAAACAGCGAGAGGAGAGCAGGAATTTCACATTTTAAAACAGCGAGAGGAGAGCAGGAATTTCACAGTTTAAAACAGCGAGAGGAGAGCAGGAATTTCACAGTTTAAAACAGCGAGAGGAGAGCAGGTTTTTCACAGTTTAAAACAGCGAGAGAACAGCACGATTTTCACAGTTTAAAACAGCAAGAGGAGAGCAGGTTTTTCACAGTTTAAAACAGCGAGAGTAGAGCTGGGTTTTCACAGTTTAAAACAGCGAGAGGAGAACAGGTTTTTCACAGTTTAAAACAGCGAGAGGAGAGCAGGGTTATCACAGATTAAAACAGCGAGTGGAGAACAGGCTTTTCACAGTTTATAACAGCGAGAGGAGAGCAGGGTTTTCAATGTTTAAAACAGCGAGAGGAGAACAGGTTTTTCACAGTTTAAAACAGCGAGAGGAGAGCAGGGTTTTCACAGTTTAAAACAGCAAGAGTAGAGCAGGTTTTTCACAGTTTAAAACAGCGAGAGGAGAGCAGGAATTTCACAGTTTAAAACAGCGAGAGGAGAGCAGGGTTTTCACAGTTTATAACAGCGAGAGGGGAGCAGGAATTTCACAGTTTAAAACAGCGACAGGAGAGCAGGGTTTTCACAGTTTAAAACAGCGAGAGGAGAGCAGGGTTTTCACAGTTTAAAACAGCGCGAGGAGAGCAGGGTTTTCACAGTTTAAAACAGCAAGAGGAGAGCAGGGTTTTCACAGTTTAAAACAGCAAGAGGAGAGCAGGGTTTTCACAGTTTAAAACAGCAAGAGGAGAGCAGGGTTTTCACAGTTTAAAACAGCGAGTGGAGAACAGGTTTTTCACAGTTTAAAACACCGAGAGGAGAGCAGGGTTTTCACAGTTTAAAACAGCGAGAGGAAAGCAGGGTTTTCACACTTTAAAACAGCGAGAGGAGAGCAGGAATTTCACAGTTTAAAACATCGAGAGGAGTGCAGGAATTTCACAGGTTAAAACAGCTAGAGGACAGAAGGGTTTTCTCTCTTTTAAACAGCAAGTGGAGAGCAGGAATTTCACAGTTTAAAACAGCGAGAGGAGTGCAGGAATTTCACAGGTTAAAACAGCTAGAGGACAGAAGGGTTTTCACAGTTTAAAACAGCGAGTGGAGAGCAGGAATTTCACAGTTTAAAACAGCGAGAGGAGTGCAGGAATTTCACAGTTTAAAACAGCGAGAGGAGAGCACGGTTTACACAATTTAAAGCAACGAGATGTCAGCAGGGTTTTCACAGTTTAAAACAGCGAGAGGAGAGCAGGATTTTCACAGTTTAAAACAGCGAGAGGAGAGCAGCTTTTTCACAGTTTAAAACAGCGAGAGGAGAGCAGGGTTTTCACAGTTTAAAACAGCGAGAGGAGAGCAGGAATTTGACAGTTTAAAACAGTGAGACGAGAGCAGCGCTTTCACATTTTAAAACAGCAAGAGGAGAGCTGGAATTTCACATTTTCAAACAGCGAGAGGAGAGCAGGGTTATCACAGTTTAAAACAACGAGAGGTGAGCAGGTTTTTCACATTTTAAAACAGAGAGCTGAGAACAGGATTTTCACAGTTTAAAACATCGAGAGGAGAGCAGGATTTTCACAGTTTAAAACAGCGAGAGGGGAGCTGGAATTTCACAGTTTAAAACAGTGAGAGGAGAGCAGGAATTTCACTGTTTAAAACAGCGAGAGGAGAGCAGGAATTTCACAGTTTAAAACAGCGAGAGGAGAGCAGGAATTTCACAGTTTAAAACAGCGAGAGGAGAGCAGGAATTTCACAGTTTAAAACAGCGAGAGGAGAGCAGGTTTTTCACAGTTTAAAACAGCGAGAGAACAGCACGATTTTCACAGTTTAAAACAGCAAGAGGAGAGCAGGTTTTTCACAGTTTAAAACAGCGAGAGGAGAGCAGGGTTTTCACAGTTTAAAACAGCGAGAGGAGAACAGGTTTTTCACAGTTTAAAACAGCGAGAGGAGAGCAGGGATTTCACAGTTTAAAACAGCGAGTGGAGAACAGGCTTTTCACAGTTTATAACAGCGAGAGGAGAGCAGGTTTTTCAATGTTTAAAACAGCGCGAGGAGAACAGGTTTTTCACAGTTTAAAACAGCGAGAGGGGAGCAGGGTTTTCACAGTTTAAAACAGCAAGAGTAGAGCAGGTTTTTCACAGTTTAAAACAGCGAGAGGAGAGCAGGATTTTCACAGTTTAAAACAGCGAGAGGAGAGCAGGGTTTTCACAGTTTAAAACAGCGAGAGGGGAGCAGGAATTTCACAGTTTAAAACAGCGAGAGGAGAGCAGGGTTTTCACAGTTTAAAACAGCGAGAGGAGAGCAGGGTTTTCACAGTTTAAAACAGCAAGAGGAGAGCAGGGTTTTCACAGTTTAAAACAGCAAGAGGAGAGCAGGGTTTTCACAGTTTAAAACAGCAAGAGGAGAACAGGTTTTTCACAGTTTAAAACATCGAGAGGAGAGCAGGGTTTTCACAGTTTAAAACAGCGAGAGGAGAGCAGGGTTTTCACACTTTAAAACAGCGAGAGGAGAGCAGGAATTTCACAGTTTAAAACAGCGAGAGGAGTGCAGGAATTTCACAGGTTAAAACAGCTAGAGGACAGAAGGGTTTTCTCTGTTTTAAACAGCGAGTGGAGAGCAGGAATTTCACAGTTTAAAACAGCGAGAAGAGTGCAGGAATTTCACAGGTTAAAACAGCTAGAGGACAGAAGGGTTTTCACAGTTTAAAACAGCGAGTGGAGAGCAGGAATTTCACAGTTTAAAACAGCGAGAGGAGTGCAGGAATTTCACAGTTTAAAACAGCGAGAGGAGAGCACGGTTTTCACAATTTAAAGCAACGAGATGTCAGCAGGGTTTTCACAGTTTAAAACAGCGAGAGGAGAGCCGCATTTTCACAGTTTAAAACAGCGAGAGGTGAGCAGCTTTTTCACAGTTTAAAACAGCGAGAGGAGAGCAGGAATTTCACAGTTTAAAACAGTGAGACGAGAGCAGCGTTTTCACATTTTAAAACAGCAAGAGGAGAGCTGGAATTTCACAGTTTAAAACAGCGAGAGGAGAGCAGGGTTATCACAGTTTAAAACAACGAGAGGTGAGCAGGTTTTTCACATTTTAAAAAAGAGAGCTGAGAACAGGATTTTCACAGTTTAAAACAGCGAGAGGAGAGCAGGATTTTCACAGTTTAAAACAGCGAGAGGAGAGCTGGAATTTCACAGTTTAAAACAGTGAGAGGAGAGCAATAATTTCACTGTTTAAAACAGCGAGAGGTGAGCAGGGATTCACAGTTTAAAACAGCGAGAGGAGTGCAGGAATTTCACAGGTTAAAACAGCTAGAGGACAGAAGGTTTTTCACAGTTTAAAACAGCGAGTGGAGAGCAGGAATTTCACAGTCTAAAACAGCGAGAGGAGAGCAGGAATTTCACAGTTTAAAACAGCGAGAGGAATGCAGGAATTTCACAGGTTAAAACAGCTAGAGGACAGAAGCGTTTTCACAGTTTTAAACAGCGAGTGGAGAGCAGGAATTTCACAGTTTAAAACAGCGAGAGGAGTGCAGAAATTTCACAGGTTAAAACAGCTAGAGGACAGAAGGGTTTTCACAGTTTAAAACAGCGAGTGGAGAGCAGGAATTTCACAGTTTAAAACAGCGAGAGGAGAGCAGGAATTTCACAGTTTAAAACAGCGAGAGGAGAGCACGGTTTTCACAATTTAAAGCAACGAGATGTCAGCAGGGTTTTCACAGTTTAAAACAGCGAGAGGAGAGCAGGATTTTTACAGTTTAAAACAGCGAGAGGAGAGCAGCTTTTTCACAGTTTAAAACAGCGAGAGGAGAGCAGGGTATTCACAGTTTAAAATAGCGAGAGGAGAGCAGGAATTTCACAGTTTAAAACAGTGAGACGAGAGCAGCGTTTTCACATTTTAAAACAGCAAGAGGAGAGCTGGAATTTCACAGTTTAAAACAGCGAGAGGAGAGCAGGGTTATCACAGTTTAAAACAACGAGAGGTGAGCAGATTTTTCACATTTTAAAACAGAGAGCTGAGAACAGGATTTTCACAGTTTAAAACAGCGAGAGGAGAGCAGGATTTTCACAGTTTAAAACAGCGAGAGGAGAGCTGGAATTTCACAGTTTAAAACAGTGAGAGGAGAGCAGGAATTTCACAGTTTAAAACAGCGAGAGGAGAGCAGGAATTTCACAGTTTAAAACAGCGAGAGGAGAGCAGGAATTTCACAGTTTAAAACAGCGAGAGGAGAGCAGGAATTTCACAGTTTAAAACAGCGAGAGGAGAGCAGGTTTTTCACAGTTTAAAACAGCGAGAGGAGAGCAGGAATTTCACTGTTTAAAACAGCGAGAGGAGAGCAGGTTTTTCACAGTTTAAAACAGCGAGAGGAGAGCAGGGTTTTCACAGTTTAAAACAGCGAGAGGAGAACAGGTTTTTCACAGTTTAAAACAGTGAGAGGAGAGCAGGGTTTTCACAGTTTAAAACAGCGAGTGGAGAACAGGCTTTTCACAGTTTATAACAGCGAGAGGAGAGCAGGGTTTTCAATGTTTAAAACAGCGAGAGGAGAACAGGTTTTTCACAGTTTAAAACAGCGAGAGGAGAGCAGGGTTTTCACAGTGTAAAACAGCAAGAGTAGAGCAGGTTTTTCACAGTTTAAAACAGCGAGAGGAGAGCAGGAATTTCACAGTTTAAAACAGCGAGAGGAGAGCAGGGTTTTCACAGTTTAAAACAGCGAGAGGAGAGCAGGGTTTTCACAGTTTAAAACAGCCAGTGGAGAACAGGCTTTTCACAGTTTATAACAGCGAGAGGAGAGCAGGCTTTTCAATGTTTAAAACAGCGAGAGGAGAACAGGTTTTTCACAGTTTAAAACAGCGAGAGGAGAGCAGGGTTCTCACAGTTTAAAACAGCAAGAGGAGAGCAGGTTTTTCACAGTTTAAAACAGCGAGTGGAGAACAGGTTTTTCACAGTTTAAAACAGCGAGAGGAGAGCAGGGTTTTCACAGTTTAAAACAGCGAGAGGAGAGCAGGAATTTCACAGTTTAAAACAGCGAGAGGATTGCAGGAATTTCACAGGTTAAAACAGCTAGAGGACAGAAGGGTTTTCACAGTTTAAAACAGCGAGTGGAGAGCAGGAATTTCACAGTTTAAAACAGCGAGAGGAGTGCAGGAATTTCACAGGTTAAAACAGCTAGAGGACAGAAGGTTTTTCACAGTTTAAAACAGCGAGTGGAGAGCAGGAATTTCACAGTCTAAAACAGCGAGAGGAGAGCAGGAATTTCACAGTTTAAAACAGCGAGAGGAGTGCAGGAATTTCACAGGTTAAAACAGCTAGAGGACAGAAGCGTTTTCACAGTTTTAAACAGCGAGTGGAGAGCAGGAATTTCACAGTTTAAAACAGCGAGAGGAGTGCAGGAATTTCACAGTTTAAAACAGCTAGAGGACAGAAGGGTTTTCACATTTTGAAACGCGAGTGGAGAGCAGGAATTTCACAGTTTAAAACAGCGAGAGGGGAGCAGGAATTTCACAGTTTAAAACAGCGAGAGGAGAGCACGGTTTTCACAATTTAAAGCAACGAGATGTCAGCAGGGTTTTCACAGTTTAAAACAGCGAGAGGAGAGCAGGATTTTTACAGTTTAAAACAGCGAGAGGAGAGCAGCTTTTTCACAGTTTAAAACAGCGAGAGGAGAGCAGGGTTTTCACAGTTTAAAATAGCGAGAGGAGAGCAGGAATTTCACAGTTTAAAACAGTGAGACGAGAGCAGCGTTTTCACATTTTAAAACAGCAAGAGGAGAGCTGGAATTTCACAGTTTAAAACAGCGAGAGGAGAGCAGGGTTATCACAGTTTAAAACAACGAGAGGTGAGCAGGTTTTTCACATTTTAAAACAGAGAGCTGAGAACAGGATTTTCACAGTTTAAAACAGCGAGAGGAGAGCAGGATTTTCACAGTTTAAAACAGCGAGAGGAGATCTGGAATTTCACAGTTTAAAACAGTGAGAGGAGAGCAGGAATTTCACAGTTTAAAACAGCGAGAGGAGAGCAGGAATTTCACAGTTTAAAACAGCGAGAGGAGAGCAGGAATTTCACAGTTTAAAACAGCGAGAGGAGAGCAGGAATTTCACAGTTTAAAACAGCGAGAGGAGAGCAGGTTTTTCACAGTTTAAAACAGCGAGAGAACAGCACGATTTTCACAGTTTAAAACAGCAAGAGGAGAGCAGGTTTTTCACAGTTTAAAACAGTGAGAGGAGAGCAGGGTTTTCACAGTTTAAAACAGCGAGAGGAGAACAGGTTTTTCACAGTTTAAAACAGCGAGAGGAGAGCAGGGTTTTCACAGTTTAAAACAGCGAGTGGAGAACAGGCTTTTCACAGTTTATAACAGCGAGAGGAGAGCAGGGTTTTCACAGCTTATAACAGCGAGAGGAGAGCAGGAGTTTCACAGTTTAAAACAGCGAGAGGAGAGCTGGGTTTTCACAGTTTATAACAGCGAGAGGAGAGCAGGAATTTCACAGTTTAAAACATCGAGAGGTGAGCAGGTTTTTCATAGATTAAAACAGCGAGAGGAGAGCAGGAGTTTCAGAGTTTTAAACAGCGAGAGGAGAGCAGGGTTTTCACAGTTTAAAACAGTGAGAGGAGAGCAGTGATTTCACAGTTTAAAACAATGAGTGGTGAGAAGGATTTAAACAGTTTAAAACAGCGAGATGGTAGCAGGGTTCTCTCAGTTTTAAACAACGAGAGGTGAGCCAGGATTTTCACAGATTAAAACAGCGAGAGCAGAGCAGGAATTTCAAAGCTTAAAACAGCGAGTGGAGAGCAGAAATTTCACAGTTTAAAACAGCGATAGGAAAGCTGGGTTTTCACAGTTTAAAACAGCGAGAGGAGTGCAGGGTTTTCACAGTTTAAAACAGCGAGAGGACAGCTGGGGATTCACAGTTTAAAACAGCGAAAGGAGACCCAGGATTATCAAAGCTTTAAACAGCGAGAGGAGTGCCGGATTTTCTGCGTTTTAAACAGCGAGAAGATAGTCGGCTATTCACTGTTTAAAAAAGCGAGAGGACAGCACGATTTTCACAGATTAAAACAGCGAGAGGGGAGCAGGGTTTTCACAGTTTAAAACAGCGAGAGGAGAGCAGGAATTTCACAGTTTAAAACAGCGAGAGGAGAGCAGGGTTATCACAGTTTAAAACAACGAGAGTTGAGCAGTTTTTTCACAGTTTAAAACAGAGAGAGGAGAGCAGGGTTTTCACAGTTTAAAACAGCGAGAGGAGAGCAGGGTTTTCATAGTTTAAAACAGCCAAAGGAGAGCAGGATTTTCACAGTTTAAAACAACGAGAGGAGCGCTTGATTTTTACTGTTTAAAACAGCGAGAGGAGAGCAGGAATTTCACAGTTTAAAACAGCGAGAGTAGAGCTGGGATTTTCACCGTTGAAAGCAGCATGAAGTGAGCAGGAATTTCACAGTTTAAAACAGCGAGAGGAGAGCAGGTTTTTCACAGTTTAAAACAGCGAGAGGAGAACAGGGTTTTCACAGTTTAAAACAGCGAGTGGAGAACAGGCTTTTCACAGTTTATAACAGCGAGAGGAGAGCAGGGTTTTCAATGTTTAAAACAGCGAGAGGAGAACAGGTTTTTCACAGTTTAAAACAGCGAGAGGAGAGCAGGGTTTTCACAGTTTAAAACAGCAAGAGTAGAGCAGGTTTTTCACAGTTTAAAACAGCGAGAGGCGAGCAGGAATTTCACAGTTTAAAACAGCGAGAGGAGAGCAGGGTTTTCACAGTTTAAAACAGCGAGAGGGGAGCAGGAATTTCACAGTTTAAAACAGCGAGAGGAGAGCAGGGTTTTCACAGTTTAAAACAGCGAGAGGAGAGCAGGGTTTTCACAGTTTAAAACAGCAAGAGGAGAGCAGGGTTTTCACAGTTTAAAACAGCAAGAGGAGAGCAGGGTTTTCACAGTTTAAAACAGCAAGAGGAGAGCAGGGTTTTCACAGTTTAAAACAGCAAGAGGAGAGCAGGGTTTTCACAGTTTAAAACAGCGAGAGGAGAACTGGTTTTTCACAGTTTAAAACACCGAGAGGAGAGCAGGGTTTTCACAGTTTAAAACAGCGAGAGGAGAGCAGGGTTTTCACACTTTAAAACAGCGAGAGGAGAGCAGGAATTTCACAGTTTAAAACAGCGAGAGGAGTGCAGGAATTTCACAGGTTAAAACAGCTAGAGGACAGAAGGGTTTTCTCTGTTTTAAACAGCGAGTGGAGAGCAGGAATTTCACAGTTTAAAACAGCGAGAGGAGTGCAGGAATTTCACAGGTTAAAACAGCTAGAGGACAGAAGGGTTTTCACAGTTTAAAACAGCGAGTGGAGAGCAGGAATTTCACAGTTTAAAACAGCAAGAGGACAGCAGGATTTTCACAGTTTAAAACAGCGAGAGGAGAGCAGCTTTTTCACAGTTTAAAACAGCGAGAGGAGAGCAGGGTTTTCACAGTTTAAAATAGCGAGACGAGAGCAGGAATTTCACAGTTTAAAACAGTGAGACGAGAGCAGCGTTTTCACATTTTAAAACAGCAAGAGGAGAGCTGGAATTTCACAGTTTAAAACAGCGAGAGGAGAGCAGGGTTATCACAGTTTAAAACAACGAGAGGTGAGCAGGTTTTTCACATTTTAAAACAGAGAGCTGAGAACAGGATTTTCACAGTTTAAAACAGCGAGAGGAGAGCAGGATTTTCAATGCTTAAAACAACGAGAGGAGAGCAGCAATTTCACAGTTTAAAACAGCGAGAGGAGAGCAGGAATTTCACAGTTTAAAACAGCGAGAGGAGAGCAGGTTTTTCACAGTTTAAAACAGCAAGAGGAGAGCAGGTTTTTCACAGTTTAAAACAGCGAGAGGAGAGCAGGGTTTTCACAGTTTAAAACAGCGAGAGGAGAACAGGTTTTTCACAGTTTAAAACAGCGAGAGGAGAGCAGGGTTTTCACAGTTTAAAACAGCGAGTGGAGAACAGGCTTTTCACAGTTTATAACAGCGAGAGGTGAGCAGGGTTTTCAATGTATAAAACAGCGAGAGGAGAACAGGTTTTTCACAGTTTAAAACACCGAGAGGAGAGCAGGGTTTTCACAGTTTAAAACAGCGAGAGGAGAGCAGGGTTTTCACAGTTTAAAACAGCGAGAGGAGAGCAGGAATTTCACAGTTTAAAACAGCGAGAGGAGTGCAGGAATTTCACAGGTTAAAACAGCTAGAGGACAGAAGGGTTTTCACAGTTTAAAACAGCGAGTGGAGAGCAGGAATTTCACAGTTTAAAACAGCGAGAGGAGTGCAGGAATTTCACAGTTTAAAACAGCGAGAGGAGAGCTCGGTTTTCACAATTTAAAGCAACGAGATGTCAGCAGGGTTTTCACAGTTTAAAACAGCGAGAGGAGAGCAGGGTTTTCACAGTTTAAAACAGCGAGAGGAGAGCAGCTTTTTCACAGTTTAAAACAGCGAGAGGAGAGCAGGGTTTTCACAGTTTAAAATAGCGAGAGGAGAGCAGGAATTTCACAGTTTAAAACAGTGAGAGGAGAGCAGCGTTTTCACTTTTTAAAACAGCAAGAGGAGAGCTGGAATTTCACAGTTTAAAACAGCGAGAGGAGAGCAGGGTTATCACAGTTTAAAACAACGAGAGGTGAGCAGGTTTTTCACATTTTAAAACAGAAAGCTGAGAACAGGATTTTCACAGTTTAAAACAGCGAGAGGAGAGCAGGATTTTCACTGCTTAAAACAGCGAGAGGAGAGCAGCAATTTCGCAGTTTAAAACAGCGAGAGGAGAGCAGGAATTTCACAGTTTAAAACAGCGAGAGGAGAGCAGGTTTTTCACAGTTTAAAACAGCGAGAGAACAGCACGATTTTCACAGTTTAAAACAGCAAGAGGAGAGCAGGTTTTTCACAGTTTAAAACAGCGAGAGGAGAGCAGGGTTTTCACAGTTTAAAACAGCGAGAGGAGAACAGGTTTTTCACAGTTTAAAACAGCGAGAGGAGAGCAAGGTTTTCACAGTTTAAAACAGCGAGTGGAGAACAGGCTTTTCACAGTTTATAACAGCGAGAGGAGAGCAGGGTTTTCAATGTTTAAAACAGCGAGAGGAGAACAGGTTTATCACAGTTTTAAACAGCGAGAGGAGAGCAGGGTTTTCACAGTTTATAACAGCGAGAGTAGAGCAGGTTTTTCACAGTTTAAAACAGCTAGAGGAGAGCAGGAATTTCACAGTTTAAAACAGCGAGAGGAGAGCAGGGTTTTCACAGTTTAAAACAGCGAGAGGAGAGCAGGGTTTTCACTGTTTAAAACAGCGAGTGGAGAACAGGCTTTTCACAGTTTATAACAGCGAGAAGAGAGCAGGGTTTTCAATGTTTAAAACAGCGAGAGGAGATCAGATTTTTCACAGTTTAAAACAGCGAGAGGAGAGCAGGGTTCTCACAGTTTAAAACAGCAACAGGAGAGCAGGTTTTTCACAGTTTAAAACAGCGAGTGGAGAGCAGGGTTTTCACAGTTTAAAACAGCGAGAGGAGAGCAGGGTTTTCACAGTTTAAAACAGCGAGAGGAGTGCAGGAATTTCACAGGTTAAAACAGCTAGAGGACAGAAGGGTTTTCACAGTTTAAAACAGCGAGTGGAGAGCAGGAATTTCACAGTTTAAAACAGCGAGAGGAGTGCAGGCATTTCACAGGTTAAAACAGCTAGAGGACAGAAGGTTTTTCACAGTTTAAAACAGGGAGTGGAGAGCAGGAATTTCACAGTCTAAAACAGCGAGAGGAGAGCAGGAATTTCACATTTTAAAACAGCGAGAGGAGTGCAGGAATTTCACAGGTTAAAACAGCTAGAGGACAGAAGCGTTTTCACAGTTTTAAACAGCGAGTGGAGAGCAGGAATTTCACAGTTTAAAACAGCGAGAGGAGTGCAGGAATTTGACAGGTTAAAACAGCTAGAGGACAGAAGGGTTTTCACAGTTTAAAACAGCGAGAGGAGAGCTGGAATTTCACAGTTTAAAACAGTGAGAGGAGAGCAATAATTTCACTGTTTAAAACAGCGAGAGGTGAGCAGGGATTCACAGTTTAAAACAGCGAGAGGAGTGCAGGAATTTCACAGGTTAAAACAGCTAGAGGACAGAAGGTTTTTCACAGTTTAAAACAGCGAGTGGAGAGCAGGAATTTCACAGTCTAAAACAGCGAGAGGAGAGCAGGAATTTCACAGTTTAAAACAGCGAGAGGAATGCAGGAATTTCACAGGTTAAAACAGCTAGAGGACAGAAGCGTTTTCACAGTTTTAAACAGCGAGTGGAGAGCAGGAATTTCACAGTTTAAAACAGCGAGAGGAGTGCAGAAATTTCACAGGTTAAAACAGCTAGAGGACAGAAGGGTTTTCACAGTTTAAAACAGCGAGTGGAGAGCAGGAATTTCACAGTTTAAAACAGCGAGAGGAGAGCAGGAATTTCACAGTTTAAAACAGCGAGAGGAGAGCACGGTTTTCACAATTTAAAGCAACGAGATGTCAGCAGGGTTTTCACAGTTTAAAACAGCGAGAGGAGAGCAGGATTTTTACAGTTTAAAACAGCGAGAGGAGAGCAGCTTTTTCACAGTTTAAAACAGCGAGAGGAGAGCAGGGTTTTCACAGTTTAAAATAGCGAGAGGAGAGCAGGAATTTCACAGTTTAAAACAGTGAGACGAGAGCAGCGTTTTCACATTTTAAAACAGCAAGAGGAGAGCTGGAATTTCACAGTTTAAAACAGCGAGAGGAGAGCAGGGTTATCACAGTTTAAAACAACGAGAGGTGAGCAGATTTTTCACATTTTAAAACAGAGAGCTGAGAACAGGATTTTCACAGTTTAAAACAGCGAGAGGAGAGCAGGATTTTCACAGTTTAAAACAGCGAGAGGAGAGCTGGAATTTCACAGTTTAAAACAGTGAGAGGAGAGCAGGAATTTCACAGTTTAAAACAGCGAGAGGAGAGCAGGAATTTCACAGTTTAAAACAGCGAGAGGAGAGCAGGAATTTCACAGTTTAAAACAGCGAGAGGAGAGCAGGAATTTCACAGTTTAAAACAGCGAGAGGAGAGCAGGTTTTTCACAGTTTAAAACAGCGAGAGGAGAGCAGGAATTTCACTGTTTAAAACAGCGAGAGGAGAGCAGGTTTTTCACAGTTTAAAACAGCGAGATGAGAGCAGGGTTTTCACAGTTTAAAACAGCGAGAGGAGAACAGGTTTTTCACAGTTTAAAACAGTGAGAGGAGAGCAGGGTTTTCACAGTTTAAAACAGCGAGTGGAGAACAGGCTTTTCACAGTTTATAACAGCGAGAGGAGAGCAGGGTTTTCAATGTTTAAAACAGCGAGAGGAGAACAGGTTTTTCACAGTTTAAAACAGCGAGAGGAGAGCAGGGTTTTCACAGTGTAAAACAGCAAGAGTAGAGCAGGTTTTTCACAGTTTAAAACAGCGAGAGGAGAGCAGGAATTTCACAGTTTAAAACAGCGAGAGGAGAGCAGGGTTTTCACAGTTTAAAACAGCGAGAGGAGAGCAGGGTTTTCACAGTTTAAAACAGCCAGTGGAGAACAGGCTTTTCACAGTTTATAACAGCGAGAGGAGAGCAGGCTTTTCAATGTTTAAAACAGCGAGAGGAGAACAGGTTTTTCACAGTTTAAAACAGCGAGAGGAGAGCAGGGTTCTCACAGTTTAAAACAGCAAGAGGAGAGCAGGTTTTTCACAGTTTAAAACAGCGAGTGGAGAACAGGTTTTTCACAGTTTAAAACAGCGAGAGGAGAGCAGGGTTTTCACAGTTTAAAACAGCGAGAGGAGAGCAGGAATTTCACAGTTTAAAACAGCGAGAGGATTGCAGGAATTTCACAGGTTAAAACAGCTAGAGGACAGAAGGGTTTTCACAGTTTAAAACAGCGAGTGGAGAGCAGGAATTTCACAGTTTAAAACAGCGAGAGGAGTGCAGGAATTTCACAGGTTAAAACAGCTAGAGGACAGAAGGTTTTTCACAGTTTAAAACAGCGAGTGGAGAGCAGGAATTTCACAGTCTAAAACAGCGAGAGGAGAGCAGGAATTTCACAGTTTAAAACAGCGAGAGGAGTGCAGGAATTTCACAGGTTAAAACAGCTAGAGGACAGAAGCGTTTTCACAGTTTTAAACAGCGAGTGGAGAGCAGGAATTTCACAGTTTAAAACAGCGAGAGGAGTGCAGGAATTTCACAGTTTAAAACAGCTAGAGGACAGAAGGGTTTTCACAGTTTGAAACGCGAGTGGAGAGCAGGAATTTCACAGTTTAAAACAGCGAGAGGGGAGCAGGAATTTCACAGTTTAAAACAGCGAGAGGAGAGCACGGTTTTCACAATTTAAAGCAACGAGATGTCAGCAGGGTTTTCACAGTTTAAAACAGCGAGAGGAGAGCAGGATTTTTACAGTTTAAAACAGCGAGAGGAGAGCAGCTTTTTCACAGTTTAAAACAGCGAGAGGAGAGCAGGGTTTTCACAGTTTAAAATAGCGAGAGGAGAGCAGGAATTTCACAGTTTAAAACAGTGAGACGAGAGCAGCGTTTTCACATTTTAAAACAGCAAGAGGAGAGCTGGAATTTCACAGTTTAAAACAGCGAGAGGAGAGCAGGGTTATCACAGTTTAAAACAACGAGAGGTGAGCAGGTTTTTCACATTTTAAAACAGAGAGCTGAGAACAGGATTTTCACAGTTTAAAACAGCGAGAGGAGAGCAGGATTTTCACAGTTTAAAACAGCGAGAGGAGATCTGGAATTTCACAGTTTAAAACAGTGAGAGGAGAGCAGGAATTTCACAGTTTAAAACAGCGAGAGGAGAGCAGGAATTTCACAGTTTAAAACAGCGAGAGGAGAGCAGGAATTTCACAGTTTAAAACAGCGAGAGGAGAGCAGGAATTTCACAGTTTAAAACAGCGAGAGGAGAGCAGGTTTTTCACAGTTTAAAACAGCGAGAGAACAGCACGATTTTCACAGTTTAAAACAGCAAGAGGAGAGCAGGTTTTTCACAGTTTAAAACAGTGAGAGGAGAGCAGGGTTTTCACAGTTTAAAACAGCGAGAGGAGAACAGGTTTTTCACAGTTTAAAACAGCGAGAGGAGAGCAGGGTTTTCACAGTTTAAAACAGCGAGTGGAGAACAGGCTTTTCACAGTTTATAACAGCGAGAGGAGAGCAGGGTTTTCAATGCTTATAACAGCGAGAGGAGAGCAGGAGTTTCACAGTTTAAAACAGCGAGAGGAGAGCTGGGTTTTCACAGTTTATAACAGCGAGAGGAGAGCAGGAATTTCACAGTTTAAAACATCGAGAGGTGAGCAGGTTTTTCATAGATTAAAACAGCGAGAGGAGAGCAGGAGTTTCAGAGTTTTAAACAGCGAGAGGAGAGCAGGGTTTTCACAGTTTAAAACAGTGAGAGGAGAGCAGTGATTTCACAGTTTAAAACAATGAGTGGTGAGAAGGATTTAAACAGTTTAAAACAGCGAGATGGTAGCAGGGTTCTCTCAGTTTTAAACAACGAGAGGTGAGCCAGGATTTTCACAGATTAAAACAGCGAGAGCAGAGCAGGAATTTCAAAGCTTAAAACAGCGAGTGGAGAGCAGGAATTTCACAGTTTAAAACAGCGATAGGAAAGCTGGGTTTTCACAGTTTAAAACAGCGAGAGGAGTGCAGGGTTTTCACAGTTTAAAACAGCGAGAGGACAGCTGGGGATTCACAGTTTAAAACAGCGAAAGGAGACCCAGGATTATCAAAGCTTTAAACAGCGAGAGGAGTGCCGGATTTTCTGCGTTTTAAACAGCGAGAAGATAGTCGGCTATTCACTGTTTAAAAAAGCGAGAGGACAGCACGATTTTCACAGATTAAAACAGCGAGAGGGGAGCAGGGTTTTCACAGTTTAAAACAGCGAGAGGAGAGCAGGAATTTCACAGTTTAAAACAGCGAGAGGAGAGCAGTGTTATCACAGTTTAAAACAACGAGAGTTGAGCAGTTTTTTCACAGTTTAAAACAGAGAGAGGAGAGCAGGGTTTTCACAGTTTAAAACAGCGAGAGGAGAGCAGGGTTTTCATAGTTTAAAACAGCCAAAGGAGAGCAGGATTTTCACAGTTTAAAACAACGAGAGGAGCGCTTGATTTTTACTGTTTAAAACAGCGAGAGGAGAGCAGGAATTTCACAGTTTAAAACAGCGAGAGTAGAGCTGGGATTTTCACCGTTGAAAGCAGCATGAAGTGAGCAGGAATTTCACAGTTTAAAACAGCGAGAGGAGAGCAGGTTTTTCACAGTTTAAAACAGCGAGAGGAGAACAGGGTTTTCACAGTTTAAAACAGCGAGTGGAGAACAGGCTTTTCACAGTTTATAACAGCGAGAGGAGAGCAGGGTTTTCAATGTTTAAAACAGCGAGAGGAGAACAGGTTTTTCACAGTTTAAAACAGCGAGAGGAGAGCAGGGTTTTCACAGTTTAAAACAGCAAGAGTAGAGCAGGTTTTTCACAGTTTAAAACAGCGAGAGGCGAGCAGGAATTTCACAGTTTAAAACAGCGAGAGGAGAGCAGGGTTTTCACAGTTTAAAACAGCGAGAGGGGAGCAGGAATTTCACAGTTTAAAACAGCGAGAGGAGAGCAGGGTTTTCACAGTTTAAAACAGCGAGAGGAGAGCAGGGTTTTCACAGTTTAAAACAGCAAGAGGAGAGCAGGGTTTTCACAGTTTAAAACAGCAAGAGGAGAGCAGGGTTTTCACAGTTTAAAACAGCAAGAGGAGAGCAGGGTTTTCACAGTTTAAAACAGCAAGAGGAGAGCAGGGTTTTCACAGTTTAAAACAGCGAGAGGAGAACTGGTTTTTCACAGTTTAAAACACCGAGAGGAGAGCAGGGTTTTCACAGTTTAAAACAGCGAGAGGAGAGCAGGGTTTTCACACTTTAAAACAGCGAGAGGAGAGCAGGAATTTCACAGTTTAAAACAGCGAGAGGAGTGCAGGAATTTCACAGGTTAAAACAGCTAGAGGACAGAAGGGTTTTCTCTGTTTTAAACAGCGAGTGGAGAGCAGGAATTTCACAGTTTAAAACAGCGAGAGGAGTGCAGGAATTTCACAGGTTAAAACAGCTAGAGGACAGAAGGGTTTTCACAGTTTAAAACAGCGAGTGGAGAGCAGGAATTTCACAGTTTAAAACAGCAAGAGGACAGCAGGATTTTCACAGTTTAAAACAGCGAGAGGAGAGCAGCTTTTTCACAGTTTAAAACAGCGAGAGGAGAGCAGGGTTTTCACAGTTTAAAATAGCGAGACGAGAGCAGGAATTTCACAGTTTAAAACAGTGAGACGAGAGCAGCGTTTTCACATTTTAAAACAGCAAGAGGAGAGCTGGAATTTCACAGTTTAAAACAGCGAGAGGAGAGCAGGGTTATCACAGTTTAAAACAACGAGAGGTGAGCAGGTTTTTCACATTTTAAAACAGAGAGCTGAGAACAGGATTTTCAGTTTAAAACAGCGAGAGGAGAGCAGGATTTTCAATGCTTAAAACAACGAGAGGAGAGCAGCAATTTCACAGTTTAAAACAGCGAGAGGAGAGCAGGAATTTCACAGTTTAAAACAGCGAGAGGAGAGCAGGTTTTTCACAGTTTAAAACAGCAAGAGGAGAGCAGGTTTTTCACAGTTTAAAACAGCGAGAGGAGAGCAGGGTTTTCACAGTTTAAAACAGCGAGAGGAGAACAGGTTTTTCACAGTTTAAAACAGCGAGAGGAGAGCAGGGTTTTCACAGTTTAAAACAGCGAGTGGAGAACAGGCTTTTCACAGTTTATAACAGCGAGAGGTGAGCAGGGTTTTCAATGTATAAAACAGCGAGAGGAGAACAGGTTTTTCACAGTTTAAAACACCGAGAGGAGAGCAGGGTTTTCACAGTTTAAAACAGCGAGAGGAGAGCAGGGTTTTCACAGTTTAAAACAGCGAGAGGAGAGCAGGAATTTCACAGTTTAAAACAGCGAGAGGAGTGCAGGAATTTCACAGGTTAAAACAGCTAGAGGACAGAAGGGTTTTCACAGTTTAAAACAGCGAGTGGAGAGCAGGAATTTCACAGTTTAAAACAGCGAGAGGAGTGCAGGAATTTCACAGTTTAAAACAGCGAGAGGAGAGCTCGGTTTTCACAATTTAAAGCAACGAGATGTCAGCAGGGTTTTCACAGTTTAAAACAGCGAGAGGAGAGCAGGGTTTTCACAGTTTAAAACAGCGAGAGGAGAGCAGCTTTTTCACAGTTTAAAACAGCGAGAGGAGAGCAGGGTTTTCACAGTTTAAAATAGCGAGAGGAGAGCAGGAATTTCACAGTTTAAAACAGTGAGAGGAGAGCAGCGTTTTCACTTTTTAAAACAGCAAGAGGAGAGCTGGAATTTCACAGTTTAAAACAGCGAGAGGAGAGCAGGGTTATCACAGTTTAAAACAACGAGAGGTGAGCAGGTTTTTCACATTTTAAAACAGAAAGCTGAGAACAGGATTTTCACAGTTTAAAACAGCGAGAGGAGAGCAGGATTTTCACTGCTTAAAACAGCGAGAGGAGAGCAGCAATTTCGCAGTTTAAAACAGCGAGAGGAGAGCAGGAATTTCACAGTTTAAAACAGCGAGAGGAGAGCAGGTTTTTCACAGTTTAAAACAGCGAGAGAACAGCACGATTTTCACAGTTTAAAACAGCAAGAGGAGAGCAGGTTTTTCACAGTTTAAAACAGCGAGAGGAGAGCAGGGTTTTCACAGTTTAAAACAGCGAGAGGAGAACAGGTTTTTCACAGTTTAAAACAGCGAGAGGAGAGCAAGGTTTTCACAGTTTAAAACAGCGAGTGGAGAACAGGCTTTTCACAGTTTATAACAGCGAGAGGAGAGCAGGGTTTTCAATGTTTAAAACAGCGAGAGGAGAACAGGTTTATCACAGTTTTAAACAGCGAGAGGAGAGCAGGGTTTTCACAGTTTATAACAGCGAGAGTAGAGCAGGTTTTTCACAGTTTAAAACAGCGAGAGGAGAGCAGGAATTTCACAGTTTAAAACAGCGAGAGGAGAGCAGGGTTTTCACAGTTTAAAACAGCGAGAGGAGAGCAGGGTTTTCACTGTTTAAAACAGCGAGTGGAGAACAGGCTTTTCACAGTTTATAACAGCGAGAAGAGAGCAGGGTTTTCAATGTTTAAAACAGCGAGAGGAGATCAGATTTTTCACAGTTTAAAACAGCGAGAGGAGAGCAGGGTTCTCACAGTTTAAAACAGCAACAGGAGAGCAGGTTTTTCACAGTTTAAAACAGCGAGTGGAGAGCAGGGTTTTCACAGTTTAAAACAGCGAGAGGAGAGCAGGGTTTTCACAGTTTAAAACAGCGAGAGGAGTGCAGGAATTTCACAGGTTAAAACAGCTAGAGGACAGAAGGGTTTTCACAGTTTAAAACAGCGAGTGGAGAGCAGGAATTTCACAGTTTAAAACAGCGAGAGGAGTGCAGGCATTTCACAGGTTAAAACAGCTAGAGGACAGAAGGTTTTTCACAGTTTAAAACAGGGAGTGGAGAGCAGGAATTTCACAGTCTAAAACAGCGAGAGGAGAGCAGGAATTTCACATTTTAAAACAGCGAGAGGAGTGCAGGAATTTCACAGGTTAAAACAGCTAGAGGACAGAAGCGTTTTCACAGTTTTAAACAGCGAGTGGAGAGCAGGAATTTCACAGTTTAAAACAGCGAGAGGAGTGCAGGAATTTGACAGGTTAAAACAGCTAGAGGACAGAAGGGTTTTCACAGTTTAAAACAGCGAGTGGAGAGCAGGAATTTCACAGTTTAAAACAGCGAGAGGAGAGCAGGAATTTCACAGTTTAAAACAGCGAGAGGGGAGCACGGTTTTCACAATTTAAAGCAACGAGATGTCAGCAGGGTTTTCACAGTTTAAAACAGCGAGAGGAGAGCAGGATTTTCACAGTTTAAAACAGCGAGAGGAAAGCAGCTTTTTCACAGTTTAAAACAGCGAGAGGAGAGCAGGGTTTTCAAAGTTTAAAATAGCGAGAGGAGAGCAGGAATTTCACAGTTTAAAACAGTGAGACGAGAGCAGCGTTTTCACATTTTAAAACAGCAAGAGGAGAGCTGGAATTTCACAGTTTAAAACAGCGAGAGGAGAGCAGGGTTCTCACAGTTTAAAACAACGAGAGGTGAGCAGGTTTTTCACATTTTAAAACTGAGAGCTGAGAACAGGATTTTCACAGTTTAAAACAGCGAGAGGAGAGCAGGATTTTCACTGCTTAAAACAGCGAGTGGAGAGCAGCAATTTCACAGTTTAAAACAGCGAGAGGAGAGCAGGAATTTCACAGTTTAAAACAGCGAGAGGATGGCAGGTTTATCACAGTTTAAAACAGCGAGAGAACAGCACGATTTTCACAGTTTAAAACAGCAAGAGGAGAGCAGGTTTTTCACAGTTTAAAACAGCGAGAGGAGAGCAGGAATTTCACAGTTTAAAACAGCGAGAGGAGAGCAGGGTTTTCACAGTTTAAAACAGCGAGAGGAGAGCAGGGTTTTCACAGTTTAAAACAGCGAGTGGAGAACAGGCTTTTCACAGTTTATAACAGCGAGAGGAGAGCAGGCTTTTCAATGTTTAAAACAGCGAGAGGAGAGCAGGTTTTTCACAGTTTAAAACAGCGAGTGGAGAGCAGGGTTTTCACAGTTTAAAACAGCAAGAGTAGAGCAGGTTTTTCACAGTTTAAAACAGCGAGAGGAGAGCAGGAATTTCACAGTTTAAAACAGCGAGAGGAGAGCAGGGTTTTCACAGTTTAAAACAGCGAGAGGAGAGCAGGGTTTTCACAGTTTAAAACAGCGAGTGGAGAACAGGCTTTTCACAGTTTATAACAGCGAGAGGAGAGCAGGCTTTTCAATGTTTAAAACAGCGAGAGGAGAACAGGTTTTTCACAGTTTAAAACAGCGAGAGGAGAGCAGGTTCTCACAGTTTAAAACAGCAAGAGGAGAGCAGGTTTTTCACAGTTTAAAACAGCGAGTGGAGAACAGGATTTTCACAGTTTAAAACAGCGAGAGGAGAGCAGGGTTTTCACAGTTTAAAACAGCGAGAGGAAGCAGGAATTTCGCAGTTTAAAACAGCGAGAGGAGTGCAGGAATTTCACAGGTTAAAACAGCGAGAGGACAGAAGGTTTTTCACAGTTTAAAACAGCGAGTGGAGAGCAGGAATTTCACAGTCTAAAACAGCGAGAGGAGAGCAGGAATTTCACAGTTTAAAACAGCGAGAGGAGTGCAGGAATTTCACAGGTTAAAACAGCTAGAGGACAGAAGGTTTTCACAGTTTTAAACAGCGAGTGGAGAGCAGGAATTTCACAGTTTAAAACAGCGAGAGGAGTGCAGGAATTTCACAGGTTAAAACAGCTAGAGGACAGAAGGTTTTTCACAGTTTAAAACAGCGAGTGGAGAGCAGGAATTTCACAGTTTAAAACAGCGAGAGGAGAGCACGGTTTTCACAATTTAAAGCAACGAGATGTCAGCAGGGTTTTCACAGTTTAAAACAGCGAGAGGAGAGCAGGATTTTTACAGTTTAAAACAGCGAGAGGAGAGCAGCTTTTTCACAGTTTAAAACAGCGAGAGGAGAGCAGGGTTTTCACAGTTTAAAATAGCGAGAGGAGAGCAGGAATTTCACAGTTTAAAACAGTGAGACGAGAGCAGCGTTTTCACATTTTAAAACAGCAAGAGGAGAGCTGGAATTTCACAGTTTAAAACAGCGAGAGGAGAGCAGGGTTATCACAGTTTAAAACAACGAGAGGTGAGCAGGTTTTTCACATTTTAAAACAGAGAGCTGAGAACAGGATTTTCACAGTTTAAAACAGCGAGAGGAGAGCAGGATTTTCACAGTTTAAAACAGCGAGAGGAGAGCTGGAATTTCACAGTTTAAAACAGTGAGAGGAGAGCAGGAATTTCACAGTTTAAAACAGTGAGAGGAGAGCAGGAATTTCACAGTTTAAAACAGCGAGAGGAGAGCAGGAATTTCACAGTTTAAAACAGCGAGAGGAGAGCAGGAATTTCACAGTTTAAAACAGCGAGAGGAGAGCAGGTTTTTCACAGTTTAAAACAGCGAGAGAACAGCACGATTTTCACAGTTTAAAACAGCAAGAGGAGAGCAGGTTTTTCACAGTTTAAAACAGCGAGAGGAGAGCAGGGTTTTCACAGTTTAAAACAGCGAGAGGAGAACAGGTTTTTCACAGTTTAAAACAGCGAGAGGAGAGCAGGAATTTCACAGTTTAAAACAGCGAGAGGAGAGCAGTTTTTTCACAGTTTAAAACAGCGAGAGGAGAGCAGGGTTTTCACAGTTTGAAACAGCGAGAGGAGAACAGGTTTTTCACAGTTTAAAACAGCGAGAGGAGAGCAGGGTTTTCACAGTTTAAAACAGCGAGTGGAGAACAGGCTTTTCACAGTTTATAACAGCGAGAGGAGAGCAGGGTTTTCAATGTTTAAAACAGCGAGAGGAGAACAGGTTTTTCACAGTTTAAAACAGCGAGAGGAGAGCAGGGTTTTCACAGTTTAAAACAGCAAGAGTAGAGCAGGTTTTTCACAGTTTAAAACAGCGAGAGGAGAGCAGGAATTTCACAGTTTAAAACAGCGAGAGGAGAGCAGGGTTTTCACAGTTTAAAACAGCGAGAGGAGAGCAGGGTTTTCACTGTTTAAAACAGCGAGTGGAGAACAGGCTTTTCACAGTTTATAACAGCGAGAGGAGAGCAGGGTTTTCAATGTTTAAAACAGCGAGAGGAGAAAAGGTTTTTCTCAGTTTAAAACAGCGAGAGGAGAGCAGGGTTCTCACAGTTTAAAACAGCAAGAGGAGAGCAGGTTTTTCACAGTTTAAAACAGCGAGTGGAGAACAGGTTTTTCACAGTTTAAAACAGCGAGAGGAGAGCAGGGTTTTCACAGTTTAAAACAGCGAGAGGAAGCAGGAATTTCACTGTTTAAAACAGCGAGAGGAGTGCAGGAATTTCACAGGTTAAAACAGCTAGAGGACAGAAGGGTTTTCACAGTTTAAAACAGCGAGTGGAGAGCAGGAATTTCACAGTTTAAAACAGCGAGAGGAGTGAAGGCATTTCACAGGTTAAAACAGCTAGAGGACAGAAGGTTTTTCACAGTTTAAAACAGCGAGTGGAGAGCAGGAATTTCACAGTCTAAAACAGCGAGAGGAGAGCAGGAATTTCACAGTTTAAAACAGCGAGAGGAGTGCAGGAATTTCACAGGTTAAAACAGCTAGAGGACAGAACCGTTTTCACAGTTTTAAACAGCGAGTGGAGAGCAGGAATTTCACAGTTTAAAACAGCGAGAGGAGTGCAGGAATTTCACAGGTTAAAACAGCTAGAGGACAGAAGGGTTTTCACAGTTTAAAACAGTGAGTGGAGAGCAGGAATTTCACAGTTTAAAACAGCGAGAGGAGAGCAGGAATTTCACAGTTTAAAACAGCGAGAGGAGAGCACGGTTTTCACAATTTAAAGCAACGAGATGTCAGCAGGGTTTTCACAGTTTAAAACAGCGAGAGGAGAGCAGGATTTTTACAGTTTAAAACAGCGAGAGGAGAGCGGCTTTTTCACAGTTTAAAACAGCGAGACGAGAGCAGGGTTTTCAGAGTTTATAATAGCGAGAGGAGAGCAGGAATTTCACAGTTTAAAACAGTGAGACGAGAGCAGCGTTTTCACATTTTAAAACAGCAAGAGGAGAGCTGGAATTTCACAGTTTAAAACAGCGAGAGGAGAGCAGGGTTATCACAGTTTAAAACAACGAGAGGTGAGCAGGTTTTTCACATTTTAAAACAGAGAGCTGAGAACAGGATTTTCACAGTTTAAAACAGCGAGAGGAGAGCAGGATTTTCACAGTTTAAAACAGCGAGAGGAGATCTGGAATTTCACAGTTTAAAACAGTGAGAGGAGAGCAGGAATTTCACAGTTTAAAACAGCGAGAGGAGAGCAGGAATTTCACAGTTTAAAACAGCGAGAGGAGAGCAGGAATTTCACAGTTTAAAACAGCGAGAGGAGAGCAGGAATTTCACAGTTTAAAACAGCGAGAGGAGAGCAGGTTTTTCACAGTTTAAAACAGCGAGAGAACAGCACGATTTTCACAGTTTAAAACAGCAAGAGGAGAGCAGGTTTTTCACAGTTTAAAACAGCGAGAGGAGAGCAGGGTTTTCACAGTTTAAAACAGCGAGAGGAGAACAGGTTTTTCACAGTTTAAAACAGCGAGAGGAGAGCAGGGTTTTCACAGTTTAAAACAGCGAGTGGAGAACAGGCTTTTCACAGTTTATAACAGCGAGAGGAGAGCAGGGTTTTCAATGTTTAAAACAGCGCGAGGAGAACAGGTTTTTCACAGTTTAAAACAGCGAGAGGAGAGCAGGGTTTTCACAGTTTAAAACAGCAAGAGTAGAGCAGGTTTTTCACAGTTTAAAACAGCGAGAGGAGAGCAGGATTTTCACAGTTTAAAACAGCGAGAGGAGAGCAGGGTTTTCACAGTTTAAAACAGCGAGAGGGGAGCAGGAATTTCACAGTTTAAAACAGCGAGAGGAGAGCAGGGTTTTCACAGTTTAAAACAGCGAGAGGAGAGCAGGGTTTTCACAGTTTAAAACAGCAAGAGGAGTGCAGGGTTTTCACAGTTTAAAACAGCAAGAGGAGAGCAGGGTTTTCACAGTTTGAAACAGCGAGAGGAGAACAGGTTTTTCACAGTTTAAAACAGCGAGAGGAGAGCAGGGTTTTCACAGTTTAAAACAGCGAGTGGAGAACAGGCTTTTCACAGTTTATAACAGCGAGAGGAGAGCAGGGTTTTCAATGTTTAAAACAGCGAGAGGAGAACAGGTTTTTCACAGTTTAAAACAGCCAGAGGAGAGCAGGGTTTTCACAGTTTAAAACAGCAAGAGTAGAGCAGGTTTTTCACAGTTTAAAACAGCGAGAGGAGAGCAGGAATTTCACAGTTTAAAACAGCGAGAGGAGAGCAGGGTTTTCACAGTTTAAAACAGCGAGAGGAGAGCAGGGTTTTCACAGTTTAAAACAGCGAGTGGAGAACAGGCTTTTCACAGTTTATAACAGCGAGAGGAGAGCAGGGTTTTCAATGTTTAAAACAGCGCGAGGAGAACAGGTTTTTCACAGTTTAAAACAGCGAGAGGAGAGCAGGGTTTTCACAGTTTAAAACAGCGAGAGTAGAGCAGGTTTTTCACAGTTTAAAACAGCGAGAGGAGAGCAGGATTTTCACAGTTTAAAACAGCGAGAGGAGAGCAGGGTGTTCACAGTTTAAAACAGCGAGAGGGGAGCAGGAATTTCACAGTTTAAAACAGCGAGAGGAGAGCAGGGTTTTCACAGTTTAAAACAGCGAGAGGAGAGCAGGGTTTTCACAGTTTAAAACAGCAAGAGGACAGCAGGGTTTTCACAGTTTAAAACAGCAAGAGGAGAGCAGGGTTTTCACAGTTTGAAACAGCGAGAGGAGAACAGGTTTTTCACAGTTTAAAACAGCGAGAGGAGAGCAGGGTTTTCACAGTTTAAAACAGCGAGTGGAGAACAGGCTTTTCACAGTTTATAACAGCGAGAGGAGAGCAGGGTTTTCAGAGTTTATAATAGCGAGAGGAGAGCAGGAATTTCACAGTTTAAAACAGTGAGACGAGAGCAGCGTTTTCACATTTTAAAACAGCAAGAGGAGAGCTGGAATTTCACAGTTTAAAACAGCGAGAGGAGAGCAGGGTTATCACAGTTTAAAACAACGAGAGGTGAGCAGGTTTTTCACATTTTAAAACAGAGAGCTGAGAACAGGATTTTCACAGTTTAAAACAGCGAGAGGAGAGCAGGATTTTCACAGTTTAAAACAGCGAGAGGAGAGCTGGAATTTCACAGTTTAAAACAGTGAGAGGAGAGCAGGAATTTCACAGTTTAAAACAGCGAGAGGAGAGCAGGAATTTCACAGTTTAAAACAGCGAGAGGAGAGCAGGAATTTCACAGTTTAAAACAGCGAGAGGAGAGCAGGAATTTCACAGTTTAAAACAGCGAGAGGAGAGCAGGTTTTTCACAGTTTAAAACAGCGAGAGAACAGCACGATTTTCACAGTTTAAAACAGCAAGAGGAGAGCAGGTTTTTCACAGTTTAAAACAGCGAGAGGAGAGCAGGGTTTTCACAGTTTAAAACAGCGAGAGGAGAACAGGTTTTTCACAGTTTAAAACAGCGAGAGGAGAGCAGGGTTTTCACAGTTTAAAACAGCGAGTGGAGAACAGGCTTTTCACAGTTTATAACAGCGAGAGGAGAGCAGGGTTTTCAATGTTTAAAACAGCGCGAGGAGAACAGGTTTTTCACAGTTTAAAACAGCGAGAGGAGAGCAGGGTTTTCACAGTTTAAAACAGCAAGAGTAGAGCAGGTTTTTCACAGTTTAAAACAGCGAGAGGAGAGCAGGATTTTCACAGTTTAAAACAGCGAGAGGAGAGCAGGGTTTTCACAGTTTAAAACAGCGAGAGGGGAGCAGGAATTTCACAGTTTAAAACAGCGAGAGGAGAGCAGGGTTTTCACAGTTTAAAACAGCGAGAGGAGAGCAGGGTTTTCACAGTTTAAAACAGCAAGAGGAGAGCAGGGTTTTCACATTTTAAAACAGCAAGTGGAGAGCAGGGTTTTCACAGTTTGAAACAGCGAGAGGAGAACAGGTTTTTCACAGTTTAAAACAGCGAGAGGAGAGCAGGGTTTTCACAGTTTAAAACAGCGAGTGGAGAACAGGCTTTTCACAGTTTATAACAGCGAGAGGAGAGCAGGGTTTTCAATGTTTAAAACAGCGAGAGGAGAACAGGTTTTTCACAGTTTAAAACAGCGAGAGGAGAGCAGGGTTTTCACAGTTTAAAACAGCAAGAGTAGAGCAGGTTTTTCACAGTTTAAAACAGCAAGAGGAGAGCAGGAATTTCACAGTTTAAAACAGCGAGAGGAGAGCAGGGTTTTCACAGTTTAAAACAGCGAGAGGAGAGCAGGGTTTTCACAGTTTAAAACAGCGAGTGGAGAACAGGCTTTTCACAGTTTATAACAGCGAGAGGAGAGCAGGGTTTTCAATGTTTAAAACAGCGCGAGGAGAACAGGTTTTTCACAGTTTAAAACAGCGAGAGGAGAGCAGGGTTTTCACAGTTTAAAACAGCAAGAGTAGAGCAGGTTTTTCACAGTTTAAAACAGCGAGAGGAGAGCAGGATTTTCACAGTTTAAAACAGCGAGAGGAGAGCAGGGTTTTCACAGTTTAAAACAGCGAGAGGGGAGCAGGAATTTCACAGTTTAAAACAGCGAGAGGAGAGCAGGGTTTTCACAGTTTAAAACAGCGAGAGGAGAGCAGGGTTTTCACAGTTTAAAACAGCAAGAGGACAGCAGGGTTTTCACAGTTTAAAACAGCAAGAGGAGAGCAGGGTTTTCACAGTTTGAAACAGCGAGAGGAGAACAGGTTTTTCACAGTTTAAAACAGCGAGAGGAGAGCAGGGTTTTCACAGTTTAAAACAGCGAGAGGAGAGCAGGGTTTTCACAGTTTAAAATAGCGAGAGGAGAGCAGGAATTTCACAGTTTAAAACAGTGAGACGAGAGCAGCGTTTTCACATTTTAAAACAGCAAGAGGAGAGCTGGAATTTCACAGTTTAAAACAGCGAGAGGAGAGCAGCGTTATCACAGTTTAAAACAACGAGAGGTGAGCAGGTTTTTCACATTTTAAAACAGAGAGCTGAGAACAGGATTTTCACAGTTTAAAACAGCGAGAGGAGAGCAGGATTTTCACAGTTTAAAACAGCGAGAGGAGAGCTGGAATTTCACAGTTTAAAACAGTGAGAGGAGAGCAGGAATTTCACAGTTTAAAACAGTGAGAGGAGAGCAGGAATTTCACAGTTTAAAACAGCGAGAGGAGAGCAGGAATTTCACAGTTTAAAACAGCGAGAGGAGAGCAGGAATTTCACAGTTTAAAACAGCGAGAGGAGAGCAGGTTTTTCACAGTTTAAAACAGCGAGAGAACAGCACGATTTTCACAGTTTAAAACAGCAAGAGGAGAGCAGGTTTTTCACAGTTTAAAACAGCGAGAGGAGAGCAGGGTTTTCACAGTTTAAAACAGCGAGAGGAGAACAGGTTTTTCACAGTTTAAAACAGCGAGAGGAGTGCAGGGTTTTCACAGTTTAAAACAGCGAGTGGAGAACAGGCTTTGCACAGTTTATAACAGCGAGAGGTGAGCAGGAATTTCACAGTTTAAAACAGCGAGAGGAGAGCAGGTTTTTCACAGTTTAAAACAGCGAGAGGAGAGCAGGGTTTTCACAGTTTGAAACAGCGAGAGGAGAACAGGTTTTTCACAGTTTAAAACAGCGAGAGGAGAGCAGGGTTTTCACAGTTTAAAACAGCGAGTGGAGAACAGGCTTTTCACAGTTTATAACAGCGAGAGGAGAGCAGGGTTTTCAATGTTTAAAACAGCGAGAGGAGAACAGGTTTTTCACAGTTTAAAACAGCGATAGGAGAGCAGGGTTTTCACAGTTTAAAACAGCAAGAGTAGAGCAGGTTTTTCACAGTTTAAAACAGCGAGAGGAGAGCAGGAATTTCACAGTTTAAAACAGCGAGAGGAGAGCAGGGTTTTCACAGTTTAAAACAGCGAGAGGAGAGCAGGGTTTTCACTGTTTAAAACAGCGAGTGGAGAACAGGCTTTTCGCAGTTTAAAACAGCGAGAGGAGAGCAGGGTTTTCACAGTTTAAAACAGCGAGAGGAGAACAGGTTTTTCACAGTTTAAAACAGCGAGAGGAGAGCAGGGTTCTCACAGTTTAAAACAGCAAGAGGAGAGCAGGTTTTTCACAGTTTAAAACAGCGAGTGGAGAGCAGGGTTTTTCACAGTTTAAAACAGCGAGAGGAGAGCAGGGTTTTCACAGTTTAAAACAGCGAGAGGAAGCAGGAATTTCACTGTTTAAAACAGCGAGAGGAGTGCAGGAATTTCACAGGTTAAAACAGCTAGAGGACAGAAGGGTTTTCACAGTTTAAAACAGCGAGTGGAGAGCAGGAATTTCACAGTTTAAAACAGCGAGAGGAGTGCAGGCATTTCACAGGTTAAAACAGCTAGAGGACAGAAGGTTTTTCACAGTTTAAAACAGCGAGTGGAGAGCAGGAATTTCACAGTCTAAAACAGCGAGAGGAGAGCAGGAATTTCACAGTTTAAAACAGCGAGAGGAGTGCAGGAATTTCACAGGTTAAAACAGCTAGAGGACAGAAGGGTTTTCACAGTTTAAAACAGCGAGTGGAGAGCAGGAATTTCACAGTTTAAAACAGCGAGAGGAGAGCAGGAATTTCACAGTTTAAAACAGCGAGAGGAGAGCACGGTTTTCACAATTTAAAGCAACGAGATGTCAGCAGGGTTTTCACAGTTTAAAACAGCGAGAGGAGAGCAGGATTTTTACAAGTTAAAACAGCGAGAGGAGAGCGGCTTTTTCACAGTTTAAAACAGCGAGAGGAGAGCAGGGTTTTCAGAGTTTATAATAGCGAGAGGAGAGCAGGAATTTCACAGTTTAAAACAGTGAGACGAGAGCAGCGTTTTCACATTTTAAAACAGCAAGAGGAGAGCTGGAATTTCACAGTTTAAAACAGCGAGAGGAGAGCAGGGTTATCACAGTTTAAAACAACGAGAGGTGAGCAGGTTTTTCACATTTTAAAACAGTGAGCTGAGAACACGATTTTCACAGTTTAAAACAGCGAGAGGAGAGCAGGATTTTCACAGTTTAAAACAGCGAGAGGAGATCTGGAATTTCACAGTTTTAAACAGTGAGAGGAGAGCAGGAATTTCACAGTTTAAAACAGCGAGAGGAGAGCAGGAATTTCACAGTTTAAAACAGCGAGAGGAGAGCAGGAATTTCACAGTTTAAAACAGCGAGAGGAGAGCAGGAATTTCACAGTTTAAAACAGCGAGAGGAGAGCAGGTTTTTCACAGTTTAAAACAGCGAGAGAACAGCAACGATTTTCACAGTTTAAAACAGCAAGAGGAGAGCAGGTTTTTCACAGTTTAAAACAGCGAGAGGAGAGCAGGGTTTTCACAGTTTAAAACAGCGAGAGGAGAACAGGTTTTTCACAGTTTAAAACAGCGAGAGGAGAGCAGGGTTTTCACAGTTTAAAACAGCGAGTGGAGAACAGGCTTTTCACAGTTTATAACAGCGAGAGGAGAGCAGGGTTTTCAATGTTTAAAACAGCGCGAGGAGAACAGGTTTTTCACAGTTTAAAACAGCGAGAGGAGAGCAGGGTTTTCACAGTTTAAAACAGCAAGAGTAGAGCAGGTTTTTCACAGTTTAAAACAGCGAGAGGAGAGCAGGGTTTTCACAGTTTAAAACAGCGAGAGGGGAGCAGGAATTTCACAGTTTAAAACAGCGAGAGGAGAGCAGGGTTTTCACAGTTTAAAACAGCGAGAGGAGAGCAGGGTTTTCACAGTTTAAAACAGCAAGAGGAGAGCAGGGTTTTCACAGTTTAAAACAGCAAGAGGAGAGCAGGGTTTTCACAGTTTGAAACAGCGAGAGGAGAACAGGTTTTTCACAGTTTAAAACAGCGAGAGGAGAGCAGGGTTTTCAGAGTTTATAATAGCGAGAGGAGAGCAGGAATTTCACAGTTTATTACAGCGAGAGGAGAGCAGGGTTTTCAATGTTTAAAACAGCGAGAGGAGAACAGGTTTTTCACAGTTTAAAACAGCGAGAGGAGAGCAGGGTTTTCACAGTTTAAAACAGCAAGAGTAGAGCAGGTTTTTCACAGCTTAAAACAGCGAGAGGAGAGCAGGAATTTCACAGTTTAAAACAGCGAGAGGAGAGCAGGGTTTTCACAGTTTAAAACAGCGAGATGTCAGCAGGGTTTTCACAGTTTAAAACAGCAAGAGGAGAGCAGGGTTTTCACAGTTTAAAACAGCAAGAGGAGAGCAGGGTTTTCACAGTTTGAAACAGCGAGAGGAGAGCAGGGTTTTCACAGTTTAAAACAGCGAGAGGAGAGCAGGGTTTTCACAGTTTAAAACAGCAAGAGGAGAGCAGGGTTTTCACAGTTTAAAACAGCAAGAGGAGAGCAGGGTTTTCACAGTTTGAAACAGCGAGAGGAGAACAGGTTATTCACAGTTTAAAACAGCGAGAGGAGAGCAGGGTTTTCACAGTTTAAAACAGCGAGTGGAGAACAGGCTTTTCACAGTTTATAACAGCGAGAGGAGAGCAGGGTTTTCAATGTTTAAAACAGCGAGAGGAGAACAGGTTTTTCACAGTTTAAAACAGCGAGAGGAGAGCAGGGTTTTCACAGTTTAAAACAGCAAGAGTAGAGCAGGTTTTTCACAGCTTAAAACAGCGAGAGGAGAGCAGGAATTTCACAGTTTAAAACAGCGAGAGGAGAGCAGGGTTTTCACAGTTTAAAACAGCGAGAGGAGAGCAGGGTTTTCACAGTTTAAAACAGCGAGTGGAGAACAGGCTTTTCACAGTTTATAACAGCGAGAGGAGAGCAGGGTTTTCAATGTTTAAAACAGCACGAGGAGAACAGGTTTTTCACAGTTTAAAACAGCGAGAGGAGAGCAGGGTTTTCACAGTTTAAAACAGCAAGAGTAGAGCAGGTTTTTCACAGTTTAAAACAGCGAGAGGAGAGCAGGATTTTCACAGTTTAAAACAGCGAGAGGAGAGCAGGGTTTTCACAGTTTAAAACAGCGAGAGGGGAGCAGGAATTTCACAGTTTAAAACAGCGAGAGGAGAGCAGGGTTTTCACAGTTTAAAACAGCGAGAGGAGAGCAGGGTTTTCACAGTTTAAAACAGCGAGAGGACAGCAGGGTTTTCACAGTTTAAAACAGCAAGAGGAGAGCAGGGTTTTCACAGTTTGAAACAGCGAGAGGAGAACAGGTTTTTCACAGTTTAAAACAGCGAGAGGAGAGCAGGGTTTTCACAGTTTAAAACAGCGAGTGGAGAACAAGCTTTTCACAGTTTATAACAGCGAGAGGAGAGCAGGGTTTTCAGAGTTTATAATAGCGAGAGGAGAGCAGGAATTTCACAGTTTAAAACAGTGAGACGAGAGCAGCGTTTTCACATTTTAAAACAGCAAGAGGAGAGCTGGAATTTCACAGTTTAAAACAGCGAGAGGAGAGCAGGGTTATCACAGTTTAAAACAACGAGAGGTGAGCAGGTTTTTCACATTTTAAAACAGATAGCTGAGAACAGGATTTTCACAGTTTAAAACAGCGAGAGGAGAACAGGATTTTCACAGTTTAAAACAGCGAGAGGAGAGCTGGAATTTCACAGTTTAAAACAGTGAGATGAGAGCAGGAATTTCACAGTTTAAAACAGCGAGAGGAGAGCAGGAATTTCACAGTTTAAAACAGCGAGAGGAGAGCAGGAATTTCACAGTTTAAAACAGCGAGAGGAGAGCAGGAATTTCACAGTTTAAAACAGCGAGAGGAGAGCAGGTTTTTCACAGTTTAAAACAGCGAGAGAACAGCACGATTTTCACAGTTTAAAACAGCAAGAGGAGAGCAGGTTTTTCACAGTTTAAAACAGCGAGAGGAGAGCAGGGTTTTCACAGTTTAAAACAGCGAGAGGAGAACAGGTTTTTCACAGTTTAAAACAGCGAGAGGAGAGCAGGGTTTTCACAGTTTAAAACAGCGAGTGGAGAACAGGCTTTTCACAGTTTATAACAGCGAGAGGAGAGCAGGGTTTTCAATGTTTAAAACAGCGCGAGGAGAACAGGTTTTTCACAGTTTAAAACAGCGAGAGGAGAGCAGGGTTTTCACAGTTTAAAACAGCAAGAGTAGAGCAGGTTTTTCACAGTTTAAAACAGCGAGAGGAGAGCAGGATTTTCACAGTTTAAAACAGCGAGAGGAGAGCAGGGTTTTCACAGTTTAAAACAGCGAGAGGGGAGCAGGAATTTCACAGTTTAAAACAGCGAGAGGAGAGCAGGGTTTTCACAGTTTAAAACAGCAAGAGGAGAGCAGGGTTTTCACAGTTTAAAACAGCAAGAGGAGAGCAGGGTTTTCACAGTTTGAAACAGCGAGAGGAGAACAGGTTTTTCACAGTTTAAAACAGCGAGAGGAGAGCAGGGTTTTCACAGTTTAAAACAGCGAGTGGAGAACAGGCTTTTCACAGTTTATAACAGCGAGAGGAGAGCAGGGTTTTCAATGTTTAAAACAGCGAGAGGAGAACAGGTTTTTCACAGTTTAAAACAGCGAGAGGAGAGCAGGGTTTTCACAGTTTAAAACAGCAAGAGTAGAGCAGGTTTTTCACAGTTTAAAACAGCGAGAGGAGAGCAGGAATTTCACAGTTTAAAACAGCGAGAGGAGAGCAGGGTTTTCACAGTTTAAAACAGCGAGAGGAGAGCAGGGTTTTCACAGTTTAAAACAGCGAGTGGAGAGCAGGCTTTTCACAGTTTATAACAGCGAGAGGAGAGCAGGGTTTTCAATGTTTAAAACAGCGCGAGGAGAACAGGTTTTTCACAGTTTAAAACAGCGAGAGGAGAGCAGGGTTTTCACAGTTTAAAACAGCAAGAGTAGAGCAGGTTTTTCACAGTTTAAAACAGCGAGAGGAGAGCAGGGTTTTCACAGTTTAAAACAGCAAGAGGACAGCAGGGTTTTCACAGTTTAAAACAGCAAGAGGAGAGCAGGGTTTTCACAGTTTGAAACAGCGAGAGGAGAACAGGTTTTTCACAGTTTAAAACAGCGAGAGGAGAGCAGGGTTTTCACAGTTTAAAACAGCGAGTGGAGAACAGGCTTTTCACAGTTTATAACAGCGAGAGGAGAGCAGGGTTTTCAATGTTTAAAACAGCGAGAGGAGAACAGGTTTTTCGCAGTTTAAAACAGCGAGAGGAGAGCAGGGTTTTCACAGTTTAAAACAGCAAGAGTAGAGCAGGTTTTTCACAGTTTAAAACAGCGAGAGGAGAGCAGGAATTTCACAGTTTAAAACAGCGAGAGGAGAGCAGGGTTTTCACAGTTTAAAACAGCGAGAGGAGAGCAGGGTTTTCACTGTTTAAAACAGCGAGTGGAGAACAGGCTTTTCGCAGTTTATAACAGCGAGAGGAGAGCAGGGTTTTCAATGTTTAAAACAGCGAGAGGAGAACAGGTTTTTCACAGTTTAAAACAGCGAGAGGAGAGCAGGGTTCTCACAGTTTAAAACAGCAAGAGGAGAGCAGGTTTTTCACAGTTTAAAACAGCGAGTGGAGAACAGGTTTTTCACAGTTTAAAACAGCGAGAGGAGAGCAGGGTTTTCACAGTTTAAAACAGCGAGAGGAAGCAGGAATTTCACTGTTTAAAACAGCGAGAGGAGTGCAGGAATTTCACAGGTTAAAACAGCTAGAGGACAGAAGGGTTTTCACAGTTTAAAACAGCGAGTGGAGAGCAGGAATTTCACAGTTTAAAACAGCGAGAGGAGTGCAGGCATTTCACAGGTTAAAACAGCTAGTGGACAGAAGGTTTTTCACAGTTTAAAACAGCGAGTGGAGAGCAGGAATTTCACAGTCTAAAACAGCGAGAGGAGAGCAGGAATTTCACAGTTTAAAACAGCGAGAGGAGTGCAGGAATTTCACAGGTTAAAACAGCTAGAGGACAGAAGCGTTTTCACAGTTTTAAACAGCGAGTGGAGAGCAGGAATTTCACAGTTTAAAACAGCGAGAGGAGTGCAGGAATTTCACAGGTTAAAACAGCTAGAGGACAGAAGGTTTTTCACAGTTTAAAACAGCGAGTGGAGAGCAGGAATTTCACAGTTTAAAACAGCGAGAGGAGAGCAGGAATTTCACAGTTTAAAACAGCGAGAGGAGAGCACGGTTTTCACAATTTAAAGCAACGAGATGTCAGCAGGGTTTTCACAGTTTAAAACAGCGAGAGGAGAGCAGGATTTTTACAGTTTAAAACAGCGAGAGGAGAGCGGCTTTTTCACAGTTTAAAACAGCGAGAGGAGAGCAGGGTTTTCAGAGTTTATAATAGCGAGAGGAGAGCAGGAATTTCACAGTTTAAAACAGTGAGACGAGAGCAGCGTTTTCACATTTTAAAACAGCAAGAGGAGAGCTGGAATTTCACAGTTTAAAACAGCGAGAGGAGAGCAGGGTTATCACAGTTTAAAACAACGAGAGGTGAGCAGGTTTTTCACATTTTAAAACAGAGAGCTGAGAACAGGATTTTCACAGTTTAAAACAGCGAGAGGAGAGCAGGATTTTCACAGTTTAAAACAGCGAGAGGAGATCTGGAATTTCACAGTTTAAAACAGTGAGAGGAGAGCAGGAATTTCACAGTTTAAAACAGCGAGAGGAGAGCAGGAATTTCACAGTTTAAAACAGCGAGAGGAGAGCAGGAATTTCACAGTTTAAAACAGCAAGAGGAGAGCAGGAATTTCACAGTTTAAAACAGCGAGAGGAGAGCAGGTTTTTCACAGTTTAAAACAGCGAGAGAACAGCACGATTTTCACAGTTTAAAACAGCAAGAGGAGAGCAGGTTTTTCACAGTTTAAAACAGCGAGAGGAGAGCAGGGTTTTCACAGTTTAAAACAGCGAGAGGAGAACAGGTTTTTCACAGTTTAAAACAGCGAGAGGAGAGCAGGGTTTTCACAGTTTAAAACAGCGAGTGGAGAACAGGCTTTTCACAGTTTATAACAGCGAGAGGAGAGCAGGGTTTTCAATGTTTAAAACAGCGAGAGGAGAACAGGTTTTTCACAGTTTAAAACAGCGAGAGGAGAGCAGGGTTTTCACAGTTTAAAACAGCAAGAGGAGAGCAGGTATTTCACAGTTTAAAACAGCACGAGGAGGGCAAGAATTTCACAGATTAAAACAGCGAGAGGAGAGCCGGGTTTTCACTGTTTCAAACAACACAAGAGGGCCGGAATTTTCACAGTTTAAAATAGCGAGCGGAGAGCAGGATTTTTTTAGTTTAAAACAGCGAGAGGAGAGCAGGGTTTTCACAGCTTATAACAGCGAGAGGAGAGCAGGAGTTTCACAGTTTAAAACAGCGAGAGGAGAGCAGGGTTTTCACAGTTTATAACAGCGAGAGGAGAGCAGGAATTTCACAGTTTAAAACATCGAGAGGTGAGCAGGTTTTTCATAGATTAAAACAGCGAGAGGAGAGCAGGAGTTTCAGAGTTTTAAACAGCGAGAGGAGAGCAGGGTTTTCACAGTTTAAAACAGCGAGAGGAGAGCAGGGATTTCACAGTTTAAAACAATGAGTGGTGAGAAGGATTTAAACAGTTTAAAACAGTGAGATGGTAGCAGGGTTCTCTCAGTTTTAAACAACGAGAGGTGAGCCGGGATTTTCACAGATTAAAACAGCGAGAGCAGAGCAGGAATTTCAAAGCTTAAAACAGCGAGAGGAGAGCAGGAATTTCACAGTTTAAAACAGCGATAGGAGAGCTGGGTTTTCACAGTTTAAAACAGCGAGAGGAGTGCAGGGTTTTCACAGTTTAAAACAGCGAGAGGACAGCTGGGGATTCACAGTTTAAAACAGCGAAAGGAGACCCAGGATTATCAGAGCTTTAAACAGCGAGAGGAATGCCGGATTTTCTGCGTTTTAAACAGCGAGAAGATAGTCGGCTATTCACTGTTTAAAAAAGCGAGAGGACAGCACGATTTTCACAGATTAAAACAGCGAGAGGGGAGCAGGGTTTTCACAGTTTAAAACAGCGAGAGGAGAGCAGGAATTTCACAGTTTAAAACAGCGAGAGGAGAGCAGGGTTATCACAGTTTAAAACAACGAGAGTTGAGCAGTTTTTTCACAGTTTAAAACAGAGAGAGGAGAGCAGGGTTTTCACAGTTTAAAACAGCGAGAGGAGAGCAGGGTTTTCATAGTTTAAAACAGCCAGAGGAGAGCAGGATTTTCACAGTTTAAAACAACGAGAGGAGCGCTGGATTTTTACTGTTTAAAACAGCGAGAGGAGAGCAGGAATTTCACAGTTTAAAACAGCGAGAGTAGAGCTGGGATTTTCACCGTTGAAAGCAGCATGAAGTGAGCAGGATTTTCACAGTTTAAAGCAGTGAGAGGTGAACAGGATTTTCACAGTTTAAAACAGCGAGAGGAGAGCAGGAATTTTACAGTTTAAAACAGCGAGAGTAGAGCTGGATTTTCACAATTTAAAACAGCGTGAAATGAGCAGGATTTTCACAGTTTAAAGCAGTGAGCGGTGAGCAGGATTTTCTCAGTTTAAAACAGCGAGAGGTGAGCAGGATTTTCACAGTTTAAAACAGCGAGAGGAGAGCAGGGTTTTCACAGTTTAAAACAGCGAGAGTAGAGGAGGAATTTCACAGTTTAAAACACGAGAGGTGAGCAGGTTTTTCACACTTTAAAACACTGAGAGGAGAGCAGGGTTTTCACAGTTTAAAACAGAGAGAGGAAGGCAGGGTTTTCACATTTTAAAACAGCGAGAGGTGAGCAGGAATTTCACAGTTTAAAACAGCGAGAGGAGAGCAGGAATTTCACAGTTTTAAAACAGCGAGAGGAGAGCAGGATTTTCACATTTTAAAACAGCGAGAGGTGAGCCGGATTTTCACTATTTCAAACAACACAAGAGGGCCGGATTTTCACAGTTTAAAATAGCGAGCGGAGAGCAGGATATTCACAGTTTAAAACAGCGAGTGGAGAGCAGGAATTTCACAGTTTAAAACAGCGAGAGGAGAGCTGGGATTTTCACATTTTAAAACATCGAGAGTAGAGCTGGGATTTTCACAGTCTAAAACAGCGAGAGGAGAGCAGGATTTTCACAGTTTAAAACAGCGAGAGGTGAGCTGGGATTTTCACAGTTTAAAACAGCGAGAGAGAAGCAGGATTTTCGCAGGTTAAAACAGCGATAGGAGAGCCGGGATTTTCACAGTTTTAAACAGCGAGAGGGAAGCAGGAATTTCACAGTTTAAAACAGCGAGAGGAGAGCCGGGATTTTCACAGTGTAAAACAACAAGAGTAGAGCAGGATTTTCACAGGTTAAAACAGCGAGAGGTGAGCACGATTTTCACAATATAAAACAGCGAGAGGTGTGCAGTATTTTCACAGTTTAAAACCGCGAGAGACATCTGGATTTTCACAGTTTAAAACAGCGAGAGGAAAGCCGGATTTTCGCAGTTTGAAACAGTGAGAGGAGAGCCGGGATTTTCACATTTTAAAAGAGCCAGAGGAGAGCCCGATATTCACAGTTTAAAACAGCGAGAGGTGAGCTGGGATTTTCACAGTTTAAAACAGCGAGAGGTGAGCTGGGATTTACACAGTTTAAAACAGCCAGAGGAGAGCCGGATTTTCACAGTTTAAAAGACTGAGAGCTGACCCTGAATTTCACAGTTTAAAACAGCGAGAGGTGAGCCGGGATTTTCACATTTTAAAAGAGCCAGAGGAGAGCAGGATTTTCACAATTTAAAACAGCGAGAGGAAAGCAGGATTTTCACTGCTTAAAACACCGAGAGGAGAGCAGGATTTTCACGGTTTAAAACAGCGAGAGGAAAGCAGGATTTTCACAGATTAAAACACCGAGAGGAGAGCAGGATTTTCACAGTTTAAAACAGCGAGAGGAAAGCAGTATTTTCACAGATTAAAACAACGAGAGGAGAGCAGGTTTTTCACAGTTTTAATCAGCCAGAGGGGAACCGGGATTTTCACAGTTTTGAGACAGCCAGAGGAGCGCTGGATTTTTACTGTTTAAAACAGCGAGAGGATAGCAGGAATTTCACAGTTTAAAACAGCGAGAGGAGAGCAGCATTTTCACTGGTTAAATCTGTGAGAGAAGAGCACGATTTTCACAATATAACACAGCGAGAGGTGTGCAGTATTTTCACAGTTTAAAACCGCGAGACACATCTGGATTTTCACAGTTTAAAACAGCGAGAGGAATGCAGGATTTTTGCAGGTTAAAACAGTGAGAGGAGAGCTGGGATTTTCACATTTTAAAAGAGCCAGAGGAGAGCCCGATATTCACAGTTTAAAACAGCGAGAGGAGAGCTGGGATTTTCACAGTTTAAAACAGCGAGAGGGAAGCAGGATTTTCGCAGGTTAAAACAGCGAGAGGAGAGCCGGGATTTTCACAGTTTTAAACAGCGAGAGGGAAGCAGGAATTTCACAGTTTAAAACAGCGAGAGGTGAGCCGGATTATCAAAGTGTAAAACAACGAGAAGAGAGCTGTGATTTTTACCGTTTCAAACAGCGAGAGGAGTGCTGCGATTTTCGCAGTTGAAAACAGCGAGATGATGGCCAGGATTTTCGAAATTTAAAACAACAAGAGGAGAGCAGGATTTTCACAGGTTAAAACAGCGAGAGGTGAGCACGATTTTCACAATATAAAACAGCGAGAGGTGTGCAGTATTTTCACAGTTTAAAACTGCGAGAGACATCTGGATTTTCACAGTTTAAAACAGCGAGAGGAAAGCCGGATTTTCGCAGTTTGAAACAGTGAGAGGAGAGCCGGGATTTTCACATTTTAAAACAGCCAGAGGAGAGCCCGATATTCACAGTTTAAAACAGCGAGAGGTGAGCTGGGATTTTCACAGTTTAAAACAGCGAGAGGTGAGCTGGGATTTACACAGTTTAAAACAGCCAGAGGAGAGCCGGATTTTCACATTTTAAAAGACTGAGAGCTGACCCTGAATTTCACAGTTTAAAACAGCGAGAGGTGAGCCGGGATTTTCACATTTTAAAAGAGCCAGAGGAGAGCAGGATTTTCACAATTTAAAACAGCGAGAGGAAAGCAGGATTTTCACAGATTAAAACACCGAGAGGAGAGCAGGATTTTCATGGTTTAAAACAGCGAGAGGAAAGCAGTATTTTCACAGATTAAAACACCGAGAGGAGAGCAGGATTTTCACAGTTTTAATCAGCCAGACGGTAGCCGGGATTTTCACAGTTTTGTGACAGCCAGAGGAGCGCTGGATTTTTACTGTTTAAAACAGCGAGAGGAGAGCAGGAATTTCACAGTTTTAATCAGCCAGAGGGGAGCCGGGATTTTCACAGTTTTGAGACAGCCAGAGGAGCGCTGGATTTTTACTGTTTAAAACAGCGAGAGGAGAGCAGGAATTTCACAGTTTAAAACAGCGAGAGTAGAGCTGTGATTTTCACCGTTTAAAACAGCGTAAAGTGAGCAGGATTTTCACAGTTTAAAACAGCGAGAGTAGAGCTGGGATTTTCACACTTTAAAACTGTGAGAAGTGAGCAGGATTTTCACAGTTTAAAACAGCGAGATGTGAGCAGGATTTTCACATTTTAAAACAGCGAGAGACATCTGGATTTTCACAGTTTAAAACAGCGAGAGGGAAGCAGGATTTTCGCAGTTTGAAACAATGAGAGGAGAGCCGGGATTTTCACATTTTAAAAGAGCCAGAGGAGAGCCCGATATTCACAGTTTAAAACACCGAGAGGTGAGCTGGGATTTTCACAGTTTAAAACAGCGAGAGGTGAGCTGGGATTTACACAGTTTAAAACAGCCAGAGGAGAGCCGGATTTTCACAGTTTAAAAGACTGAGAGCTGACCCTGAATTTCACAGTTTAAAACAGCGAGATGTGAGCTGGGATTTTCACCCTTTAAAACTGTGAGAAGTGAGCAGGATTTTCACAGTTTAAAACAGCGAGAGGAAAGCAGCATTTTCACAGTTTAAAACAGTGAGAGGAAAGCAGGATTTTCACAGTTTAAAACACCAAGAGGAGAGCAGGATTTTCACAGTTTAAAACACCGAGAGGAGAGCAGGATTTTCACAGGTTAAATCTGCGAGAGAAGAGCACGTTTTTCACAATATAAAGCAGCGAGATGTGTGCAGTATTTTCACAGTTTAAAACCGCGAGAGACATCTGGATTTTCACAGTTTAAAACAGCGAGAGGGAAGCAGGATTTTCGCAGGTTAAAACAGCGAGAGGAGAGCCGGGATTTTCACAGTTTTAAACAGCGAGAGGGAAGCAGGATTTTCGCAGTTTGAAACAATGAGAGGAGAGCCGGGATTTTCACATTTTAAAAGAGCCAGAGGAGAGCCCGATATTCACAGTTTAAAACACCGAGAGGTGAGCTGGGATTTTCACAGTTTAAAACAGCGAGAGGTGAGCTTGGATTTACACAGTTTAAAACAGCCAGAGGAGAGCCGGATTTTCACAGTTTAAAAGACTGAGAGCTGACCCTGAATTTCACAGTTTAAAACAGAGAGAGGTGAGCTGGGATTTTCACCCTTTATATCTGTGAGAAGTGAGCAGGATTTTCACAGTTTAAAACAGCGAGAGGAAAGCAGGATTTTCACAGTTTAAAACAGTGAGAGGAAAGCAGGATTTTCACAGTTTAAAACACCGAGAGGAGAGCAGGATTTTCACAGTTTAAAACACCGAGAGGAGAGCAGGATTTTCACAGTTTAAAACAACGAGAGGAGCGCTGGATTTTTACTGTTTAAAACAGCGAGAGGAGAGCAGGAATTTCACAGTTTAAAACAGCGAGAGAAGAGCTGGGATTTTCACCGTTTAAAGCGCGTGAAGTGAGCAGGATTTTCACAGTTTAAAACAGTGAGAGGTGAACAGGATTTTCACAGTTTAAAACAGCGAGAGGAGAGCAGGAATTTTACAGTTTAAAACAGCGAGAGTAGAGCTGGATTTTCACAATTTAAAACAGCGTGAAGTGAGCAGGATTTTCACAGTTTAAAACAGCGAGAGGAGAGCTGGATTTTCACAGTTTAAAACAGCGAGAGGAGAGCAGGATTTTCACTGTTTAAAGCAGTGAGAGGTGAGCAGAATTTTCACAGTTTAAAACAGCGAGAGGAGAGCAGGATTTTCACTGTTTCAAACAGCAAGAGGAGAGAAGGAGTTTCACAGTTTAAAACAGCGAGAGGTGAGCTGGGATTTTCACAGTATTGAAGCAGCCAGAGGAGGGCAAGATTTTCACAGTTTAAAACAGCGAGAGGTGAGCAGAATTTTCACAGCTTAAAACAGCGAGAGGTGAGCACGATTTTCACAGCTTAAAACAGCGAGAGGAGAGCCGGGATTTTCACATTTTATTAGAGCCAGAGGAGAGCAGCATTTTCACAGTTTAAAACAGCGAGCGGAGAGCGGGATTTTCATAATTTAAAACACCGAGAGGAGTGCTGTGATTTTCACAGTTTAAAACAGGGAATGTTGGCCAGGATTTTCACATTTTAAAACAGCGAGAGGCAAGCAGGATTTTCACAGGTTAAATCTGCGAGAGAAGGGCACGATTTTCACAAAATAAAACAGCGAGAGGTGTGCAGTATTTTCACTGTTTAAAACCGCGAGAGACATCTGGATTTTCACAGTTTTAAACAGCGAGAGGGAAGCAGCATTTTCCCAGTTTGAAACAGTGAGAGGAGAGCCGGGATTTTCACATTTTAAAAGAGCCAGAGTAGAGGCCGATATTCACAGTTTAAAACAGCGAGAGGTGAGCAGGATTTTCACAGTTTAAAACAGCGAGAGGAGAGCTGGGATTTTCACAGTTTAAAACAGCGAGAGGCTGCTGAGATTTACACAGTTTAAAACTGCCAGAGGAGATCCGGATTTTCGCAGTTCAAAACAGTGAGATCTGACCCTGAATTTCACAGTTTAAAACAGCGAGAGGAGAGCTGGATTTTCACAGTTTAAAACAGCGAGAGGAGAGCAGGATTTTCACTGTTTAAAGCAGTGAGAGGTGAGCAGAATTTTCACAGTTTAAAACAGCGAGAGGAGAGCAGGATTTTCACTGTTTCAAACAGCAAGAGGAGAGAAGGAGTTTCACAGTTTAAAACAGCGAAAGGTGAGCTGGGATTTTCACAGTATTGAAGCAGCCAGAGGAGGGCAAGATTTTCACAGTTTAAAACAGCGAGAGGTGAGCAGAATTTTCACAGTTTAAAACAGCGAGAGGTGAGCACGATTTTCACAGTTTAAAACAGCGAGAGGAGAGCCGGGATTTTCACATTTTATAAGAGCCAGAGGAGAGCAGCATTTTCACAGTTTAAAACAGCGAGCGGAGAGCGGGATTTTCATAGTTTAAAACACCGAGAGGAGTGCTGTGATTTTCACAGTTTAAAACAGGGAATGTTGGCCAGGATTTTCACATTTTAAAACAGCGAGAGGCAAGCAGGATTTTCACAGGTAAAATCTGCGAGAGAAGAGCACGATTTTCACAAAATAAAACAGCGAGAGGTGTGCAGTATTTTCACTGTTTAAAACCGCGAGAGACATCTGGATTTTCACAGTTTTAAACAGCGAGAGGGAAGCAGCATTTTCCCAGTTTGAAACAGTGAGAGGAGAGCCGGGATTTTCACATTTTAAAAGAGCCAGAGCAGAGCCCGATATTCACAGTTTAAAACAGCGAGAGGTGAGCAGGATTTTCACAGTTTAAAACAGCGAGAGGAGAGCTGGGATTTTCACAGTTTAAAACAGCGAGAGGCTGCTGAGATTTACACAGTTTAAAACTGCCAGAGGAGATCCGGATTTTCGCAGTTCAAAACAGTGAGATCTGACCCTGAATTTCACAGTTTAAAACAGCGAGAGGAGAGCTGGATTTTCACAGTTTAAAACAGCGAGAGGAGAGCAGGATTTTCACTGTTTAAAACTGCGAAAGGTGAGCTGGGATTTTCACAGTATTGAAGCAGCCAGAGGAGGGCAAGATTTTCACAGTTTAAAACAGCGAGAGGTGAGCAGAATTTTCACAGTTTAAAACTGCGAGAGGTGAGCACGATTTTCACAGTTTAAAACAGCGAGAGGAGAGCCGGGATTTTCACATTTTATAAGAGCCAGAGGAGAGCAGCATTTTCACAGTTTAAAACAGCGAGCGGAGAGCGGGATTTTCATAGTTTAAAACACCGAGAGGAGTGCTGTGATTTTCACAGTTTAAAACAGGGAATGTTGGCCAGGATTTTCACACTTTAAAACAGCGAGAGGCAAGCAGGATTTTCACAGGTTAAATCTGCGAGAGAAGAGCACGATTTTCACAAAATAAAACAGCGAGAGGTGTGCAGTATTTTCACAGTTTAAAACCGCGAGAGACAGCTGGATTTTCACAGTGTAAAACAGCGAGAGGAGAGCCGGGATTTTCACAGTGTAAAACAGCGAGAGGAGAGCAGCATTTTCACAGTATAAAACAACGAGAGGAGAGCTGTGATTTTTACCGTTTCGAACACCGAGAGGAGTGCTGCGATTTTCACAGTTGAAAACAGGGAGATGATGGCCAGGATTTTCACAGGTTAAAACAGCGAGAGAAGAGCACGATTTTCACAAAATAAAACAGCGAGAGGTGTGCAGTATTTTCACAGTTTAAAACCGCGAGAGACAGCTGGAATTTCACAGTTTAAAACAGCGAGAGGGAAGCAGGATTTTCGCAGGTTAAACCAGCTAGAGGAGAGCCGGGATTTTCACAGTTTTAAACAGCGAGAGGGAAGCAGGAATTTCACAGTTTAAAACGGCGAGAGAAGAGCAGGATTTTCACAGGTTAAATCTGCGAGAGAAGAGCACGATTTTCACAATATAAAACAGCGAGAGGTGTGCAGTATTTTCACAGTTTAAAACCGCGAGAGACATCTGGATTTTCACAGTTTATAACAGCGAGAGGAGAGCCGGATTTTCAGTCTAAAACAGCGAGAGGAGAGCCGGGATTTTCACAGTGTAAAACAACGAGAGGAGAGCAGGATTTTCACAGTGTAAAACAACGAGAGGAGAGCTGTGATTTTTACCGTTTCAAACACCGAGAGGAGTGCTGCAATTTTCACAGTTGAAAACAGGGAGATGATGGCCAGGATTTTCGCAATTTAAAACAGCGAGAGGAGAGCAGGATTTTCACAGGTTAAAACAGCGAGAGGTGAGCACAATTTTCACAATATAAAACAGCGAGAGGTGTGCAGTATTTTCACAGATTAAAACCGCGAGAGACATCTTGATTTTCGCATTTTAAAACAGCGAGAGGGAAGCAGCATTTTCGCAGTTTGAAACAGTGAGAGGAGAGCCGGGATTTTCACATTTTAAAAGAGCCAGAGGAGAGCCCGATATTCACAGTTTAAAACAGCGAGAGGTGAGCTGGGATTTTCACAGTTTAAAACAGCGAGAGGTGAGCTGGGATTTACACAGTTTAAAACAGCGAGAGGCTGCTGAGATTTACACAGTTTAAAACAGCCAGAGGAGAGCCGGATTTTCACAGTTTAAAAGACTGAGAGCTGACCCTGAATTTCACAGTTTAAAACAGCGAGAGGTGAGCTGGGATTTTCACACTTTAAAACTGTGAGAAGTGAGCAGGATTTTCACAGTTTAAAACAGCGAGAGGAAAGCAGGATTTTCACAGTTTAAAACAGCGAGAGGAGAGCAGGATTTTCACAATTCAAAACAGCGAGCGGAGAGCAAGATTTTCATAGTTTAAAACACCGAGAGGAGAGCAGGATTTTCACTGTTTAAAACAACGAGAGGAGAGCAGGATTTTCACAGTTTTAATCAGCGAGAGGGGAGCCGGGATTTTCACAGTTTTGAAACAGCCAGAGGAGCGCAGGATTTTCACTGTTTAAAACAGCGAGAGGAGAGCAGGAATTTCACAGTTTAAAACAGCGAGAGTAGAGCTTGGATTTTCACTGTTTAAAACAGCGTGAAGTGAGCAGGATTTTCACTGTTTAAAACAGCGAGAGGAGAGTAGGAATTTCACAGTTTAAAACAGCGAGAGGAGAGCAGGGTTTTCACTGTTTAAAACAGCGAGAGGAAAGCAGGAATTTCACAGTTTAAAACAGCCAGAGTAGAGCTGGGATTTTCACACTTTAAAACTGTGAGAAGTGAGCAGGATTTTCACAGTTTAAAACAGCGAGAGGAAAGCAGGATTTTCACAGTTTAAAACAGCGAGAGGGGAGCCGGGATTTTCACAGTTCTGAAGCAGCCAGAGGGAAGCAGGATTTTATCTGTTTAAAACAGCGAGCAGAGAGCCGGATTGTCACACTTTAAAACTATGCGAGGTGAGCACGATTTTCACAGTGTAAAACAACGAGAGGAGAGCTGTGATTTTTACCGTTTCAAACACCGAGAGGAGTGCTGTGATTTTCACAGTTGAAAACAGGGAGTTGTTGGCCAGGATTTTCGCATTTTAAAACAGCGAGAGGCAAGCAGGAATTTCACAGGTTAAATCTGCGAGAGAAGAGCATGTTTTTCACAATATAAAACAGCGAGAGGTGTGCAGTATTTTCATAGTTTAAGACCGTGAGAGACATCTGGATTTTCACAGTTTAAAACAGCGAGAGGGAAGCAGGATTTTCGCAGGTCAAAACAGCGAGAGGAGAGCCGGGATTTTCACAGATTTAAACAGCGCGAGGGAAGCAGGATTTTCGCAGTTAAAACAGCGAGAGGTGTGCAGTATTTTCACTGTTTAAAACCGCGAGAGACATCTGGATTTTCACAGTTTGAAACAGCGATAGGGAAGCAGGATTATCGCAGGTTAAAACAGTGAGAGGAGAGCCGGGATTTTCACATTTTAAAAGAGACAGAGGAGAGCAGGATTTTCACAGTTTAAAACAGCGAGAGTAGAGCTGGGATTTTCACAGTGTAAAACAATGCGAGAGATGAGCACAATTTTCAAAGTTTAAAACAGCCAGAGGAGTGCTGCGATTTTCACACTTGAAAACAGGGAGATGATGGACAAGATTTTCGCATTTTAAAACAGCGAGAGGAGAGCATTATTTTCACAGTTTAAAACCGCGAGAGACATCTGGATTTTCACAGGTTAAAACAGCGAGAGGGAAGCAGGATTTTCGCAGGTTAAAACAGCGAGAGGAGAGCTGGGATTTTCACATTTTAAAACAGCGAGAGACATCTGGATTTTCACAGTTTAAAACAGAGAGAGGAGAGCAGGATTTTCACAGTTTAAAACAGCGAGAGGAGAGCTGTGATTTTTACAGTTGAAAACAGGGAGATGTTGGCCAGGATTTTCGCATTTTAAAACAGCGAGAGGACAGCAGAATTTTCACAGGTTAAAACAGCGAGAGAAGAGCACGATTTTCACAATATAAAACAGCGAGAGGTGTGCAGTATTTTCACAGTTTAAAACCGCGAGAGACATCTGGATTTTCACAGTTTAAAACAGCGAGAGGGAAGCAGGATTTTCGCATTTTAAAACAGTGAGAGGAGAGCAGGATTTTCACATTTTAAAAGAGCCAGAGGAGAGCCCGATATTCACAGTTTAAAACAGCGAGAGGTGAGCGGGGATTTTCACAGTTTAAAACAGCGAGAGGAGAGCTGAGACTTAAACAGTTTAAAACAGCCAGAGGAGAGCCGGATTTTCGCAGTTCAAAACAGTGAGAGCTGACCCTGAATTTCACAGTTTAAAACAGCGAGAGGAGAGCAGGATTTTCACAGTTTAAAACAGCGAGAGGTGAGCAGGATTTTCACAGTTTAAAGCAGCGAGAGGAGAGCAGGATTTTCACAGTTTAAAACAGTGAGAGGAGAGCAGGATTTTCACTGTTTCAAACAGCGAGAGGAGAGCAGGATTTTCACAGTTTAAAACAGCGAGCGGAGAGCAGGATTTTCACAGTTTAAAACAGCCAGAGGTGAGCTGGGATTTTCACAGTATTGAAGCAGCCAGAGGGGAGCAGGATTTTCACTGTTTAAAACAGCCATAGGTGAGCTGGGATTTTCACAGTATTGAAGCAGCCAGAGGGGAGCAGGTATTTTCACAGTTTAATTCAACGAGAGGAGAGAAGGATATTCACGGATTAAAACAGCGAGTGGAGAGCAGGAATTTCACAGTTTAAAACAGCGAGAGTAGAGCTGGGATTTTCGCAGTTTAAAACAATGCGAGGTGAGCACGATTTTCACCGTTTAAAACAGCGAGAGGAGAGCAGCATTTTCACAGTGTAAAACAACGAGAGGAGAGCTGTGATTTTTACCGTTTGAAACAGCGAGAGGAGTGCTGCGATTTTCATAGTTGAAAACGGGGAGATGATTGCCAGGATTTTCGCATTTCAAAACAGCGAGAGGACAGCAGAATTTTCACCGGTTAAAACAGTGAGAGAAGAGCACGATTTTCACGATATAAAACAGCGAGAGGTGTGCAATATTTTCACTGTTTAAAACCGCGAGAGACATCTGCATTTTCACAGTTTAAAACACCGAGAGGAGTGCTGTGATTTTCACAGTTTAAAACAGGGAATGTTGGCCAGGATTTTCGCATTTTAAAACAGCGAGAGGCAAGCTGGAATTTCACAGGTTAAATCTGCGAGAGGAGAGCACGATTTTCACAATATAAAACAGCGAGAGGTGTGCAATATTTACACAGTTTAAAACCGTGAGAGACATCTGGATTTTCACAGTTTAAAACAGCAAGAGGGAAGCAGGATTTTCGCAGGTTAAAACAGTGAGAGGAGAGACGGGATTTTCACATTTTAAAAGAGCCAGAGGAGAGCAGGATTTTCACAGCTTAAAACAGTGAGAGTTGACCCTGAATTTCACTGTTTAAAACAGCGAGAGTTGAGCAGGATTTTCACTGTTTAAAACAGCGAGAGGAGTGCAGGGTTTTCACAGTTTAAAACAGTGAAAGTAGAGCTGTGATTTTAACCGTTCAAAACAGCGTGAAGTGAGCAGGATTTTCACTGTTTACAGCAGTGAGAGGTGAGCAGGAATTTCACAGTTTCAAACAGCGAGAGGAGAGCAGGATTTTCACAGTTTAAAACAGCGAGAGGAGAGCTGCGATTTTCACAGTTGAAAACAGGGAGATGATGACCAGGATTTTCGTAATTTAAAACAGCGAGAGGTGAGCTGGGATTTTCACAGTATTGAAGCAGCCAGAGGGGAGCTGGATTTTCACTGTTTAAAACAGCGAGAGTAGAGCTGGGATTTTCACACTTTAAAACTATGCGAATTGAGCACGATTTTCACAGTGTAAAACAACGAGAGGAGAGCTGTGATTTTTACCGTTTCAAACACCAAGAGGAGTGCTGCGATTTTCACAGTTTAAAACAGGGAATGTTGGCCAGGATTTTCGCATTTTAAAACAGCGAGAGGCAAGCAGGAATTTCACAGGTTAAAACAGCGAGAGAAGAGCACGATTTTCACAATATAAAACAGCGAGAGGTGTGCAGTATTTTCACAGTTTAAAACCGCGAGAGACATCTGGATTTTCACAGTTGAAAACAGCGAGAGGAGAGCCGGATTTTCACAGTCTAAAACGGTGAGAGGAGAGCCGGGATTTTCACAGTGTAAAACAACGAGAGGAGAGCTGTGATTTTTACCGTTTCAAACAGCGAGAGGAGTGCTGCCATTTTCACAGTTGAAAACAGGGAGATGATGGCCAAGATTTTCTCAACTTAAAACAGCAAGGGGAGAGCAGGATTTTCACAGGTTAAAACAGAGAGAGGTGAGCACGATTTTGACAATATTAAACAGCGAGAGGTGTGCAGTATTTTCACAGTTTAAAACACCGAGAGACATCTTGATTTTCGCATTTTAAAACAGCGAGAGGGAAGCAGGATTTTCACAGGTTAAAACTGCGAGAGAAGAGCACGATTTTCACAATATAAAACAGCGAGAGGTGTGCAGTATTTTCACAGTTTAAAACCGCGAGAGACATCTGGATTTTCACAGTTTAAAACAGCGAGAGGGAAGCAGTATTTTCGCAGTTTAAAACAGTGAGAGGTGAGCTGGGATTTTCACAGTTTAAAACAGCCAGAGGAGAGCAGGATTTTCACAGGTTAAAACAGCGAGAGGAGAGCAGGATTTTCACAGGTTAAATCTGTGAGAGAAGAGCACGATTTTCACAAGATAAAACAGCGAGAGGTGTGCAGTATTTTCATAGTTTAAAACCGCGAGAGATATCTGGATTTTCACAGTTTAAAACAGCGAGAGGGAAGCAGGATTTTTGCAGTTTAAAACAGTGAGAGGAGAGCCGGGATTTACACATTTTAAAAGAGCCAGAGGAGAGCAGGATTTTCACAGTTTAAAACAGCGAGAGGAGTGCCCGATATTCACAGTTTAACACAGTGAGAGTTGAGCAGGATTTTCACAATTTAAATCAGCGAGAGGAGAGCTGGGATTTACACAGTTTAAAACAGACAGAGGAGAGCCAGATTTTCACAGTTTAAAACAGTGAGAGCTGACCCTGAATTTCACAGTTTAAAACAGCGAGAGGTGAGCTGGAATTTTCAAAGTATTGAAGCAGCCAGAGGGGAGCAGGTATTTTCACAGTTTAATTCAACTAGAGGAGAGAAGGATATTCACGGATTAAATTGCGAGTGGAGAGCAGGAATTTCACAGTTTAAAACAGCGAGAGTAGAGATGAGATTTTTACAGTTTAAAACAGCGAGAGGAGATCTGGAATTTCACAGTTTAAAACAGCAAGAGTAGAGATGGGATTTTCACAGTTTAAAACAGCGAGAGTAGAGCTGGGATTTTCACCCTTTAAAACTGTGAGAAGTGAGCAGGATTTTCACAGTTTAAAACAGCGAGAGGAAAGCAGGATTTTCACAGTTTAAAACACCGAGAGGAGAGCAGGATTTTCACAGTTTAAAACAGCGAGAGCAGAGCAGGATTTTCACAGTTTAAAACACCGAGAGGAGAGCAGGATTTTCACAGTTTTAATCAGCGAGAGGGGAGTCGGGATGTTCACAGTTTTGAAACAGCCAGAGGAGCGCTGGATTTTTACTGCTTAAAACAGCGAGAGGCGAGCAGGAATTTCACAGTTTAAAACAGCGAGAGTAGGGCTGGAATTTTCACCGTTTAAAACAGCGTGAAGTGAGCAGCATTTTCACAGTTTAAAGCAGTGAGAGGTGAGCTGGATTTTCTCAGTTAAAAACAGCGAGAGGTGAGAAGGGATTTTCATAGTATAAAACAGCGAGAGGTGAGAAGGGCTTTTCACAGTTTAAAACAGTGAGAGGGGAGCAGGACTTTCACAGTTTAAAACAGCGAGAGTAGAGCTGGGATTTTCACGCGTTAAAACTGTGAGAAGTGAGCAGGATTTTCACAGTTTAAAACACCGAGAGGAGAGCAGGATTTTCACAGTTTAAAACACTGAGAGGAGAGCAGGATTTTCACAGTTTAAAACAGTGAGAGGGGAGCCGGGATTTTCACAGTTTAAAACACTGAGAGGAGAGCAGGATTTTCACAGTTTTAATCAGCGAGAGGGGAGCCGGGATTTTCACAGTTTTGAAACAGCCAGAGGAGCGCAGGATTTTCACTGTTTAAAACAGCGAAAGGAGAGTAGGAATTACACAGTTTAAAACAGCGAGAGGAGAGCAGGAATTTCACAGTTTAAAACAGCGAGAGGTGAGCTGGGATTTTCACAGTATTGAAGCAGCCAGAGGGGAGCAGGATTTTCACTGTTTAAAACAGCGAGCAGAGAGCCTGATTTTCACACTTTAAAACAATGCGAGGTGAGCACGATTTTCACAGTGTAAAACAACGAGAGGAGAGCTGTGATTTTTACCGTTTCAAACACCGAGAGGTGTGCTGTGATTTTCACAGTATAAAACAGGGAATGTTGGCCATGATTTTCGCATTTTAAAACAGCGAGAGGACAGCAGGAATTTCACAGGTTAAAACAGCGAGAGAAGAGCACGATTTTCACAATATAAAACAGCGAGGGTTGTGCAGTACTTTCACAGTTTAAAACCGCGAGAGACATCTGGATTTTCACAGTTTAAAACAGCGAGAGGTGAGCAGCATTTTCACTGTCTAAAACAACGAGAGGAGAGCTATGATTTTTACCGTTTCAAACACCGAGAGGAGTGCTGTGATTTTCACAGTTGAAAACAGGGAATGTTGGCCAGGATTTTCACATTTTAAAACAGCGAGAGGAGAGCAGGAATTTCACAGGTTAAAACAGCCAGAGAATAGCAGGAATTTCACAATATAAAACAGCGAGAGGTGTGCAGTATTTTCACAGTTTAAAACCGCGAGAGACATCTGGATTTTCACAGTTTAAAACAGCGAGAGGGAAGCAGGATTTTCGCAGTTTAAACAGTGAGAGGAGAGCCGGGATTTTCACATTTTAAAAGAGCCAGAGGAGAGCCGGGATTTTCACATTTTCAAAGAGCCAGTGGAGAGCAGGATTTTCAGAGTTTAAAACAGCGAGAGTAGAGCTGGGATTTTCACAGTTTGAAACAGCGAGAGGAGAGCTGGGATTTACACAGTTTAAAACAGCAAGAGGAGAGCGGGATTTTCACAGTTTAAAACAGCGAGAGGAGAGCCAGATATTCACAGTTGAAAACAGCGAGAGGTGAGCTGGGATTTTCACAGTTTAAAACAGCGAGAGGAGAGCTGGGATTTACACAGTTTAAAACAGCGAGTGGAAAGTTGGATTTTCACAGTTTAAAACACCGAGAGGAGAGCAGGATTTTCACAGTTTTAATCAGCGAGAGGGGATTTGGGATTTTCACAGTTTTGAAACAGCCAGAGGAGAGCAGGATTTTTACTGTTTAAAACAGTGAGAGGAGAGCAGGAATTTCACAGTTTAAAACAGCGAGTGATGAGCTGGGATTTTCACAGTATTGAAGCAGCCAGAGGGGTGCAGGTATTTTCACAGTTTAATTCAACGAGAGGAGAGATGGATATTCACGGATTAAATTGCGAGTGGACAGCAGGAATTTCACAGTTTAAAACATCAAGAGTAGAGCTGGGATTTTCACAGTTTAAAACAGCGAGAGTAGAGCTGGGATTTTCATCCTTTAAAACTGTGAGAATTGAGCAGAATTTTTGCACTTTAAAACAGCGAGAGGTGAGCTGGGATTTTCACAGTATTGAAGCAGCCAGAGGGGAGCAGGATTTTCACTGTTTAAAACAGCGAGCAGAGAGCCGGATTTTCACACTTTCAAACAATGAGAGGTGAGCACGATTTTCACAGTGTAAAACAACGAGAGGAGAGCTGTGATTTTTACCGTTTCAAACACCGAGAGGAGTGCTGTGATTTTCACAGTTGAAAACAGGGAAGGTTGGCCAGGACTTTCGCATTTTAAAACAGAAAGAGGCAAGCAGGAATTTCACAGGTTAAAACAGCCAGAGAAGAGCAGGATTTTCACAATATAAAACAGCGAGAGGTGTGCAGTATTTTCACAGTTTATAACCGCGAGAGACATCTGGAATTTCACAGTTTAAAACAGCGAGAGGGAAGCAGGATTTTCACAGGTTAAATCTGCGAGAGAAGAGCACGATTTTCACAATAAAAAACAGCGAGGGTTGTGCAGTATTTTCACAGTTTAAAACCGCGAGAGACATCTGGAATTTCACAGTTTAAAACAGCGAGAGGGAAGCAGGATTTTCACAGTTTAAAACAGTGAGAGGAGAGCCGGGATTTTCACATTTTAAAAGAGCCAGAGGAGAGCAGGATTTTCAGAGTTTAAAACAACGAGAGGAGAGCTGGGATTTACACAGTTTAAAACAGCCAGAGGAGAGCGGGATTTTCACAGTTTAAAACAGCGAGAGGAGAGCCAGATATTCACAGTTTAAAACAGCGAGAGGTGAGCTGGGATTTTCACAGTTTAAAACAGTGAGAGGAGAGCTGGGATTTACACAGTTTAAAACAGCCAGAGGAGAGCCGGATTTTCACTGTTTAAAACAGTGAGAGCTGACCCTGAATTTCACAGTTTAAAACAGCGAGAGGAGAGCAGGATTTTCACAGTTTAAAACAGCGAGCGGAGAGCTGGATTTTCACAGTTTAAAACAGCGAGAGGTGAGCTGGGATTTTCACAGTATTGAAGCAGCCAGAGGGGAGCAGGTATTTTCACAGTTTAATTCAACGAGAGGAGAGAAGGATATTCACGGATTAAATTGCGAGTGGAGAGCAGGAATTTCACAGTTTAAAACAGTGAGAGTAGAGCTGGGATTATCACCCTTTAAAACTGTGAGAAGTGAGCAGGATTTTCACAGTTTAAAGCAGCGATTGGAAAGCAGGACTTTCACAGTTTAAAACACCGAGAGGAGAGCAGGATTTTCACAGTTTTAATCAGCGAGAGGGGAGCCGGGATTTTCACAGTTTTGAACAGCCAGAGGAGCGCTGGATTTTTACTGTTTAAAACAGCGAGAGGAGAGCAGGAATTTCACAGTTTAAAACAGCGAGAGAAGAGCTGTGATTTTCACACTTTAAAACAGCGTGAAGTGAGCAGGATTTTCACAGTTTAAAGCAGTGAGAGGAGAGCAGGATTTTCACAGTTTAAAACAGCGAGAGGAGAGCAGGATTTTCACAGTTTAAAACAGTGAGAGGTGAGCAGGATTTTCACAGTTTAAAACAGCGAGAGTAGAGCTGGGATTTTCACCGTTTAAAACAGCGTGAAGTGAGCAGGATTTTCACAGTTTAAAGCAGTGAGAGGTGAGCAGGATTTTCACAGTTTAAAACAGCGAGAGGAGAGCTGGAATTTCATAGTTTAAAACAGCGAGAGTAGAGCTGGGATTTTCACCGTTTAAAACAGCGTGAAGTGAGCAGGATTTTCACAGTTTAAAGCAGTGAGAAGTGAGCAGGATTTTGTCAGTTTAAAACAGCGAGAGGTGAGAAGGGATTTTCACAGTTTAAAACAGTGAGAGGGGAGCAGGATTTTCACAGTTTAAAACAGCGAGAGTAGAGCTGGGATTTTCACACTTTAAAACTGTGAGAAGTGAGCAGGATTTTCACAGTTTAAAACACCGAGAGGACAGCAGGATTTTCACAGGTTAAAACAGCGAGAGACATCTGGATTTTCGCAGTTTAAAACAGTGAGAGGAGAGCCAGGATTTTCACATTTTAAAAGAGCCAGAGGAGAGCAGGATTTTCACAGTTTAAAACAGTGAGAGTTGACCCTGAATTTCACAATTTAAAACAGCGAGAGGTGAGCAGGATTTTCACACTTTAAAACTGAGAAGTGAGCAGGTTTTTCACTGTTTAAAACAGCGAGAGGTGAGCTGGGATTTTCACAGTTTAAAACAGGGAGAGGAGAGCAGGATTTTCACAGTTTAAAACAGCGAGAGGAAAGCAGGATTTTCACAGTTTAAAACACCAAGAGGTGAGCAGGATTTTCACAGTTTTAATCAGCGAGAGGAGAGCAGGATTTTTAAAGTTTTAAACAGTGACAGGAGAGCCGGGATTTTCGCAGTTTTGAAACAGCCAGAGAAGCGCAGGATTTTCACTGTTTAAAACAGCGAGAGGAGAGCAGAAATTTCACAGTTTAAAACAGTGAGAGCTGAGCTGGGATTTTCACAGTATCGAAGCAGCCAGAGGTGCGCTGGATTTACACTGTTTAAAACAGCGAGAGCAGAGCTGGGATTTTCACACTTTAAAACTGTGAGAAGTGAGCAGGATTTTCACTGTTTAAAACTGCGAGAGTAGAGCTAGGATTTTCACAGTTCAAAACAGCGAGAGGAAAGCAGGATTTTCACTGTTTCAAACAGCGAGAGGAGAGCAGGATTTTCACAGTTTAAAACAGCCAGAGGAGAGCAGGGATTTTGCAATTTAAAACAGCCAAAGGAGAGCCAGGATTTTCACAGTTTAATTCAGCAAGAGGAGAGAAGGATATTCACGGATTAAAACAGCGAGTGGGGAGCAGGAATTTCACAGTTTAAAACAGCGAGAGTAGAGCTGGGATTTTCGCAGTTTAAAACAATGCGAGGTGAGCACGATTTTAACAGTTTAAAACAGCGAGAGGAGAGCAGTATTTTCACAGTGTAAAACTACGAGAGTAGAGCTGGTTTTTCACAGTGTAAAACAACGAGAGGAGAGCTGGTTTTTCACAGTGTAAAACAACGAGAGGAGAGCTGGTTTTTCACAGTGTAAAACAACGAGAGGAGAGCTGGTTTTTCACAGTGTAAAACAGCCAGAGGAGAGCTGTGATTTTTACCGTTTCAAACACTGAGAGGAGTGCTGCGATTTTCACAGTTGAAAACAGGGAATGTCGGCCAGGATTTTCGCATTTTAAAACAGCGAGAGGACAGCAGTATTTTCATAGGTTAAAACAGCGAGAGAAGAGCACGATTTTCACAATATAAAACAGCGAGAGGTGTGCAGTATTTTCACAGTTTAAAACCGGGAGAGACATCTGGATTTTCACAGTTTAAAACAGCGAGAGGGAAGCAGGATTTTCGCAGTTTAAAACAGCGAGAGGAGAGCTGGGATTTTAACATTTTAAAAAAGCCAGAGGAGAGCAGGATTTTCACAGTTTAAAACAGTGAGAGTTGACCCTGAATTTCACAGTTTAAAACAGCGAGAGGTGAGCAGGATTTTCACAGTTTAAAACAGCAAGAGGAGAGCAGGAATTTCACAGTTTAAAACAGCGAGAGGAGAGCAGGATTTTCACAGTTTAAAACAGCGAGAGCAGAGCAGGATTTTCACAGTTTAAAACAGCGAGAGGAGAGCAGGATTTTCACAGTTTAAAACACCGAGAGGAGAGCAGGATTTTCACAGTTTTAATCAGCGAGAGGGGAGCAGGATTTTCACAGTTTTAATCAGCGAGAGGAGAGCAGGATTTTTACAGTTTTAAACTGTGACAGGAGAGCCGGGATTTTCGCAGTTTTGAAACAGCCAGAGGAGCGCAGGATTTTCACTGTTTAAAACAGCGAGAGGAGAGCAGGAATTTCACAGTTTAAAACAGTGAGAGCTGAGCTGGGATTTTCATAGTATCGAAGCAGCCAGAGGTGCGCTGGATTTACACTGTTTAAAACAGCGAGAGCAGAGCTGGGATTTTCACACTTTAAAACTGTGAGAAGTGAGCAGGATTTTCACTGTTTAAAACTGCGAGAGTAGAGCTGGGATTTTCACAGTTCAAAACAGCTAGAGGAAAGCAGGATTTTCACTGTTTCAAACAGCGAGAGGAGAGCAGGATTTTCACAGTTTAAAACAGCCAGAGGAGAGCAGGGATTTTGCAATTTAAACCAGCCAAAGGAGAGCCAGGATTTTCACAGTTTAATTCAGCAAGAGGAGAGAAGGATATTCACGGATTAAAACAGCGAGTGGGGAGCAGGAATTTCACAGTTTAAAACAGCGAGAGTCGAGCTGGGATTTTCGCAGTTTAAAACAATGCGAGGTGAGCACGATTTTAACAGTTTAAAACAGCGAGAGGAGAGCAGGATTTTCACAGTGTAAAACTACGAGAGGAGAGCAGGTTTTTCACAGTGTAAAACAACGAGAGGAGAGCTGGTTTTTCACAGTGTAAAACAACGAGAGGCGAGCTGGTTTTTCACAGTGTAAAATAACGAGAGGAGAGCTGGTTTTTCACAGTGTAAAACAGCCAGAGGAGAGCTGTGATATTTACCGTTTCAAACACTGAGAGGAGTGCTGCGATTTTCACAGTTGAAAACAGGGAATGTTGGCCAGGATTTTCGCATTTTAAAACAGTGAGAGGACAGCAGTATTTTCATAGGTTAAAACAGCGAGAGAAGAGCACGATTTTCACAATATAAAACAGCGAGAGGTGTGCAGTATTTTCACAGTTTAAAACCGGGAGAGACATCTGGATTTTCACTGTTTAAAACAGCGAGAGGGAAGCAGGATTTTCGCAGTTTAAAACAGCGAGAGGAGAGCTGGGATTTTCACATTTTAAAAAAGCCAGAGGAGAGCAGGATTTTCACAGTTTAAAACAGTGAGAGTTGACCCTGAATTTCACAGTTTAAAACAGCGAGAGGTGAGCAGGATTTTCACAGTTTAAAACAGCAAGAGGAGAGCAGGAATTTCACAGTTTAAAACAGCGAGAGGAGAGCAGGATTTTCACAGTTTAAAACAGCGAGAGCAGAGCAGGATTTTCACAGTTTAAAACAGCGAGAGGAAAGCAGGATTTTCACAGTTTAAAACACCGAGAGGAGAGCAGGATTTTCACAGTTTTAATCAGCGAGAGGGGAGCCGGGATTTTCACAGTTTTGAAACAGCCAGAGGAGCGCTGGATTTTTACTGCTTAAAACAGCGAGAGGCGAGCAGGAATTTCACAGTTTAAAACAGCGAGAGTAGAGCTGGGATTTTCACCATTTAAAACAGCGTGAAGTGAGCAGCATTTTCACAGTTTAAAGCAGTGAGAGGTGAGCTGGATTTTCTCAGTTAAAAACAGCGAGAGGTGAGAAGGGATTTTCACAGTATAAAACAGCGAGAGTAGAGCTTGGATTTTCACGCGTTAAAACTGTGAGAAGTGAGCAGGATTTTCACAGTTTAAAACACCGAGAGGAGAGCAGGATTTTCACAGTTTAAAACACCGAGAGGAGAGCAGGATTTTCACAGTTTAAAACAGTGAGAGGGGAGCCGGGATTTTCACAGTTTAAAACACCGAGAGGAGAGCAGGATTTTCACAGTTTTAATCATCGAGAGGGGAGCCGGGATTTTCACAGTTTTGAAACAACGAGAGGAGAGCAGGAATTTCACAGGTTAAAACAGCCAGAGAATAGCAGGAATTTCACAATATAAAACAGCGAGAGGTGTGCAGTATTTTCACAGTTTAAAACCGCGAGAGACATCTGGATTTTCACATTTTAAAACAGCGAGAGGGAAGCAGGATTTTCGCAGTTTAAAACAGTGACAGGAGAGCCGGGATTTTCGCAGTTTTGAAACAGCCAGTGGAGAGCCAGGATTTTCACAGTTTAATTCAGCGAGAGGAGAGAAGGATATTCACGGATTAAAACAGCGAGTGGGGAGCAGGAATTTCACAGTTTAAAACAGCGAGAGTAGACCAGGGATTTTCGCAGTTTAAAACAATGCGAGGTGAGAACGATTTTCACAGTTTAAAACAGCGAGAGGTGAGCACGATTTTCACAGTTTAAAACAGCGAGAGGAGAGCTGGTTTTTCACAGTGTAAAACAACGAGAGGAGAGCTGGTTTTTCACAGTGTAAAACAACGAGAGGAAAGCTGGTTTTTCAAAGTGTAAAACAACGAGAGGAGAGCTGTGATTTTTACCGTTTCAAACACCGAGAGGAGTGCTGCGATTTTCACAGTTGAAAACAGGGAATGTTGGCCAGGATTTTTGCATTTTAAAACAGCGAGAGGACAGCAGGATTTTCACAGTATAAAACAGCGAGAGGAGAGCAGGTATTATGCAGTTTAAAACAGCCAGTGGAGAGCCAGGATTTTCACAGTTTAATTCAGCGAGAGGAGAGAAGGATATTCAGGGATTAAAACAGCGAGTGGGGAGCAGGAATTTCACAGTTTAAAACAGCGAGAGTAGAGCTGGGATTTTCGCAGTTTAAAACAATGCGAGGTGAGCACGATTTTCACAGTTTAAAACAGCGAGAGGAGAGCTGGTTTTTCACAGTGTAAAACAACGAGAGGAGAGCTGGTTTTTCACAGTTTAAAACAGCGAGAGGAGAGCTGTGATTTTTACCGTTTCAAACATCGAGAGGAGTGCTGCGATTTTCACAGTTGAAAACAGGGAATGTTGGCCAGGATTTTTGCCTTTTAAAACAGCGAGAAGACAGCAGTATTTTCATAGGTTAAAACAGCGAGAGAAGAGCACGATTTTCACAATATAAAACAGCCTGAGGTGTGCAGGATTTTCACTGTTTAAAACCGCGAGAGACATCTGGATTTTCACAGTTTAAAACAGCGAGAGGGAAGCAGGATTTTCGCAGTTAAAAACAGAGAGAGCTGAGCAGGGATTTTCACATTTTAAAAGAGCCAGAGGAGAGCAGGATTTTCACAGTTTAAAACAGCGAGAGTAGAGCTGTGATTTTCACCGTTTAAAACAGCGTGAAGTGAGCAGGATTTTCACAGTTTAAAGCAGTGAGAGGTGAGCAGGATTTTCTCAGTTTAAAACAGCCAGAGGTGTGCAGGTTTTTCACAGTTTAAAACAGCGAGAAGTGAGCAGGATTTTCACAGTTTAAAACAGCGAAAGGTGAGCAGGATTTTTACAATTTAAAAAAGCGAGAGGAGTGCAGGATTTTCACAGTTTAAAACAACGAGAGGAGAGCAGGATTTTCACAGTTTGAAACACCGAGAGAAGAACAGGGTTTTCACAGTTAAAAACAGCGAGAGGTGAGCAGGTGTTTCACAGTTTAAAACAGCGAGAGGAGAGCATGGTTTTCACAGTGTAAAACAGCGAGAGGAGCGCAGGTTTTTCAGTTTGAAACAGCGAGAGGAAAGCAGGACTTTCACAGTTCAAAACAGCGAGAGGAGAGCAGGAATTTCAAAGGTTAAAACAGCGAGAGGAGAGCAGCAGTTTCACAGTTTAAAACATCGATAGGAGAGTAGGGTTTTCACAGTTTAAAACAGCGATAGGAGAGCAGGAATTTCACAGTTTAAAACAGCGAGTGGAGAGCAGGAATTTCACAGTTTAAAACAATGAGTGGTGAGAAGGATTTAAACAGTTTAAAACAGCGAGATGGGAGCAGGGTTCTCACAGTTTTAAACAACGAGAGGTGAGCCAGGATTTTCACAGTTTAAAACAGCGAGAGCAGAGCAGGTATTTCAAAGGTTAAAACAGCGAGAGAAGAGATGGAATTTCACAGTTTAAAACATCGATAGGAGAGCAGGAATTTCACAATTTAAAACAGCGATAGGAGAGCAGGAATTTCACAGTTTAAAACAAAGAGAGGTGAGCCAGGATTTTCACAGTTTAAAACAGCGAGAGGAGATCAGGAATTTCAAAGGTTAAAACAGCAAGAGGAGAGCAGGAATTTCACAGTTTAAAACAGCGAGTGGAGAGCAGGCATTTCACAGTTTAAAACAGCGAGTGGAGAGCAGGAATTTCACAATTTAAAACAGCGATAGGAGAGCAGGAATTTCACAGTTTAAAACAAAGAGAGGTGAGCCAGGATTTTCACAGTTTAAAACAGCGAGAGGAGAGCAGGAATTTCAAAGCTTAAAACAGCGAGAGGAGAGCAGGAATTTCACAGTTTAAAACACCGATAGGAGAGCAGTGTTTTCACAGTTTAAAACAGCGAGAGGAGAGCAGAAATTTCACAGTCTAAAACAGCGAGAGGAGAGCTGGTTTTTCACAGTTTAAAACAGCGAGAGGAGAGCAGTGTTTTCACAGTTTAAAACAGCGAGAGGAGAGCAGGAATTTCACAGTTTAAAACAGCGAGAGGAGAGCAGGAATTTCACAGTTTAAAACAGCGAGAGGAGAGGAGGTTTTTCACCGTTTAAAACAGCGAGAGGTGAGCAGGTTTTTCACAGGTTGAAACAGCGAGGGGAGAGCAGGGTTTTCAAAGTTTAAAACAGCGAGAGGTGAGCAGGTTTTTCACATTTTAAAACAGCGAGAGGAGAGCAGAAATTTCACAGTTTAAAACAGCGAGAGGAGAGCAGGAATTTCATAGTTTAAAACAGCGAGAGGTGAGGAGTTATTCACAGTTTAAAACAGCGAGAGGAGAGCAAGTTTTTCACAGTTTGAAACTGCGAGAGGAGAGCAGGGTTTTCACAGTTTAAAACAATGAGTGGTGAGAAGGATTTAAACAGTATAAAACAGCGAGATGGGAGCAGGCTTCTCACAGTTTAAAACAACGAGAGTGGAGCAGGTTTTTCACAGTTTAAAACAGCGAGAGGAGAACAGGGTTTTCACAGTTAAAAACAGCGAGAACAGAGCAGGTTTTCACAGTTTAAAACAGCGAGAGGAGAACAGGGTTTTCACAGTTTAAAACAGCGAGACGAGAGCAGGTTTTTCCATTTAAAAATGCAAGAGGTGAGCAGGGTTTTCACAGTTTTAAACATCGAGGGGAAAACAGGTTTTTCACAGTTTAAAACTGCGAGTGGGGAGCAGCGTTTTCACAGTTGAAAAAAGCGAGAGGACAGCAGGAATTTCACTGTTTAAAACAACGAGAGGAGAGCAAGTTTTTCACATTTTAAAAGAGCCAGAGGAGAGCAGGATTTTCACAGTTTAAAACAGCGAGAGTAGAGCTGTGATTTTCACCGTTTAAAACAGCGTGAAGTGAGCAGGATTTTCACAGTTTAAAGCAGTGAGAGGTGAGCAGGATTTTCTCAGTTTAAAACAGCCAGAGGTGTGCAGGTTTTTCACAGTTTAAAACAGCGAGAAGTGAGCAGGATTTTCACAGTTTAAAACAGCGAAAGGTGAGCAGGATTTTTACAATTTAAAAAAGCGAGAGGAGAGCAGGATTTTTACAGTTTAAAACAACGAGAGGAGAGCAGGATTTTCACAGTTTGAAACACCGAGAGAAGAACAGGGTTTTCACAGTTAAAAACAGCGAGAGGTGAGCAGGTGTTTCACAGTTTAAAACAGCGAGAGGAGAGCATGGTTTTCACAGTGTAAAACAGCGAGAGGAGCGCAGGTTTTTCAGTTTGAAACAGCGAGAGGAAAGCAGGATTTTCACAGTTCAAAACAGCGAGAGGAGAGCAGGAATTTCAAAGGTTAAAACAGCGAGAGGAGAGCAGCAGTTTCACAGTTTAAAACATCGATAGGAGAGTAGGGTTTTCACAGTTTAAAACAGCGATAGGAGAGCAGGAATTTCACAGTTTAAAACAGCGAGTGGAGAGCAGGAATTTCACAGTTTAAAACAATGAGTGGTGAGAAGGATTTAAACAGTTTAAAACAGCGAGATGGGAGCAGGGTTCTCACAGTTTTAAACAACGAGAGGTGAGCCAGGATTTTCACAGTTTAAAACAGCGAGAGCAGAGCAGGTATTTCAAAGGTTAAAACAGCGAGAGAAGAGAAGGAATTTCACAGTTTAAAACATCGATAGGAGAGCAGGAATTTCACAATTTAAAACAGCGATAGGAGAGCAGGAATTTCACAGTTTAAAACAAAGAGAGGTGAGCCAGGATTTTCACAGTTTAAAACAGCGAGAGGAGATCAGGAATTTCAAAGGTTAAAACAGCAAGAGGAGAGCAGGAATTTCACAGTTTAAAACAGCGAGTGGAGAGCAGGCATTTCACAGTTTAAATCAGCGAGTGGAGAGCAGGAATTTCACAATTTAAAACAGCGATAGGAGAGCAGGAATTTCACAGTTTAAAACAAAGAGAGGTGAGCCAGGATTTTCACAGTTTAAAACAGCGAGAGGAGAGCAGGAATTTCAAAGCTTAAAACAGCGAGAGGAGAGCAGGAATTTCACAGTTTAAAACACCGATAGGAGAGCAGTGTTTTCACAGTTTAAAACAGCGAGAGGAGAGCAGAAATTTCACAGTCTAAAACAGCGAGAGGAGAGCTGGTTTTTCACAGTTTAAAACAGCGAGAGGAGAGCAGTGTTTTCACAGTTTAAAACAGCGAGAGGAGAGCAGGAATTTCACAGTTTAAAACAGCGAGAGGAGAGCAGGAATTTCACAGTTTAAAACAGCGAGAGGAGAGGAGGTTTTTCACCGTTTAAAACAGCGAGAGGTGAGCAGGTTTTTCACAGGTTGAAACAGCGAGGGGAGAGCAGGGTTTTCAAAGTTTAAAACAGCGAGAGGTGAGCAGGTTTTTCACAGTTTAAAACAGCGAGAGGAGAGCAGAAATTTCACAGTTTAAAACAGCGAGAGGAGAGCAGGAATATCATAGTTTAAAACAGCGAGAGGTGAGGAGTTATTCACAGTTTAAAACAGCGAGAGGAGAGCAAGTTTTTCACAGTTTGAAACTGCGAGAGGAGAGCAGGGTTTTCACAGTTTAAAACAATGAGTGGTGAGAAGGATTTAAACAGTATAAAACAGCGAGATGGGAGCAGGCTTCTCACAGTTTAAAACAACGAGAGTGGAGCAGGTTTTTCACAGTTTAAAACAGCGAGAGGAGAACAGGGTTTTCACAGTTAAAAACAGCGAGAACAGAGCAGGTTTTTCACAGTTTAAAACAGCGAGAGGAGAACAGGGTTTTCACAGTTTAAAACAGCGAGACGAGAGCAGGTTTTTCCATTTAAAAATGCAAGAGGTGAGCAGGGTTTTCACAGTTTTAAACATCGAGGGGAAAACAGGTTTTTCACAGTTTAAAACTGCGAGTGGGGAGCAGCGTTTTCACAGTTGAAAAAAGCGAGAGGACAGCAGGAATTTCACTGTTTAAAACAACGAGAGGAGAGCAAGTTTTTCACAGTTTGAAACAGCGAGAGGAGAGCAGGATTTTTACAGTTTAAAACAGCGAGAGGAGAGCAGTGTTCTCACAGTTTAAAACAACGTGAGGTGAGCAGATTTTTCACAGTTTAAAACAGCGAGACGGGAGCAGGTTTTTCACAGTTTAAAACAGCGAGAGGAGAGCAGGATTTTCACAGTGTAAAACAGCGAGAGGAGAACAGGTTTTTCACAGTTTAAAACAGCGAGAGGGGAGCAGGTTTTTCAGTTTAAAACAGCGAGAGGAGAGCAGGGTATTCACAGTTTCAAACAGCGAGAGGCGAGCAGGTTTTTCACAGTTTAAAACAGCGATAGGAGAGCCGGGTTTTCACACTTTAAAACAGCGAGAGGAGAGCAAGTTTTTCACAGTTTGAAACAGCGAGAGGAGAGCAGGGTTTTTCCAGTTTAAAACAGCGAGAGGAGAGCAGGATTTTCAAAGGTTTAAACAGCGAGAGGAGAGCAGGAATTTCACAGTTTAAAACAGCGATAGGAGAGCAGTGTTTTCACAGTTTAAAACAGCTAGAGGAGAGCAGGAATTTCACAGTTTAACACAGCCAGAGGAGAGCAGGTTTTTCAGAGTTTAAAACAACGAGTGGTGAGCAGGTTTTTCACAATTTAATACAGCGATAGGAGAGCAGGAATTTCACAGTTTAAAACAAAGAGAGGTGAGCCAGGATTTTCACAGTTTAAAACAGCGAGAGGAGAGCAGGAATTTCATAGGTTAAAACAGCGAGAGGAGAGCAGGAATTTCACAGTTTAAAACAGCGAGAGGAGAGCTGGTTTTTCTTTGTTTAAAACAGCGAGAGGAGAGCAGTGTTTTCACAGTTTAAAACACCGAGAGGAGACCAGGAATTTCACAGTTTAAAACAGCGAGAGGAGAGCAGGAATTTCACAGTTTAAAACAGCGAGAGGAGAGGAGGTTTTTCACCGTTTAAAACAGCGAGAGGTGAGCAGGTTTTTCACAGGTTGAAACAGCGAGGGGAGAGCAGGGTTTTCAAAGTTTAAAACAGCGAGAGGTGAGCAGGTTTTTCACAGTTTAAAACAGCGAGAGGAGAGCAGAAATTTCACAGTTTAAAACAGCGAGAGGAAAGCAGAGTTTTTCACAGTTTAAAACAGCGAGAGAAGAGCAGGTTTTTCACAGTTTAAAACAGCGAGAGGAGAGCAGAAATTTCATAGTTTAAAACAGTGAGAGGTGAGGAGTTATTCACAGTTTAAAACAGCGAGTGGAGAGCAAGTTTTTCACAGTTTGAAACTGCAAGAGGAGAGCAGGGTTTTCACAGTTTAAAACAATGAGTGGTGAGAAGGATTTAAACAGTATATAACAGGGAGATGGGAGCAGGCTTCTCACAGTTTAAAACAACGAGAGTGGAGCAGTTTTTTCACAGTTTAAAACAGCGATAGGAGAACAGGTTTTTCACAGTTAAAAACAGCGAGAAGAGAGCAGGTTTTTCACAGTTTAAAACAGCGAGAGGAGAGCAGGGTTTTCAATGTTTAAAACAGCGAGAGGAGAACAGGTTTTCACAGTTTAAAATAGCGAGAGGAGAGCAGGAATTTCACAGTTTTAAACAGTGAGACGAGAGCAGCGTTTTCACATTTTAAAACAGCGAGAAGAGAGCAGGTTTTTCACAGTTTAAAACAGCGAGAGGAGAACAGGGTTTTCACAGTTTAAAACAGCGAGACGAGAGCAGGTTTTTCCATTTAAAAAAGCAAGAGGTGAGCAGGGTTTTCACAGTTTTAAACATTGAGGGGAAAACAGGTTTTTCACAGTTTAAAACTGCGAGTGGGGAGCAGCGTTTTCACAGTTGAAAAAAGCGAGAGGACAGCAGGAATTTCACAGATTAAAACAACGAGAGGAGAGCAAGTTTTTCACAGTTTGAAACGGCGAGAGGAGAGCAGGATTTTTACAGTTTAAAACAGCGAGAGGAGAGCAGTGTTCTCACAGTTTAAAACAACGTGAGGTGAGCAGGTTTTTCACAGCTAAAAACAGCGAGACGGGAGCAGGTTTTTCACAGTGTGAAACAGCGAGAGGAGAACAGGTTTTTCACAGTTTAAAACAGCGAGAGGGGAGCAGGTTTTTCAGTTTAAAATAGCGAGAGGTGAGCAGGGTTTTCACAGTTTAAAACAGCGAGAGGCGAGCAGGTTTTTCACAGTTTAAAACAGCGATAGGAGAGCCGGGTTTTCACACTTTAAAACAGCGAGAGGAAAGCAAGTTTTTCACAGTTTGAAACAGCGAGAGGAGAGCAGGGTTTTTCCAGTTTAAAACAGTGAGAGGAGAGCAGGATTTTCAAAGGTTAAAACAGCGAGAGGAGAGCAGGAATTTCACAGTTTAAAACAGCGATAGGAGAGCAGTGTTTTCACAGTTTAAAACAACTAGAGGAGAGCAGGAATTTCACAGTTTAACACAGCCAGAGGAGAGCAGGTTTTTCAGAGTTTAAAACAACGAGTGGTGAGCAGGTTTTTCACATTTTAAAACAGCGAGAGGAGAGAAGGGTTTTCACAGTTTAAAACAGCGAGAGGAGAGCAGGCTTTTCACAGTTTTAAACAGCGAGAGGAGAGCAGAAATTTCACAGTTTAAAACAGCGAGAGGAAAGCAGCGTTTTTCACAGTTTAAAACAGCGAGAGGAGAGCAAGTGTTTCACAGTTTGAAACTGTGAGAGGAGAGCAGGTTTTCACAGTTTAAAACAATGAGTGGTGAGAAGGATTTAAACAGTTTAAAACAGCGAGATGGGAGCAGGGTTCTCACAGTTTAAAACAACAAGAGGTGAGCAGGAATTTCACAGTTTAAAACAGCGATAGGAGAGCAGGTTTTTCACAGTTTAAAACAGCGAGAGAAGAACAGGGTTTTCACAGTTAAAAACAGCGAGAGGTGAGCAGGTGTTTCACAGTTTAAAACAGCGAGAGGAGAGCAGGGTATTCACAGTGTAAAACAGCGAGAGGAGAACAGGATTTTCACAGTTTAAAACAGCGAGAGGGGAGCAGGTTTTTCAGTTTAAAACAGCGAGAGGAGAGCAGGATTTTCACAGTTTGAAACAGCAAGAGGACAGCAGGTTTTTCACAGTTTAAAACAGCGAGAGGAGAGCAGGGTTTTCACAGTTTAAAACAGCGAGAGGCTAGCAGGTTTTTCACAGTTTAAAACAGCGATAGGCGAGCAGGGTTTTCACACTTTAAAACAGCGAGAGGAGAGCAATGTTTTCCAGTTTAAAACAGCGACAGGAGAGCAGGATTTTCAAAGGTTAAAACCGCGAGAGGAGAGCAGGAATTTCACAGTTTAAAACAGCGATAGGAGAGCAGTGTTTTCACAGTTTAAAACAGCGAGAGGAGAGCAGGAATTTCACAGTTTATCGCAGCCAGAGGAGAGCAGGTTTTTCAGAGTTTAAAACAACGAGTGGTGTGCAGGTTTTTCACAGTTTAAAACAGCGAGAGGAGAGCAGGGTTTTCACAGTTTAAAACAGCTAGAGGAAAGCAGGGTTTTCACAGTTTAAAACAGCTAGAGGAAAGCAGGGTTTTCACAGTTTAAAACAGCGAGAGGAGAGCAGAAATTTCACAGTTTAAAACAGCGAGATGGGAGCAGGGTTCTCACAGTTTAAAACAACGAGAGGTGAGCAGGAATTTCACAGTTTAAAACAGCGATAGGAGAGCAGATTTTTCACAGTTTAAAACAGCGAGAGAAGAGTGGGTTTTCACAGTTAAAAACAGCGAGAGGTGAGCAGGTGTTTCACAGTTTAAAACAGCGAGAGGAGAGCAGGGTTTTCACAGTGTAAAACAGCGAGAGCAGAGCAGGTTTTTCAGTTTAAAACAGCGAGAGGTGAGCAGTTGTTTCACAGTTTAAAACAGCGAGAGGAGAGCAGGGTTTTCACAGTGTAAAGCAGCGAGAGGAGAGCAGGTTTTTCAGTTTAAAACAGCGAGAGGAAAGCACGATTTTCACAGTTTAAAACAGCGAGAGGAGAGCAGGGTTTTCACAGTTCAAAACAGCGAGAGGCGAGCAGGTTTTTCACAGTTTAAAACAGCGATAGGAGAGCAGGGTTTTCACAGTTTAAAATAGCGAGAGGAGAGCTGGGGATTCACAAATTAAAACAAAGGGAGGAGAGCAGGATTTTCACACTTAAAAACTGCGAGACGCAGGCGGGGTTTTCACAGTTTTAAACAACGAGAGGTGAGCCGGGTTGTCAGTTTTAAACAATGAAGATGAGCCAGGATTTTCACAGTTTAAAACAGCGAGAGGAGAGCAGGAATTTCAAAGGTTAAAACAGCGAGAGGAGAGCAGGGTTTTCACAGTTTAAAACAGCGAGTGGAGAGCAGGAATTTCACAGTTTAAAACAGCAAGAGGAGAGCAGGAATTTCACAGTTTAAAACAGCGAGTGGAGAGCAGGCATTTCACAGTTTAAAACAGCGAGTGGAGAGCAGGCATTTCACAGTTTAAAACAGCGAGTGGAGAGCAGGAATTTCACAGTTTAAAACAGCAAGAGGAGAGCAGGAATTTCACAGTTTAAAACAGCGAGTGGAGAGCAGGCATTTCACAGTTTAAAACAGCGAGTGGAGAGCAGGCATTTCACAGTTTAAAACAGCGAGAGGAGAGCAGGGTTTTTCCAGTTTAAAACAGCGAGAGGAGAGCAGGATTTTCAAAGGTTTAAACAGCGAGAGGAGAGCAGGAATTTCACAGTTTAAAACAGCGATAGGAGAGCAGTGTTTTCACAGTTTAAAACAGCTAGAGGAGAGCAGGAATTTCACAGTTTAACACAGCCAGAGGAGAGCAGGTTTTTCAGAGTTTAAAACAACGAGTGGTGAGCAGGTTTTTCACATTTTAAAACAGCGAGAGGAGAGAAGGGTTTTCACAGTTTAAAACAGCGAGAGGAGAGCAGGATTTTCACTGTTTAAAACAGCGAGTGGAGAGCAGGCATTTCACAGTTTAAAACAGCGAGTGGAGAGCAGGCATTTCACAGTTTAAAACAGCGAGAGGAGAGCAGGAATTTCACAATTTAAAACAGCGATAGGAGAGCAGGAATTTCACAGTTTAAAACAAAGAGAGGTGAGCCAGGATTTTCACAGTTTAAAACAGCGAGAGGAGAGCAGGAATTTCATAGGTTAAAACAGCGAGAGGAGAGCAGGAATTTCACAGTTTAAAACAGCGAGAGGAGAGCTGGTTTTTCTTTGTTTAAAACAGCGAGAGGAGAGCAGTGTTTTCACAGTTTAAAACACCGAGAGGAGACCAGGAATTTCACAGTTTAAAACAGCGAGAGGAGAGCAGGAATTTCACAGTTTAAAACAGCGAGAGGAGAGGAGGTTTTTCACCGTTTAAAACAGCGAGAGGTGAGCAGGTTTTTCACAGGTTGAAACAGCGAGGGGAGAGCAGGGTTTTCAAAGTTTAAAACAGCGAGAGGTGAGCAGGTATTTCACAGTTTAAAACAGCGAGAGGAGAGCAGAAATTTCACAGTTTAAAACAGCGAGAGGAAAGCAGAGTTTTTCACAGTTTAAAACAGCGAGAGAAGAGCAGGTTTTTCACAGTTTAAAACAGCGAGAGGAGAGCAGAAATTTCATAGTTTAAAACAGTGAGAGGTGAGGAGTTATTCACAGTTTAAAACAGCGAGTGGAGAGCAAGTTTTTCACAGTTTGAAACTGCAAGAGGAGAGCAGGGTTTTCACAGTTTAAAACAATGAGTGGTGAGAAGGATTTAAACAGTATATAACAGGGAGATGGGAGCAGGCTTCTCACAGTTTAAAACAACGAGAGTGGAGCAGTTTTTTCACAGTTTAAAACAGCGATAGGAGAACAGGTTTTTCACAGTTAAAAACAGCGAGAAGAGAGCAGGTTTTTCACAGTTTAAAACAGCGAGAGGAGAACAGGGTTTTCACAGTTTAAAACAGCGAGACGAGAGCAGGTTTTTCCATTTAAAAAAGCAAGAGGTGAGCAGGGTTTTCACAGTTTTAAACATTGAGGGGAAAACAGGTTTTTCACAGTTTAAAACTGCGAGTGGGGAGCAGCGTTTTCACAGTTGAAAAAAGCGAGAGGACAGCAGGAATTTCACAGATTAAAACAACGAGAGGAGAGCAAGTTTTTCACAGTTTGAAACGGCGAGAGGAGAGCAGGATTTTTACAGTTTAAAGCAGCGAGAGGAGAGCAGTGTTCTCACAGTTTAAAACAACGTGAGGTGAGCAGGTTTTTCACAGCTAAAAACAGCGAGACGGGAGCAGGTTTTTCACAGTTTAAAACAGCGAGAGGAGAACAGGTTTTTCACAGTTTAAAACAGCGAGAGGGGAGCAGGTTTTTCAGTTTAAAATAGCGAGAGGTGAGCAGGGTTTTCACAGTTTAAAACAGCGATAGGAGAGCCGGGTTTTCACACTTTAAAACAGCGAGAGGAAAGCAAGTTTTTCACAGTTTGAAACAGCGAGAGGAGAGCAGGGTTTTTCCAGTTTAAAACAGTGAGAGGAGAGCAGGATTTTCAAAGGTTAAAACAGCGAGAGGAGAGCAGGAATTTCACAGTTTAAAACAGCGATAGGAGAGCAGTGTTTTCACAGTTTAAAACAACTAGAGGAGAGCAGGAATTTCACAGTTTAACACAGCCAGAGGAGAGCAGGTTTTTCAGAGTTTAAAACAACGAGTGGTGAGCAGGTTTTTCACATTTTAAAACAGCGAGAGGCGAGAAGGGTTTTCACAGTTTAAAACAGCGAGAGGAGAGCAGGCTTTTCACAGTTTTAAACAGCGAGAGGAGAGCAGAAATTTCACAGTTTAAAACAGCGAGAGGAAAGCAGCGTTTTTCACAGTTTAAAACAGCGAGAGGAGAGCAAGTGTTTCACAGTTTGAAACTGTGAGAGGAGAGCAGGTTTTCACAGTTTAAAACAATGAGTGGTGAGAAGGATTTAAACAGTTTAAAACAGCGAGATGGGAGCAGGGTTCTCACAGTTTAAAACAACAACAGGTGAGCAGGAATTTCACAGTTTAAAACAGCGATAGGAGAGCAGGTTTTTCACAGTTTAAAACAGCGAGAGAAGAACAGGGTTTTCACAGTTAAAAACAGCGAGAGGTGAGCAGGTGTTTCACAGTTTAAAACAGCGAGAGGAGAGCAGGGTATTCACAGTGTAAAACAGCGAGAGGAGAACAGGATTTTCACAGTTTAAAACAGCGAGAGGGGAGCAGGTTTTTCAGTTTAAAACAGCGAGAGGAGAGCAGGATTTTCACAGTTTGAAACAGCAAGAGGACAGCAGGTTTTTCACAGTTTAAAACAGCGAGAGGAGAGCAGGGTTTTCACAGTTTAAAACAGCGAGAGGCTAGCAGGTTTTTCACAGTTTAAAACAGCGATAGGCGAGCAGGGTTTTCACACTTTAAAACAGCGAGAGGAGAGCAATGTTTTCCAGTTTAAAACAGCGACAGGAGAGCAGGATTTTCAAAGGTTAAAACCGCGAGAGGAGAGCAGGAATTTCACAGTTTAAAACAGCGATAGGAGAGCAGTGTTTTCACAGTTTAAAACAGCGAGAGGAGAGCAGGAATTTCACAGTTTATCGCAGCCAGAGGAGAGCAGGTTTTTCAGAGTTTAAAACAACGAGTGGTGTGCAGGTTTTTCACAGTTTAAAACAGCGAGAGGAGAGCAGGGTTTTCACAGTTTAAAACAGCTAGAGGAAAGCAGGGTTTTCACAGTTTAAAACAGCTAGAGGAAAGCAGGGTTTTCACAGTTTAAAACAGCGAGAGGAGAGCAGAAATTTCACAGTTTAAAACAGCGAGATGGGAGCAGGGTTCTCACAGTTTAAAACAACGAGAGGTGAGCAGGAATTTCACAGTTTAAAACAGCGATAGGAGAGCAGATTTTTCACAGTTTAAAACAGCGAGAGAAGAGTGGGTTTTCACAGTTAAAAACAGCGAGAGGTGAGCAGGTGTTTCACAGTTTAAAACAGCGAGAGGAGAGCAGGGTTTTCACAGTGTAAAACAGCGAGAGCAGAGCAGGTTTTTCAGTTTAAAACAGCGAGAGGTGAGCAGTTGTTTCACAGTTTAAAACAGCGAGAGGAGAGCAGGGTTTTCACAGTGTAAAGCAGCGAGAGGAGAGCAGGTTTTTCAGTTTAAAACAGCGAGAGAAGAGTGGGTTTTCACAGTTAAAAACAGCGAGAGGTGAGCAGGTGTTTCACAGTTTAAAACAGCGAGAGGAGAGCAGGGTTTTCACAGTGTAAAACAGCGAGAGCAGAGCAGGTTTTTCAGTTTAAAACAGCGAGAGGTGAGCAGTTGTTTCACAGTTTAAAACAGCGAGAGGAGAACAGGTTTTTCACAGTTTAAAACAGCGAGAGGGGAGCAGGTTTTTCAGTTTAAAATAGCGAGAGGTGAGCAGGGTTTTCACAGTTTAAAACAGCGAGAGGCGAGCAGGTTTTTCACAGTTTAAAACAGCGATAGGAGAGCCGGGTTTTCACACTTTAAAACAGCGAGAGGAAAGCAAGTTTTTCACAGTTTGAAACAGCGAGAGGAGAGCAGGGTTTTTCCAGTTTAAAACAGTGAGAGGAGAGCAGGATTTTCAAAGGTTAAAACAGCGAGAGGAGAGCAGGAATTTCACAGTTTAAAACAGCGATAGGAGAGCAGTGTTTTCACAGTTTAAAACAACTAGAGGAGAGCAGGAATTTCACAGTTTAACACAGCCAGAGGAGAGCAGGTTTTTCAGAGTTTAAAACAACGAGTGGTGAGCAGGTTTTTCACATTTTAAAACAGCGAGAGGAGAGAAGGGTTTTCACAGTTTAAAACAGCGAGAGGAGAGCAGGCTTTTCACAGTTTTAAACAGCGAGAGGAGAGCAGAAATTTCACAGTTTAAAACAGCGAGAGGAAAGCAGCGTTTTTCACAGTTTAAAACAGCGAGAGGAGAGCAAGTGTTTCACAGTTTGAAACTGTGAGAGGAGAGCAGGTTTTCACAGTTTAAAACAATGAGTGGTGAGAAGGATTTAAACAGTTTAAAACAGCGAGATGGGAGCAGGGTTCTCACAGTTTAAAACAACAACAGGTGAGCAGGAATTTCACAGTTTAAAACAGCGATAGGAGAGCAGGTTTTTCACAGTTTAAAACAGCGAGAGAAGAACAGGGTTTTCACAGTTAAAAACAGCGAGAGGTGAGCAGGTGTTTCACAGTTTAAAACAGCGAGAGGAGAGCAGGGTATTCACAGTGTAAAACAGCGAGAGGAGAACAGGATTTTCACAGTTTAAAACAGCGAGAGGGGAGCAGGTTTTTCAGTTTAAAACAGCGAGAGGAGAGCAGGATTTTCACAGTTTGAAACAGCAAGAGGACAGCAGGTTTTTCACAGTTTAAAACAGCGAGAGGAGAGCAGGGTTTTCACAGTTTAAAACAGCGAGAGGCTAGCAGGTTTTTCACAGTTTAAAACAGCGATAGGCGAGCAGGGTTTTCACACTTTAAAACAGCGAGAGGAGAGCAATGTTTTCCAGTTTAAAACAGCGACAGGAGAGCAGGATTTTCAAAGGTTAAAACCGCGAGAGGAGAGCAGGAATTTCACAGTTTAAAACAGCGATAGGAGAGCAGTGTTTTCACAGTTTAAAACAGCGAGAGGAGAGCAGGAATTTCACAGTTTATCGCAGCCAGAGGAGAGCAGGTTTTTCAGAGTTTAAAACAACGAGTGGTGTGCAGGTTTTTCACAGTTTAAAACAGCGAGAGGAGAGCAGGGTTTTCACAGTTTAAAACAGCTAGAGGAAAGCAGGGTTTTCACAGTTTAAAACAGCTAGAGGAAAGCAGGGTTTTCACAGTTTAAAACAGCGAGAGGAGAGCAGAAATTTCACAGTTTAAAACAGCGAGATGGGAGCAGGGTTCTCACAGTTTAAAACAACGAGAGGTGAGCAGGAATTTCACAGTTTAAAACAGCGATAGGAGAGCAGATTTTTCACAGTTTAAAACAGCGAGAGAAGAGTGGGTTTTCACAGTTAAAAACAGCGAGAGGTGAGCAGGTGTTTCACAGTTTAAAACAGCGAGAGGAGAGCAGGTTTTTCAGTTTAAAACAGCGAGAGGTGAGCAGTTGTTTCACAGTTTAAAACAGCGAGAGGAGAGCAGGGTTTTCACAGTGTAAAGCAGCGAGAGGAGAGCAGGTTTTTCAGTTTAAAACAGCGAGAGGAAAGCACGATTTTCACAGTTTAAAACAGCGAGAGGAGAGCAGGGTTTTCACAGTTCAAAACAGCGAGAGGCGAGCAGGTTTTTCACAGTTTAAAACAGCGATAGGAGAGCAGGGTTTTCACAGTTTAAAATAGCGAGAGGAGAGCTGGGGATTCACAAATTAAAACAAAGGGAGGAGAGCAGGATTTTCACACTTAAAAACTGCGAGACGCAGGCGGGGTTTTCACAGTTTTAAACAACGAGAGGTGAGCCGGGTTGTCAGTTTTAAACAATGAAGGTGAGCCAGGATTTTCACAGTTTAAAACAGCGAGAGGAGAGCAGGAATTTCAAAGGTTAAAACAGCGAGAGGAGAGCAGGGTTTTCACAGTTTAAAACAGCGAGTGGAGAGCAGGAATTTCACAATTTAAAACAGCGATAGGAGAGCAAGAATTTCACAGTTTAAAACAAAGAGAGGTGAGCCAGGATTTTCACAGTTTAAAACAGCGAGAGGAGAGCAGGAATTTCAAAGGTTAAAACAGCGAAAGGAGAGCAGGAATTTCACAGTTTAAAACACTGATAGGAGAGCAGTGTTTTCACAGTTTAAAACAGCGAGAGGAGAGCAGAAATTTCACAGTTTAAAACAGCGAGAGGAGAGCAGGTTTTTCACAGTTTAAAACAGCGAGAGGTGAGCAGTGTTTTCACAGTTTAAAACAGCGAGAGGAGAGCAGGAATTTCACAGTTTAAAACAGCGAGAGGAGAGCAGGAATTTCACAGTTGAAAACAGCGAGAGGAGAGGAGGTTTTTCACCGTTTAAAACAGCGAGAGGTGAGCAGGTTTTTCACAGGTTAAAACAGCAAGGGGAGAGCAGGGTTTTCAAAGTTTAAAACGGCGAGAGGTGAGCAGGTTTTTCACAGTTTAAAACAGCGAGAGGAGAGCAGAGTTTTTCACAGTTTAAAACAGCGAGAGAAGAGCAGGTATTTCACAGTTTAAAACAGCGAGAGGAGAGCAGGAATTTCATAGTTTAAAACAGTGAGAGGTGAGGAGTTATTCACAGTTTAAAACAGCGAGAGGAGAGCAAGTTTTTCACAGTTTGAAATTGCGAGAGGAGAGCAAGTTTTTCACAGTTTGAAACTGCGAGAAGAGAGCAGGGTTTTCACAGTTTAAAACAATGAGTGGTGAGAAGGATTTAAACAGTATAAAACAGCGAGATGGGAGCAGGTTTCTCACAGTTTAAAACAACGAGAGTAGAGCAGGTTTTTCACAGTTTAAAACAGCGAGAGGAGAACAGGGTTTTCACAGTTTAAAACAGCGAGAGGAGAGCAGGAATTTCCATTTAAAAAAGTAAGAGGTGAGCAGGGTTTTCACAGTTTTAAACATCGAGGGGAAAGCAGGTTTTTCACAGTTTAAAACTGCGAGTGGGGAGCAGCGTTTTCACAGTTTAAAAAAGCGAGAGGTGAGCAGGTTTTTCACAGTTTAAAACAACGAGACGAGAGCAAGTTTTTCACAGTTTGAAACGGCGAGAGGAGAGCAGGATTTTTACAGTTTAAAACAGCGAGAGGAGAACAGGGTTTTCACAGTTTAAAACAGCGAGAGGAGAGCAGGTTTTTCCATTTAAAAAAGCAAGAGGTGAGCAGGGTTTTCACAGTTTTAAACATCGAGGGAAAAGCAGGTTTTTCACAGTTTAAAACTGAGAGTGGGGAGCAGCGTTTTCACAGTTGAAAAAAGCGAGAGGACAGCTGGAATTTCACAGTTTAAAACAACGAGAGGAGAGCAAGTTTTTCACAGTTTAAAACAACGTGAGGTGAGCAGGTTTTTCACAGTTTAAAACAGCGAGACTGGAGCAGGTTTTTCACAGTTTAAAACAGCGAGAGGAGAGCAGGATTTTCACAGTGTAAAACAGCGAGAGGAGAACAGGTTTTTCACAGTTTAAAACAGCGAGAGGGGAGCAGGTTTTTCAGTTTAAAACAGCGAGAGGAGAGCAGGGTTTTCACAGTTTAAAACAGCGAGAGGCGAGCAGGTTTTTCACAGTTTAAAACAGCGATAGGAGAGCCGGGTTTTCACACTTTAAAACAGCGAGTGGAGAGCAAGTTTTTCACAGTTTGAAACAGCGAGAGGAGAGCAGGGTTTTTCCAGTTTAAAACAGCGAGAGGAGAGCAGGATTTTCAAAGGTTAAAACAGCGAGAGGAGAGCAGGAATTTCACAGTTTAAAACAGCGATAGGAGAGCAGTGTTTTCACAGTTTAAAACAACTAGAGGAGAGCAGGAATTTCACAGTTTAACACAGCCAGAGGAGAGCAGGTTTTTCAGAGTTTAAAACAACGATTGGTGAGCAGGTTTTTCACATTTTAAAACAGCGAGAGGAGAGAAGGGTTTTCACAGTTTAAAACAGCGAGAGGAGAGCAGGGTTTTCACAGTTTTAAACAGCGAGAGGAGAGCAGGGTTTTTCCATTTAAAACAGCGAGAGGAAAGCAGCGTTTTTCACAGTTTAAAACAGCGAGAGGAGAGCAAGTGTTTCACAGTTTGAAACTGTGAGAGGAGAGCAGGTTTTCACAGTTTAAAACAATGAGTGGTGAGAAGGATTTAAACAGTTTAAAACAGCGAGATGGGAGCAGGGTTCTCACAGTTTAAAACAACAAGAGGTGAGCAGGAATTTCACAGTTTAAAACAGCGATAGGAGAGCAGGTTTTTCACAGTTTAAAACAGCGAGAGAAGAACAGGGTTTTCACAGTTAAAAACAGCGAGAGGTGAGCAGGTGTTTCAAAGTTTAAAACAGCGAGAGGAGAGCAGGGTTTTCACAGTGTAAAACAGCGAGAGGAGAACAGGATTTTCACAGTTTAAAACAGCGAGAGGGGAGCAGGTTTTTCACAGTTTGAAACAGCAAGAGGAGAGCAGGTTTTTCACAGATTAAAACAGCGAGAGGAGAGCAGGGTTTTCACAGTTTAAAACAGCGAGAGGCTAGCAGGTTTTTCACAGTTTAAAACAGCGATAGGAGAGCAGGGTTTTCACACTTTAAAACAGCGAGAGGAGAGCAATGTTTTTCCAGTTTAAAACAGCGACAGGAGAGCAGGATTTTCAAAGGTTAAAACCGCGAGAGGAGAGCAGGAATTTCACAGTTTAAAACAGCGATAGGAGAGCAGTGTTTTCACAGTTTAAAACAGCGAGAGGAGAGCAGGAATTTCACAGTTTATCGCAGCCAGAGGAGAGCAGGTTTTTCAGAGTTTAAAACAACGAGTGGTGAGCAGGTTTTTCACAGTTTAAAACAGCGAGAGGAGAGCAGGGTTTTCACAGTTTAAAGCAGCTAGAGGAAAGCAGGGTTTTCACAGTATAAATCAGCGAGAGGAGAGCAGAAATTTCACAGTTTAAAACAGCGAGATGGGAGCAGGGTTCTCACAGTTTAAAACAACGAGAGGTGAGCAGGAATTTCACAGTTTAAAACAGCGATAGGAGAGCAGGTTTTTCACAGTTTAAAACAGCGAGAGAAGAACAGGGTTTTCACAGTTAAAAACAGCGAGAGGTGAGCAGGTGTTTCACAGTTTAAAACAGCGAGAGGAGAGCAGGGTTTTCACAGTGTAAAACAGCGAGAGCAGAGCAGGTTTTTCAGTTTAAAACAGCGAGAGGTGAGCAGGTGTTTCACAGTTTAAAACAGCGAGAGGAGGCCAGGGTTTTCACAGTGTAAAGCAGCGAGAGGAGAGCAGGTTTTTCAGTTTAAAACAGCAAGAGGAAAGCACGATTTTCACAGTTTAAAACAGCGAGAGGAGAGCAGGGTTTTCACAGTTCAAAACAGCGAGAGGCGAGCAGGTTTTTCACAGCTTAAAACAGCAATAGGAGAGCAGGGTTTTCACAGTTTAAAATAGCGAGAGGAGAGCTGGGGATTCACAAATTAAAACAAAGGGAGGAGAGCAGGATTTTCACACTTAAAAACTGCGAGACGCAGGCGGGGTTTTCACAGTTTTAAACAACGAGAGGTGAGCCGGGTTGTCAGTTTTAAACAATGAAGGTGAGCCAGGATTTTCACAGTTTAAAACAGCGAGAGGAGAACAGGAATTTCAAAGGTTAAAACAGCGAGAGGAGAGCATGAGTTTCACAGTTTAAAACATCGATAGGAGAGTAGGGTTTTCACAGTTTAAAACAGCGAGTGGAGAGCAGGAATTTCACAGTTTAAAACAGCAAGAGGAGAGCAGGAATTTCACAGTTTAAAACAGCGAGTGGAGAGCAGGCATTTCACAGTTTAAAACAGCGAGTGGAGAACAGGCATTACACAGTTTAAAACAGCGAGAGGAGAGCAGGAATTTCACAATTTAAAACAGCGATAGGAGAGCAGGAATTTCACAGTTTAAAACAAAGACAGGTGAGCCAGGATTTGTCAGTTTAAAACAGTGAGAGGAGAGCAGGAATTTCAAAGGTTAAAACAGCGAAAGGAGAGCAGGAATTTCACCGTTTAAAACACCGATAGGAGAGCAGTGTTTTCACAGTTTAAAACAGCGAGAGGAGAGCAGAAATTTCACAGTCTAAAACAGCGAGAGGAGAGCAGGTTTTTCACAGTTTAAAACAGCGAGAGGTGAGCAGTGTTTTCACAGTTTAAAACAGCGAGAGGAGAGCAGGAATTTCACAGTTTAAAACAGCGAGAGGAGAGCAGGAATTTCACAGTTGAAAACAGCGAGAGGAGAGGAGGTTATTCACAGTTTAAAACAGCGAGAGGTGAGCAGGTTTTTCACAGTTTAAAACAGCAAGGGGAGAGCATGGTTTTCAAAGTTTAAAACGGCGAGAGGTGAGCAGGTTTTTCACAGTTTAAAACAGCGAGAGGAGAGCAGAAATTTCACAGTTTAAAACAGCGAGAGGAAAGCAGAGTTTTTCACAGTTTAAAACCGCGAGAGAAGAGCTGGTTTTTCACAGTTTAAAACAGCGAGAGGAGAGCAGGAATTTCATAGTTTAAAACAGCGAGAGGAGAGGAGTTATTCACAGTTTAAAACAGCGAGAGGAGAGCAAGTTTTTCACAGTTTGAAACTGCGAGAGGACAGCAAGTTTTTCACAGTTTGAAACTGCGAGAGGAGAGCAGGGTTTTCACAGTTTAAAACAGCGAGAGGAGAGCAGGAATTTCACAGTTTATCGCAGCCAGAGGAGAGCAGGTTTTTCAGAGTTTAAAACAACGAGTGGTGAGCAGGTTTTTCACAGTTTAAAACAGCGAGAGGAGAGCAGGGTTTTCACAGTTTAAAGCAGCTAGAGGAAAGCAGGGTTTTCACAGTATAAATCAGCGAGAGGAGAGCAGAAATTTCACAGTTTAAAACAGCGAGATGGGAGCAGGGTTCTCACAGTTTAAAACAACGAGAGGTGAGCAGGAATTTCACAGTTTAAAACAGCGATAGGAGAGCAGGTTTTTCACAGTTTAAAACAGCGAGAGAAGAACAGGGTTTTCACAGTTAAAAACAGCGAGAGGTGAGCAGGTGTTTCACAGTTTAAAACAGCGAGAGGAGAGCAGGGTTTTCACAGTGTAAAACAGCGAGAGCAGAGCAGGTTTTTCAGTTTAAAACAGCGAGAGGTGAGCAGGTGTTTCACAGTTTAAAACAGCGAGAGGAGGCCAGGGTTTTCACAGTGTAAAGCAGCGAGAGGAGAGCAGGTTTTTCAGTTTAAAACAGCAAGAGGAAAGCACGATTTTCACAGTTTAAAACAGCGAGAGGAGAGCAGGGTTTTCACAGTTCAAAACAGCGAGAGGCGAGCAGGTTTTTCACAGCTTAAAACAGCAATAGGAGAGCAGGGTTTTCACAGTTTAAAATAGCGAGAGGAGAGCTGGGGATTCACAAATTAAAACAAAGGGAGGAGAGCAGGATTTTCACACTTAAAAACTGCGAGACGCAGGCGGGGTTTTCACAGTTTTAAACAACGAGAGGTGAGCCGGGTTGTCAGTTTTAAACAATGAAGGTGAGCCAGGATTTTCACAGTTTAAAACAGCGAGAGGAGAACAGGAATTTCAAAGGTTAAAACAGCGAGAGGAGAGCATGAGTTTCACAGTTTAAAACATCGATAGGAGAGTAGGGTTTTCACAGTTTAAAACAGCGAGTGGAGAGCAGGAATTTCACAGTTTAAAACAGCAAGAGGAGAGCAGGAATTTCACAGTTTAAAACAGCGAGTGGAGAGCAGGCATTTCACAGTTTAAAACAGCGAGTGGAGAACAGGCATTACACAGTTTAAAACAGCGAGAGGAGAGCAGGAATTTCACAATTTAAAACAGCGATAGGAGAGCAGGAATTTCACAGTTTAAAACAAAGACAGGTGAGCCAGGATTTGTCAGTTTAAAACAGTGAGAGGAGAGCAGGAATTTCAAAGGTTAAAACAGCGAAAGGAGAGCAGGAATTTCACCGTTTAAAACACCGATAGGAGAGCAGTGTTTTCACAGTTTAAAACAGCGAGAGGAGAGCAGAAATTTCACAGTCTAAAACAGCGAGAGGAGAGCAGGTTTTTCACAGTTTAAAACAGCGAGAGGTGAGCAGTGTTTTCACAGTTTAAAACAGCGAGAGGAGAGCAGGAATTTCACAGTTTAAAACAGCGAGAGGAGAGCAGGAATTTCACAGTTGAAAACAGCGAGAGGAGAGGAGGTTATTCACAGTTTAAAACAGCGAGAGGTGAGCAGGTTTTTCACAGTTTAAAACAGCAAGGGGAGAGCATGGTTTTCAAAGTTTAAAACGGCGAGAGGTGAGCAGGTTTTTCACAGTTTAAAACAGCGAGAGGAGAGCAGAAATTTCACAGTTTAAAACAGCGAGAGGAAAGCAGAGTTTTTCACAGTTTAAAACCGCGAGAGAAGAGCTGGTTTTTCACAGTTTAAAACAGCGAGAGGAGAGCAGGAATTTCATAGTTTAAAACAGCGAGAGGAGAGGAGTTATTCACAGTTTAAAACAGCGAGAGGAGAGCAAGTTTTTCACAGTTTGAAACTGCGAGAGGACAGCAAGTTTTTCACAGTTTGAAACTGCGAGAGGAGAGCAGGGTTTTCACAGTTTAAAACAATGAGTGGTGAGAAGGAATTAAACAGTATAAAACAGCGAGATGGGAGCAGGTTTCTCACAGGTTAAAACAACGAGAGTAGAGCAGGTTTTTCACAGTTTAAAACAGCGAGAGGAGAACAGGGTTTCCACAGTTAAAAACAGCGAGAGGAGAGCAGGTTTTTCACAGTTTAAAACAGCGAGAGGAGGCCAGGGTTTTCACAGTGTAAAGCAGCGAGAGGAGAGCAGGTTTTTCAGTTTAAAACAGCAAGAGGAAAGCACGATTTTCACAGTTTAAAACAGCGAGAGGAGAGCAGGGTTTTCACAGTTCAAAACAGCGAGAGGCGAGCAGGTTTTTCACAGCTTAAAACAGCAATAGGAGAGCAGGGTTTTCACAGTTTAAAATAGCGAGAGGAGAGCTGGGGATTCACAAATTAAAACAAAGGGAGGAGAGCAGGATTTTCACACTTAAAAACTGCGAGACGCAGGCGGGGTTTTCACAGTTTTAAACAACGAGAGGTGAGCCGGGTTGTCAGTTTTAAACAATGAAGGTGAGCCAGGATTTTCACAGTTTAAAACAGCGAGAGGAGAACAGGAATTTCAAAGGTTAAAACAGCGAGAGGAGAGCATGAGTTTCACAGTTTAAAACATCGATAGGAGAGTAGGGTTTTCACAGTTTAAAACAGCGAGTGGAGAGCAGGAATTTCACAGTTTAAAACAGCAAGAGGAGAGCAGGAATTTCACAGTTTAAAACAGCGAGTGGAGAGCAGGCATTTCACAGTTTAAAACAGCGAGTGGAGAACAGGCATTACACAGTTTAAAACAGCGAGAGGAGAGCAGGAATTTCACAATTTAAAACAGCGATAGGAGAGCAGGAATTTCACAGTTTAAAACAAAGACAGGTGAGCCAGGATTTGTCAGTTTAAAACAGTGAGAGGAGAGCAGGAATTTCAAAGGTTAAAACAGCGAAAGGAGAGCAGGAATTTCACCGTTTAAAACACCGATAGGAGAGCAGTGTTTTCACAGTTTAAAACAGCGAGAGGAGAGCAGAAATTTCACAGTCTAAAACAGCGAGAGGAGAGCAGGTTTTTCACAGTTTAAAACAGCGAGAGGTGAGCAGTGTTTTCACAGTTTAAAACAGCGAGAGGAGAGCAGGAATTTCACAGTTTAAAACAGCGAGAGGAGAGCAGGAATTTCACAGTTGAAAACAGCGAGAGGAGAGGAGGTTATTCACAGTTTAAAACAGCGAGAGGTGAGCAGGTTTTTCACAGTTTAAAACAGCAAGGGGAGAGCATGGTTTTCAAAGTTTAAAACGGCGAGAGGTGAGCAGGTTTTTCACAGTTTAAAACAGCGAGAGGAGAGCAGAAATTTCACAGTTTAAAACAGCGAGAGGAAAGCAGAGTTTTTCACAGTTTAAAACCGCGAGAGAAGAGCTGGTTTTTCACAGTTTAAAACAGCGAGAGGAGAGCAGGAATTTCATAGTTTAAAACAGCGAGAGGAGAGGAGTTATTCACAGTTTAAAACAGCGAGAGGAGAGCAAGTTTTTCACAGTTTGAAACTGCGAGAGGACAGCAAGTTTTTCACAGTTTGAAACTGCGAGAGGAGAGCAGGGTTTTCACAGTTTAAAACAGCGAGAGGAGAGCAGGAATTTCACAGTTTATCGCAGCCAGAGGAGAGCAGGTTTTTCAGAGTTTAAAACAACGAGTGGTGAGCAGGTTTTTCACAGTTTAAAACAGCGAGAGGAGAGCAGGGTTTTCACAGTTTAAAGCAGCTAGAGGAAAGCAGGGTTTTCACAGTATAAATCAGCGAGAGGAGAGCAGAAATTTCACAGTTTAAAACAGCGAGATGGGAGCAGGGTTCTCACAGTTTAAAACAACGAGAGGTGAGCAGGAATTTCACAGTTTAAAACAGCGATAGGAGAGCAGGTTTTTCACAGTTTAAAACAGCGAGAGAAGAACAGGGTTTTCACAGTTAAAAACAGCGAGAGGTGAGCAGGTGTTTCACAGTTTAAAACAGCGAGAGGAGAGCAGGGTTTTCACAGTGTAAAACAGCGAGAGCAGAGCAGGTTTTTCAGTTTAAAACAGCGAGAGGTGAGCAGGTGTTTCACAGTTTAAAACAGCGAGAGGAGGCCAGGGTTTTCACAGTGTAAAGCAGCGAGAGGAGAGCAGGTTTTTCAGTTTAAAACAGCAAGAGGAAAGCACGATTTTCACAGTTTAAAACAGCGAGAGGAGAGCAGGGTTTTCACAGTTCAAAACAGCGAGAGGCGAGCAGGTTTTTCACAGCTTAAAACAGCAATAGGAGAGCAGGGTTTTCACAGTTTAAAATAGCGAGAGGAGAGCTGGGGATTCACAAATTAAAACAAAGGGAGGAGAGCAGGATTTTCACACTTAAAAACTGCGAGACGCAGGCGGGGTTTTCACAGTTTTAAACAACGAGAGGTGAGCCGGGTTGTCAGTTTTAAACAATGAAGGTGAGCCAGGATTTTCACAGTTTAAAACAGCGAGAGGAGAACAGGAATTTCAAAGGTTAAAACAGCGAGAGGAGAGCATGAGTTTCACAGTTTAAAACATCGATAGGAGAGTAGGGTTTTCACAGTTTAAAACAGCGAGTGGAGAGCAGGAATTTCACAGTTTAAAACAGCAAGAGGAGAGCAGGAATTTCACAGTTTAAAACAGCGAGTGGAGAGCAGGCATTTCACAGTTTAAAACAGCGAGTGGAGAACAGGCATTACACAGTTTAAAACAGCGAGAGGAGAGCAGGAATTTCACAATTTAAAACAGCGATAGGAGAGCAGGAATTTCACAGTTTAAAACAAAGACAGGTGAGCCAGGATTTGTCAGTTTAAAACAGTGAGAGGAGAGCAGGAATTTCAAAGGTTAAAACAGCGAAAGGAGAGCAGGAATTTCACCGTTTAAAACACCGATAGGAGAGCAGTGTTTTCACAGTTTAAAACAGCGAGAGGAGAGCAGAAATTTCACAGTCTAAAACAGCGAGAGGAGAGCAGGTTTTTCACAGTTTAAAACAGCGAGAGGTGAGCAGTGTTTTCACAGTTTAAAACAGCGAGAGGAGAGCAGGAATTTCACAGTTTAAAACAGCGAGAGGAGAGCAGGAATTTCACAGTTGAAAACAGCGAGAGGAGAGGAGGTTATTCACAGTTTAAAACAGCGAGAGGTGAGCAGGTTTTTCACAGTTTAAAACAGCAAGGGGAGAGCATGGTTTTCAAAGTTTAAAACGGCGAGAGGTGAGCAGGTTTTTCACAGTTTAAAACAGCGAGAGGAGAGCAGAAATTTCACAGTTTAAAACAGCGAGAGGAAAGCAGAGTTTTTCACAGTTTAAAACCGCGAGAGAAGAGCTGGTTTTTCACAGTTTAAAACAGCGAGAGGAGAGCAGGAATTTCATAGTTTAAAACAGCGAGAGGAGAGGAGTTATTCACAGTTTAAAACAGCGAGAGGAGAGCAAGTTTTTCACAGTTTGAAACTGCGAGAGGACAGCAAGTTTTTCACAGTTTGAAACTGCGAGAGGAGAGCAGGGTTTTCACAGTTTAAAACAATGAGTGGTGAGAAGGAATTAAACAGTATAAAACAGCGAGATGGGAGCAGGTTTCTCACAGGTTAAAACAACGAGAGTAGAGCAGGTTTTTCACAGTTTAAAACAGCGAGAGGAGAACAGGGTTTCCACAGTTAAAAACAGCGAGAGGAGAGCAGGTTTTTCACAGTTTAAAACAGCGAGAGGAGAACAGGGTTTTCACAGTTTAAAACAGCGAGAGGAGAGCAGATTTTTCCATTTAAAAAAGCAAGAGGTGAGCAGGGTTTCACAGTTTTAAACATCGAGGGGAAAGCAGGTTTTTCACAGTTTAAAACAGCGAGTGGGGAGCAGCGTTTTCACAGTTTAAAAAAGCGAGAGGACAGCAGGAATTTCACTGTTTAAAACAACTAGAGGAGAGCAAGTTTTTCACAGTTTGAAACAGCGAGAGGAGAGCAGGTTTTTCAGTTTAAAACAGCGAGAGGAGAGCAGGATTTTCACAGTTTGAAACAGCAAGAGGAGAGCAGGTTTTTCACAGTTTAAAACAGCGAGAGGAGAGCAGGGTTTTCACAGTTTAAAACAGCGAGAGGCTAGCAGGTTTTTCACAGTTTAAAACAGCGATAGGATCGCAGGGTTTTCACACTTTAAAACAGCGAGAGGAAAGCAAGTTTTTCACAGTTTGCAACAGCGAGAGGAGAGCAGGGTTTTTCCAGTTTAAAACAGCGAGAGGAGAGCAGGATTTTCAAAGGTTAAAACAGCGAGAGGAGAGCAGGAATTTCACAGTTTAAAACAGCGATAGGAGAGCAGTGTTCTCACAGTTTAAAACAGCTAGAGGAGAGCAGGAATTTCACAGTTTAACACAGCCAGAGGAGAGCAGGTTTTTCAGAGTTTAAAACAACGAGTGGTGAGCAGGTTTTTCACAGTTTAAAACAGCGAGAGGAGAGCAGGGTTTCACAGTTTAAAACAGCGAGAGGAGAGCAGGGTTTTCACAGTTTTAAACAGCGAGAGAAGAACAGGGTTTTCACAGTTTAAAACAGCGATAGGAGAGCAGGTGTTTCACAGTTTAAAACAGCGAGAGGAGAGCAGGGTTTTCACAGTGTAAAACAGCGATAGGAGAGAAGGGTTTTCACAGTTTAAAATAGCGAGAGGTGAGCTGGGGATTCACAGATTAAAACAAAGGGAGGAGAGCAGGATTTTCACACTTAAAAACTGCGAGACGCAGGCGGGGTTTTCACAGTTTTAAACAACGAGAGGTGAGCCGGGTTGTCAGTTTTAAACAATGAAGGTGAGCCAGGATTTTCACAGTTTAAAACAGCGAGTGGAGAGCAGGCATTTCACAGTTTAAAACAGCGAGTGGAGAGCAGGCATTTCACAGTTTAAAACAGCGTTAGGAGAGCAGGAATTTCACAATTTAAAACAGCGATAGGAGAGCAGGAATTTCACAGTTTAAAACAAAGAGAGGTGAGCCAGGATTTTCACAGTTTAAAACAGCGAGAGGAGAGCAGGAATTTCAAAGCTTAAAACAGCGAGAGGAGAGCAGGAATTTCACAGTTTAAAACACCGATAGGAGAGCAGTGTTTTCACAGTTTAAAACAGCGAGAGGAGAGCAGAAATTTCACAGTCTAAAACAGCGAAAGGAGAGCAGGTTTTTCACAGTTTAAAACAGCGAGAGGAGAGCAGTGTTTTCACAGTTTAAAACAGCGAGAGGAGAGCAGGAATTTCACAGTTTAAAACAGCGAGAGGAGAGCAGGAATTTCACAGTTTAAAACAGCGATAGGAGAGGAGGTTTTTCACCGTTTAAAACAGCGAGAGGTGAGCAGGTTTTTCACAGGTTAAAACAGCGAGGGGAGAGCAGGGTTTTCACAGTTTAAAACAGCGAGAGAAGAGCAGGTTTTTCACAGTTTAAAACAGCGATAGGAGAGCAGGAATTTCATAGTTTAAAACAGCGAGAGGAGAGGAGTTATTCACAGTTTAAAACAGCGAGAGGAGAGCAAGTTTTTCACAGTTTGAAACTGCGAGAGGAGAGCAAGTTTTTCACAGTTTGAAACTGCGAGAGGAGAGCAAGTTTTTCACAGTTTGAAACAGCGAGTGGAGAGCAGGGTTTTCACAGTTTCAAACAATGAGTGGTGAGAAGGATTTAAACAGTATAAAACAGCGAGATGGGAGCAGGGTTCTCACTGTTTAAAACAACGAGAGTAGAGCAGGTTTTTCACAGTTTGAAACAGCGAGAGGAGAACAGGGTTTTCACAGTTAAAAACAGCGAGAGGAGAGCAGGTTTTTCACAGTTTAAAACAGCGAGAGGAGAACAGGGTTTTCACAGTTTAAAACAGCGAGAGGAGAGGAGGTTTTTCCATTTAAAAAAGCAAGAGGTGAGCAGGGTTTTCACAGTTTTAAACATCGAGGGGAAAGCCGGTTTTTCACAGTTTAAAACTGCGAGTGGAGAGCAGCGTTTTCACAGTTTAAAAAAGCGAGAGGACAGCAGGAATTTCACTGTTTAAAACAACGAGAGGAGAACAGGTTTTTCACAGTTTAAAACAGCGAGAGGGGAGCAGGTTTTTCAGTTTAAAACAGCGAGAGGAGAGCAGGATTTTCACAGTTTGAAACAGCGAGAGTCGAGCAGGTTTTTCACAGTTTAAAACAGCGATAGGAGAGCAGGGTTTTCACACTTTAAAACAGCGAGAGAAGAACAGGGTTTTCACAGTTAAAAACAGCGAGAGGTGAGCAGGTGTTTCACAGTTTAAAACAGCGAGAGGAGAGCAGGGTTTTCACAGTGTAAAACAGCGAGAGCAGAGCAGGTTTTTCAGTTTAAAACAGCGAGAGGAGAGCAGGGTTTTCACAGTTTAAAACAGCGAGAGGGGAGCAGGTTTTTCAGTTTAAAACAGCGAGAGGAGAACAGGTTTTTCACAGTTTGAAACAGCGAGAGGAGAGCAGGTTTTTCACAGTTTAAAACAGCGAGAGGAGAGCTGGGTTTTCACAGTTTAAAACAGCGAGAGGCGAGCAGATTTTTCACAGTTTAAAACAGCGATAGGAGAGCAGGGTTTTCACCCTTAAAAACAGCGAGAGGAGAGCAGGTTTTTCACAGTTTGAAACAGCGACAGGAGAGCAATGTTTTTCCAGTTTAAAACAGCGACAGGAGAGCAGGATTTTCAAAGGTTAAAACCGCGAGAGGAGAGCAGGAATTTCACAGTTTAAAACAGCGATAGGAGAGCAGTGTTTTCACAGTTTAAAACAGCGAGAGGAGAGCAAGAATTTCACAGTTTATCGCAGCCAGAGGAGAGCAGGTTTTTCAGAGTTTAAAACAACGAGTGGTGAGCAGGTTTTTCACAGTTTAAAACAGCGAGAGGAGAGCAGTGTTTTCACAGTTTAAAACAGCGAGAGGAGAGCAGAAATTTCACAGTCTAAAACAGCGAGAGGAGAGCAGGTTTTTCACAGTTTAAAACAGCGAGAGGAGAGCAGTGTTTTCACAGTTTAAAACAGCGAGAGGAGAGCAGGAATTTCACAGTTTAAAACAGCGAGAGGAGAGCAGGAATTTCACAGTTTAAAACAGCGATAGGAGAGGAGGTTTTTCACCGTTTAAAACAGCGAGAGGTGAGCAGGTTTTTCACAGGTTAAAACAGCGAGGGGAGAGCAGGGTTTTCACAGTTTAAAACAGCGAGAGAAGAGCAGGTTTTTCACAGTTTAAAACAGCGATAGGAGAGCAGGAATTTCATAGTTTAAAACAGCGAGAGGAGAGGAGTTATTCACAGTTTAAAACAGCGAGAGGAGAGCAAGTTTTTCACAGTTTGAAATAGCGAGAGGAGAGCAAGTTTTTCACAGTTTGAAACTGCGAGAGGAGAGCAAGTTTTTCACAGTTTGAAACAGCGAGTGGAGAGCAGGGTTTTCACAGTTTCAAACAATGAGTGGTGAGAAGGATTTAAACAGTATAAAACAGCGAGATGGGAGCAGGGTTCTCACAGTTTAAAACAACGAGAGTAGAGCAGGTTTTTCACAGTTTGAAACAGCGAGAGGAGAACAGGGTTTTTCACAGTTAAAAACAGCGAGAGGAGAGCAGGTTTTTCACAGTTTAAAACAGCGAGAGGAGAACAGGGTTTTCACAGTTTAAAACAGCGAGAGGAGAGGAGGTTTTTCCATTTAAAAAAGCAAGAGGTGAGCAGGGTTTTCACAGTTTTAAACATCGAGGGGAAAGCCGGTTTTTCACAGTTTAAAACTGCGAGTGGAGAGCAGCGTTTTCACAGTTTAAAAAAGCGAGAGGACAGCAGGAATTTCACTGTTTAAAACAACGAGAGGAGAGCAAGTTTTTCACAGTTTGAAACAGCGAGAGGAGAGCAGGATTTTTACAGTTTAAAACAGCGAGAGGAGAGCAGTGTTCTCACAGTTTAAAACAACGTGAGGTGAGCAGGTTTTTCACAGTTTAAAACAGCGAGAGGGGAGCAGGTTTTTCACAGTGTGAAACAGCGAGAGGAGAACAGGTTTTTCACAGTTTAAAACAGCGAGAGGGGAGCAGGTTTTTCAGTTTAAAACAGCGAGAGGAGAGCAGGATTTTCACAGTTTGAAACAGCGAGAGTCGAGCAGGTTTTTCACAGTTTAAAACAGCGATAGGAGAGCAGGGTTTTCACACTTTAAAACAGCGAGAGAAGAACAGGGTTTTCACAGTTAAAAACAGCGAGAGGTGAGCAGGTGTTTCACAGTTTAAAACAGCGAGAGGAGAGCAGGGTTTTCACAGTGTAAAACAGCGAGAGCAGAGCAGGTTTTTCAGTTTAAAACAGCGAGAGGAGAGCAGGGTTTTCACAGTGTAAAACAGCGAGAGGGGAGCAGGTTTTTCAGTTTAAAAACAGCGAGAGGAGAACAGGTTTTTCACAGTTTGAAACAGCGAGAGGAGAGCAGGTTTTTCACAGTTTAAAACAGCGAGAGGAGAGCTGGGTTTTCACAGTTTAAAACAGCGAGAGGCGAGCAGATTTTTCACAGTTTAAAACAGCGATAGGAGAGCAGGGTTTTCACCCTTAAAAACAGCGAGAGGAGAGCAGGTTTTTCACAGTTTGAAACAGCGACAGGAGAGCAATGTTTTTCCAGTTTAAAACAGCGACAGGAGAGCAGGATTTTCAAAGGTTAAAACCGCGAGAGGAGAGCAGGAATTTCACAGTTTAAAACAGCGATAGGAGAGCAGTGTTTTCACAGTTTAAAACAGCGAGAGGAGAGCAAGAATTTCACAGTTTATCGCAGCCAGAGGAGAGCAGGTTTTTTCAGAGTTTAAAACAACGAGTGGTGAGCAGGTTTTTCACAGTTTAAAACAGCGAGAGGAGAGCAGGTTTTTTCACAGTTTAAAACAGCGAGAGGAGAGCAGGGTTTTCACAGATTAAAACAGCGAGAGGAGAGCAGAAATTTCACAGTTTAAAACAGCCAGAGGAGAGCTGGTTTTTCACAGTTTAAAACTGCGAGAGGAGAGCAGGTTTTTCACAGTTTAAAACAGCGAGAGGGGAGCAGCGTTTTTCACAGTTTAAAACAGCGAGAGGAGAGGAGGTTTTTCACAGTTTAAAACAGCGAGAGGAGAGAAAGTTTTTCACAGTTTGAAACTGCGAGAGGAGAGCAGCATTTTCACAGTTTAAAACAGCGAGAGGAGAGCAGGTTTTTCACAGTTTGAAACTGCGAGAGGAGAGCAGGGTTTTCACAGTTTAAAACAGCGAGAGGAGAGCAGGTTTTTCACAGTTTGAAACTGCGAGAGGAGAGCAGGGTTTTCACAGTTTAAAACAGCGAGATGGGAGCAGGGTTCTCACAGTTTAAAACAACAAGAGGTGAGCAGGAATTTCACAGTTTGAAACAGCGATAGGAGAGCAGGTTTTTCACAGTTTAAAACAGCGAGAGAAGAACAGGGTTTTCACAGTTAAAAACAGCGAGAGGTGAGCAGGTGTTTCACAGTTTAAAACAGCGAGAGGAGAGCAGGGGTTTTCACCGTGTAAAACAGCGAGAGGAGAACAAGATTTTCACAGTTTAAAACAGCGAGAGGGGAGCAGGTTTTTCACAGTTAGAAACAGCAAGAGGACAGCAGGTTTTTCACAGTTTAAAACAGCGAGAGGAGAGCAGGGTTTTCACAGTTTAAAACAGCGAGAGGCTAGCAGGTTTTTCACAGTTTAAAACAGCGATAGGAGAGCATTGTTTTCACACTTTAAAACAGCGAGAGGAGAGCAATGTTTTTCCAGTTTAAAACAGCGACAGGAGAGCAGGATTTTCAAAGGTTAAAACCGCGAGAGGAGAGCAGGAATTTCACAGTTTAAAACAGCGATAGGAGAGCAGTGTTTTCACAGTTTAAAACAGCGAGAGGAGAGCAGGAATTTCACAGTTTATCGCAGCCAGAGGAGAGCAGGTTTTTCAGAGTTTAAAACAACGAGTGGTGAGCAGGTTTTTCACAGTTTAAAACAGCGAGAGGAGAGCAGGGTTTTCACAGTTTAAAACAGCTAGAGGAAAGCAGGGTTTTCACAGTTTAAAACAGCGAGAGGAGAGCAGAAATTTCACAGTTTAAAACAGCGAGATGCGAGCAGGGTTCTCACAGTTTAAAACAACGAGAGGTGAGCAGGAATTTCACAGTTTAAAACAGCGATAGGAGAGCAGGTTTTTCACAGTTTAAAACAGCGAGAGAAGAACAGGGTTTTCACAGTTAAAAACAGCGAGAGGTGAGCAGGTGTTTCACAGTTTAAAAACAGCGAGAGGAGAGCAGGGTTTTCACAGTGTAAAGCAGCGAGAGGAGAGCAGGTTTTTCAGTTTAAAACAGCGAGAGGAAAGCACGATTTTCACAGTTTAAAACAGCGAGAGGAGAGCAGGGTTTTCACAGTTCAAAACAGCGAGAGGCGAGCAGGTTTTTCACAGTTTAAAACAGCGATAGGAGAGCAGGGTTTTCACAGTTTAAAATAGCGAGAGGACAGCTGGGGATTCACAATTTAAAACAAAGGGAGGAGAGCAGGATTTTCACACTTAAAAACTGCGAGACGCAGGCGGGGTTTTCACAGTTTTAAACAACGAGAGGTGAGCCGGGTTGTCAGTTTTAAACAATGAAGGTGAGCCAGGATTTTCACAGTTTAAAACAGCGAGAGGAGAGCAGGAATTTCAAAGGTTAAAACAGCGAGAGGAGAGCATGAGTTTCACAGTTTAAAACATCGATAGAGAGTAGGGTTTTCACAGTTTAAAACAGCGAGTGGAGAGCAGGAATTTCACAGTTTAAAACAGCAAGAGGAGAGCAGGAATTTCACAGTTTAAAACAGCGAGTGGAGAGCAGGCATTTCACAGTTTAAAACAGCGAGTGGAGAACAGGCATTACACAGTTTAAAACAGCGAGAGGAGAGCAGGAATTTCACAATTTAAAACAGCGATAGGAGAGCAGGAATTTCACAGTTTAAAACAAAGAGAGGTGAGCCAGGATTTTCACAGTTTAAAACAGCGAGAGGAGAGCAGGAATTTCAAAGGTTAAAACAGCGAAAGGAGAGCAGGAATTTCACCGTTTAAAACACCGATAGGAGAGCAGTGTTTTCACAGTTTAAAACAGCGAGAGGAGAGCAGAAATTTCACAGTCTAAAACAGCGAGAGGAGAGCAGGTTTTTCACAGTTTAAAACAGCGAGAGGTGAGCAGTGTTTTCACAGTTTAAAACAGCGAGAGGAGAGCAGGAATTTCACAGTTTAAAACAGCGAGAGGAGAGCAGGAATTTCACAGTTGAAAACAGCGAGAGGAGAGGAGGTTATTCACCGTTTAAAAACAGCGAGAGGTGAGCAGGTTTTTCACAGGTTAAAACAGCAAGGGGAGAGCAGGGTTTTCAAAGTTTAAAACGGCGAGAGGTGAGCAGGTTTTTCACAGTTTAAAACAGCGAGAGGAGAGCAGAAATTTCACAGTTTAAAACAGCGAGAGGAAAGCAGAGTTTTTCACAGTTTAAAACAGCTAGAGGAGAGCAGGAATTTCACAGTTTATCGCAGCCAAAGTAGAGGAGGTTTTTCAGAGTTTAAAACAACGAGTGGTGAGCAGGTTTTTCACAGTTTAAAACAGCGAGAGGAAAGCAGGGTTTTCACAGTTTAAAACAGCGAGAGGAGAGCAGAAATTTCACAGTTTAAAACAGTGATAGGAGAGCAGCTTTTTCACAGTTTAAAACAGCGAGAGATGAACAGGGTTTTCACAGTTAAAAACAGCGAGAGGTGAGCAGGTGTTTCACAGTTTAAAACAGCGAGAGGAGAGCAGGGTTTTCACAGTGTAAAACAGCGAGAGGATAGCAAGTTTTTCACAGTTTGAAACAGCGAGAGGAGAGCAGGGTTTTTCCAGTTTATAACAGCGAGAGGAGAGCAGGATTTACAAAGGTTAAAACAGCGAGAGGAGAGCAGGAATTTCACAGTTTAAAACAGCGTTAGGAGAGCAGTGTTTTCACAGTTTAAAACAGCTAGAGGAGAGCACGAATTTCACAGTTTAACATAGCCAGAGGAGAGCAGGTTTTTCAGAGTTTAAAACAACGAGTGGTGAGCAGGTTTTTCACAGTTTAAAACAGTGAGAGGAGAGCAGGGTTTTCACAGTTTTAAACAGCGAGAGGAGAGCAGAAATTTCACAGGTTAAAACAGCGAGAGGAAAGCAGCGTTTTTCACAGTTTAAAACAGCGAGAGGAGAGCAGGGTTTTCACAGATTAAAACAGCGAGAGGAGAGCAGGGTTTTCACAGTTTAAAACAGCGAGAGGAGAGCAAGTGTTTCACAGTTTGAAACTGCGAGAGGAGAGCAGGAATTTCACAGTTTAAAACAATGAGTGGTGAGAAGGATTTAAATAGTTTAAAACAGCGAGATGGGAGCAGGGTTTTCACAGTTTAAAACAACGAGAGGTGAGCAGGAATTTCACAGTTTAAAACAGCGATAGGAGAGCAGAAATTTCACAGTTTATCGCAGCCAGAGTAGAGGAGGTTTTTCAGAGTTTAAAACAACGAGTGGTGAGCAGGTTTTTCACAGTTTAAAACAGCGAGAGGAAAGCAGGGTTTTCACAGTTTAAAACAGCGAGAGGAGAGCAGAAATTTCACAGTTTAAAACAGTGATAGGAGAGCAGCTTTTTCACAGTTTAAAACAGCGA